>OY293827.1:66704167-67905417 GCA_958507055.1 Crioceris asparagi | reverse complement strand
AACAGTTATGTTCTATTCTGTTATTATACCGGTTTGCTTCATGAAGTAATAATAACTATTTAGGATACAATGCTTTCCAAACCTCATGAGGTTCTATGGGCTGTAAGAGTTCCACAGCTCTATTCATTAATCCACCGAATCTCACCAGAAAGCTCAAACTCGACATAATTGTAGCACCTAACCTCCTTCATCTGTGATTGTATCAAGACGTACGTTCAGCAGAATAATTATCTGATGGAGCGCTTGTAAAAATCGCTACCTCATCAAATTGTTCTGATGAACGCGACGTATGTGAACAACAAATAAATTGGCTATGAGGAAACACGCCAATAGCTATAAATTTCAAAATCTTTTGTGGGCTAGATGTTAGTTTTGTCTCTGATGTAAGAATCTTGCGAGAATACAAACACTGACAGTTAATTTCAAAGTATCTCATTTATACTAAATAAATCTGTCTAACAAAATAACAGAAATAAACCACTTACAGCGAGAAATACTAGTTGAAAATGGTGACACTTATATGCGGAAAAATATTATTTTACTTCTTTGTCACTTAGGATAGCAATAGGAAGAGCGGTGTGAGTGAATATGTAATGTAATTAGTTTCACGGGTAAAATAGATATGATGTTTTCATCATAGAGATATAATATTAACTTAGAGTAGGCAAGTCCTACGTAACACTGTAAGTGGATGTTGTCCGTAGATAAAAAGAGATAGAAAATATCGTGTCCGTGTCTGTCTTTGTTTCCTCCGTATATAAATAGTTTATCTATGTTTGTTTCATAATGGACCCACATGACGATCTGAAAAATACAATGAACTTACAAGTAAATGGCAAACACAAAATAAGAAGACCTACGGACATATTAAAATAAAATACCATTTATTACAAACAAGACTATAACTCAGCTCGCTAAATAAAAAAAGAGCAAACCCTTCTTCCTGCTCGTTAAAAAAAAAGAGCAATCAATATCAGTAATATCTGAAGTATTTAAAAAAAAGATGAGCTATAAGGATACCAGAATGGTATCAGTAGTAACAGAAAAAAGAAGAACAAGAGAGTGTTTCATAATGGATACAATCCAAAGGGAAGAGAGTCGGATGCGGATGACAGCTAGGTTCAGCAATCCACCAATCACGAGTGATTAAATAAAAGAGATAAATACTCCCGCCTTATTTTCTGTTTCTTTCTATTGAGGGTACGTATTTTTGATCGACTTGCCTGCTCTATGTTAATATTATCTCTATGGTTTTTATAGAGGAAATAGGTTAGGTTGATGGTTTGTAGGCAGAGAAAACATACCTCCAATTTATAGGTCACCACTATTTGGTCAGTGGCGGCTCGCGACATTTATTGCAGAGGGAGCAAACTCTACAAAATTACTAAAAGAATACAACTTGCACTTTTCAACACGAATTTTAAAATTTCTGTTAATACGGATCGTTTGTGAATCTTTCGTGAAAATAGACCTTACATTCTCTATTTTATACTCAATTTATCAGAAATCGTTTGTGAAACCCAAATATAATAAGAAAATCGTTTATGACTCTCTCTTGTTTTAGAAACATCTAAATTGATTTAAAAAATTGTAGGTTCAGGCATCTAACTGTATACTTCAAAAGTACCAGCACCAGTAGAATTAATATTATTTTTTATTGTGACGTTCCATACACAAATTATATTTACTGACGCTTCAACAGTGATGTATAGTTAATTGCTTAAACCTAGAAATATTAGATATTTCGGTTTGAAAGCGGGAACAGGTTTGTTTATTTAATTTTGTTGATTATAATATTCTAAAGATTTATTTTTGACTGAAAATGGTTGTGGTTAGGTTTATATTTATTAATTCTAGTAGGTAGGCTATGCTGCTTTGAGTTTGTACCTAAGTTAAATAAGGTAAATGATAATTTTAAAGAGCGTTAAATAATATAGTAACTAATTCACACAGGTTCACATTTTTCGTAGGTACAGCTTTATTAATTTGTCAAACATGCATGGTAGAAATAAGGATAAATAAAACTATAAAATGAATTAAAAGATCATTGCATTGTTTGAATATGGTAGTTTCTCAATTATATTCTCCATTCACCATCTTTATAAGAAGTTAAACATTATGTTCATATTTTCGATATTGTATACTTTAGAAGGATAACATGTTTCTATATATGAGGATGTATAGATTATATTTGATTATTTATATGTATAATTAATTATCTTATAAATAAAAGATCATAAAAAATGTTGGATTTTTTCCATTAGATTATACTTTTACTTTTTTCTAGATCATGTTATCAATTAGTTTCTTGATTTCTTATTAAAGCTTACCAATGAAATGTAGTTTTCATTCCTTGAAACTGATTGAAAACATGATTTAAGGAATAACAGAAATAATTTGCAAGAAAGAATATATCAAATATATTTAAAATTTGCCGCCACCATATTTCATTGTTAGTTCAAAATTCAGGGATAGATGGCGATAAACAACGATAATTTTTATATCACAGGTCACGGAGTGGCAGAGTGGCCTCTCTATATTTATTATTACTCTATGCACGTGTGACATCATCGAAATTCGGAATAATTCTACAATATTTAATTTCAGTGGATTTATGTTTTTTACGACAGAAATTCTGCCTAGCGATATCATTCAATAACTACTTAATTATATTAAGAAGATATGTAAACTAAGTAGGTATGTTACAGGTGAGTTTTGTAATGTTTTGGTAATTTTGAATAACTATATGGATACTTTGCAGGTGGACCATTGGAAATGGAATGTCATTTTCGAAATTTTACAACAGGAAAAGGATTATAATCTACTGAAGGAAGATATCCTTTAGCACATTACCATGAAATTTAGGAGTACTTATTGAAAATATCATGTGAGTACATACAGATTTGAAACTAGAATTTAAAAATAATTTATGAAAATTATACTTTCGTAGGTTCAATCAGTCCCAGACTGATATATTCTTCCAAAGAATATACATCTATCTTTGGTTCTGATGTTCTGCATTCTATATTATGAAATAACCTAATAAGCCATAAGCCACCATAATCTATAATTAAAATCTGAGAAAGGTACCAATCGAAAGACAGATATGCAGCAAAATTTATGTACAGATGGAACAAGTAAGTTTTTAAATTTTACAGAATTTTTTTTTTTTAATATGGTAAATGCATCAAAATATATTCAAGTACCTATCAATTGCTGACTTCAATTACCTCTTTCATAAAACAAAACATTCTCATCTACCTCAGTAACTGTTATTCCAAATATCGATTTATTAGAAATAGAAGGTTTATTTTTATATTTATTATACCAAAATTTACAATTAATTATTATTCGTTTTTAGCTTATGTGCCGGTATCTTAGAAGTGGCTAACGTTAGAAGAAACCAAGCAGATATTCATCAGATTAAAAGAAAGGATGAAGCCAACATGATCATTCAGATTCCAACAAAGTGGTCTAAATTCATTTATTCCATCACAAATAATAAAAACCCATTCCTGTGGTACAAAGTTTGCGGGGTTACATCAAAACGTTTCGTCTTTTAAACATATCTTAGTCTATTTTAATTGAATCAATTATAGAGGTGAAAATTGGGAAAATTAATTATATTCTACAAATATTGAAAAAGGAATAAAATCAACCACTCACCAAAGACATTGAAATTCGAAAAATTTTAATAAATAATTAATTCTTGATAAAAAACTTTGGTCCTCATTGTCTCATAGTTTTGGTAACTTTTTTCTTCTTCTTCATGGTTTTCATATTGTTCTTTTTAAAATAAAATTATGGAGATGTTTTTCTTCGTGTCATTTACAATTGATGGAGAATTTTAGCTACCGGAAGGCTTTTAAATTAGGCTAGATAATATTTATTCTATCCGTTTTATAGTTTACCTACTGTATTTTGTTTCTTCTTTATATAATAGATCGTTTCCAGAATTACGCGTTTATAAGTATTTTGTTCAGTAGTTAATATTTTGGTTTCATCATAATTTAAAGTATGTTTTTTCCTCTTCATGATTTGTTAATATAATTTTTTATCATATTTATGATCTCTGATACGATTTATTGCAGTTATTGCATGGTTTTTCATATACGCTGTTGGTAATCTTATTCTTTTAGTTTTTGGATTTTAATTTACTAAGTATACGCATTTTGGCGTTAAAAATTGAGTGAAAATGTTTATTCGGATAGTTGTCTTGTGTAAGAATTGATTTTGCTTTAATTATTTCCTTTGCGATATTCTGGATCTGTAAAATTAACTGATCTGTCTGCAAGACTATTGATTACTTTTTGGGGGATAATCCGAGATAAAATGCAAATATCTCCCTGACCAAGTATCTTTAGTGTACCATTTTGTACGTATATTGTTTAGATTGTGTATTAATGTTAAATCTAGAAAATTAATTGTTTTGTTTTGTTCAGTTTATAATGTAAACTCTATTTTATTGTGATATATGTGGAAAAGATCTAGCATAAATTTTTCTTTACCATTGGGAATAGTTGTTAAACAATCGTCAATGTATCTAAAGAAAAATGGTATTGGGAAAACTGTTTTTGGTAAAATTTCGTTCTCTAGGTCTTCGATGACTAGTTGTGAGATGAAGCTTGAAACGGACGAACCCATGTCGCAACCATAGATTATAAATTTGTCGATAGATTTCTTCATTGTACTTAAAGTATGTTGTGCTAAGTGTCAGTTTTATAACTTCTTTAAATTCAGTCTAGAGATGTCCGTTTGTTGTTTTATATCGTTCCATTTTTTTTCGATAATTTTTAGGGCTAAATCTGTAGTATGCCTGGCCAGGCTTAAATTGGCCATGGAAAGTTGACAGACATATGGACTCAATTCAGGAATATGAAATTAACTGATAACATATAATAGTTGGCTCTTTGATATTAAATTTAAATTCAGAAATTTGAAATAGAAGAATCTCGTAATTAACTGAAATTTATAGAATAAAAATAGGTGTAAGTATATTTTGTTGGTTTTGATTAAAAATGGTTTTAAAGAATAACTTGCATGTAAAGAATGAAATAAAGAACTATGGGAATAATTATTTTTATTGTTATTATTATTTAATAAAAGTATTGGTTGATGATTTATTATTGTCCTCGACAACTACGGCGACAGCCCCTACATTAAAAATGCATCTTTATTACTAAAGAAACTGTAAAATGATACTCTTATAACTATTTTGATTATTTATACATGAAACAAATTCAATAACCGGAAAATACCTGAAATGTACATGTTGGGACTGGCGTGGCTAGAAGGGTTGAATACAAGACTGTTATATTCTAATCAAAATTGCTCACAAATGGGAACTTTTTCATCTTTTATTGATGAATCGCAGTGTTTTGGTTTAATGATAAGATAACCCTTACAATGTATGTACATAACAGAGAATATACCTATTCTTTAAAAATTAGAGTACCTATATTTAAATTTAAACCACAAAAATAATTGAAATATCACCAAAACCGACATTTCTGGATGTCGGTGAAACATTGCGCCAAGTATACGTTTGAACTTACTCTGGAATTGAAGAAAAAAAAATTTAAATCAAATAAAATGCCAAGAATTTCATTAAATGTGAGTAACCATCACTATTCTTTTGTTGGAAGATGCGAAATTTACAAATATAATGCTTTTAATACTTGCAGCGCCATCTCTGTGTTACGATATGAAACTTATCAAAAAAAAGCGCTGCACACATTCTGTGATTCTGTACTCTGTTCAATTAGTATCAGAGAATATATACCTACAAGAGAATGGTAACACCCATGTAAATCCTGTTGAATATGTTTTTACCTTGAAACACTAGCTCTATGACGAGTGCCCCGCTAACTTTGTAGTGGCGGCAAATTTAAACATACTGATGGCGGCAAATTCGAATACAAGCTAGTTTAGAATTAAAGAAAGGAATGGAAACCTTCAGAAATTGTTGAAGAAAGTTTATAGAAAATAACTTTCGAGACTTTTCATTTAACTTTTCATGATAGTAACCAAAAAAAGTAATATGAATGCTGGAAATGTATTTTCTATAACTCTACTCCAATAGTTTCTGAAGGTTTCATTGCTGTCACTATTTTTTTTAAATAAATGGATTAATAGGGCCATAAAAACTGAACAAATTGTTAGAAGTTCATTCTTTAATATTACATAAGTTTATCACATATAAGTATACAAAGTAAATTGTTCAAAATAATTAATTGTATCATTTTTAAGATATAGTTACAAAAAATTTCAAATATATAAGATATATGAGCTCCCTAATATAAAACATAATAACACACACAATACACAGACGAATATCAAGGGCTTCATTTTTGTTTCTTCCTTCTTTCTCCGTTGTTCCTTATTGGACAAATTTTAAAAATATAATATAAGCAAGAAAACGCAAATATTAATATACAATAGATATTCTACTATATTCACGGTAGATATATACTTACATATTCAATGTGCTCTCTCATGAACAACTTGTCCATAAACTCTACCAGGAACGCCGTGACCATAGCAGATTCATCGCCTTTCAACCTGTGAAATAGGAAGATACAAAGATATTAATTATTAATTAAATCAATATTAATTTTATATATATATATATATATATATATATATATATATATATATATATATACACTGTTTCCAATAAAAGTTATTCTTAATAAATAGTTTTGCATAGTCCAAAACTTAAAATTCAACTATCAGATATCAATTATTTTAATCCGTATACGAGGAGAGCCGAAAAATATGATTTTTTCTCAAGAGTAAAGTACCTTTATTTTTGAAAATATCGAAAACTATTGTCAGATATCCAATATTATCCATCGGCTATAAAAATAATTTTTGGTATAAATAAAATACACATGCAGATTATGTAAATTACACATCAGCTATTTTATTGAAAAAAATATTTATTAAAATTATTGTGAATACTTCCAGACGTCTTAAATTTATTTAGAATTTTTGCAACAGTCGAATGTTGAAAATTTATATTTGGATGTCTGTTGTTAAAAATAGCTGCTGCTTCTCTATGAGTTTTATAATTATCTCCGACAATAAAAATTAGTTCAATTTTCTCGTTACTAGTTAATAGAGCCGCAATTTCTTGTATTTTCTAAAAACGAACTAGCGATTTGACAAGTTAGTGCATCCTAGATTAAATATTTATCGGTAGACATAAATTTTCAATGCTAATACACAGAAGTTAATAAAAATAATAAAATATTTTTTTTTCAAGGCGGATGAATAATATTAGAAATCTGAAAATAGTTTTCAATTATGATTAACTTTTTTTAAACTTTCAATATTTTCAAAAATAATGGTAATTTACTTTTGATCAAAATTCATATTTTTCGACTTACCTCGTACACGGATGAAAAAAAAAATGGAGCAGAAAACTGTGATAATTTATTTACCATGCTTATATTCACTCTCAATTTGTCCAGCTATTGTAAGGCTGAAAACCTGAGCAGCAAGTTTAACCTTCATTAGAGATTTCCCTTTTGGATTCAAGTGTTCATCTGTGATATAACTCAATCCTTGAAACACAGCCGGGCGATCACCAGCAACAGCGTTTTGTAAATGTTCGCATTTAGCTACCCCTATTCAACAGATGAAGATGGTATGTAAGTTTTATATCAATAAGAATAATAACATCGTGAAAAGTATACTTATACACAAACAAGTTAATCTGAAAGCACAAACCTTTTATTATATGTTGTCAGACAGCCCCTTGTAGCTGAAGAGGCTTTTTCATCCAGTTGTTCCGCGTACACTTGAGGAGATGACAAGGGTCATAGACCGTGTATATTCGGCGACCATCCAAGAAAAGTATGGGGCTGCTTCAGTTGCTCTGAGATTTTTCAATGCTCTCACATTGTTGGAGCCCATGTCGCAAACAGTTGAGATCACTCTTAACCCTGCTAAAGAGCTAAAATAATAAGCAACTGGTTGCTTCACAGACCGTCTCAATCCTTGCACCATAAATACAAGAGCATGGTCTGCGATCTGGGAAATAGAAGAATAAAGAATTATTAGTAATTCACATGTTCTATCAAAATTATAATTATTGTCTTGCAAAAACTAGAACCGACTTCATTAGATAATGCATTAAATGTCAATTCTATTGATACTGGTACTTTTGAGGGTGCGTATTTATAAAGGTAGATAGAAGACTTATAGAATTAATATTAGTTTCAATTTTTTTAGTGCATTATCTATTGAAGTCGGTTCTTGTTTTGAAAACAAAATTATTTAACAGTTTTGAGTGGCAATACAATAGTAAAGTACCATTGAATACGTTCAATGATTTATTTTTATCACAAAACTCTTACATTTCACACGATAGTGACCTATCGACATCAATCTTGGTACACAAATACGTAATGGTAATACCTGATTTGAAAAGGCACTTAAATGCTGTAGTATTGCAGTAAGTATTAAAAGAAATATAACATAACAAATGCGGAGCTCCGATAGATTACAACATTCAAGCAACACTAAGTAACATTAGGAATAAGCATTTGTTATTATACTCACCAATTAACATTTATTTTTCCGGGTCTTGGAAAGCGGTGAAAACTTACTCCCACATTCTCATCACTGGCACAGTTGAGCTCAAAACACTTGTCCTTTTTCGGAGCCATATCTGATGAATGTTCTAATCAATTCTCAGGCGCTAATGCTTGAGATATCTCAAGTAAATAGTATAAATATCCCTCTCTTATAGGTTCACTCCGGGAAATGGAAGTTGCAGGTGAGTATATATTCTCTGGATGGAAATTCCAACATTAATTGGTTCAAATCGTGATTAGATTAGAGTTTCACTCTCAATATAAATCACAATTCAATTCAAGTCTGTGTTATCGTGACAAGCAAAACAATCAGTTCTCAGATAGACACAGAACTAGAATAACGCCATTTTTAATTCGTATTCAACGGTTCCCGACATTCTTCGGAATACTTCGGAAGAGCGACACTGGCGCCATAACGGGTGCTACTTGCAACATTTGATCAAAATTTTCCCATAAGAGTTACCACCACCTGATTAGTATTAAACGGTTACTCAAAAAGAGAATAAACACTTTACTGAAAGTCGTTGTTTTACTCACGTTTAATCGCTAATTTCCAATGAAATAACGCAAACTTTAACACGTTATGCAGCCCAGTATCGTGAGTTCGGCGTAAAGTGTTTGGAAAATCGAATTTAAAGTCGTTTTTTTTTGGTCGTAACTTTGGTTAAAAAGTTTGGTGCATTCTGACAAGTGTACAACGGCGTACCGGCTAGGTAAAAAATGGCGGCTTCATCTTTCATTGCAAACATTCCAAAATTGAAAGGATGTGAAGACTATAGTGAAAAACTTTCTCGTGATTGAAGGCTTAGACAAATATATAACTTCAGAACCAACAGCTTCAGAAGCTACTGCTGTTGCTTCAGATCAAAAAGCCAAAGCTAAATTAATTCTCACTATTGACTCAACTCTGCATATTCACGTGAAGGATGCGATCATGACAAAAGTTCTTTGGGAAAAACTAAGTTCGATGTTCGATGATTCAGGTTTTTCGAGAAGAATTACGTTACTTCGTAATCTGATAAGGCGATAAGGCTAGACAATTGTGAATCCATGAGTTCATATGTGAATCAGATCGTTGATGTAGCTCAAAAAGGGTACGGGCTTTGCTATGAATGATGAATGGATTGGATCTCTTTTGTTGGCTGGATTATCTGAAAAGTTTTCGCCCATGATAATGGCGATTGAACATAGTGGAATCGAAATTTCTACAGATTCGATCAAATCGAAATTAATGGATTTTGAACAAGAAAGTTCATAAAAATCGGGTAGTGCGTTTACTGTTGAGAGACAAAGATTTAAAAATTCTAAATCGGTGAAAAAACATTTAAACGTAAAGTGTTACGGTTGCGGTCAAGTTGGACATTACAAAAATAAATAAATGTCCACAGCTGGAAAAAGAAGTGGTAGTTGACGGAAAGTCAAGAAAAAAAACTAGTCAAGCTTTTAGGAAATTATAATGCGCATGAATGGTAAATTGACAGTGGTGCCAGTTCTCATTTTACTGCAGATCAAGAAGGTATGATAAATATTTCAACCAATACTACCTTCAATGATATAATAGTGACTAATAAGATGAAAATTCCAATTGTATTTTCTGGAAATGTCAATCTCAGAAATAAAGTATGACATGAAATCTATAATATTCTAGTTTACAATACTTTATGTGCACCTCAATTGACAACTAATTTATTATCAGTCAGTCAGTTGATAAAAACTGGTAATACGGTTAAATTTGAAGAACATGGTTGTAAAATTTTCAACAAAGATGGAGTGATCGTTGGTGAAGCAGACTTGATCAATGATGTGTATAGGCTAAACCTTGCCGATCCTGTAAGAAATACAGCAATAGCATCTTTGGTGATGGGAAATACAGCGACAACCAGCGTTTGGCACAGAAGATTTGGTCATTTGAACTTTACTACTCTTAAAGCCATGGAAAATGCAGTTGATGGAATAAATTTCTCGAAGCAATCTCAAGAAAAGTCGAGAAATAGTTGTGCTATTTGCTATGAAGGCAAACAGACAAGAGAATCTTTTCCAATGATAGGCTCAAGATCGACAGATATCTTGGAAATTGTTCATGCAGATTTTTGCGGGCCTATGGAAGTTCCATCCATTGGAGGGTCCAGATATTTTCTTATTCTAGATGATTTCTCTAGAATGGCTTTTGTTTGTTTCTTAAAAAAAGATGAAACATTTAATTCTTTTAAGCAGTTTAAGTTTAATGGTGGAAAACCAAAAAGAAAAGAAGTTAAAAATTTTGAGAACGGATAATGGTGGAAAATTTGGTAGCAAAGAATTCGAAACATTCCTGAAAAATACTGGAAGTATACACCAGAAAACAAACAGCTTCACACCAGAGCAGAATGGATCCGCTGAGCGTTTAAACAGAACGATTCTGGAGAGAGCAAAATGCCTAATGTTTGATCCAAAATTAGAAAAAAAGTTTAGGGCAGAGGCTACTCATACTGCTGTTTATCTCAGAAATAGATCAATAACAAATGGTTTGAATGGTAGGACACCATTTGAAGCTTGGCATGGTCATAAACCAAATGTAAGCCATATCAAAATTTTTGGAAGTCAAGCTATGGTTTATATTCCAAAGCAGAAAATACTTAAATGGGACAGAAAATCTCAAGAAATGATCTTTGTTGGATACTCGGAATAAACGAAGGGTTATCGGGTGTACAATACAAAATCAAATAGCGTTGACATTAGTAGAGATGTGAAAATCCTAGAAGTCAACAATGATTTAGTTAATCTGGAAGATGCTCCAGAAATCGCTCCAGAAATAGATGTTTCAGTGGAGGAAATCCGAGAAGAAATCTCAGAAGAAATTTCTGAAGAAGTTTTATCTCCAAGTATTGAAGAAGGGGCAGGACTATGACGAAATTTATTCGACAGTAGTAAGACATTCTACTTCAAGACTTTTATTTTCTTTGTCGGCTGAATATGATTTAAAAATAACTCATCTTGATGTAAAAATAGCTTTTTTAAATGGGGAAATATCTGAAGATATTTATATGACTCAACCATTAGGGTTTGAAATTAAGGGTCAGGAAACTAAAGTTTTAAAATTAAAGAAAGCAATTTATGGTTTAAAACAAGCATCAAGAGCCTGGAACAAGAAAATAGATAAAATCTTGATTGATTTAGGGTTTAAAAGGTCAGAATATGAATATTGTTTGTATACAAAGAGAAATGGTAATTAATTACAATTCTATGTTTATATGTAGATGATATATTTTATTTTTCGAATGATTCATTAGAAACTGAACAGATAAAAATTAATCTTTCACAGATGTTTAAGATTAGAGATCTTGGTGATGTACAATACTGTTTAGGGATGAAAGTTACTGTAGATAAAAATAGTAATAGAATCACTCTTAGTCAAACAGATTTTATTGAAAAACTATTTGTTGGGCATAACAATAGTCATAAAAGACGAATATTAACAGGAGTAATAAATATACCTACAACGTAAATGATGAACTGGAATCTCACTTAATTTATTTTTTCCTTTCTGCCCACACTTGTTGTTTTGTATATATAATTCAATAAATATATACTTTTTAGGAACAGTAAAACGAGTTGCAATAGCTTTAAATCAAAATCGGCAATGACTGTTATGAATTTTAAGGTAGAATTCAAACGCTCTCTCAACTGCTGTAAATCCATGTCCATTACCTGTGATTTGAACATAATTTAGTTTCAATAACGCTTGACGCATCTTTGAATAATATCTTCCAGAGCTCGATAATATTATCATGAGAAATATGTATACAAGGAACAACCGTAATTGTAGTACCTATTATCTTCTACCAATTTATTTTTATCATAAATAGGATTTAAGAAGACATAGGTATATTTTCTCTCTTGCTCCGTTTCTTATAATTTTTTTTAGAAATTCACATTTTGGAAGATTGGAACTCGATATAAACTCACGATAATGAATATTATTTATTGCTGCTGTAAACATAATTTGTGCTATTGTATCAAACGGAAAAGTATTCAGTGCTGTCCATTTATTATCTCTAAATTGAACCGGATCTGGTATATTACCATTTCGCCAAAAAATGTTTACGTTTTTCGCTTAGTTAAATTTTTTTCATCTACTAAATTGTTTAATAATGCAGCTTTTGGACAACCTTTGAAGTAATGATCAAATTTCTTATTCCCAGTATTTTGTTTCATCATGGTTTCCACAGCAAGAGATAAAGGTTCACTATTTTGTTTCAATGTCAGAAATTCATAAAAAAAATGTTTTTCACTTTCAAGATGCTTAGTGGATGATGATAAATTTAAAATTACCATCCCTTATAGTATCAGAAGTAGCAATAGTAACGATTTAAGCGTCGATAATTGATAGTCCGGCATCAAAACTAATGTTATTTTCTATATTAATAATAATAATATTTAAAGAGTGATTCTTTTTGCCATAGTTGTGATCATCATGTTTATCGAACGTGATTACAGAGTCATTTTGGTCACTTTCGCCTTATGCTAAATTTGTATTAAAAGCCAAGTCAGTATGATATGATATAATGACAAATCGTTTTGCTCAACCTTATCCGATACATTTACGTAATCCGATGCCCAATCATAATCTGCTGCAGATTCGCTTTTGCCTAATCCTTTCCTTAAAAATTTTCTTCTTTGGTTTCTTCATTAAGACAATTATCAGCTAAAAACTTAGTTAATAATATTGGCACCACTTAAAATGCCAGCAATATGTAATTTTAAAAAATTGTAAACAGTATTAGGCAATTTAACTTTTTTACTGAAATTCATGTTTAGATCTTTGAAATATGTTTCTACATAACAAGAGTTTGGCCGTGACATAGTTTATGGTGTGAGTGTGTGAACATTTGTCCAAAGTGGAAAATTTTTCATTTTGTCAAAAAGATCAGGAAACACGTCAGGAACATAATGAGCTTCTGGCCAAAAAAGATTGTAGTAGTGAATTTTTTGCAAAGATTATCAATCCATGTTAATAGTGTTCCCTTGCCATCAGTACTTTTCGATGATAAATTTCAGGTCCGTAAAGTTAGCACTACCATTTCAAAAAAATTTATATCGTGGATTAATTGCCGCTTAATTGCCGTTTATATACCGTGAAATCGAAAAAAATACCGTTTTCATATTTTTAACAATAAGCCCTGGTAATGCTAACTTGACAGTCAAGTTAGCATTACCACCTACGTAGGCACGTTTCCTTAATTCGGAAAGACAAACACTTTGCGGCAATAATTGCCGCTTTTCAACCGTAATCAAATAGTGCAATTGAAAAAAAAATACATTTTTCAATAAATAAGATTCTGGTAGTGCTAACTTGACATCTGGTGTAGCATTACCAACACCGAATAAGAGGGTAATTGTTATCGGAAAGGAAAACTGAATGATCCAATAATTGCAGTTTTTTAACCACAATATGATATTGCTAATAAAGTAATTGCAAACATCCTAGTTTTTATTTTAAAACCTATGGTAGTGCTAACGAAATTGAGATTGAGTTGTTCCATGAATCTTGGCTAGTTCACTTCAGAACATTGATAATGTGTCACTTTTTACCAGTTGATAAGTTGACGTAACATTATTTGTTTTCAATTTATATTTTACAGAGAAAACAGCTAATACATTTTTGCAAGTCATGTTGTTTTGGTTTTGTCATTTTATCACTTTCATTACTCGTGTGAACACACCTTATTTTTGACGTAACAGACAGGGGACAGAACGAACCGTCAGTATCTCTTGTGGTTTGAATATTTCACGACTACTGTCCAGTTTATTGCAAGTTTGAAAATCCAAATCTTGAATGGATTGACGCGGGGCACAGTAGAGGGTAGCAAATGTGAAGAAGATCAGCATAAATTGTTGTCTAACCTGACCCAATGTTTAGTTGAGGATGAACAAGAAGAATCAATACCTCCTTCACCTGTTGATAGAAACTAGCTATATGGCATCGTAATTATAGATTGTGATTGAGTGGGTTTATACCTGAACGGATTCTTCACTAAATATACTCCACTTGCTGCTGTCATCAGCTGTTGTCACTATACACCGTAAATATTGTAACGTGAAGACTTACCCGAATAATGAACTACACACACTCACAAATATCACAAACATTCCAGAAAACACGGGAGACATCAGAGGCAACGAGAATAAGTCCTGGTCTATTCTCGAAGCCATATATTGAGAAATAACCTCCAGAAGCAACGAAAACAACACTGGAATCATCTCGAGCTTTTTAGGTTTGATATATAATGCTGATGGCAATGTCAGTGACAGTTATTGATAGATAGTCAGTCGGTCATAGATCATAGTATCATAGAAAGTCGTAATAGTCCGAGAAATAAGTGTGAATATAAATGTGTATATAGTCGTGTAGATATTGGTGTAAATAAATAAGTGAATATAAATCGAACCCAGTTTTAATATAAATTCCCGTTACATTGTTGTCAGTGTGGAATCAGTCAGTGAGTGACTGTAAAATTGGACAGACTTTAAGAGACTGTGATTTCGTGTAGAGTTGAGTGTTTTCGTGACTTTTTGTTAGATTTAAGTTTAAGTTTAAGACTCTTTTGTTCGTTTTCGTGTGAAGACTTTTCGTTCATTTTCGTGTGAATGTGAAGACTTTTTCTCGTGTTTGTGTGAACAATTTTGTTCGTTTTCGTGTCGAAGACTTTAAAAACTGTATTGACTAAATGAGTTAGTAAAGACAATTAAAAATGAAATTAGTGCAGTTAACCGTGAAACAACTCAAAGAACAGTTGGTGGAGCAGGAATGTGATGACTCCGGTAATAAGGCGACCCTCCAGAAACGGTTAAGGGACAATTTGATTGAAAATGGAGAAGATCCTGGTATGTTCGAATTCCACTCTCCGGAAGAACTGTTACTGAAAGAGGTGCGAAATAATAATGAAAAATTCGAGTAAGTCTCGAAAAAGTTCGAAGAAATTTCTAGAAATAATGAGAAATTTGATGAAGTCTCAAAAAAGTTTGAAGAACTTTCTAGAACTCTTCAAGATGAAATTAAAGATGTTTCCAGAAAAAGTGATGCGAGGTTTGAGGAGGTGACCAGAACTATCGAGGCAGCTGGTAGATATAGTGACAAGAAATTTGAAGAAATTTCAGGAGCAGTTGACGAAAAATTTGTCACGACAGAGAACAACATGGAGCTACTGCAACAGAAAATCAAGACATTGGAAATGGCAGTTGAGAATGGTCACTGCAGTATACAAAAATATGAAAAGACCTTCAAAGGCAAGGATATAGGGGACTTAGCTGCAGGTAGTGTGAAAGTTAAGCTGCCAAACTTTGATGGAAAGTGCTTCTGGTCAACCTATCGAAAGCAATTTGAAGCAGTGGCAATGGCTAACCAGTGGACTGAAGAGCAGAAAGCTGTTTCGTTAACTGCTGCTTTACGAGGTGATGCAGCAGACATCCTAAGGTCTATTCCGGCTGGCCAGGCAAACTACCAAGTCTTGCTTTCTAAATTGGAGAATCGGTATGGAGACAGTCATCTCCAGCAAGTATAAAAAGCACAACTGCGATTTCGGGTGCAACGTGCAAATGAGAGTCTGCAAGAGTTTGAAGGAGATATGCGTCTAGCATATCATACAGCTTCCTTGATGAAATGGCGGTGGAGACATTTGTAAATGGATTAAGAGAGAGCGAGCTGCAGAATGCGTTAGTAGATAAGCTAGGAGAGTTCTGGACCGGAAGTCGCAGTAAGCATGCCTTATTTTTCAAAGGTTTCCCGAATAATGTAATAATGGCGTGTGGGCGTGCTGGATATTTTTCTAACGGGGTTTCAAATGTTAGATTCCTACTTTTCATGAGCGCCATCTAGCGGAGAGGGGATAAGTAACTGCATTTAGATTCCTACTTTTCATGAGCGCCATTTAGCGGAGAGGGATTATCTAATTAATTTAATTATTTTAAAGCTGAGGAGAAAAAGTTCACCATCGCGCGGGATCGAACCCACAACCACACACTCCAACACGCTAACAAGCTAGAAGTTTTCCAAGCCTGTCATCTCGGTTACCCATGTGAATGCGAGAAATGAAACAATATATGATTAGCTGCTGCGCGTGCGCACTTACATCAGATAAGACGAGAGCTCATACATTGAAATGTTGTCGATGTGTTAACATCGATGTCGACACCGCTTCGACGTAAGCAAGGGCGATAGGCCGTTTGGGTCTGTGCGCTCGGACAGTCCTTATCGTTTCAAGCAAACGACACCCAAAATCGTCTTCTACCGAAAATTTGATGGCGATTCAGTTTTTGATTCGCTTAAATCGGCCAAGAAATAGCGAAGATTTGATTTTCGTATGGAATATACGAGTTAAATTGCAAATTATGCTTATTCGACACAACAGCATCATTAAAAGTGCTTAAACAAGAAATCAGGAGTGAAAGAAAATGTGTTATGTTTAATATTGTATTTATCAAAAAAGATTTTCTGAATAAAAAATTATATTTAAAATTTGCTTTTTACCCATGTGAATGTGAGAAATCAAAGAATATATGTTGGATCGCGGCGCGTGCGCACTTACATCAGATAAGACGAGAGCTCATAAATTGAAATGTTGTCGATGTGTTAACATCGATGTCGACACCGCTTCGACATAAGCAAGGGCGATAAGCCGTTTGGGTCTGTGCGCTCGGACAACCCTCATCGTTTCAAGCAAACGACTCCCAAAATCGTCTTCTGCCAAAAATTTGATGGTGATTCAGTTTTTGATTCGTTTAAATCGGCCTAGAAATAGCGAAGATTTGATTTTCGTATAGAATATATATACGAGTTGAATTGCAAATTATGCTTATTCGATACTATGTCAACAGCATCATCACAACAAGATTCCTCAGAAGAAGAACAATATTGTTGCATTGAGAAATGTTTTCAAATACCAGAAAGCCAAGTTGACTGTCGAGCATGTAAACGATGTAACTCTTTCGGATACTGCATGTGTGATTGCCAATCGAAATATAAGATGATGCGATGTCTAATGGCTTTCATTTTGTGTCTACGTATTATAGTAGAAACACAGTAGAAGATGGCTAAATTGAAGGCATCGTTTATACTTTTATACAATATAATTGGAAACATGTTGTACGTAGATATACCACCAAATGTAATCGAAGCAGGCATTTGTTTCAACGATCAACCGATCAACAATGTATAGCAATGAGAAAAATAACCGTGAACGATGGACAGATGCATGTACTCTCTACCGAAATTCCAGAGCGGGAAACCAAGTTTAAAATTTGATTGGTGTTCTACCCAAATAGAACATGGGGAGATACTGGAATATTTCATCTACCATCAGAAGAAACTACCAAAAGAAATATATCCTACGACGATGGTGACGAAGAGGAATCCTCAACTTCGTTTGAGAGCAGCAGCAGGAGCGAAGAGAATTCCGAAATTAAATCGCTAAAATTAGATACTACCAATTCATCTATGATATCATATAAAAATTTTCCATATATTTAATGATGCTTATTATGTATATATTTTAAATCGAAAATAAAAATGAATTGATATTGATTTGTTTATTCAATTTTCCCAAACCGCAAGAAACCGCCGTTGTATGATAAGTCTAATTAAAAATATCGCTATCAGAAAAAACAAGTTGGTTTTCAGAAGAAGTCAGATTAATCAACAGGAAACAATATCCGCTTGAAATGAGGTTTGTTGCAACAAAAGAATGCATGTGCGGCTCCATGTTATCATTTTCCTATGGATTCGTAGTCGAAAAAAAATATAAATAGCAAAGAAAACCTTTAGGAGCTCATTGCTCATTCTAGTGCCACAGCAGCAGAAGCAGCAGCCTTCATCAGTTAACTTGTACTTTCTCTTCCCTCAACCAATCTTCAATAGTAAGTATTACAAACATAAACTTTTTTCTCTCTCTCTCTACATAAACTTTTCCTCTTTACATATCAATTTAAAAAATAATGCTTTTATTTATATTGTTACAGATGGACTTTTTACAAACACTCAATAAAGCTACCATCATCGAACAAAAGTCCAAACCAAAATCAGCGATCTCCAAATTGATACGAAGTATCGAATCATAGGTGCAAAGGCAGTCGGCAGCAAGTTTGGCGAAACTATCTTGCTAGAGCTGGAGAAAACTGTAGTGTTCCTTCCAAAGCGGGTAGTTGAAAGCTATCTACCACACCTAGACGAAATCGGGAGTGGAAAATACTCCCTAGTTTTCCTGGGACAGGTGCCGACTGGGAAGGCAAACCTTGCTGCATCATTCGAAATATTGGAAAATTAAGTAAGTCTTTTTGAATATTTTTATGATGGAGAAAATCAGCGTTATTAAAAAATCTGATAATTTAGTTGTAGCTATAAGAAAATGACGAAAAATTTTATTTGATAAAATCACTAGTGTAGACGAAAGAGTTTGGTTGAATAGGTTAAAACGATATATAGGACTGTGTAATAGGGAAATGAAAAATACAGACTTACCCATCGGAATTAGGAGAAAACTACAGACAAACATTGGACATTTCAAACATTTTCAATATTTAATTAAAACCCGTAAAGAAAATCATCGGACTTAAACGTAAACAAAGGGTTCAGTGGAGGGAAATAACATCGAGTTTTGTGAGTCGAATTCAGACGGGAATCATATTTAATCATGCTTATATTGACTTGGAACAATTCTTGGCAGATTGTTTCAATATCTTGAAGCTAAAACTTGCTAAAATCCTTAAAAAACATGTAACTATTAAAGCCAACACAACTTTCTGCGGCGAATTCATAAAGATTTCGAAACATGATGATGGCGAAGTTTTAGATTTAAAATACTTTAATACAAAAAATTCAATTGTGGATGGCTCGACGGACGTGCAGCGCTGGTTCATTGATAATGTTTATAGCAAAATTCAAAATGAAATGAGTGAATTTCAAGAACGTGATAACGGTTGGGCTTTCAAGAACTATGAACTATTGAAGACTACCGCAACAAATCACCAATAAGCATGCATATTCAAAATGACGATACAGCCTGTTTTTATTGGTCGGTTGTTGCAGCGTTACATCCTGCAAAAATTCACAATAACCGAACCTCATCATATCCTCACTACAAAACAGTTTTGAAAACTCAAAATCTAGATTCACCGATGTCGTTACACCATATTGCGAAATTTGAGAAAGCAAACGATATTTCTGTAAATGTTTACGCATTAGAGTTGAATGTAGTTAAAGAAAAATCATTTTATAATATAGTGCCAGCTAGATTAACATCCAATAAATTAGATAAACATGTAAATTTACTTTTGATTCAAAATAAATATTTTCCAAAATTGAATGATTATGATGCTCCTCCCATTGATGATGATGAGAATGAAACTGTAGATATTAAATTTCATTATTGTCTTGTTAAAGATTTATCGCGATTAATATCACATCAGATTAATAGACATAATGGGAAAAAATTCATTTGCGATCGATGTCTCAATTATTTCCACCGTAAAGAAAAATTAGAGGAACATCAAACGCTTTGCTCTCAATTTAAATCATTGTAAAATTTCATTTCCAAAATTTACTCATGTAGAATTTAAAAATTTCGCTTACAAACAAACAACTCCTTTCGTTATTTATGCAGATTTTGAGTGTCAATTAGAGAATGTAAATGATTTAGTATCTTCTAAAACAGCCAAATATCAAAGACATACACCATACAGCGCTGGTTATTATGTGAAATGCTCATATGATGATTCTTTGTCATTTTTCAATAGCTATCAAGGTTCAGATTGTATGGACTGGTTTGCAAATGAAATATCCAACATTGCGGAGATTGTTCAATCAAAAATTAAAACAATCACACTGATGATTGAAGATCCTAGCAAGTGTAATGCAATATTATGTCATATTTGCGAGAAAAAATTCATGAAAAAAGACACCATTGTACGTGATCATGATCATTTTACTGGAAAGTTCAGAGGATTTGCACACCAATCCTGCAATCTCAATTTTCGAAAATTGTTTGTGGTACCCATCATTTTCCACAATTTGTCCGGCTACGATAGTCATTTTATGATTAAACAATTGAGTAGAAAGGGATGCATGAGCATACTGCCAATTAATATAGAAAAATATATTTCATTCACTCTTTCTGATGATAAAACAAACATAAAATTTAGATTTATAGACTATTTTCGCTTTCTCGGTACATCATTAGACAAATTAGCTTCATTAATGGATCGACAAGATTTGAAAATTATGAAACGCGAGTTCAATGAATTGAATGAAGAGGCATTCACTTTCCTCACCAAAAAAGGAGTATTTTCCTATGATTATGTTAATTGTTTGGAAAAACTTGAGGAAACTGAATTACCTGCGAAAGAACACTTTTACAATAAACTCAACGACGAAGATATATCTGATGGGCAGTATGCTCATGCTCAAAGCGTATGGGAAGTTCTCAAAATTTCTAATTTGGGGGTATACTCTGATCTCTATTTAAAGACAGACGTATTGTTGTTGGCTGATGTGTTTGAGAATTTTCGAAAAAAATGTTTAGCAACCCACGAGTTAGATCCAGCTTGGTACCATACCATGCCTGGATACACTTGGGCCGCGATGTTAAAGTTCACTCAATTTAAACTAGAATTATTGAATGATGTAGATAAAATCATGTTTATAGAAAAGGGGATTCGTGGCGGTATTTCGGTTTGTAGCGGTAGATATTCGGAAGCCAACAACAAATACATGCCGGAATATGATTTCACAAATCGAATTATATAATGTATTTAGATGTTAATAATTTATATGGGTGGGCAATGTCGGAATTTCTTCCTTACGGTGGGTTTTCGTGGCTGGAAGATGTGGAAAATTTTGATGTAACAGCTATCCCAGACGATGCACCTGAGGGATATATGCTACAAGTGGATCTGGAATATCCTCTCAACTTACACCGTCTGCATCAAGATTTTCCATTCGCTGCCGAACACCGCATACCACCCGGTTCAAAATTACCAAAATTAATGACAACTCTTTATAATAAAAAAGAATATGTTATACACTATAGAAATTTGAAACAATGTTTGACAAATGGTTTGAAAGTCACGAAAATACATAAAATTTTGAAATTTAAGCAGTCAGCGTGGCTGCGGTCTTACATTGAGCTAAACACTACTTTGAGGACCGCAGCCAAGAACGAATTTGAGAAGAACTTATTCAAACTTATGAACAATGCGGTGTTTGGCAAAACTATGGAAAATATCCGTAAGCATAGGGTTGTTAAACTAGTAAGATCATGGGAGGGAAGATACGGAGCGAGAAATTTAATTGCAAGTCCACAATTCCAGAACCGAACAATTTTCGATGAAAACTTGGTAGCTATCGAATTACAGAAAACCGAAGTTGTATTCAACAAACCGCTGTATGTTGGAATGGCTATTTTAGATCTATCAAAATTTTGCATGTATAATTTTCATTATGATTTTATGCTACCCAAATTAGGTATTGAAAAATGTAAACTTTTATACATGGACACCGATAGTTTCATTTATGAACTGTTGTGTAGTGATGCATATGAAGAAGTTATAAAGACTAATATCTATCTATCTATCTAATATTTGATACATCAGATTATAATGTTGCAAACATCTACAAAATACCTTTGGTCAATAAGAAAAAGTTGGGTTTAATGAAGGATGAAGCAAATGGTAAAACAATCACTCATTTTATTGGTTTGCGTTCTAAAATGTATACATTTAAAGTTCAGGGGGGTAAAGTAGTCAAAAAATCTAAGGGAGTGAAAAATAAGATTACTTTTCATGATTATTTCAATTGCTTGAAGGAATTTAATCAAAAATCGACGAGTCAGTGTTGCATCCGTTCATATGCACACAATGTTTTTAGTATAGAATAGTCAAAAATTGCAAAGTCCGTACGACGATAAACGATTTCTAATTCCAAACTCTTTTGATACATTACCGTGGGGTCATCATGATGTTCAATAAATTTTTTTTTCTGTTTTAGGTGAAAATGATGACATCACCAGCGCAACTGAAGGCTTTATGTATAAAAAGCATTTGCGAAAATGTTACTAGTATTTTACGTTTTAGTAACTATTGTCTTTATACTTATGCACTACCTTGGATAGTCGATGAAGACATTTTTAAAAATTTCGCTTATTACCGTTGGAATAATATTTGGAAAATTGCCGAAGTTACCAAAGTATCATTAATTTGTTTAGAAAATATTTTAAATGAGTCAGAAATTGATAGGACTATAACGAGGAGTGCAATTTTAAATAAATATTATTGGACAGAAGAATATAGCGAAAATCAGTATTGTGTGTGGGTTCATTTTGATAAAGTTGACGAACTAAATTTATTATTATGTGAAAAATGTTTTGGAATTTATAAAGATATCATGAAGTCGTATAATAAAAATATAATCGCAATTCGCGAACATTACCATTTGAATTACAAAACCAAAGATTTATCTAAATTATATCAGAATAAAAATTATTGGTGTCAAAATGATTTCAAAGAATTATTATTTGTATTAAAAGAAAAGAGTGAGTGTGATTATGATTTACATAATGCTGGGTGCATAAGATTTCAAAATTTATATTAAAATGTGTACAGGTACTCCATCATAGAATATTCAAAAGATTTTTTAGCTTTAAGTATTCTTCTTGATTTCAAAATTTATATTAAAATGTTTCAAATGATTTTCTTATACTTACCGTATTTTTTATATTAATAAAAACATATATAGACATAATGTGTTTTATTTATCACAATATTTTTTAATGGTTCTCACACATGAGATGATTGGACATTCTCTACACAACCTTAATCCTAATGCACTAATGTACAACAAGCTCTCTACACGAAGATGATAAATTAGCGGTTCAAGCATATGGTTTCAGAGGCGGACTCCTATTCCCTTCAGCATTTCGTTATATATTTATCCAAGAATGATACTTCAAATACAACGAATTTCATCGGAAACTCATCAAGTGGGGAAATTTAATTGGAATATGTTTGGTGGACTCTTGCAAGAATTGAAAACTTTGCTTTCCAAAGTAACTTATTTTTTTATGAATGAGATTGTTTTTTTCGATATATTTAATAAAAAACACTATTTTACTACTAAGTTATTTTATTTTCTATGTAAAAATTCTGCACAATATCTGAACTATAATAAAAGAGATATTCCCTTAAAGCATTAGTATATAGACAATCGATTGAGGATGCTTCACAAAATCCATAAAGCAGGTCTCAAACACTCATATTTCCATTACATAACCAATTTCTAACAATATCAAATAAATTTCGATAAAATTCGTTGAAATTGATGGATTCCAACATGGCAAGTCGATCCGAAATCACATGCAGCTGTACATCTAAAATGCCAGCAATATCTTCTTCGTACAGGTTCATGTTGACATTGAACTTGGAAACAGACACGATGTTCATGTAGCTGCCATACTGATATTGAACTATTTTCACAAAGTTTCCACATTTTGCCACTAGAGGGTCCATAGCAGCACGATCTTCGTTGTCTTCGATATTTTGATGTATTTCTTGTAAGAAGGCGATGATTGAAGCCTACTCGTAGGTTGTGAATGAAATTTCCCGAGGCGTAAACCTTCGCTTCATAATAACGCATGCACTAAAGTCTCTTGTAGGACTCAGACCACATCGCACCTCGTAGTTACTTGGTTGCGGTAGAGGAAAAGTCATCAAAAGTAAAGGTTTTTCGGTTTGAGCTCTAGTTTCGAACATGGTTAAAGCTCTGTCGTCGACCCCATCGTCATACTCTCATTGGGCAGCATCTTCGTATTGATCTAGAATTCGATCGACGGCTTGGAGAGTTTCTTCATCGCTATAATCATTTCCTCGCATACTGTCGTCAGACATACTTTCACATCAACTAACAAACATTTTCCAAATCACACGTTATTTATATTCGAAAATCACGTGAAATCATTTTTGCTTGTTTCTAGTTTTATATGTATTTAAATGGGAAAACGGGTCACATTTGCTGAAAGTGGTAAAAATGCATTGTTTCTTATGTGAAACACGCACAAATCGTTGAGTTTGGGGGGGGGGCTTTTAGATCGAATCACACAATTGAGTCTTTTCCTATCCAGCTGTTGTGTTTCTTATCTAACCCAAGCCATTTGACATTCAACTTATTTCCTTTCTTCCTGAGTACCTTTTCCACGAGATAGATGTTGGGATTTGAGGTTTTTTGCAATTCTTCTTCGTAGAAAGCCCCACTGACTTTTACTCCATGCATATCTTCCAACAAATATGTAACGGGGTTGGTTATCTTGACAGTGACAATTTTAAATAGTTCTGTCGTCCAATTGGGAGTGTATCCTTTTTCGAAAAGGTGTTTAGTCTCACTCAAGCGAACAATGTCGCCGACTTTTAATTTTCGCGGACCGATAATCTTCAAGTGCGCGTACGCTTTATCGAGAATGAGCATTTCGTTGGATTTATTAACTTGCGATGGTTTGTAACCAGTCTTGCTGTGACGTGTATCATTGTAGGCTTTTGTAATGCTAGGTAATATGTCCATCCATTTGTAGGTCCCATTCAAACTAAAGTATTTGAAAAGTTTTTCATTCAGCGTTCTGATTACACGTTCTGCTATTGCAGCTTTCTTGACGCTGTACGTATTATAGTGGTTGATGTTATGTTTTTTCATAAGTTCTTGGAATTTACTATTATAAAATTCCTTACCCTGGACCGTCTGTACATTTTTTGGGCAACGTTTCGTGTGCATCAAAATGTCTGTAAATACCTTAGTTATTTCCTCACCGGTTTTCGTTTTCAATGGACGAGTCCATACGTACTTGGAGAAGCAATCAATTATGATCATAATCAATTTAAAATTTCGATTTTGTCCAGCATACTGACCCCTCTCCGCCAGATGCATTTGCCATAAATCATCCAAACCTTTGATGATTGTACGTCGTCGGGGGTATGTTTTACGAGCAGGTTTATGCAACTCTTTGACAATTTGAACCTTTTCTTTCGAAGCCATCACTGCGAATGATTGTGTAAAAATCTTAATTTTTGTTTTCGATGAGTTGCTCTAAATTTGTTATGGATGCTTGGATTTTTTTTATACTTATATTCAAATTAAATCACGTGCCATCATTTTTGGTTAAGGCGTGTGCTTTAGTCGCAATTTCAAGTTTTTTGTTGATGGCATGAGTGAGTTTCAAATTGTTTGTGTTAGCACGCTCCACATCTGATATGAGCAAGTTCACTTTAAAGAATTGTGTTTTAACATCTTTCTGCAAGTGATTAAGCTTTTTAGTTAGAATGTCGTCGAAAGTCTGTTTGTTTTCAACGTCTTTTGCAGACAGCTCGCTAATTCGATTACGAAAGTCGGTAACAATTTCAATTTTTTTTTAGAATTGTTTCACAATCTCGGTGAGATCCTCAATAGTTTTCGTAAACACGTCAGCCCAATGTTTCATCTGATTGTCTACGTACTGCTTGTTGGTAGCATCCATAGGATTAGTTGGCATATTTACGTTACACAGCTTCAATTTTCTTAAATCAATATTACCGTCAGGAGTATGTGTTAAACCATCACCAAATTCAATTATCGGACGCAATCGTTTTCTTGAAGAACTACGTCCGAACTTATCGATGGTCATCTTGGAAATGATGTCTATTGAATGATGTTGGCCTCTTTCAATTCTTCGATTATGGATATAATTTCATTGTCAAGTGAAGTGTTTCCAGCATTTTTGGACGCTAACAACAATCGTAAACGCTCACACAATTCGTTCGGATCATCCCAATAAATGTATTCCATAGATTTAGAATTGTAAGACATTAAGCCCCGTCCCTCCGCCATTCGCGACGACTTTCGAATAAACATTGGTTTGATGATTTCCATATATTTGCGTCTATTAGTTCCTTTCCATGCATTATTTGCTTTTTTATGTACATTCGACAGTTCTAAAATGTGTTTGTACGCAACGAGATTGTCCTTGTTGAAATTTTCTGGATCATCGTAGAATATCAGTTCATATAGCCCAGGTGTTCCTATCACTTGCTGTCCAGCAACTTTGATGTGCTGCTTATCAAAATCGATTTCTTTTGAACCAAGCCACCATTTTGAAGTTGTAAAATCATATATGGGTCTGTATACTTTGTCTATCTTCTCATCATTGCTCCAATATTGTGTTAAGAATTTATGACTCATTGGTGGATACTGATCGATATATGCTTGAATGACTTGAGGAGCAATTGTATCTTCGTCAAATGTTCCTTCTTCTTCATCATCGAACACTTCATCATCATCTCCATCAGTACTGGCAATAGGTTCAAGTTTCTGGAATGGTGGTAGAATTTCAGCATTGCCGACCGATGCATCTTCTGTCTTCACTTCTTTCTTTGGTACAGTGGTATGTTCATTCCTGAGCGATTTTTTAGCTACTGCCAGCTGCTTTTTCTGTGGAACCGATATGGGTTTGAAAATTTTTTGTAATGCCTCATCCTCTTCTGATTTACCCAATTTCAATGATAAGTATTTCTTTTTTATGATCCTAGCGATTTCTTTGATTTTCATTTTGCGAACTATGTCAGCCTCTTTGCTGGGTGGCTTCATGGTGACGAATATACTTTGTCATGATAAGTTCATGGTTTTAGAAACTTATCGAAGCCATATAGATAGCGACCTGCATTCAGATCACACTCCTTTACGATCACCATTGCACCGAATTTTTCATTCCAACACATACGCTTGAAATCGTTGAATGACACATCAGGTGAAACGTATTCATCATACACATGCTTTAAATTTATTTCATCTTGCTTGAACAACACAATTAGAATGCGATTGTCTCGCAACATTTGCTTTGGAGCCTTACTATACGTTTGCCCAATGTACATAACATCTATACCTCGATGTCGACACATGGAATAATATTCTTGGATTTTCTGCTGTTTATCACAAGATATGTCATCAAAAATGAATATGGAATTTGGTTTAGCTTCGTTGGGACTTATAATTTCATCGTTCTCTTTGAATTGAAAATATTCGATTCCTTTGACTTTTTTCAACACCTCTTCGAGTTACTGATACTAAGGTTGATACAATGACTTTGAATACACGTAAACGTTTTTAAATTTAGCACCATTCGGGTGGAAGAGCAGTGAAAGTGCTGCATTTGTTTTCCCACATCCACTCGGTCCACATATGATTACACGAAATGAATGTGGTAGCAATGTACCATGCTTACTGCTGGTAGATTGACTTTCATTTAAGTAATCCAAATTTTCGATCGGTAAGGTATGCTTCTGTTGAACAACCCTCATGTTGTGCACGATACCATGAAATGTTTAGGATTTTGTATAAATGTTCATGTCTTTCAATATTGACATCATTTTCAATGTTGATTCATCACGGTAAGGGTATGGTTAATACGCTCATCAATAATCTACCATTCGAACTACATCTGCCAGGCTATTCATATTGTGGACCGGGAACTTAATTGAAAGAACGCTTAGAACGTGGAGATAGAGGTATAAATCCGTTGGACGAAGCTTGCAGGGAACACGACATTGCATACTCTCAAAACAAATCATTGGAAGAACGCCATAAAGCCGATCAAGTGTTGGAACATAGAGCTTGGGAACGAGTCAAATCGAAAGACGCAAAATTTGGTGAAAAATCTGCTGCTTGGTTCATTACCAAGGCTATGAAGGCGAAACGTAAACTCGGTATGGGTATGAAGAATCGACGACAGCATGGATTCTCCCAAATTGCAAAGAAGATTCATCAAGCTATGGAAAAGTCTCCTTACGAAGGTGGCAGTTTGAAAAAGTCATCTGCTGCTGCTTTGAAAGCAGCTCGATTAGCCGTCAAAAAATGTGGAGGTCGAAAACGTATTCGAGTTCCTAGAATTATACCATTGCCAAAAAGTGGCGGTTTTCTACCGCTAATTCCATTGTTTGCCGGTCTCTCGGATCTAGGGTCGCTGGCTGGAGGAGCGAGCGCCATCGCAAAGAACATCATCGACACGAAAAATGCAAAGAAAAAGATGGAAGAAGACGCACGACATAATAAAGCTATGGAACACTTGGGATCCGGCTTGTTTCTACGAAAAACGCGTAAAGGATTCGGTCTGTTCTTGAAGAAACAGCATAAAGGAGGAGAAAGATTGTACTTGAAGAAACAAAAAAACTACTAGCTCAGCTACCCAACAGAGCTCTGTACGATGGGGAGATTATGGAATGTGCGATAAAGCTGAAAATTCCACATTTTCGCGGTGGCGAGACACTCTTCCTGACCATACTAGACGTCGCGAATGTGCCGTAGTGAATTTAGATTCCTCCATCAATCATCATCAAGTACACATTGGGTAGCTTACAAAAAGGATGATAACACTGTACAATATTTCGATAGTTTTGGAAATTTGAAGCCACCAAAGGAATTGGCCGGTTATTTTGGAAAGCAGCAGTGCGTCAAGATATTTTATAATTATGATGTATATCAAACATATGATCAAAACAATTGTGGATAATTGTGTTTAGCATTTCTATGTCAATAAAAGATACTGTCACAACTACTTGTGTATCAGTCATGTCGATGAAACGAAGTGATACAATACTGACTTTGAAGAGTCATTCTTCGATTCTCTCAATTGATCTATCACCGGCGCTTCACTTGCAGCGTGACAGTGAATATGGCCTAGCTCTTCTAAGTTTTCATTCGTACAACAGTATACCCAACATCGATGAAGGTACAAAGTTCCACTATGTAGATGGAAAGGGTAAGAAAAAAAGTATCGACATTCCAACGGGAGCATACGAAATTGAGGATATTGAAAAGTTTATTCAGAAAGCAATCGTACCAAAGACAACGACGAAGGTAAAACCTGAAGATTACTTCTACCTCAAACCGAATAATAATACACTGAAATGTGAAATTTTTTGTAAAGATTTTGATATTGATTTCACTCCGAACGATAGTTTGACACACATTTTGGGATACTCTCCTAAAATTCTACCAAAAAATGTTACTCACATGTCCGATCGCCCTGTCAACATTATAAAAGTACGAACCATACACATCGATTCCAATATTACTTCGGAAGCCTTCTACAACGATAGACCCACAATCTACGAATTTGCTATCAGAGAAGATCCTGGTTACGCTATCGACGAAAGTCCAAATCCTCTCATTTATCTACCCATCACCACAGACGAGATTCATAATATAACACTTAAAATTTTGGATCAAAACTTTCAGCTGGTGAATTTCCAAGGTGAAGAAATCATAATTCGATTACATCTCAAAGAATTATGGTACTAGGAATTTATAAAATACATCTACCTACGAATAGACCATCAGTCTTCTTCGAGACAAAGAACACCACCGTGATAGTCATCGTGAACTTAGTGTGAAAAATATCCGATTTCTCAAATCCTTAGGCTACAATGTTATCTCCGCAAGTGTTCAACATTTTCCAAAAACCTCAAATGGACACATCAATTCAAAAAGATGAATGGCGTACCTACTATCCATACGTTAAATCTTTCCGCAACAATGATGTCATAGAGATTAGCATTAATCAATCGGATGCTTTCGATGCTCTTTATGCAAGTCTGTTACATATCAGTGGAAAAATTAAGCGCACCAAGGGTACTGGAGAAGTATCTTTTTTCAATAATGTTGGCGCTTTCATGTTCCAATCCATTAGCAACGAACAAAATGGTAAAGAGTTGGAATCAGTGCTTGACGTTGGAATTGTGAGTACCGTTCGAGGGTTTTTATGCTATAGCGAAGAAGAGTCTAAGCCCTTGAGTATCGCGACTTGGAGTCCAGATAAAGATGTTGGTATCATCAAGGCAGATGCGGATACTTTGTCATTTAGTATGCTCATTCCGTTGAAACATTTGTTGAATATTTTCAATGACTACGAATATGTCTGTCGTATATGGAAAACATACCATTCGATTGGTGCGTGCTCAAAATGACAATCAATGCTTCACCATCGCCAATCCTACAACAACTGAAGTACAATTGGAAATTGAAAATATCGAGCTCAAAGTGCAAAGATTGCATCCAAACGATCAAATTAAATTACAACTTTTAAAAGCAATCAAAGCTGACACTCCCATCTTGATGCCGTTTAGAAAATGGGAAATTCACATGTTGCCTGCTCTCACTACAGGAGCCACCAACGAAATTTGGTCGGTGAAAACTTTTAGAAAGTCCTCGCTATGTCATCGTTTGTTTCCAGAGCAACCACAAAAAGAACCAAGTGAATAACGATCCTACAAAATTTAATTATGCAAACATTATGAATATCACCTTGACGCTGAACGGAGACAGCTATCCAAAGGAAAAGATGCATTTGGACTTTGAAAAGGGGGATTTTACCGAAGCTTACTTCAACTACACTCAATTTGGAAAAAGCTACAAACACTCTTATCTACATACGCCGCTCCTAAGTTACTCTGAATTTGCAAATAATCCTCTATTTGTCATCGATTGTTCTCACCGAGATGAAAGCGTGAAAAGTTCAAGTGTTGATGTCAAGCTTGAAATAGAAGCGTCTAAAGGTTTTCCAGCAAATATTTGTGTCTATTGCATCATCATTCACGATAACATAATTGAACAACATCCTCTCAGTGAAATTATAAAGAGATGGAACTAGGATGACAAGACCTCTGTCCTCAGTTTAAGTTCAACCATCGACGAGGAGAGATGAGAATAGCTTTCGTAGACATTCAAGGCTTCAATGTGGAGTGCCAATTCCACCCCAAAGAAATTGCCTTAAGGATTGGACGTCGATGTAGTAATTATTTGCTATTACCACCAATACCGTTCTCATCGCTAAGCAAAGCAGATCGATGTGGCGTTTGTTATTTGGAGAAAAATGTACATAACCTCAAATATTCTTCTGGCTTTATACTATACGAATCGCTAGATGATATTCAAAAGGAAAATCTCAACGAAATTGATATCATCTATGGGCGAGGACATCAGAAGAAGCAATTTTTGGATGATAAACTTCAATCTTTCTACGGAGAGCAAGCTGGTAGAGTCGTGAATTTGGAGGAATTTGATAACTCATGGCACACTGTTCCAACATTCAAAAATAGTGGATTTTCATCATGTATGCACCACACATATAGCAACAGTCAATTCTATAATTGTAGTCTTAGAAATTTTGATGAATTGTATAAATGGTTTTGTAATCCTTTACCTTTATGAGCAATAGAGAGATTTAAAAAAATGTTTTTTTTGGAGGGGGGAGAGGTGCAGTCAAGAAACAAGTTTTTTTTGTCTGACTGCAGTTTCAGTCTGAGAGTCATAGAGTTACGATGATGTTGAAAGAAAGGTTGGAGCAACACATTCGACGTTTGGAAGAATTAAAAAATATTCTAAACTTTTTTGAGGAAAAACGGAAGGTATTGACATTGTTCCATGATATGACTATCAATCCTACCACCCAATTCAGTGAAAAAGATTGGAATGAGAAGGTTTTCAAAAATCCTACACGTTTTCGTCAACGCAACAAACCTGATGAGATGCCATCAAGAAGAATCACTCCGTACTCTATTTAAAAATTTTGTTTGATAAAATCATTTATTAAATAAAGCAAATTTTAAGGATAATGTTGTTTTATTCAGAAAATAATTTTTGATAAATACAATAACACATTTTCTTTCACTCATGACTCCTGTTTTCTTGTTTAAGCACTTTTAATGATGCTGTTGACATTGTGTCGTATAAGCATAATTTGCAATTTAACTCGTATATTCCATACGAAAATCAAATCTTCGCTATTTCTTGGCCGATTTAAACGAATCAAAAACTGAATCGCCATCAAATTTTCGGTAGAAGACGATTTTGGGAGTCGTTTGCTTGAAACGATAAGGACTGTCCGAGCGCACAGACCCAAACGGCTTATCGGCTTAATTATGAATAATTTCAATTTAATATGATTTCATATAAAGAATAGTTTAACTATTATATTTTATATTTTTCTATTTACATATAGGTACATTATATTTTACTGCAGATATACTTTTTATACTTAATAAGTTTTGTCCGGATGCTCTAATGACATGCAATTATGCTAAAAAATTATAACAAAGACTAGAAAATGTTCCATAAAAAATTATTAGTTCTTTGAAAAAGTCATAGATATGAATAAAAAAAACCGCAATTACTTATAAAATATTCCACCATTCAATAAGAACTTTATTCAATTCATCTTTGTATTATTGCATACAGTATCGCATATAGTATACCTAAGCTTATTGCCTGTACCAGTAGTCGGCCGTGCGTACGACGCTTGGACAAAAATCTTAGAAGCCATCGAATTTGGTGGCCGACTACTAGAACCTACGTCTTTTCGTAGTTTTACCAGTAATCGGCCACAAGATTTTTCAGTTTATTTTAAGCAAATTTTGTACGAAAAAGTTCATTTTAACAATCCTTAGGTCATGTTGAGCCGAGCGGAAAGAAAGATTAATCAATACAACAATGAAAACGTAGCAAAAGATCTCTAAGCTGTGAGAAATGTTTCTTCATGCTTCGATACCGTAAAAATACCATTCAACCCTTTCAAGGTATTGCCAATTTTAGGGCGACCGACTACTATGATATAAATGGCCGACTACTAGCAAAACGGTGCCTCCATTTAGAAATAAAATTTAAGTACAATTTCACGTTTGACTTTCTCTATACCTTTATGTCCTCGTTCGACTAACATTATCCAAAACTCGAACTCTCAAAAGTATTTTCGACTTAATAATGCACACAAAAGAGAACATCACCATAACACTGGAATCACTGCATCAAGAAATCGTCAGGAACAGGAAGCATATTTTTTTAAAGAAGAGACAGAAACAAACATTTTATTAAGTATAGAGGAAGTGAAGGCAAACCATATGAAGTTGAAGGAAGAAAACCAATTGTTAACAAAAGAAATTGAAATTTTAAATCATAATCAGAACTAAAATAACATTATAATCTTTGGACTGAAGAAAAAAGAAAAAAATTATTACCGGAAAATATATGTAAAGATTTGAAAGAAATGAATGAGACGTGTATCAATCCTATCTATCTACTTGGGAAGGCAGAAAAATGTCCAATAAAAAAACTGCAAGTAGCTGACTATAAAAATAGCACCCCACAGAGTGCCCCAGCAAACCCAACCGTACAGTACCCGAAATCCGCGGTCGGAACACTAGTAACCCCAACCAATAAAAGAAGCTTATCGAAAGAGAAAGAATAAGTGTTGAGAATATCACAAAAGCTCCTGTTCATCAATTCTGAACACTCCAAAGCAAATGGGGTCTCAAAATCTGGGAAACCTATAAAGAACCCCAATAAACCAGATACCAACATCACTGAAAGTACCTAAGCCAAGACTAGAACTAAACTAAATCAACTCTTTCGTGCTCAGCTATGATTTTTAGGTAAATTTCTTATAGAAATGTACCTATTGCGATCGTTCACACTTTTGAATTTCAAAAAATTTCAACGGCATGTTGTTATTTGTGAGTTCGTTATTGGGCAATATCGGGTAAGTAGTTTCAAAATGGCGACCATTCAAACATATAAAAAAATTATTAAAAAAGAGCCGTAGTGTGTATATCATCAAAAATAATTTTAGGTTATAGATATAATCAGTATCTACAACTTTTGTTCAGAGCAATTTTTAAAAAAATAAAAATTAATAAAGAAAAATAAAAAATATTGATAAAACATGAACACTCAATATAAATTTGATGTAATTGTACATTTTCTGGAGATCTTAATATAGACCCTCATTAAAAAAATATATAGTATTTTTATTGAAAAGAAATAGGCGAAAAAAAATTCTGCCGTGAAGTGGAACTCGAACCCTGTCTGTTTTATATTCAACAGCCAAAACAGAAACCTCTAACCGCAAGGCTATGACACATACGACAATTTTATGTAATAACATGTAGGTATACCAATGAAAAGGTTGTTCAAATTTCAATTCAATGAATTTTGAAAAATTTACCTTTCCGCTGACTACAGGCCATCGGAATTTTTTATTTTAGAATATAATAAAATTCTCATGTATGTCATAATAATTTTGAAACAATTGCCCGACACATTATTGTGTCTGTAAGATGGAGAAATATGTTAAAAAATTGAGTTGAACACAATTGATACCGAACTACTATCAAACTTAGCCCAATGCAACGAAGTCGTGAAAATAATAACAATAATGCTAACTTATAATAAATAATACACAATAATATAAGGAGTATACAAACAAATTTCGACGAATTCCTATGCTATTTTATCCAACTATGTAATAAACCAGAATTTATTGTTCTCACTGAAACAAGACAAATTCAAGACCTGAACGTATCTCAGAATAATATAATTTTTATATATACCTATATATAATCAATAACCTTATCTACCCTAAGTTGTTAAGGTGTATGTATTACTCTTGTATGAATTTTGCCCATGCTTTTCTGTCTTGCGCCATGTTCTTAGCTTGGTCTTATTTCTTTTCTTCAGAATTTCCGCCGTCGTATCATCCTATTTCTTTTTTGGCCTTCCTCTTTTTTGTTTTTGGGCTGACTTTGCCTGCCATATCTTTTTGACCTGTCTATCGTTATTTATCCTCGTACAAACAAACGGATTGGACAAAAAAGCTACAACTACCTAAGCCTCAAATTAAATAGGTAATAGTCTATCAACATAAATCAAAATTTACAGAAATCAAAATGAATCAAAAAAATAATTAAATGACTTTATCGCTGGCTTGACTCGTGCTGAATTGCATAAATTAATTTATTCCCAAGACTCCAACTGAAATAAATATACCTGTTTTCAAATTCCCTTACACTTCAAAGACAACAGCCTCCTCAAATAATTTCGAAAAGTATCTGTCTATGTCTATCTATATTATGTATGAGTCTATATGTATATAACTATGTACACCAAAGCAGTGTTTTATTGAATCTTGTATACATATGTGGGTTTGGCGCCGGTTGTCTTGGCGCTGTGTTCAATTATTAAAAACAAAATTGTAACATTAATTGCATATATATTTTATTCACTTAAAAACTGAGATAGAAATATAAAAATTTTAACCTGGCCTTAATCTGGTAGAAGAAGATCTACTTTAGTATTATTTTTATGAGACTATGATAATTGTTTTTTTTTAAGTTTATTTACGTAAATGTAGAGACAGTTACAGAAATATAAATAAAAATAAATATGGGTAAATAAACAAAATAGCACAAAAACAAAATATGCTTGTTTGTGATTTAGTGATTAATGTAGGTAAAATGTATATGTATGAATATATATATATATATGGAATAAAGTACAAATTTCTAAAAATAAATGTGTAGGTACGGACAAAACGTTTAACTATAGACAAGATTTGGAAAACGATAGGTAAAACTTTGTAATAGTTTAGACAAAATTTGGTGGATATTTGACAAAATCAGGTATTTATAGAGAAAATCAGGTACTCACGGACAAAATCAGTTAAAAGTATGCTCAGTTTAGGATATTATAGACAAACTGTTCATTTTAAGACATAAATATCTGTTATTTTATAATCAACCTTTATCATCTTAGATATTTTAAATCTACCAGATCACTGAACATGTTTCTTCCAGTTGCATTAATCCACATTTTGAGTCTGTTCTTGAGTCCATTGTAACTCCGAATGCTCTTTAGTTCGTTTGGCAGTATATTCCAGAGCAAGGTATTCTACAGAGCGTTGTCCAATTGTTTTATTGCTCGACGTAGTGTTGTACTGTGTTTTTTTTGTACTTGTTTCATATTTATGTGTGGGAGATCTGTTATTTTATTTTTATGAATATTTATTATTATTCGTTGGCAGAAAAGTTGTCGGATGTCCAATATTTTTGTTTCATCAAAAAGTCTGTTACTTGAATACGTGATATTTTTTTAAAATATTATTCTAAGTATTCATTTTTGAACAACCCCTAGTTTTTGAAGATGGCAGTGTGCCACGGCTCCCCACCCTAGTATACCGTAAGAAAGTTGTGACTGAACAATTGCAAAATAAATAATCTTCAGATGTGTACTATCTAAATAATCTGCAAGAATTCTAAATTTAGTTAACAAACCCCTTAGTTTATTGGTTAGATGTTTCATTCATGTCCCATCTGAGATGTCTATCCATGATGATTCCTAAATAATTCACTGAGTCTCTTTCCTGAATTTGTGTATTGTTGTCAATAATAAGTGGTCCGAAATTCGGTAGGTTGTTTGCGTAGGACGTGAACGGTAAGTAGCAGGTTTTATGGCTGTTGAGTGTCAGCTTGTTGAATTTGAACCATTTGCTAATGTGACGAAAATCTTCTTCTGATTCATTTTTCAGTAGTTTCCAGGAAGAAGATTGGTAGAGAATAGCCAATATCATCGGCAAAACTAATTATTTTAACCTTCGTTGTCATTTCCATGATGTTATTTACGTACAGCGTGAAGTGAAGAGGTCCAAGCACAGTTCCTTGTGGGACGCCGTAGGTCACTGTTTTTGGTTCGCTCAACGTTCCTTCGATGCAGACAAACTGCTTTCGATCGTGTAGGTAGTCTTTGAGAAATTTGTGTATTTTCCCTCTCAATCCATAACAGTTCAATTTTTCTAGTAACTGTTCATGGCGGACCGGATGATCCAAGATCTTGCTCGAAAAATAGAATCTAAAAAACGCCCAGAGTCCATTTTTTCAAATTGAAACCCCTTTTTTTATAACTTTATCGTATTTATGTATGTATATATATGTTCATATTTTTACTCTAAACTACTGAGAATAAGCAAAATTTAAAATAATTCTTGATGATTACTATTCTTGATTTACTTTGTTTAGTAAAAAATGAAAGGATATTCTATATTCTAAAGTATACATACCGGCGCCAAAACGGCGGGCATCAAAACAGCCGGCGCTAAAATATTCCATTCCGTACATACGTATCCTCGTGGTAGGATTATAAGAGACTTATTTTACTTCATTAACTCGTTTTACACTGTTCTAAAAACGTACCTGATAACAAATACATTTTATTTTATGTTATATTATTATACTAAGTACCTGTATTTAATTCCCAAACAGTTCAACATAATAGATGCTGCAGAGGTAGATAATCCTACCTGTTCGCAGATATGGGAAATGTAAAGATAGAGACTATAAAAATATACCTATATATAAAGGAAAAACAACCTCTCTTCAACTGAAATAAAAATCAAAACTAAGATAAATTAAATAACATATGCATAAAAGAAAAATAAATTAGACATTCAACAAAATAAATAAAAAGTGCCAATATAAAAGAGAAAAAACAAATGAATCTAATTTTTAAAAAAGTACCACTTATAACATAACGTATATTAGCATGTTGATTTTTTTGATAGTACAGACGCCAACATTTTCATATATCAAATATTTGATTGGACCCACTTTTTCAGCTTAGTTTTTACTCTATAATTATTTTTCATATTCTTGAGTTCGTTAGGTAGTTTATTGAAAATTGCAATAGCATTTACATAATTGTTTTTTGAACTAACAGTTTTATTTTTATCGGGACAATGATACTCTTGTTCATAGTTATGCTACGGGAATTATTAAAATTAACATTGAGGGTTTTGTAATAGAACTTGATAGACTCGAAGGCAAACATTTGATTTAGATTTAATGGTTTATTATTGAATTTTGAATGATTTATATTGATAATCCTTGGTAATTTATTTCCTCTTATACCATAATTACAAAGCTTATTCAGCAATATTGAATGGTCAACAGTATTAAAAGCTTTGGCTAAGTCAAGAAATGTTATAGCAATTGGCTCACTTTTATCCATTTATCTCTCATAAATTAGGTTTGTAATAAAATTTAATGCATGTTTTGTCCCTACATTTTTCATGAAGCCATATTGCTGTTTAGATAGAATCTTGTGTTTATTTATAAAATTAAGTAATCTGTTATAAATAACTTTTTCAAAAATTTTGGCTAAATTTAATGTGAGTTATTGGTCTGTAATTTGTGAGATAATGTCTATCGTTGGCTTTAAATATCGGTATACCATCAGCACGCTTGAGTGCATCGGGCCAAATGGATTGTTCAATGCTTTAATTGATTATGTGTACAATAGGTAATACTATTTGATTAGAGATAAATTTTAGTGTTTTGGCATTGATATTGTCTATACCTCCGGTTTTAAAGTTCTTTATTATAGCATCAATTTCCTTGCAATTTGTTGGCAGAATAAAAATAGTTTTTCTATTTACTGTAGGCAATTTTATTTTTGCATTTGGTTGTTGTGTTATTGTTTCACTAAGTTTAGTTCCGATGTAACAAAAAAATAGTTCATTTCATTTGAGATTTCAAAAGGATCTATTATCTGATTTTTTGATCATCATAGATATTATATATATATATATATATATATATATATATATATATATATATATATATATATATATATATATATATATAAATATTATATCTTTTTATTTGAAATTTACTTTTTAAAAACAATTTTACACTTTATTTATTGAAAGTTATAAGTTACAGGAAAATATTATATTAACTAAGTTACTTATGTACTAAGATGATTACTGGTGTGATAATAATTATATTATGTCTCGAGCGCAATTTGTGTGAAGCTGTTGAAATGTCTTATTACAACCGTACGTGTCTGGAAAGACAGTATGGGTGGTTGCAACTTTGTTGTCGGTGCTGTATCTTGCAGAGTTGAATATCAAGATTACCAAGTACCAGATGCATTGTCATCAAATTCCGTTTATACAATATAGGTCATGCAACAATGTCTGTTATAGAAGCTATGTCATCATATAATCTAATATAACAACTATCCCCATATATAAAAAAATTGGTGTTATACAGCAATTTTTGATCAAGTATTGCTTAACATAAATTATAAAAAGCTTAAATCTAAAGTTAGGCTTCTTCTTCTTTTCCTTCTTCGCTTTGCAGGGGTGGTCTTCTTCCTAGGATAAAGTTTGGGATTCGTGTCCTTTGTTGGATTTTTGCTCCTCGTGGGCTGAAGGTTTTCTTCTAGGAAATGGGATCCATTTTTTTTGCATTTGAGGCAAATATAGAAGATTATGAGACATATTATTAAAGTTATGGTTAGATATGAAAACCAAGAAATATTTCTTTCTGCAAAAGGCTTATTGATGAGGTCGTCTAGGTCTTCGGAGTACCTTTCCAGTTTGTGTCTAGATACTGCTAAATCATCGAGGTTCAAATCGTTCAATTTTAGAGGTATTAGATCTTCTAATTTGACGTTATTTGGAATGTTTTCACAACATTTGTAGTCTATCAAGACAGAATGAGGATTTCGTGAAATATCCAGGATTCTCTTCGTTCTTGCTTGGATTTTTGTCATGCCAATGAATGCATAACAATTTTGGTTTAGTGTCAGTATCGAATTTTGATTAATTACAATATTTTCGTTGATTTTAGGACAGTTTATAGTTGCATGTATAGGTTCTGATAAAACTATCAGCCCTAAATTATCTTCTACTTTTTGGACATTATATCCCTGACTATAAATGATAGAAGTTTGACATTTATCTGGAACATTATTATAGTTTTCGAGTAATTGCACTTCACATACTGAACACTGTTTCTGTTGTGGGGCTAATTGTTTACACACACTAATGTCTTTAATGCTTATGTAAGTGAGAGAATCATCGTCACGCGCAATGTATTTATTTGAAAATGATAATAAATGGTAAAAACAAGTTCTATTATCATAAATTGGGATTGGATCTAAATGGAATAAGGTGTAGCTTTTTTGTTCAGTTAGAGGGATCTTCAGAACAAATACCAAATCAGATTTCGTTTGAAATGCTTCTAGATCTATGATTCTTAATTATTCAGCAATGCTTGAGTATTTAACTGAAAGCGGTAAGTGTTTTTTTATTAAATTTTGTGATATTTGTTTAAGAGAACCAATCAAACTATCGGGTGATATTATAGAAGAATGTATTATATTCAATCTCGCAAATGTTATGGCATTCAAGATATCATTAAGGTTATCTTCTAGATAGATGTAACTTTCCATTAGTTTTTCGCACATTTCAAAGAATTTCACATGGGCATTAATCAGTGCTAACTTATCAGACAACTGGTAGATTGCTCTTTCGATCTTGCTGAGATCTTTATTGAGAATTGATTCGTTCTTGTGTTGTGCTTAAATACCTGAAGTAGGAGTGTGATGTTTTTGTGCACTAATAAGGTCCAGTGGTTGTTCGTTATGGTAAGTTTTGTCTCATCGTGATAACAGATACCTAATGTGTTTTTGATCGGTTCGATGTTGTATTGGCAAAATGCTGATCCGAACAGCAGGATAACCCTGAAAATTAATTAAGGCTCTAAATAGGGTTTCATTCTGTCGAAGTTAACTTTTGTCTTTTGGTTAGTGTTGGCGTTAATGAGAGAAGCTGAATTGTTGTGAATTTCTTGTATTGTGAAAGGTCCGTTGAATTTGTTTTGTAACTTGTCTTTAATTTGGGATTCCCTAATGTAAACTTTATCTCCGATGTTATATTTGTTAGTATTGTCTCGAACATGTCTATCGAAACGTTCTTTAGCTTTCTCTTTTTGTGCTTCTGTGCGTTTTCGAACTAAACTGTAGTAATACGAAATCCTATTATTAAGATCTCGGACGTATTTATTTATTAGTTCTTTATGATTGTATGTATTCTCAGGTGGTCTGCTGGCTGTGTGACCGAAAACAAGCTCATACGGTGAGAAACCCTGGGTTTCGTTAACAGATCGGTTATAGCATATAATTGCATAAGGTAGTACATTCAGGGGGTGTTCGATAGGGTGATCTGTTACATGGGCTCTTATCATTTCGAGAAGAGTTGCATGGAACCTTTCAATGGAGCCGTTAGATTGTGGGTGTCCAAGTGTGTGAGCTTAATGTCAAATAAACTGCATAAGTCCCTAAATAAACTGTTGTCGAATTATCTTCCGTAATCACAGTGAATTCTTATAGGGGTACCAAAGTGTTAGAAATACAGTAGCAGTGTATTGGTTACGCTTTTTGCAGATTTGTGTGGTAGTCCGTAAGCTTGCGAAAATTTTGTCAATTTGTCACGTATCGATAGAATGTAGGTCCTTGATGGAATTTCTAAAATGTCGATATTAATTCTTTCGAATGGGGATCTTGGGGTTTCTGTTATGACGAGGACACTATCTAAATTTTTTCTACAAGTTTTGATCTTTTGACAGGTGTCGCAGGTTTTGATGAATTTTTCGACGTCTTTTGTGATTCCAGGCCAATTATATTTCTCTCTTATTCTACGAATGGTTTCGTTAATACCTCGGTGGAGATGGGTTTTACCTTTATGTAATTGGTCAAGAATAATTGGCTTTCTTCATCGGGGATTCTTACAAGATCTTGACAAATTTTAAAATTTATTTCTTTCTCGGAAAATGATTTCTATGGCTGGAATGTCGGGGTTATTCTCAACGAAATATGTTGTGGACGGGGTGAGCTCTTGTTGACTTTTATACAATGCTGTAAAAAGATGTTCATTGACAAAATTCGGATCATAAGGGATTGGTATAATGAAATATTTTCTATTTTGGATGGTTTTACTAGTAAGTATATTTACTTCATTATCCGTAAACTCTGTATTTTCTTCGAATATGTCATCTATTATTTTATAATGGGTGTCTTTAAGCTTATTCTGTTGAAAAAAGGTGATAATGTTTTTATTTGTTTTGTTCAGAAGTTGGTTATTAGTATATTCTATCTTAGAGTAGTCTATCAGTGAAGTCGTCTTGTACAATTCTAAAAATGTCTTAAATTCTTCGCAAATTCGTTCGTTAGAAATGTCTATCGTTTGGTCGACTTCGTCGTCTGTTTCGTTGGTAGGAAGTATAGAATATTGGGATAGTCTTTCTTGAAATTTGAGGCACTCTTTTATGTGATTGACTTTAATCCTAGATAATGCATCTACGTTTTTATAAATACGACCAGGTTTATAGCGAATTTCCTAGTAGTATTCCTCTAATTTAAGTCGCCAACGAGCTAATCGGCTACCTGGGTCTTTTATAGAGAAATGCCAAGTAAGGGGTCTGTGGTCGGTGATAAGAATGAACTTTCTTCCATAAAGGTATGGTCTAAAGTGTTTTACAGACCAAACTATCGTTAGAAGCTCTCGTTCGATACTTGAAAAGTTTGTTTCAGACTTGCAAAGAGTTCTTGACGCATAGGCAATTGGGAGATCTTTAGAAGGGGGACCTTGTGAATGGACTGAACCAATCGCCTTCTTACGTAATTAAGTGATCTAAGTACTAAACTTCTTTTCTTAAGAATTCGCACTTGTCTGGCTGGATTTTAAGGTTAGCTTTCTTAAGGCGGGTGAATACTTCTTTTAGACGTGCAATGTGCTCATGGATAGTTGGTGAATATATTATTATGTCGTCCATGTAGACGAGGCATCTTTCGTTTTGGATTCCTAAAAGAATATTATCCATGACGCGCTGAAATGTAGAGGGGGAATTCTTAAGACCGAATGGCATTCGAACAAATTCGAAGTGTCCATTCTCGATATTAAAGGCTGTTTTTGGAATATCCTTAGGGTTAATCTCTATTTGGTGAAAACCCGATGCTAGATCGAGCGTAGTGAAATATTGGCACTTGCCAAGTTGGCCTAGGAGATCTGATATGTTCGGAAGGGGGTATTTGTCACCTACTGTCACGTCAATCAGTTTCCTATAGTCCACTACGACTCTCCATTTCTGTTTCCCGGAGGCGTCCATTTTTTTGGGCACAACCCATACGGGGGAAGACTAGGGTGAATTGGATGGTCTTATGATTCCTTGCTCTACCATCTTGGAAATTTGGGATTCAAGTTCCTGCTTATGAATATGTGGATAGCGGTAGAACTTGGTGTAAATGGGTTTAGAATTATTTCTCTATGTCATGCTTAACTTCGTTAGTAAATGTCAAATTGTCGTTTTCTAAAAAGAATATTTTTTCAAAATCAAGACAAAGTTGAGTGATGTTTTCTTTCTCTTCGTCGTTGAGATGTTCTAATCTAAGCTGATTCATAATTTCGTATCGTCTGTCGGTATGTTCGTAGTCTGTATTGGTGTTGATGTTACATATACTGAAATTATTTTCGTCTTCGTATAAATCGAATTCTAGTTCAGAAAATACGATAGTCTTATCAATGGCATTGGCGTTCAAGATTTGCACAAGAAATTCTCCATTCTTATCTATCTTAACTATAGAGTTTGGAATGAAAACTCTTTCGATTTCTTGCCTTAATAACACTGCCTGTGTGTTAGCTAGCTTATTTATTTTAAGTATGAAGACTTGTTCTGTTCGGGGTGGAATTGTTATTTTATTCGTGGGAATTGTGTTCTGCGTTTCACTACAATTATCATTATTAACTTGGTAAAGAGGTATGGTTTTAAAGTTTGTAATGAGTTGCTTATTTTTTATGTCCAATACACCATCATATTTTTGAAGAAAATCGGAGCCAAGTAAACCGTCAAAGTCGATATCTAAGTTGCATATATAGACTTTATGAGGGTCGTTTATGCCAAAAGGTATAAGTACTGATTCTGTTATAGCAACCTTTTCAGTTGTTATTCGTTGAATTACGATATTTTCCGTTTGTCGTCTTTTATAATTCTTACAAGTGTTTGGCTTAAAGATTGAAATTCCAGCTCCACTATCTATCAAAATTTTAAATGTATCTGTTGCATCTTTCATATAAAATAAGTTTCTCGAGTTTACAGTTAACAATTGTTTTACGCAAAGTGGTGTTCTATTGGTGTCTCGTCCGTCAGAGTCAGTTTTCTGGTTTTCATTGATAAGATTGTGTCCTCGGGGTTCGTCTTGTGTTTGGGGTGTTTGAAAATCCTGAGGTTGTAAAGATTGAGGGATTTCTTCGTAAGAGTATGATGGTTCGTAAGTCGGAATAGTCGGAATTGTAGTCATTGTCGTAATTATTATAATCACTGTGGTAATTATAGTCGTACGATTGATACGCTGGGTCGTAATAATCGTTTTGATAATATTCTGGTTGCGTATACTCTTGTGGGTTCAAGTGATGTGCTCTATTTTGGGAATTATTAAAATTGGGATTTTGTTGAATTGCTGAAGGTCTATGAAAGTTAGGGTTTGGTCTAATTATTGATGGTCTGTTCTGGGGAATTTGGTTTTGTTGTGGTCGTACTTGAAATTGTGGTCGATTTTGAAACTGGGGTCGATTTTGGAATTGGGGTCTAAAAGGTTGTGTATTAGAATTATTTGTTTGAAATTGCGGTCTTGGTATGCTTGGAAAATTCTGGCTATTATGTTGACTTTGCCTACTAATACACTCATTATAAGTATGACCGTTCCATTTGCAATATGAACATTGTTTAATTTGTGGATGTAAGTTTGGTTTTTTAATATTGACTTACAATTGGTTTCTATTTTGATATTTTTGTTGTTCAAAATAAGATAATTGCAGCTCTCGATGGATCCGATTTATTGCTGAAAGCATATCGGTTGGGTCACTAGCTCGGATTATTTGTCCAAGTTTCGGATCTAGGCCGGTTAGTAGGATGTTTAGTACCATTGAATCAGTAACTTGAATTTGAGCTGTCTTTTCGATGTTAGTTAAATTCTGCTTTCTGATGAAAGCATGAATTTTTGCCTCGTGCGTTTGTAATCTCGTGAGGAAAGTTAAGGGCGATTCACCAGGTAACTGTCTAATTCTTTGAAGATCTTGAATCAAAGCGGTAAGATCCCTTTAGTCGCCAAAGTGAGCATCTAAGAGTGACTTGATTTCGTCCCATGAATCTGGGTTGCGTGAATTAATTAATTCCGCGGCTCTACCTCTAAGTTTGTTCTTTATATGTAGAACGAGCAGATATTTCTGATCGCCTACAGCCATTTGAAAAGCGGTATTGCAAGCGTTTAAAAATGTTGTGAGCATGATTTGATTTCCATCGAAATCGGGAATGATTGAGAAAATCTCCGATAATTTGTATGGTTCAGTTTTTACATATTGGATGGGGTTTTTTCTGAATCACCGGCTTGGCTTCTTGTTTCAACCATGGTGCGTGATATAATTTGGGATTATGACAATAGAAATGGTATACAATATAAAATAACAATTTGGGAAAACCGAAATAATCGATTATCAATTGCAACAATAATAATAATAAACGTGATGATTCTCTGAACTTACAGCAAATTCTTCATTCGTCAGCGGGAGATGAAATCTTTCCTCCGTGAACTGTGTTACACCAGGTGAGCGTCTGCGTGTTCGGCCAATGGACGGAAAAGTGGCCAAAACGCGACGTGGACATAACCACGTTTGCTTTATTCTAAGGAAGGAACATATGTCATATGTTTCAAATCTTTAACAAATTCATAATACGTAGCTAAAACGACGTGGTTGCATATGTAGGTGTTGTATATATATATATATATATATATATATATATATATATATATATATATATATATATATATAGTGAGAAAATTATATTTGCTGAATGTTGTAAATCTTAACGATGAGGGTAATTGGGAAAGGCAGCATAAATAAAAGAAGACTCTTTTAACTCAATCCGAGCTTTCGGAACTGCTCAGTTCCATTTTCAAGGATACTGAAAACATTTATTTTAAACAATACTTAGAACATATTCTTTAGATGTATATATTACTTACGTTAGGTGAGGTTGGTTGTTTTCAAAGATGTTAAAAATTGTGAGACATTAATATGGAATAAGAGGCAGTTGTATATAAAAAAATAAAATATAAAAATATATGGTTCCTGTTGTAGAATAAAAAGACAGTGACATTGGAGTAAAAAAATGTTTTTTTTTTTAAAAACTTGGAATAAAATATATATAGACAGATAGAGAGGACTGATAAATTATTAACAATAACAAAAAATCCCGATGGCCTGTAGTCAGCGGAAAGGTAAATTTTTCAAAATTCATTGAATTGAAATTTTAACAACCTTTTCATTGGTAAACCTACATGTTATTACATAAAATTGTCATAGCCTTGTGGTTAGAGGTTTTTGTTTTGGCTGTTGAATATAAAGCAGACAGGGTTCGAGTCCACTTCAGGGCAGATTTTTTTTTTCGCCTATTTCTTTTCAATAAATATACTATATATTTTTTTAATCAGGGTCTATATTAAGATCTCCAGAAAATGTACAATTACATCAAATTTATAGTGAGTGTTCATGTTTTATCAATATTTGTTATTTTTCTTTATTAATTTTTATTTTTTTACCTGTGTATTTTATGAAAAAATGCTTTGAACAAAAGTTGTAGGTACTGATTATATCTGTAACATAAAATTATTTTTAATAATATTTAAACTACGGCTCTTTTTTGATAATTTTTTTAAATGTTTGAATGGTCGCCATTTTGAAACTACTTACCCGATATTGCCCAATAACGAACTCGACCGAGATATTTGAGAGATTGATTTTTGTAGCAAATTTGAACTTGATACCTTCAAAACTGCGACCTCTATCGTGTTAACAAATTTCGTAATATCCCATATATATATATATATATATATATATATATATATATATATATATAAACTTTTGAACCAAATGTTTTTTTGGACTAACTTATAGACATATAACAACATGCCGTTGAAATTTTTTCGAAATTCAAAAGTGTGAACGATCGCAATAGGTATATTTCTATAAGAAATTTACCTAAAAACAAAAAATCCCGATGGCCTGTAGTCAGCGGAAAGGTAAATTTTCAAAATTCATTGAATTGAAATTTTAACAACCTTTTCATTGGTATACCTACATGTTATCAAATAAAATTGTCATAGCCTTGCGGTTAGAGGTTTTTGTTTTGGCTGTTGAATATAAAGCAGACAGGGTTCGAGTCCACTTCAAGGCAGATTTTTTTTTCGTCTATTTCTTTTCAATAAATATACTATATATGTTTTTAATCAGGGTCTATATCAAGATCTCCAGAAAATGTACAATTACATCAAATTTATATTGAGTGTTCATGTTTTATCAATACTTGTTATTTTTCTTTATTAATTTGTATTTTTTTACCTGTGTATTTTATGAAAAATTGCTTTGAACAAAAGTTGTAGGTACTGATTATATCTATAACCTAAAATTATTTTTAATAATATTTACAGTAATGCTCTTTTTTGATAATTTTTTAAATGTTTGAATGGTCGCCATTTTGAAACTACTTACCCGATATTGCCCAATAACGAACTCGACCGAGATATTTGAGAGATTGATTTTTGTAGCAAATTTGAACTTGATACCTTGAAAACTGCGACCTCTATCGTGTTAACAAATTTCGTAATATCCCATATATATATATATATATATATATATATATATATATATATATATATATATATATATATATATATATATATATATATATATATATATATATATATATATAAACTTTTGAACCAAATGTTTTTTTGGACTAACTTATAGACATATAACAACATGCCGTTGAAATTTTTTCGAAATTCAAAAGTGTGAACGATCGCAATAGGTATATTTCTATAAGAAATTTACCTAAAAATGAACTCGACACTTCTAGACATATGACTTTTGACGGAGGACATTTGGTTTGCATACAATTTATATTCCCTAGCTATTTGGATAAACGAACAACTTTTCTATGTATTGCTCAAAGAACACTTATGTTGGAAAATTGACCTTCCGATGTAAGTAAATATGAGTATATGGCACTCAAGTGCTTGACATCAGTTTTTTTGTTAATTGTTTCTGTATGTTGGTAAATATATACCATCTCCAAAAACTTTCTTTTGATTTGATTTTTCTCCTTTGCTAATATTTTTACCGAATCATAATCCATTTTATGATTTAAATCGTGTACATGGTGTGCTAAGGTACATCTATCTGGGTATAGTCTGCTGTCACTTTTATGAGAACTTATCCTATCTTTAACGGGTCTTGATGTTTCTCCGATATAGCTTTTCTCGCAATTCTGACAAGGAATACAATAAACTACGTCAGAAAGGGATAAGATAGGAGTTTTATCTTTCAATCGTGAGAACGTTGTGTTTATGGTTAACACTGTTTTATTTGCAATTTTTATTCTGCTGAAAGGTCTAAATATCTTCGCAAGCTTAGACGTGATTTCTCTAATGTAGGGTAGACTACAATAGAAGATGGGCCCTTCATTCTCTGTTCGATTGTTTTCTTGGTTTTCTGCGGATGTTGTACTATATAAAATTTGTTTTAATAGTTTTGGAGGGTAGGCATTGTCTACAAACAAATTAAACAATATTTTTAAGTTTTTTTCATGTAGTGTTTGATCAGATATGTTGAGTACTCTATTTTTCATTTGTTTGATTAAGTTTAATTTTATTTGATGTTTATGATAGGACCAATAATTGATGAACTTTTCAGATGCCATGGGTTTCCTATACCAATCAATGATAATGCTATTGTCCTCTTTTCTAACAAATTTGGTATCAAGAAAAGGGACAGATTGGTTTTGATCTTCATACTCAACCGTGAATTGTGTGGCTGGATTGTAACTGTTGAAAATTTCTAGTGTTTCCCCAACAGCATTTTCTGGTAGAGATAAAATAATATCATCCACATATTTTTTTATGAAACATAAATTGAATGGTAGCACTGGTACAACAATATCCAGTAAGTCGTCCATAACATAATTGGCGAGGATAGGCGATATTTTGGCTCCCATGGGAGTACCAAAAGTTTGTTTAAAATATTCTCCACCAAATGAAAAATAAGTACTGTTAAATAGAAAGGTGATCAGTTCAAGGAATGATTCCTTTTTGATGTTGCAAAAATTAGCAATGGAATCCCATCTATTTTCTATTGCCCGCAGGCATGATTTAAGGCTAATATTATTGAAAAGAGAAACCACATCTAAACTAGCTAGAACATAATTTGGAGGAAGTTGAAGTTTGTTGAAATGTTTTTTTACATCGAATGAATCCTTATATATATATATATATATATATATATATATATATATAATAATAATAATAATCTTACTTTCTGTTTTTTGGTTCTTGCCAATTTTTTTATTCACATATTTCCATAAGTTCCTAGTATTACTGCGATTTCTTGCAATTTGTTCACGATCGTATTTTAACTTAGCTTTATTGATTACCTAATTCAGTATTTTAATGTAACTTTTATATTCTTGTTCAGTTGTTTCATTTGTTGGTTCCGTCTTCCAAATTTGATACAGTAACTCCTTTCTTTTACATGAGGTAATAATTCCCTTTGTAATTAATTCACTCCTTGGGATTGATTTGTAATGTTTTCATTTTTCCTTACTAGAATATTTTGACATTTCTACCTGTTCGCTAATAACAGATATAAGAATATTCGTTGCTATATTAGGATCGTTTATAGACATTAATGGTATCCAGTCAACATTTTTGGACAGTCTGATTAGTTATCTGCAATCAATGGGAATAAATGACTGTTTAGTTTTAGTGGTTTCTATTTTATTGTTTGATATATAAAGAGGATAATGATCAGTAAATAGTTCAGATAGTTTGAATGTTTTAGTTTCAATTGAGCTGGTTTTGATAAACATATTGTCAATACAAGATCCTTCACGAATATCACAATTAGATGGTCTAGTAATAGACTGAAAGCCCGGTATGAAACCTCTATCAAGTAAATTGTTCAAATGTTCTTGACTTACATTATCAATGTTCAAGTCACCAATTATGAAGTGATTTTTTATTATTTTTAATTTTTTCTTGATAATTGTTTAAATTTAATATGAATTCAGTTTTTGGTAAATCATGCGATCGTATATACTGAAGAAATGGAAAGCTCATTTTTATGATCAATTTTTATGCTTGGATTTAGAATACAGAGTCTACCTTCATTGATAATTTCAGTTTTTTCTATAATGTTGTCCTCATCATAAATCACAACACCATCATGATCATTTATCTTGCTATTAATATAATATAGATTATAGCCCTCCAGATGAAAATATCTGAAATGATCTAGTACTTTTGTTTCAGTACACACAATAATGCATGGTTTAACCACAAGTTTGCCTATAAATATTTCTAATTTATTATGATTCGCATTTAAACTTCGAATATTAACATACAAGATAAACTCACAGTTTGTTTTGATAAACTTATTGAATGTTGAAATTATTGAAAATGTTCTCTTTGTGCACCACCTGAGATTGAAAGCGTTCAATAAAGTCCAAATTTTGCTCCATTATAATCTGTTATTGTCGTCTAGTCATTTTGATTGGAGAATCCTTGTCGTCGTTGTTTTCTGTAGCATGAGGTTGACTTTGGTTAAAATTATTCAATTTAGGCCCTATATATTTTGGCAGAACAGGAATTACGGGATACTCAGTATTCGAGATAGAGATAGCAGTTTTCTTCTTAAGTATCTCACAAGCCTGGACATCACCTGCCGCATGAACTGCTATATATCCTGTTTTATATTTTTCGTTAGCATAACAACAATTTGCACACATAAATAGAAAATAAACACACGGTGTTTATTTTCATCGGTATACTCACTCGGGTTATGATTTCCAGCACAAAAGATGCATTTCGGGGTATTTTTACACTTCTTTCCACTGTAGTTATATCCTGCACACTTGCAACATAATGATACGTTGATTATATCATACACTTTACAGCATTGATGACCAATGTATATCCTATACTTATTAGAAACAATAAGATTAAAAAGATCAATTGCCACTTCAATTATTGCACCTTGTGAATTTTTGCCATCTCTGAAAGTATGTAAGACTTTGCATTTATTGCTGTAAGCATTAAAAGGTAATAGGTAGTCTAGTTTAGCGGCTTTTGCTATAAAAGCCCTAAAAAATCAAATGATAGTAAAAATACATATATGGTAACATAACTTTTATTAAAATTGTGGCGAAAGACGCTATTTTTAATGATTTTTTACTAAAAATACAAAAAATGGTGTTTTTGATACTTACGACTTTTAAAAGACATTTTCGACTTGGAAATTTCTTTTCAATCTCAAATAGTATATAACCATCCTTGTATTCTATTGAATATTAAAATTTTTCAAAATAAGCAAAAATATGCGTGAAAATAGTAAATATAAGTTCACAAACAACGGATTGATGGTTGATTTATGTAGTATATTTGACGACACGACTTGACGTTGACAGCATTGACATACGACAATTCCAACATTGCCAAAACTAATGTTTATGATATTGAACTATTGAACATCTTTAAAAATATTCGATAACGAAAGCATAAACTAAGTGGTAAGATTTTAAATGTCTAAAGGTTTAGTTCTATGTTTCAAATTTACTAAAAACTAATTTTTCATAAATACTTGCTTTAGAGCAAAAATACGATACATATCATGACAACTTTTGATGCTGAAGGTGACGAGTTTTGAAAATATAAATTCATTGATTGCTTTACGAGATGATATTGAGAAAAAAATAGAGAAAGAAGAGCTCAGTACTTGTCCTTAGTAGAAAACGTTGAACTATAAAAGACAAATTCGTATAATATACTAAATTCTGTTGTTATTGTTCTTATTTTTTTTCTAAAGCAAGTATCCTTGGAAAAGAAATTTCATTCACAGAATACAAATTTGTAAAATAATTTTATAGAACGAAAGTTATACTAACAGAGGTGGCAACATTGATATTAATTGAACTTTTTTGTGAACTTATATTTACAACTTTCACGCATATTTTTGCTTATTTTGAAGAATGTTAATGTTCAATTGAATACAAGGATAGTTATATACTATTTGGGATTTAAAAGAAACTTCCGAATAGAAAATTTATGTTAAAAGTCGTAAGTACCAAAAACACCATTTTTGCTGTTTTTAGTAACAAATCATTAAAAATAGCGTCTTCCGCCTCAATTTTATTAAAAGTTATGTTACCATAGATGTATTTTTACTAACATTTGATTTCTTAGGGCTTTTAAAGCAAAATCCGTTAAACTAGACTATTACCCATTAAACTTTCTATTATTAATGTCATGTTCAATATCCTTATTTTCAAAATCATTGGAAATTCCAAGTATTTTCAATTTTGGATTATTTTGTTGTTGTATTTTAACCTCAAATTTTTCACCTAATTTCATCTTGAGTAGTTCACATGTTCTTTGTACGTCATCTCTGTTTTGACATCTGATTATTGATCCATTTGTTTTGGTATTTAAAATATTTTGAAATGGAAAAATAATATCTTTCTGCAGAACTATATTTATATCTACATTTGATAGCTTCTTCTTTATTAATAGTAGCACATTTTGTAATTACGCTGATATCAGGAATTTTTATAGGAGCACTAGTTTTCTTATTTGTTGTTTCAGCATACGTAGGCTCACTTTTCCTCATTAAGTCGATTGTATTCAATAGTAGTTCATTATTTTGCTTAATTTCTTCGTTTAACTGTCTCAATAGATGGTTTTCGGATTTTAAAATGGATGTTTGTTCTTCCAAGGTTGTTTGAGTTATTTGTAGTTTATTTTCGATATGTTTTGTTTCGTTTTGTTTTATTTCAGCAATCAGTAGTCTGGTTTGTTCATTAAAATCACTTTCCTGCTGATTTGAGGTTAGGTCTTTGTGAACATGACAAATCGCAAAAAATCACTGAGGAACTTTATGTTTTTCAAGTTATTAAAATCATTTAGATGATAAACTTCTTCACACACACAAACTTTCTTATTTAGATGACACTTTTTCACCACTTATATCTGGTGGTTTTTAGCATCCGCCGCCATCTTGGTTCTACTTTTTAAAATTTTAATTTATACATCTACTTATTTAAACATCCATTTTACTTAGAACAAAAAATACTTCATATAGCTTTAGTGTGATTTCTATGTTCCATTGGTTTATTATTATTATTAGGTTTAAGATTATTCATAATGTGTATTTATCAGTTTATTACTATAATGCTAGGTATATAATGCGTTTATATTTTAAATTTAATTAAATAAAAAAATATGGCGTACGTGGTAAAGTGTATTGTATGTTGCATAACGAAACCAAGTGCATTGCAAAACCTGCGTTGTAAATGCATTAATCCACTATCAAAGTATTAACATTTCTCGAAATAACATTAAGTGCGCATTTAAATGTATCCCTCAAAATAATTAGATCACTTTGTACTTTGTATACACTATTCACAATAACCAAATTTGCGTTTGACCAGGATTGTCAATCACGAATAAAGCAATCTGACAGCAGACAGCACTTACTTATTGAATTCATTTTGCAATTGGTTTCGTAATGCAAAACAAAATACACTTTACCATGTACGCCATATTTTTTTATTCAATTAAATTTAAAATATAAACGCATAAGATACCTAGTATTATAGTAAGAAAATGATAAGTACACATTATGAATAATCCTAAACCTAATAATAAACTAATGGAACATAGAAATCACACTGAAGCTATGTTAAGTATTTTTTGTTCAAAGTAAAATGGATGTATAAACAAAAATTTTAAATATAAAATAATTGAGCTGAGCATTTAAACGGTTACAAACCCTAGAGGTACTTAGTATAATAATATAACATAATGTAACGTGAAGACTTACCTGAATACACCAACACACACTCACAAATGTCATAAACATCCAGAAACATAAATCCCCGTTACATTGGTGTCAGTGTGGAATCAGTCAGTGATTGACTGTAAAATTGAACATACTTTAAGAGACTGTGGTTTCGTGTAAAGTTGAGTGTTTTCGTGACTTTTTGTTAGATTTAAGTTTAAGTTCAAGACTCTTTTGTTCGTTTTCGTGTGAAGACTTTTCGTTCGTTTTCGTGTGAATGTGAAGACTTTTTCTCGTGTTTGTGTGAAGAATTTTGTTCGTTTTCGTGTCGAATACTTTAAAAACTGTATTGACTAATTAAGTTAATAAAGACAATTAAAAATGAAATTAGTGCAGTTAACCGTGAAACAACAGTTGGCGAAAACTTTGTCACAACAGAGAAGAACATGGAGCTACTGCAACAAAAAATCAAGGCACTGGAAATGTCAGTTAAGAATGGTAACTGCAGTGAGAGTCAGACACTCAAAGGCGAAGATGACTTAGCCGCAGTTAGTGTGAGGGTTAAGCTGCCAAACTTTGATGGAAAGTGCTCCTGGTCAACCTATCAGAAGCAATTTGAAGCTGTGACAATGGCTAACCAGTGGACCGAAGAGCAGAAAGCTGTTTTATTAACTACCGCTTTACGACATTCAAAGGTCTATTCCGGCTGTCCAGGCAAGCTACAAAGTCTTGCTTTCTAAATTGTAGAATCGGTATGCAGACAGTCGTCTTCAGCAAGTATACAAAGCACAATTACGATCTCGGGTGCAACATGCAAATGAGAGTCTGCAAGAATTTGAGGGGGAGGTAGCTCGTATTGTACGATTAGCATATCCTATTGCGGTGGACACATTTGTTAATGGATTGAGGGAGAGCGAGTTGCAGAAGGCGTTGAAGCTGGCCAGACCAAAATTGCTATAAGAAGCACTAGCTATTGCTGTGGAGCATGAGGCCGCTAGCCAAACTTCCCGAGGACACCAAATGAGGAAGAAGACCAATCCAACAGAGAGTCCCTGTTAGATATGATAAGGAAGCTAGTCACGGGGGCACAATCAAAGAAGAGAGAGTCAAGGTGTTGGAACTGTGGTGAGTTAGGAGATGAGGGGGCAATCGTCGACCTGCAGAAATAGTGCCCCAGTAATTACGGTCAACGTGTCATCTTCTAGCGGAGCCTTAAGTTTATACATCGATGGTCGAATCAATGGAGAAGACAGAGCACTCCTAATAGACACTGGTGCAACAAGAACAATAGCAAGGTCAGAGCTCATCAAAGATCATTCCCGGATATTACCAACAAAGGTCCAACTCAGAACAGCGACTGGGGAGACAATAAGAACACGTTGTGTAGCGAGCATGACCATCAGATCAGCTTTGCCAAAATCACCATCAAGCACAGAGTTTTAACCGCTGACATATCTGATGAGTTTATTTTGGGAATGGACCTTTTGAAGAAGCTTGGGGCTGTGTTGGATGTCAAAAATGGTGTCTTGAAGGTCGACAATGAAGAACTGCCCTTTCACGAGGATAACGAAGATGTTGCCTGATTGATAACGACTAGTGACGTAATAATACCCGGCTCTAGTGAAAAAATATTGATGACCAACCCGGACGGAAAATGCAAATCTGGAAGTCTGAGACGTAGAAGAAATGAATAATAAGGAATTTCTGGCAGCAAAAGCTCTTGTTCGAGTAGGAGATGTCGTTCCTGTCAGAGTAATGAATCTAAAGCAGAGCCCCATCAAGTTGAGCAAAGGAAGTATGGTTGGAAATTGTGTTCCTGTATCAGCGATATGCTCTGTAAGAACGATTAATAAACCATCCAGGCCCAGATATTCGAAAGAGCTGATTGATGTGGTCATCAAGACTGTCCAGAACTTAGACGAGAAACAATTACGAAAAGTGGGAGATATGCTTGTGGAATTCCAGGACGTATTTGCGATGGAAGAAGTATACAAAGGTAAAACAAGTTAGTGGATCAAAAGATAAACACGGGGAATGCTTAACCAATAAGACAGCAGCCAAGAAGACTTCCATTGGCCAAAAGAGACGAAGCCGAGAAAATGATTCAAGAAATGAGCAAACAAGGAGTCATTGAACCAACAAATAGTCCATGGACCTCGCCAGTAGTGCTCGTGAAGGATGGTTTTACAAGATTCAGTGTAGATTACCGACTTCTGAATTCAGTCACTAAGAAGGATAGCTATACGTTACCCAGAATAGATGACACCCTAGATACTCTCTCTGGGTCACGATGGTTTCCTACACTAGATCTGAAAAGTGGATACTGGCAAGTTGGAATGGATTCCGCAGATCGAGAAAAGACTGCTTTCTCGATAGGATCAGGGCTCTGACAATTCACTGTGATGCCGTTTGGACTATGCAATGCTCCCGCTATATTTGAGAGGCTCATGGAAACAGTTTTGAGAGGACTGACATGGCAAACCTGCCTAGTGTATTTGGATGACGTAATCGTGGGAGGAAAATCATTTGAGGAACACTCGAAGAATTTAAGAGCAGTTTTCCAACGATTACGTGAATCCAACCTGAAGCTGAGTCCTAAGAAATGTCATATGTTCCAACGTGAAGTAAGATATCTGGGTCACAACGTATCTGGGATCGGCGTCACGGCAGATCCAGAAAAGATAACAGCTTTTAAGGATCCTATTCCCCTATTCCCAAGAACAAGCATGAAATTAGAAGTTTTCTGGGCTTCTCAGATTCAAGACGGGCAGGGGAAAGTGATTGCTTACTTCAGCAAGGTTTTGTCGACATCAAAGAGGAATTATTGCGTTACCGGATGGGAACTGTTGGAAGTAGTGAAAGCCAGTGAACACTTTCATAAGTATTTGTATGGTCGCTACTTTCTAGTTAGAACTGACCATGCAACGTTGAAGTAGCTCCTCCAATTCCGTAATTCTGAAGGACAAGTGGCAAGATGGTTAGAACGTCTTCAGGAATATGACTATCACATCGAGCACAGGGCAGGGAAAATTCATGGGAACGCAGATGCCCTATCTAGAAGACCGTGCAACTATAACTGCACCTACTGTTCTAAGATGGAAGACAAGCTTTGCCCTATACGACGAACAACCGTAGAAAATGAGGAATGGCAACCCGAACAAATGAAACTGGCCCAAGAAAACGACATCTGTTTGAGAGTAGTCTTGGAGTGGATGCACCGTAAGGAGAGGCCGTCTTGGCAGGATATAAGCTTACGAAGCCTGGAATCGAAAGGATATTGGAACCAGTGGGAGTTTCTTTTGTTAAGAGATGATCTGCTGTATAGAACCTTTGAGTCTGAAGATGGCACCGTCTCTAGATTAAACTAATTATGCCAAGAAGCAAAGTGCCGGAGGTACTACGTCAGCTACATGATGGAGCCCCGGGTGGGCATTTTGGAATCACCGCAGAAGGTTCGAGAGCGATTCTATTGGGTGAATTGCAAAGAAGATGTGAGACGCTGGTGCCGGAAGTGTGAAGTGTGTGCAGAAAACGGGCACCTATGAGAAAATATAATATTGGGAGTCCCATGGAGCGAGTTGCTGTGGATATTGCGGGACCATTTCCTGAAACGGACAATGGGAATAAGTATATCCTGGTAGCCATGGATTACTTCACAAAGTGGACTGAGGCGTACGCAATCCCTAACCAAGAAGCATCGACCGTCGCCGGGGTGTTGGTGAAAGAATTATTTTCACGTTTTGGTGTTCCTCTTGAAATCCATTCGGGCCAAGGAAGAAACTTCGAGTCAGCCCTGTTCCAAGATGTGTGCAGACTAATAGGTGCGAACAAGACCAGAACGACCCCTTTGCATCCTCAATCGGACGGAATGGTGGAGAGGATGAACCGAACCATGGGCAAGCACCTCTCTAAGGTTGTCTCAGAACATCAGCGAGATTGGGATCAGTACATCCATTTGTACCTGATGGCCTATCGGGCGGCTGTGAATGAAACAACTGGTAGTTTAATGTTGAGGCGCGAGATACGCCTACCCTGTGACCTGAAATTTGGCCGCAGACCTACAGAGGACAATTTCGCAGAAGAAGGATACGTCGACCAATTGAGAGCCAGAATGGATAAAGTCTACGAGCTAGCCAGACAAAACATCCAGCTTGCCAGTGATCGAATGAAAAACCACTACAATATTCGATCAGCTGATGGAGTCTTCAACGTGGGAGACCTGGTTTGGCTGTATAATCCCCAACGACGTCGAGGCCTTTGTCCCAAACTCCAGAGGCAATGGGAAGGTCCATATGAAATTATGAAGAGGATAAATGACGTCATCTATCGTATCCGAAACTTACCAAGGGGAAAACCTAGAGTGGTACACATAAACTGACTCGCACCATACGCTGGATCGAACAACCAGGAGGAAGCTCGGGTGGCTCTTCAAGAAAAGAAAGTTGAGGAGCGAAATGTCAGTTATAACGACTTCATGTCCAACTACGCGGATCGAAAGAAGGTCAGACTCGGTGTGACAGTTGAGGTTCAACAAGACCTTTTGAAACTACCAGCCGACGTTTCTATTGCCCATTGTGTAGCGGAGGATCTACGTATGGGCCGAGGAATTGCTCTGGTATTTAAAAGGAAGTTTGGAAGACTGGATGAATTATCAGCCCAACGACCAAGAGTAGGAAAAGTTCTGCGACTAGCAGATGGTAATCGGAACCTCTTCTATTTGGTTAAGAAGAAGATGTCTAGAGGAAAACCCACTTACAAGGACATCTGGCATGCACTGAAGAGCCTAAGGAATGAAGTCAGGAATTATGACATCAGATGTTGGGCCTTCCGAAAATAGGCTGCGGGTTGGACGGGCTAGATTGGAAGATTGTAAGGAGCATGATCGAATACATCTTCAAGGACGCTGGTGTGCAAATTACCGTGTGTTGTTTCAATCCAAAAGGTGTATACTCGGCAAAGACGATAGACTGTTACTTCTTCAACAAGGGTGTTTGCCTGGCAGGAACCAAGTGCAGATTCCGCCTTGGAACAGAAATCCAGCAAGGTACTACCAAGGATGTTAAGGAGGGGGCAGTGTAACGTGAAAACTTACCCGAATAATGAACTACCCACACTCACAAATGTCACAAGCATCCAGAAACATGGAGAATATACTGATTGGGTCTATTCTCGAAGGAATATATTGGGAAATACATCCAGAACAACATATTAGAAAGGACGAAAAGCTTCGAGATAGGAGATTAAGTGAATATAAATGTGTATATAGTTGTGTAGTTATTGGTGTAAATAAATAAGTGAAAATAAATCGAACCCAGTTTTTAATATAAATCCCAATTACAATAAGATAAAATGTATTTGTTATCAGGTACGTTTCTAAAACAGCGTGAAATAGGAACAAGTTGATGAAATAAAATAAGTCTCTTATAATGTTTTGGCGCCGGCCGTTTTGGCGCCGATATGTATACTCGAGAATATAGCATATCCTTTCATTTTATACTAAACGCAAAATAAATCAAGAATAATAATCATAAAGAATTGTCGCTTATTCTCAATAGTTTAAAGTAAAAATATGAACATATATGAATTTTTTCCTAATTGTTTTTCCTCTAAGTATTGTTCTCAAAATACTAGAAACTCAGTATTGGTGAAGTAACTCTATTTTTGACAAAACTAAATCTAATGCTATATTCGTTCAACCATTAAGAAAAACCTTGTCTACCAAATATCATCCCACTTGTCAACTGAAAAAGAAACAAATTTTTTTGTTTGATGTAAAAGATAATTAATATGCAGGGTGTTTCTAAATCAGAATTTGACAAACTTCAAAATGTATTAAAGTCATTCTATTTTTGATCGAAGAAAAATCTAATGTTAATTTTTTTTCAGCAATTCAAAATTACTTGTATCTACGTACTAATAAATAAAATTGAAAGGTCTGTATGTTTTATAAAAATAATAGGTTCTAATATGAGTCACTGATAACAAAACATCATCAATTTTTATACTTCTTGTCTGTATGTCCATCTGTCTGTTTGATCCGGCTAATCTCCGCAATGGCTGAACCGATTCCGACGGAATTTTCACTGGCAGGTGGCTTATGTTATAAGGAATAACATAGGCTCTCTTATTTAAGAAAAATCTACAAATCGATAAAATCGAGTTGTCTGTTTGTTCTATTAAAATAACAGGTTTTAACTAATTGCATTTGGGAGTATATGTATCAAAATTTTTTATAATTAATCTCAATATGTATGTCTGTCCGTTCCGGCTAATCTGCGTACCGGCTAAACCGATGCCTAATTTTCACTGGGAGGTAGCGCTGACGAAGACGCGAGTTACGGCTAGTGATAAATATAAGAAGAAGATATAGTCTTTTTGAACAATTATAATTACTTTGCATATTGAATTTTGGTAATTTTGATTGAGAAAAAAACCTGTATATCACTTTGTTTTTAAATTAGATGCATTGAGCCGACTTAGAGCCTCTGAACATTTTCTGCCTCATTGACTTTTTTGTAAAATTAAATATGAAAAAGTTAGATAGGGTGTGCGGACTATAGGACAAACTGTATATATAAAATATAAAAAAATATTTATTATTCTGACTGCAGGTAAAAATGTTTATTTGAAGAACATAATAATATAATAATAGTAATAAATTTGTGACGCGATAGAACAGAAACCAACACCAAAATATGTTAAGAAAATTATAGAAAACTTCAAGAGCTTGGGAATTGTAAGGGCTAATGTAGGGTAGTAGTTATCTCTTCTCGCGATTTATCCATATTTATTATCGTCACAGTATAACAAGTGACAAAACAGTGTTATTAGAGCGATGAAAATTATGAAATTGACCATGATGAGTCCTCTGCATACCTAGTTCACAATCGAGAAAAAAATATTACCATATTGGCAGTAGTTTGAGAGAAAACACCATTCACCATTTCATCATATTCAACTGTGAGTAAATAAAGTCTATTTTTGCATGCGAACTATAATAGCAGAAGCACCTACGCATTATTTGTGGAATTCACAATTGAATTGAGAACCAAGAAGTATTTAAACCACGGGTCGAGGTTCAGTACACTAGTTGATGCTATCGAGAGCTGTACACGGAAGAAATGAGTCCCACGGTTAGCAACGAAGATATCTTCAAACTTATTGAAAAGCAGACAAATTTGATTCATTCGCAGATTAAGAAAATTGATGAAAATATTACCGGCATTCCGAGCTTAATAGTACGAATTTAAAGCTGAAAGAACTCTCGACAGAAAACGAGCTTCTGGAAGAAAGTGAGAGCATTGGAAAAAACTAGCAAAAAATACAAACTAGTTGTATACGGGCTAAAAGAAGCAGAAGATGAAACTAATATACAAATTATAACATTCGTTACAAAACACTTGCAGATTTCTTGTAGCATTAGAGATTTCAGAGATTGCTTTAGAATCGGAAAAAAAGTTGAAGGAAAAATTAGACCAGTCATAGTACAGGTAGTCTATAGTCTAAAGGAGGAAATTTTAAGTAGATCCAAAACACTGGAGATGGGTAGTGGGATTTATATTTCACAGGATTATACAAGTGAAGAATACAAGATAAGAAAAGTTTTACATGATAATCTGAAAAAGCAAGGCAACAAAAAAAAGCTCTGCTTATATTTAAAAAAAATATATTGTATATTAACGGAGAAGCTTTTTCCTATGAAAAACTGACAGAAATTGAGTCTGAAGAGGATATCCCGAACGAAAAAGTATTAGCAACGACATCAGATAGTGAAGAAAACCAGGATCAGAGGAGAAAGTTTTTGAGCAGTCAGGTGTAGGAGACGAAAAAGGCAAAATAACTGAAAAAAATAAGAAAACAGAAATAGCACCGGCACGCTGGGAAAAGAGACTACCAGAAGAAGACATTGCCCGTCAATCTAAGATAGCGACGACGTCCCCCAACACATCTGCCTCTCGAAGCAACCAAACAACATACCTCGACCAAACAAAGGCCAATCTGAGATCATGAAACACTGTCAAATCTGTATTAAAATAAACAAGATTCCTTTCTCATTTCTGTCGGATACATGGATAATTTAATTTTTTTTATATTTTCTCTGTATATTTTTCATTTCAACTTGATATAAAATTCTTGATTATATAATTTTCTGTTTACCTACCTAATATATTGATAATTTTTATTTTGAAAAATGGATTACATCAAACAATTCCAAATAGATACTGTCAATTCTGAAATAGTGAAGTGTACAAAAGCATGTAAGACTATCCTTGAAATAAACAAAAATGAAGACTTTAGATTTATACACATGAATATTAGAAGTATAAAAAAATATCGCGGGATTCGAGATTCTATTGCATGAACTGGGTGATTTTGATTGCGTGATAGTCACCGAATGTTGGAGACTGAATGATCCCCTTCCGTATAATTTTAAAAAATATGAGTTTATATATAACGAGGGAAATATCAACCAAAATGAGTTAAATAGCCTAGGTAATATAAAAAAATAACAATATCAAAATAACGTCAATCTACAGACCACCATCCACTTCCGATATAGATTTTCTAGTCAACCTGAGGAATTACTTGAATAACGAAACACATATTGGCATGCATATTCCTGTAGGTGATATAAATATAGATATAATCAAGGATCAAGATATAACAGAAAATTATCTCAACTTACTAGCAGAGTACAATTTCACATCCACCATCAATGATTATACAAGGGTAGACAAAGACACAAACAGCTGTATTGATCATATATTTATAAAAAACATTAAAGACTATCACACAATTACTCCAATTATTCTTCTGGTCCGCATTACTGACCACTACCCAGTTGTTCTTAAAGTCAGCTCTCCTGAAAATAAAAACACATTAATGAACCACGGTTCAAATATCATATAAATTACAAGAAACTGAAAGCTAGGCTAGAAAGAGAATCTTGGTATGAAATGTACAATAATGAGCTACTTGAAGAGAGTACAAATATTTTCATTAGCAAGTTGAAAGACCACATAGATGCCTGCACAGTGAAGTCAAAAATAAAAAAGCAGGAAATTAAAAGAAAGTGCTGGATAACAGAGGGTTAGTCATACCAAATAATGAAAGGAAACCCAATAGTTGAGCATAATAATGAATTTAAAGCCTACAGAAATAAGCTCAACTCCAGTGAGTTGAAATTACCCAAAATTAATTATTATAGAAAGCAAATAAATATAAATAAAAATGATGGAAAACAACTATGCAATTTCGTGAAAGAAATTACTAATGGCCAACAAAAGAAAGATATTCCAAAAGAAATAGATGACACCAAACTAAATATTTTAAAATATGATATCGCAAACGAATTTATTGATTATTTCACTAATATTGGTGAAAGATTAGCAGCCAAAATAAAGAATGCCAAAGAATCAAATTTAAATAAAAAAAATTCTTCCGAATTCATTATACATATCAGATGTTGATGAAAACGAGGTGGTTAAAACCATTGAAAGTTTGAAAAAAAAGAAGGCACCAGGGCAAGATAAAATCAAGTCTGAAACTATAAAAAATATTAAAAAATACATAATAACTCCACTTTGCTTCTTAATCAATAAGTCCTTTGAGAAGGAAATCTTTCCAAGTTGTCTAAAAATTGCTGTCATTAGATCAGTGCTTAAGAAAAAAGGTAGCAAAAAAATCTGACTAACTACAGGTCAATCTCCTTGATACCAACAATTTCGAAAATTTTTGAGAAGCTTTTGAAAACCAGACTGATTTTATTTCTAAACAAATATCAAGTGATTTCAATTAAACAATTTGGTTTTAAAGCAGGCAAATCGACCCAGGATGCTATCGTAGAGTTAACCAAAAACCTTTAACAGGCTTTAAATTTGAACAAACCAACCATGTGCGTCTTTTTCGACTTGGCCAAAGCCTTCGACACAGTAAGTCATGTTCAGCTGCTACATACCTTGGAAAATGCCGACATAAGAGGTACCCCGCTAAAACTGTTCGAGAGCTATCTAAATAACAGAAAACAATATGTACAAATTAACGACACCCTACGTAGATACAGTCAAGTAGAATGCGGAGTGCCACAAGGAACAATTCTTGGTCCGATTTTATTTACGTTATATATTAACGACCTTTTTGATATGAACATAAAGGGAAAAATAATAAGCTTCACAGATGGCACTGCCATTATATATCAAGAAAAAACTTGGGAGAAACTGAAAGAAACCGCTGAAGTAGATTTCAAATCAATAATAAACTATTTCAACAATAAATTGTTAACTATGAATGTTGAAAAAACATATTTCGTACCATTTAGTTCAGATAAATCAGGTCTACCAACATATAATACACTCGTTAATAATAATGATAATATTGAAATAAAATCAGTACTTTTCCATAAATATTTGGGACTATATATTGACAGTCATTTGAAATGGGACAAACAGACTGAATATGTTACAAAAAAGATAAGATGTATTTTACTCAAAATAAAATATCTTACCAATATTCTTAATGTACGTCAACAACAATTATTTACTTTGCACTGGTGGAAAGCCACTTAAATTATGGAAACATTGCCTGGGGAGCTGCTGCTGCAATATACCTAAAAAATGTTGAAGTAATACAAAAATATGCTCTTAAAATAATTTATAAAAAATATACCTACTTACCTCTCAGAACAGCTCTTCCACGATGCGTATGTATTGGAACTGAGGAAAATATATTGCAACACTATCGCTATCTGGCAATTCAATCACCAATCTGAATTTATTGACATCGTACATAATTATAACACGAGACAAAAGAATAATAAACAAATTAAAACAAATAATCTTTAAAAAAAAGTTAAACATTTGTTATTAAATATCTCAAACCTTATCGTATGCAATTGGATTGATAATAAAAATATTTAAACATAAATTGATTATTTATAAAATATAATATATATATACCTGGTGTAGGTGGGTATAGGTGAAAAGTCAAATCGACTTGTATTGCAATGATACTTCATAATATTGTTAATTTTTCATATATAAGTCCATCGTTTTTGTACACTTCATCTACTATAAGCAACTAGTATAATAAATATCTAAATATTTGAATATGTTAAAATGTACACAATTTCAATGTCATTTTCAAGTTCTTATTGTAACTATGCATTTTAATAATTTACTATTTATGGGTTCACTTCATCTCTCGCAAACATGAGGAATTAATTCTGTATTTTGTCTTAAATGTTAGGAGAGGAGACAAACGAGCATCTCACGCACAAGGATTATCAATCCTTTTGTGAGTTCTTCTTGTTTATTTATCTCTCGCATATTCTTGTAGGTTTAATAAAATGTTCTGTAATATTATTATGCTGTTGATAAATAAATTACAAATGTACATATAAAGAAATCCATTGTTAACAATGAAAATCTTGAAATCGCAATTTTGGGATATATGGACTATCCAGCAATTTCTGCAAAATAAGTTTTAGATTATTCCTGGTTCGAATTTTACTTGCTTTATACAAATTGTTGGATAGAGATATTTCAGTAAATATCTCGACGCAAATGTAATACATGTTCTTCAAGTACCTGAAAATTTTCACATTCTTCATAAAATAAACAAATTTAAATAACTTTGATTTTTATTGACAGTTGGTATTACTTTCATACAAAAACGAAAAATTGCAATTTATTTCGAAAACTACTAATTATCGTTATAGACAAACCTACACAAAGTCACCATTATTTTTCGATTTTTCGATAAAGTTATAAGAAAGGGGTTTCAATTCGAAAAAAATGGACTCTGGGCGTTTTTTAGATTCTATTTTTCGAGCTAGTTCTTGGATCACCGGGTGTAAACAATTATCATAGTGTCATAAAAATAATACTAAAGTTGATCTTCTTCTACCAGATTAAGGCCAGGTTCAATTTTTTATATTTCTATCTCAGTTTTTAAATGAAACAAAAATAAATATATATGCAATGATTGTTACAATTTCGTTTTTAATAATTGAACACAGCGCCAAAACGGCCGGCGCCAAAACGTCCCGGCGCTCACTTATGTATACAAGATTCAATAAAACACTGCTTTGGTGTACATAGTTGTATACATATATACTCATACATAATATTGATAGACATAGACAGATACTTTTCGAAATTATTATTACATATTATATTTAGGTATTTCAGTTAGTGTTTTGGGAATATATTAATTTATGCAATTCAGCACGAGTCAAGCCAGTGATAAAGTCATTTAATTGTTTTTTGAATTCATTTTGATTTCTGGAAATTTTGATTTTTGTTGGTAGACTATTACCTATATAATTTGAAGCTTAGGTAGTTGTAGCTTTTTTGTCCAACAGTTTTATTCTTGATGTTATATTTGTTTTGAGTTAAATGACCTTATATTGGTATCTGTCGAGTAAGCTCTTTTTTTCTTAAAAATTATTTTAAGCAATGTTTCTTGGGTCAGTTCAGTTTTTTAAAAATTTTTTTCGAAGATTTTTGGCACAGTGGTGATTAAGGAAATTGGTCTGTAATTTATAATATGAGTTTTGTCGCCATTTTTGTAAATTGGGATTAATTGTGTTAACTTTAGAGTAGATGGGAAGGTACCCTCACTGAAAGATTTATTTACTAGATATACCAAAGGTTCAGTCATAAATGTTATATTTTTAAGTAGTTCAGCCTTTATTCCATCGACCCCAACGCCTTTTTTGTTTTTAATTGATTGAGTTCCACTCATCCTTTTGATGGAATCTGTCGGAAATAAGAACATTGACATGCAATTTCTATTATTTATACTCGGACATTTATAATTTTTGTTAGCAATGTGAAGATTCTTGAGCACGTAGATGTATTTATCTGGAGGGTTTCTTGGGATTTGGGCTCAGTGTTTGAAAAAAGATATTGAAATAAATGCCATTTATTTCATGTCATTGTTTTTTTATAAAAAGTTTCGACCAGTCTTTTTCAATTGTATTAATAATTATTAGGAAAATATAATTTAATAGGAAAAAAAAATTAAATTAATATCCTTATAAAACTAAAAAGGAAAAATGTGCAAAAATAGTTTTTTGTTGTTTGCTTACCTAAAACATAATTCTGGTGACCAGATTGTAAAAACTTAAAAATTATTCTCATACAAAAAACAAACTTAAGGTGAAATTTAAAAAAAAAGTTCTAATAAAATTATAATCCCATTCTAATTATTTGAAGATTTATATACATTTTTTCTTCTTTTTGTATATCATTATTACAATGTTCTTCACTCTTCAGGAGACTACACTATTAAATTATTGTCGTTTACTACGACACGTTTGCTATTTAGAAATGGCGCAGAATGAAATTTGGTAAAGGAAATTATGAAAATTATTATGAAAAATGATGTATGGTATTGTTGGGTGGGATGATTGACATGTTATCATGTCAATGGGTGGGATTGATAAAATTCATTATTGGAAAAACCTTGGGACATTAATAGTTAAGGTGAGAATGATTATAGTTGTTTTGAGGTTTAAATAATATTTTTGTATATTTAACTAAGTGTTTTAAATCAGTTTTGGAATTAACAGCGTTTGCACTTTTGTTTATGTATATCATTTCCAACACTTCACGTTCTAGTTGATTTCTTTCGATTGTGAGGATTCTTGTTTCATTGAAATTGAATTTGTGTTTTTCTTCACTTTCGTGGTTTGTAAGAGCGGTTTTGTTTTTTTATCGTATTTATGTCCTTTGATTCTGTTTTCGATGTGTTGACTTGTTTATCCTATATATGCGCTGTTGCAATTGTTGAATGGTATTCCGTAAATGGCATGAGTTATTTTATTTTTTCTGTTTTAGATTTTAGTTTAGTGAATGTTCGTTTTAAATATTGTGTGCTTTGTAGGTAACGGCTATATCGTGGTTTTTAAAAACATTAGGAAATTTATTCGATAAGTTATCTATGTAGGGAAGAGGTACTTTCGATTCATGTTTATTTTAGGGATATTATTTTTACTTGTATTGTATGTTGCATAGATTTTTGTTTTGAAAATTGAATTAATAAGTTTGCTAGGATAACGATTTTGTTTCAGAACTAATTTTGCTTTATTTATGGCTGTTTTTCGGTGTTGAGGATCTGATAGTTTTATTGCACTGTCTGCGACACTGTCAATTACAGATTTTTTTGTTGTTGAGAAAAATGGTGTTGGGAGTAAAAATGTAGATGTCTACCTGACCAAGTACTCTTGGTATACCATTCTGTTTGCACATTATTGTTGTGGTGATGTTAAATCAAGGAAATTTATTACATTATTTTTTTCTATTTCAATTGTGAATTTTATTTTACTGTGGTATGAATGTAGAAGGCTTAAGATATAATTTTCTTTCCCTTGTGGGATAGCAGTTAGACAGTCATCGATGTATCTGTAGAAAAATGGCAAAATGAAATCTATGGTGGGTAGTATTTCTTTCTTTTTTTTTCTATTAATTACAGTTTCCAAATAATTATTAATACAATTTAAAAATTTATTTCAATATATTTTTTCAAACACTGAGCCCAAATACCAATAAATATAAAATAAATAATATAAATAAATAAATATATATATATATATATATATATATATATATATATATATATATATATATATATAATTAAAGAAATCTATTAGTTCATTAATGAATGAGATTTAAAATATAAAATAGGATGAAGCTCTACACCTTTATGCTTTTATTTAGTCGGATACAACCACCCACTAGAAGCGGATCACGTGATTTCAAGCTTGTTAGCTTTCATCAGCGCCACATAAGTGGAAGCTGTATCCAACTATACAAAAGCAACTGGAAGTAGTCAAAAACTTTGAGACATTATCTACCAGTGGGACACAATTCGCGCCACCTAGGTATTGAGAGCAAAATTACGTTTAACGTAAATATGTATAATAATTAAAGAAATCTATTAGTTCATTAATGAATGAGATTTAAAATATAAAATAGTGGGTGGTTGTATCCGACTAAATAAAAGCATAAAGGTGTAGAGCTTCATCCTATTTTATATTTTAAATCTCATTCATTAATGAACTAATAGATTTCTTTAATTATTATACATATTTACGTTAAACGTAATTTTGCTCTCAATACCTAGGTGGCGCGAATTGTGTCCCACTGGTAGATAATGTCTCAAAGTTTTTGACTACTTCCAGTTGCTTTTGTATAGTTGGATACAGCTTCCACTTATGTGGCGCTGATGAAAGCTAACAAGCTTGAAATCACGTGATCCGCTTCTAGTGGGTGGTTGTATCCGACTAAATAAAAGCATAAAGGTGTAGACCTTCATCCTATTTTATATTTTAAATCTCATTCATTAATGAACTAATAGATTTCTTTAATTATTATACATATTTACGTTAAACGTAATTTTGCTCTCAATACCTAGGTGGCGCGAATTGTGTCCCACTGGTAGATAATGTCTCAAAGTTTTTGACTACTTCCAGTTGCTTTTGTATAGTTGGATACAGCTTCCACTTATGTGGCGCTGATGAAAGCTAACAAGCTTGAAATCACGTGATCCGCTTCTAGTGGGTGGTTGTATCCGACTAAATAAAAGCATAAAGGTGTAGAGCTTCATCCTATTTTATATTTTAAATCTCATTCATTAATGAACTAATAGATTTCTTTAATTATTATACATATTTACGTTAAACGTAATTTTGCTCTCAATACCTAGGTGGCGCGAATTGTGTCCCACTGGTAGATAATGTCTCAAAGTTTTTGACTACTTCCAGTTGCTTTTGTATAGTTGGATACAGCTTCCACTTATGTGGCGCTGATGAAAGCTAACAAGCTTGAAATCACGTGATCCGCTTCTAGTGGGTGGTTGTATCCGACTAAATAAAAGCATAAAGGTGTAGAGCTTCATCCTATTTTATATTTTAAATCTCATTCATTAATGAACTAATAGATTTCTTTAATTATTATACATATTTACGTTAAACGTAATTTTGCTCTCAATACCTAGGTGGCGCGAATTGTGTCCCACTGGTAGATAATGTCTCAAAGTTTTTGACTACTTCCAGTTGCTTTTGTATAGTTGGATACAGCTTCCACTTATGTGGTGCTGATGAAAGCTAACAAGCTTGAAATCACGTGATCCGCTTCTAGTGGGTGGTTGTATCCGACTAAATAAAAGCATAAAGGTGTAGAGCTTCATCCTATTTTATATATATATATATATATATATATATATATATTTTATATCACTATCACTTGAATTTGCTTTTTAAAAATTAACTTTACTTTTGTTACAAGTTTTATTTATTAATTTTATTACAAATTACAAAATGGTAAAGTAACTACTAGACTGAGCTAAAATTATAAGAAGAATAATCACGAGGGCTTGGAGGAAGAGTTCTTTTATAGAAAATTAGTGCTGATTCAGCATGACGTCAATATGGTTAAGCCTGGGAAGCTCGTCCACTTGAGGTTTCCATGGTCCTCGGATTAAATGCAGAATTAACATTTCTAACGACAATTTCTTGTAATAACCTTGAAATACAATCTATCTGACTTCTCAAAAATATGATGCTATAATTCAAAGAATCTATGTTTCTGACTGTGAGAAATGAAATATGATATTCTAGCAGATAGGTTGTTAACATTATTATAAAATACTTAAAATAATATGGGGTATATTTTATATAACAGCTCCCCTCTTTAAAAGAAAAATTGGTGTTATACAGCAATTTTTTGGCAAAACAAGAAAGAAGAATATAAAAAAAATATATAAAATATAAAAATGAAATATTGACAATAGTCATAAAATCTTAGACGGCTTCTTCTTGTTCTGGTTGCAGATTTGGTCTTCTCCTTGGGATGATACTTCTTATGCGTTTCAGAATTTCACCTTCATCGTGGGTCTCTGGATTAGTTGCCGTCGACTTCTTTTGGGGTAGAAACTTGTATATTATGTAGCTAAGTGCGAGAGCTACGATCATGAGTATGGTAGAGTATGTGAACCATGATATATTCTTCTCCACGAATGGTTTGTTGATGAGGTCGTCGATGTCTCTTGAGTACTGGTCTAACTTTTGTCTAGATAAACCTAGGTCGTCCATGTTGAGATTATTGAAATTCAGTGGTTTTAAATTTCCTAAGTTTATTTTCTCTGGAACGTGTAAGCAACAGTTGTAATTTATAACAATTGGATGAGGATTGTATGAAACATCAATTATGTTACGGGTTTCGGCTTGAACTTTGGTAATTCCAATAAAAGCATAGCAATTAGTGGATAGTTTGAAAACAGAATTCTTGTTGATGATTGTCTTTGTGTTGGATTTCGGGCAGTGTATTGTAACGTGCAATGGTTCAGAAACTATTACTAGCCACATGTTGTCTTCGAGTTTCTGGACATTATATCCTTGACCATATATAATGGAGGTTTTGCAGTTTTCTGGTAGCTGTTTGGAATTTCTGAAGAGTTGGGCTTCACAAGCTGCATTGCTATCTATTGGATATGCATAGACATTGGAACATAACTTTTTCCTAGGCAACAGTTGTTTGCATTGACTGGGATCTTTGATTAATGCGTATGTTAAAGAATCATCGTCTCGCGCAATTAGTTTTTCATTGAATGATAAGATATGATGAAACCCAGTTTTGTTATCATATATTGGAATGGGGTATAAATGGAACATAGTATAGCTTTGGGGGTCTGTTAGAGGAATTTTCAAAACAAAAACAATTTCAGCATTGGTTTGGAATGCCTCTAATTCTATTATTTCTAAAAATTGTGCGATACTTGAATACTTTACTGGAAGTGGTAGATTGTTCCTAACTAAATTTTGAGAAATTTCCTTTAAAGAATTAATTAAATTATCAGGTGCAATTATTGAAGAGTGAATAATTTTTAGTCGTGCAAACGTGATAGCATTCAAAATGTCATTTAAATTGTCATCAATAGCGATAAAGCTTTCCATTAGCCTTTCACAAATGTCGAAAAATTTTAACTTTGCTTCAATTAGAGCTAATTTGTCTGATAATTGATGGACTGCTCTTTCGATCTTATTTATATCCTCATTGAAGGTTGCTTCGTCAATTTCTAGCTGTTTGATTGTGGTATTAAAAACGTTTATAACTGAACTGGTAACTGATATTTGGTTTTTCAATAGGTTCTCTATTTGATTCTGATCTGACTTAAGTTGGTTGATACTTTTTACATAGTACTCTCCGTCTGAGGCGTCGAGATTTCCTGTGATACTCTTAAAAATAGTTCCTAATCCGTCTATAATTCCTCTTTTTTGGCGTTTAGTATCTGCAAATAGTTCATAGAGTTTAACTTTAATAGATTTTGATATTTGTTCCAGGAGGCTAGTGTGTGCCTTGACTTCTGATCGAAATGAGTTCATTGCTGTATAATCTGGGCTTGTACTATCTAATAGGGATTGAAGTATATTGTCATTGTGATTAAATGTTTCCACTAAAGTAGAGATGTTTTTGTGTATCAGCAGAGTCCACTTGTCATTTGTAATCGTAAGTTTTGTCTCATCGTGGTAAAATACTCCTACAGTATTGTCAATTGGTTCAATTGAAAACTGACATATTGCTGATCCGGACAGCAGAAGAAACCTGAAAAGTTTTTTAATTTTCAGAATATGGTTTCATCCTGTCAAAGTTTACTTTACTTTTTTGTTTAGTTTTAGGGTTGAGAACAGTTGCTGAGTTTTGATGAGTCTCTATAATTTCAAAAGGGCCGTTAAATTTGTTTGCTAGTTTATCTTTAATCTGTGATTCTTTTATGTAAACTTTGTCACCTACTTTGTAGTCTGGACGATTCTCTGAAATATGTTTATCGAAACGGATTTTTGCTTTCTGTTTCATCGCGTCTGTCCTTGCTTTTGCTACTTTATAGTAATGCGATATGCGGTTGTTTAAGTCTCGTATGTATTTTGTCATGAGTTCTTTGTGATTATATGTTATTTCTGGTGGTCTGCTTGCGGTATGCCCGAAAACTAATTCATATGGAGAAAAGCCATGTGTTTTATTGACAGATCGGTTATACGTTATGACCGCGTAAGGTAGTATGTTGAAAGGATGTTCGTTCGGGTGTTCTAGTACGTGAATTCGTATCATTTCTAAGAGGGTGGAATGAAATCTTTCTAGCGATCCATTCGACTGTGGATGACCCACACTCGAGTTTGTTATTTTGATGTCATAAAGTGTACAGAGATCACGGAATAAGGCGTTGTCGAATTCTCGTCCATAGTCGCAGTGTATTCTACTCGGTGTACCGTAATGTTGCAAGTATATTAAGAGTGTATTGACTACGCTTTTTGCAGATTTGTCCATAAGTCCGTATGCTTGTGAGAATTTTGAAAGTTCGTCTCGAATCGTCAGGGCATAATTTCTACCTGGTACTTCTAAAATGTCGATGTTGATTCGCTCAAAAGGAGCTTTAGGGGTTTCTGTTAAAACTAAAGGACCATCTAGATTTTTTCGGCATATTTTGGTTTTTTGACATGTTTCGCAAGCTTTGATATGTTTCTCCACATCTTTAGTTATTCCATGCCAATTATATCTTTCGCGGATTCTCCGTATAGTTTCGTTTATTCCACGATGTAAGTTTGATTTTCCATTGTGGTATTGGTCGATTATGATGGGGATTTCTTCTTGATCGGGTGTCTTAATTATATCTTGACATACCTTGAATTTCATTTCTTTATCGGCGAATATAAAGGATAGCATTTCTAATGTCGGTAGATCAGAATTATATTCAATAAAATAAGTTACGTCTGATTCTAAAATATTTCGATCTCTATAGAGAGATGCGAATAGGTATTCGTTTACTGAATCCGGGTCATAAGGGATTGGTATAATATGATATTTTCTATGTCGCACAGTCTTGCTAGAAAACACATTTATACGATTTTCGAAAAAATCAGCGTTTTCTTCAAAAATATCTTCAATGATCTTATTATGGTATTCTTTTAAATTATTTTGTTGAAATAACGTAATTATATTTTTATTTTCTTTTGCTAATAGTTGTTGATTTATGAATTCAATTTTCGAATAGTCTATTAAAGATCTTGATTTGTATGCGTCTACAAAGGTTTTGAATTCTTCGAAAATAAGTTCGTTAGTTATTTCGTCAGGTTCGTCGTTGTTGTCGCTATTGTCTTCTTCGCTAGATAGAGGGAGGATGGAAAAAGGAGAGTTTTGGGATTTTGTACAGTTTGAAATGTGGTTAACTTTGATACGGGATAGTGCATCTGCATTTCGGTTGATTCTGCCTGGTTTGTATTCGATTTGATAATCGTATTCCTCCAGTTTTAGTCGCCAGCGTGCCAAACGACTGCCAGGGTCTTTGATAGAAAAGAGCCAAGTTAATGGTCTATGATCTGTTACAAGTATGAATTTTCTTCCAAATAGATAGGGGCGGAAGTGTTTAACAGACCAAACTATTGCGAGAAGTTCGCGTTCTATTGTAGAATAGTTCGTTTCTGCTTTACATAGTGTCCTGGATGCGAAAGCTATTGGGAGGTCTTTACCAATAGGTCCCTGAGATAATATACTACCGATGGCAAAGTTGCTCGCGTCTGTAGTAAGTATGAAGGGTTCTTCGAAGTTGGGATATCTTAGAATTGGGGAGGTTACAAGGGCTTCTTTTAATTGTTCGAATGACTGTTTGCAAATGGAATCAAAGTTGAATTTCACATCCTTTTCGAGGAGTCTATTGAGTGGTTTGGATATTTTCGCGAAATTAGGGATGAATCTACGATAGTAGCCTGCTAGTCCTAAGAATGATTTGATGTCTTTTGGGTTACTAGGTGGTGGAAAGTTTTTTATACAGTCTATTTTACTGGGGTTTGGTTTTACTCCGTCCTTTGTAATGAGATGTCCGAGGTATGCGACTTCTTTTCGTAAGAACTCGCACTTGTCCGGTTGTATTTTTAAATTTGCGGTTTGGAGTCTAAAAAAAACTTCTCTAAGTCTTTGTATGTGTTCGTGTATTGTCGGTGAGTATATTATTATGTCGTCCATATAAACTAAGCACCGTTCGTTTTGAATTCCTAATAAAATGTTGTCCATGACGCGTTGGAAGGTCGATGGAGCATTTTTCAAACCGAAGGGCATTCTTACGAATTCATAATGCCCATTTTCAACGGTGAAGGCCGTTTTTGGAATGTCTATTGTGTCAATTTCAATCTGGTGGAACCCAGATGCAAGGTCTAAAGTCGTGAAATATTGGCATTTTCCTAGTTGGTCTAATAGGTCGGAAATGTTCGGTAATGGGTATTTGTCGTTTTCTGTCAACTCGTTCAGTTTACGGTAATCTACGACTACTCGCCATTTTTGTTTCCCGGAAGCGTCTAATTTTTTTGGAACAACCCACACTGGTGAGGACCAGGGAGAGTTCGAGGGTCTAATAATTCCTTGATTTAACATTTTTGAAATTTGCTTTTTAACTTCCTGTTTGTGAACGTATGGGTAGCGGTAAGATTTCGTAAAAACGGGTTTTGCGTCTTTTGTGTCGTTGGTATGTTTTATTTCGTTAGTAAATGTCAGTTGGTCGTTTTCGAGGTAAAATATATTTTCAAATTCTAAGCATAAATTCGTGACTAGATCTTGTTCCTCTTCATTTAAATGTTCTAAGCGTAGTTGATTTAGAACTTCGGTTCTTCTATTAGTTTGTCCGTATGAGCTTTGGGTGTTAATATTGTTTATAGTAAAGTTTTCCATGGGTTCTAATTGCAAATTTGAAAAATCTATCGACTTCGGAGTTTCGTTCGCATTCAACACAGTTGTGTAGAATTCACCTTTTTCGTTGATTTTCACAACTGAATTTGCTAAAAACACTTTATCTTTCACTTGTCCTGTGAGTATTGCATCAGTATTGGTAAGGGTTGTAGTGAATTTACAAACCTTCTCTGTCCTGGGTTCTATTGAAATATGGTTTCCTAACTGCTTTTGGTCGTCAATACTTTGCGGAGATTCTAAATTTCCGTTGATAATTTGTATGTTGTTGGTGTGGTCATGGATTGAGGTGTTATTAATGTCATTGTCGGTTACTTTATACAGGGGTACAGTTTTGAAATTAGTTATAAGTTGTCTGTTTTTGAGATCTATGATACATTTATAATGTTCCATAAAATCTGCTCCTAATAGTCCGTCAAATGAAATGTCTAAGTTACAAATAAACACTTTATGTGGATCGTTTTCAGTGAAAGGTATTAGGACTGATTCCTTTATAAGTATTCTTTGGTCGGTAATGCCTTGTATCATTGTATTTTCAGGATATCTATTATTATAAGCTTCACAAGTTTTAGGTTTAAATATGGATAGTCCGGCTCCGGTATCTATTAGTATGTTGAATTTGTTAGTGGCGTCTTTTATATAATATAGATTTCTTGAATTGACTGTTAATGTAGTGTCTACATGAACATCTGTTGGAAGTCGTTCTGAACTATCTGTATGTCTGTTTTGGAAGTTTTGGTTTCTGATGTCTTGTTTTCTGAAATATCGGGAGGTGTTGCTACTATTCCCGATTGAAAATCCTGTTGATTTTGAGGGCCTACAGAATTCGTGTTATCTGGAATACTGTTGTACTGATCATTTGGGGTATAAAAATCATAAGTATCGTTCTGATAAAAATCTTGGGAATAGTCGGCTTCATATGGAGCGTTGTAATCGGAATAATAATAATCGGAATCATAGTTATTATAGGTGCAATTCGGGTGATCACTGTTGAAATGATGTGTTCTTTGGGAATTGAAACTGGGATTTGGCTGTATCACGCTTGGTCGTTGGAAATTTGCATTGGATCTATGAAAATTTGGATTTGGTCGTTGGGAGTTTGAATTTTGTCCTTGAAAATTTGGATTTGGTCGTTGGAAGTTTGGATTTTGTCCTTGGAAATTTGGATTTGGTCTTGAAAAATTTGAATTTGACCTCATAAAGTTTGGTGGGTTCTGTGAAGTTTGATTTGGGTTTTGATTATTCAGATTAAAGTTATATTGTGGTCTTTGAGTAAATTGTGGTGAGTTTTGTCGTTGTCTAGTCAAGCATTCCTGAAATGAATGTCCTAAACGGTTGCAGAATGTACACTGGTTAGGTGATAATGAATTTGGTTTTTTCATAATATTTTGTGGTTTTGGAAATTTTTGGTTTTCGAAATAGGAAAGTTGAAGTTCCCGTTTTATTCTATTTGTGGCGGAAAGCATGTCCGTTGGATCGCTAGCTCTAACTATTTGTCCAAGCTTTGGTTCTAGACCAGTTAGTGCTGTATTTAAAATCATAGAATCAATCAGACGTGTTTGCGCTATTTTTTCTTGTAGTGATACGTCTTGTTTATTAATTGCCGAATGCATTTTAGATTCGTGTGTTTGAAGTCGCGAAATAAATGTCAATGGTGATTCGTTTGGAAGCTGCCTCATTCTTTGAAGATCTTGTATTAATGCTGTGAGATCACGAGAGTCACCGAAATGGGAATCTAATAAATTTTTTATTTCTTCCCACGTACGAGGATTTCGTGAATTCACTAATTCCGCAGCTTTTCCTTTTAATTTATTTTTTATGTGAAGGGCTAAGAGCATTTTTTGGTTACCACATGCCATGTTGGATGCTACCGTGCACGCGTTAATGAAGCTACTTAAAAATATTTGATTTCCGTCATAGTCCGGAATTATAGAGAATATTTCAGAAAGTTTATATTCTTCTAAAACGGGAGGATCAAGGTTAGACGAACCTTGTGTTGCCGGGGGAACATCTTGTTCCGCGGGAATATTCTGAGCGCGTGTAGTTGGCATATTTCTAAATTTTATATATAGGGGATAAATTTTCGATATTTTTTCTCAATATCGATAACAGAAATGGTATAATATAAATGCAATAATAAATTGGTTGATAACAATTATGTTTAAATGTTAAATTTGATTAAAATTCGAGATGATTCTTGACTTACATTAATATCTTCATTCCTGGCAGGAGATGAAATCCTTCTTCCATGCACTTTGTTACAATACAGTGAGCGTCTTCTTGCGTGTTCTGTATTGCTGGAGAGACCGTCTGCGCTGCTGGAGATGAAGTCGTGGATTATTCTTCTAGGGCTCGGTCCGTTGTTCCTCTGAAGGTTTGGAAACCACCGCAGGCAGTTAGAATACTCGTGTTCTGTCTGCGTGAATGGAATCCTACTGACTGCGCCAATTTTATATCACTATCACTTGAATTTGCTTTTTAAAAATTAACTTTACTTTTGTTACAAGTTTTATTTATTAATTTTATTACAAATTACAAAATGGTAAAGCAACTACTAGACTGAGCTAAAATTATAAGAAGAATAATCACGAGGGCTTGGAGGAAGAGTTCTTTTATAGAAAATTAGTGCTGATTCAGCATGACGTCAATATGGTTAAGCCTGGGAAGCTCGTCCACTTGAGGTTTCCATGGTCCTCGGATTAAATGCAGAATTAACATTTCTAACGACAATTTCTTGTAATAACCTTGAAATACAATCTATCTGACTTCTCAAAAATATGATGCTATAATTCAAAGAATCTATGTTTCTGACTGTGAGAAATGAAATATGATATTCTAGCAGATAGGTTGTTAACATTATTATAAAATACTTAAAATAATATGGGGTATATTTTATATAACATATATATATATATAATAATTTCATGCCTAGCTGGTAAATTGCCTTTGCCGATTGTTCTTATCCACCATTATACATGCTTAATATAACAGTTCTATACCGAAGATTGATACAAGTATGAGTTCAAAATAAGGATTGATTATCAAATATGGCTCTTCACCCTACGATATACTGATGAGAGGCAACAACCTCGAAATCATGATATATATCTGAGAGACTGATGCTATGTTTGGTAATCAATCTGATTGATTAGTATAGTGGAAAAACTGAACACAATATGTAGACGACAAACCTCGTTCTTATTGCGACAACCTACGAATTCTTGACTGGTTTATTATTTGATAAAATAGATTTTTGTTGGGGATGCAGTCATTAATAAATAAAATTCTTTGGATTATGCCAAGCTTTCGAGAATGTTTATTCTCTTCGTCGGGGCAAAATTCGTGAATTTACATAAAATTAACCACAAACAGGAAAGATTTCATAGTCATCAATCAGAAAGGTCATTTCAAATATATATATATATATATATACATGCAAATTTTATCTCGGACTCTGGTCTACCGATTTCGATGAAAATTCATATGTAGGTATGGGTTCTAGAGTGAAATGAATTGATTGGTTGTATTCACATTCACAAGAAAAATCATTTTCAGCAAATAATATTCTCATTTTACGGGTTCTACAGATGATATGTGATATACCAATATGAACCCGATAACATCATAGGAAAAAATAGTCCTACGGTTAAGCTTCCGTGTATTAATCTAGAGTTCCTCGGTTAGAATTCTGATCACCGTTTAGTTTTTTTTTAATAAAACACTAAAATGTTTGAAATAAAAGATGTTAATATGAATTTCTAATAATTTAGTTGGAAATTTTCAATGAAAATTTGTACATATCTAATATATTGCGATCCTTAAGGTACACATTAGCTTTTACAAGGAAGGGTTAGCAGATGTTGGTAAAAATTAGTAAAAAGGGGTTTTCGGAGTCGATCAATCGATTGACGATACTTTCATATTTAATCGGTGTGACCTTCGAGGTTCAGACTATCTATTTCACGAATTGCTCCGCAGATAAAAGTTTCAGTATGTATAGTGTGTAGGGGGTTGAGAAGTCGATTGGTGATACAGCTTTTTGGTGTATTTATCATTCATATTACACATTCATATTTATTTCGAAATCTATAACTTACGATTATGTGAACAATAAAAGCAGAAATTACTGATTGCAGCGCGTAGCTGCGGATGAACACTGACCGACTTCGATCATCGAAGTTAAGCAGCGCAATATGATGGAAACGGCTTGGACGAGGACCGCTGATGAAGGCGCGCGTTCGAGTCTCTGTCGCATTGCATTCTCCTCCTCTCGCAAGGCAACGGGAAACCAGTGAGAGTATATTATTCCCTAGTACAGCTCTATGGAAGGGTGTGCCCTTAAAATTTATCTTGGGACACATCGGTGGTTCGGAATCCACGTTAAACTGTAGGTCCCATTGTCTGTGGTAACACTTTCAAGGCAGAGAAGCTGCCAACGCTCGAATACGAGTACGGGACTCTAAGAAGAAGAATACATTTTAACCGGAAATATGCACATTTTTTAATAAGTTTAAATATACTTAGTAACTCTTATAGACCCATCTTAAATCCTGTTTTACCCGAGCAAAGCTCGGTCTCCAGATATTACAGTGTTTATTGAAGGTATCAACAATTTCATGGATGATATCCGTGTTTTTTCCTTCTATCTTTATTTCTGTTATTTTATATTTTATTGATTGTATTCTTCCTTCCGCAGATGTCTTCAATATTTTGCCACAATTTTGAGTTGTCGTTTTTGTTTTTCTCTAAATTATTCCGGTAAAAGTTTTCTGTGCATTTTTATAATTATGTTTAATTTATTTCGATAGCGTTTATATTTGTTTTTCAAGGATCTATCATTTGGGTTGCGAATATGTTCGTGAAGCATTTTGTCGCTAGTAAATGCTCACTAAATGTTATTTCGAGAAATTTTAATAGTTTGATAGTGGATTAATGAATTTACAACGCAGGTTTTGCAATGCAAAACATTTCGAATCTGAAGTTATTTTTGTGAAAGGACTGCATTCTCTTCATTTTCTCATAAGGGTAAAGTAAATCTTACCGGCTCTTAGACGAAACATTACAATATACTATAAAATAAATATCTAGCTCTCGTTGTGTTTTTGAACTGTTAGTGTTATTAAATTTCATATGTATTGAAAGAAATTAGGCAAACAACACACGCTAATGCCCTTTTGTACAAGCAAAAAAAACCTCAATAACGTTTAAATTTAAAAAAAATAATGAATTACGGTCGAATTTCGACCACTAATAATAATTATTTTTCTAAGAATGTAAAAGACAGTATTTACATTCCGTCGTCTAGGGAAAATAATACAGGAATGATATTTGCCATTTTCAAGTTTTGTATCTAAACATGTATGAATTATTTACATTACCGGCTACGCGAAAAGGTCTTTTACCTACGCACAGACTCGAGCACAATGCAATCAAGTGTAAAATAAATCACAATACTTTAATAATATAATATTTATTCTATCATCTAGAAGATAATAGTAGCAGCCTACAAATTTATCATCACAGACGAATGTTGTTTTAAAGTAAATTATCTGTTTCACATCTAGTACATAGGGGAGAGCGGGGATGGTTTGGACAACGGACTGGTCTGGAAAGCTTTGGAATTCCCGCAACTTCTGCTTGTTTAAGTGTATACTCCTTCGGCGTGTCGGCTCAGTGTTCTCCTAATTGTGTATGAAGCAGCAAATTAATTGATTAAGGTTTGAGTAGGTAAGTTGGAAAAATATATTATTATAGCCAAATGTCTTGAATCCCAAGTTATCACCCATAATATTTGATGTTTGTGTATTGTTTTCCTATAGTTGAAGGCATTGGTAAACATAACCTTTTTTAGGTTTAGAGATTTTGTTTAAATATTGCTAGTGTGGGACATTTGTCCAAACGTGTCCAAACCATCCGATGCCTATATTCATATATAAATTAGTCATGTTATTTTCAGAGAAAATACCAAGAAACTATGATAGGAAACGCGAAAATATGTTTTCTTCGGAGAACATGAACTTGGCTGTTCAAGATGTGCTGAGCATCCGACAAGCAAATCTTCTGTTGCTACTTTTGTAAAAAAGCTTTCAGAGAAGGATTTGAAAATTGCAAGTTCGGACCTTGATACACGACCAAGGTTTTGTTGACTGACATGGAGAAATCGTTGAATAAATATCTAGTTAAATTTTCGAATATGTAACACGGCTTGACGCAGAAAAGCACACGAAAGTTGGTCTTTGAGCACGCGGTTAAAAATAAAATGCCACATCCTCAGACATGGAAGTTACGAGCTTGGCTCGTATCTCAAGCTTCAACAAAACGAACGTTGGTGATTTCCAAACCAAACTCAAATCTTGCTAAGAAAACACTACTTTGAACCCGAAGACATATCCTCGATGAAACGGGGGTAACTCTGGTTCAAAAGGTGCAGAAAGTCATTAACTCCAGAGGTCAACAATTATCCCATGTTACGTCGAGAGAACGTGGAGTCATCACTCAAGACGGCATTTTTGGCGCTAGCGGAAGAGCATTACCTTCCGTATGGATTTTCCCGAAAAAAAGTTTGATGCAGCAAGAATGATGTTAGGTGTTCCAGTGCAAAGCGGTGCCCTTGGTTTGGTCTATCCGTCTGGATGAATGACTCTCCTGACTTTGTGAAGCATGTCCACTTTCAAGTTGAGTACACTAAGTAAGTAACTAAGTTGAGTAACTAAGAAACAAAGACAAAACATTTACCGATACATTTTTTAAATTATTCTTCATATTGTAACGTGAAGACTTACCCGAATAAAGACACCAACACACACTCACAATTGTCACAAACATCCCGAAACATGGAAGAACACTCTGGAGCCCCGGAAGCACATCAATTACTCTCGAAGGAATATATTGAGAAATACTTCCAGAACAATATATTAGAACGGACGAGAAGCTTCGAGATAGGAGGTTAAGTGGATATACAAAGACACGGAGCACGGAGATTGTCAGTTAGTGATAGATAGTCAGTCGCTCATAGATCATAGACTTAGAAAGTCGTTTATAGTCCGAGAAATAAGTGTGAATATAAATGTGTATATAGTCGTGTAGTTATTGGTTTAAATAAATAAGTAAAAATAAATCGAACCCAGTTTTGATATAAATTCCCGTTTCAATATCAATAAGCTGATGTATTTTTTCTCTCGGTATATTCAAAATCCATGTTTTAATTTTGTATTTCAAGAGTGACAAGGAGTTGATTAGTTTGAAATTGAAGGGAATAACACTATTAACTTGGGAGCCAGATATGAATAGCTTCGTTGTCCAATAGTCATCAACATTCAAGGAATTCAATCTAGACTTCGTGTTATATTTATGATCAACACTTTTAGCTTGCTTTATGTTCTTTCGCTGGTACAGAAGTAGCGTTAAAGCAAATAATTGCTTCTTTATACAGATCATCGCTTGGATAGGTATAAGGTTTGTTAATCATGATTTTTATTATCAATTTCTGTACATTGAGGTGATTATTAGTGACTCCTCCCCAAGCGATTATACCATAAGACAAGTGTGTCTGCACCAGGGCATGATAAATTATTTTCAGTTGTTTAAGGCCAAGGATATTTTTAAGAAATTTAAACTTACATACCAAGTATCTGATTTTTTGTGTCAGGTTCTTCATGTGCGCATTCCATATGAGATTACTGTTCAGCGTAATACCTAAATATTTTACAGTTTTGGATGATGTTATTTGTATTGTATTCCCATTAATAGGTATATCTGTTGCTCTATAATTCGGAAGATTCGGTTCATAACTAGTGAATGGAAGATATACAGTTTTTTTTTAAATTGATTGTAAGTAATTTACTGTTGAAGTATTCTACAATTAAGGATAGTGAAGTGATTATTTTTTTTTTCAAGTCCATCCAATTGTTATCTTAGAAAAAAAGACTGTATCGTCGGCAAAGCTGATTATTTCAGCAGAGACCAGTAAGTCGAACAGTGAATTTACATAAAGAATAAACAGGATAGGACCAAGCACTGTTCCCTGCGGAACTCCCTAGGTGACTACTCTAGTGCTACTTACTTTATTATCTATAGTGACACACTGTTTTCTGTCACTCAGATAACTTCTCATCAGGTGATATGCATTTCCGCGAAATTCAATATTTTCAAGGGTTTCCAGCAAGTTAGGATGGCTGACCGTATCAAATGCTTTTGCCAGATTAGCAAAAAAACATATGGCAGATTTTTTCTTATTCAAGGCGTTATATATTTTGCGTGTTAACTCGGCTATAGCATCTTGAGTTGATCTGCCCTCCATAAACCGGTATAGCTTCTCCGAAATCAAGTTATATTTTCTTATGAAACCTGTTATTCTGGACTTTATGATTTTTTTGAAAATGTACACTACCTTAGATATTATTAATATTGTAGATTTCCTGATTAAGAAACAATAAAGGTTTCGAAAGCTCGAATAAAAGAAAAAGAGTTTTCTTTTTGCCCAGAGACTGCAAAACCCGTTATTATATAAAAAAATTATATATATATACCTATAGTTTTTTATGTAGATTCTTGAGCTTGGATATATTTTTTTTCTTAGGGTTTCTTGGGATACAGACTCGGTGTTTTGATTAATTTATTTTTATTTATTCTATACCATTATAATTATTTTTTATCAAAACAAAATGTTTCGACCAAATGTGGTCTTTTTCAATTGTTAAAAATTAAGATAAGCTGTAATTTAAACAAAAATTAATGAAAATTCTTTGTGATTTGAAAAAACTTACCTAAAATGCATAGTTCGAAGATATCAGATATATAAAAAAATATAATTCTGTTAGGGTCGACCATTTAAAAGTTGAAAATTAAAAATGTATTCTTTATAATTGTTGAATGTTATACATATATTTATATATAACTTTTTATATTTACTTTTATACTGTTGCCTTTAAGCGAGGGAATAGATGTTTAGTTTGGAGCAGGTTGCGAAAATAAAATGGTGTTTCCGGAAATATGTGGCAGGAAATTGAAGTTAATAATTTTTTTGACTTTTGACATTTGAGTAGGCCAGAAAATTTTGTGGATTCATCTCGTTTTAGGTTTTGTGATTTAAAGAATATTGTTATATATGGCACTTAAATTTTTAATTTCGGTTTTTGAATTATTTTTTATATACCTCCGCCAATCCAACGATGAGGAAATTGCTGATCTAGATAGTTCCGTACTATTATATTCTGATATCGATAGTGTAGAGTGTACTCAACGTGCGTATTATATTTTATTAATAATTCAATAATAATTTAACTAAAATAAATTTGTGAACAAGTGCTCACGAACTATTGAAGCCTCTCACGAGTAAGAGTTATAGTTATCAAACAGATTATCAATAATTATATTTATTTATTAATATTACTATTTGTATATCAACAACAAAATCTTCGAGACACGAGTTAAATAACTTTGTTTGTTAAGTCTTAAAAAAAACTTTATTTATTAACAAAAGTATATTTAACAAATTTATAGATTCGATGTGCTTCAAACAAGAGTAACTAATGATCTAAATTCTATTACAACTCTACGTATATTTATATGAAAAAACTGCACATGCAGCACTATGTCTAAGTTTACATATATATCTCTTATATTTATTAGACTAATCAGCTATAATGACCATATAACTCCTCCCTTCCTAAGTTTGAGAAAAGGGGGTAACCTTTTCGAGGGTTTTGAGTTCTATGCTCACTTTAGGTTTTCGTTTATTTTTACAATAATAATACAATATAATTATAATTATTACAATAATTATGATAATAAATATTACACTGAATACAGAAACTCCTGTTTCTACAGTAAAGTGTTTAAGGGGGTGAATTTTAAGGGTGTCAATATGTTTTAGGTCATCGTGAATAGAATCTAAGTTTATTTCTTCTAATTGTAGCGGTTCAATCCTTTGAATTAAAGCTTTATCTATCTGTACTGGTGGTAATTTCAATCTTAAATTTATAGTATTTATTTCTTGCGAGTCAAAATGTTTGTTTTTAGTTTTAACCATACATTGTTGCGGAATTATTAAAGATGGTTCATTAATTGTTTCGATAGTTTGTTGATTTGGACATTGGAAGGATAATTTCTCTGTTGGTGATGGCAATACTATAAGAGAGTTGTCTGGTAGTTGAGTTATAGACGTTTCTTTATGATAAATTGGGGTTAAGGGACAATGATTTGTTAAATTAATCGTTTTGGCTACACAAGGTTCACTCTTACTTAACTGACTCTCAAGACATAAATTTATTTCTTCAATCTTTTTACATCTTTTATTAATATTAAAATAATCATTTACAGATATTAGAATATAGGGATTCTTTAAAATCATTATTTTGTTGTCTAGGGGGATTGGATATAATCGATGCATCATATATGGTTTATTAATTATTAATGGTATGGCAATATAAAATATAATTATGTTATTTTTAATAGTTACATCGACATGTGCTACTTCATAAAATTTAACGATATTATCAAACGGTATTCTTTCTTCAATTTTAATCTTAGAGACAACCTCTTTTAATTCATTGTACTTTAGAATACTATAATGCATCACGTTGACTTTAGCAAAGTTAATTGCAGTTTGGAGATTCGTACGTATTTCTTCTAAGGTCCGAATATTATTTTCAATGTTATCAATCAATAAAATAAACTCCATCATTGATTCGGTTAATTTTATTAGTTCATTGAATCTTTTTTGTATTTGCTTTTGATTCTGATTAATATTAATTAATTGTGTATCGATAGTTTTAGTTACTTTTTTAAGAATAGTTTGAGTGGACGAAATGTCTTGTTGTAAGGTATCTTGGTTCTCTTGCAATATCTTAATATAATTATCGTACCTTTCTCCGTCGTCGGCATCTAAAGTCCCGTAAAGGTATTTATGTACTGTTCCGACCACATTAAGTAATCCGCGTTTAATTCTTTTTGAAGAATAGTGATTTATAAATTCTTCAGTTGTTCTAATGTGTTCTAGTAAATTATTGGTTCTTACTAATAATAGGTCATACAAGGAGTTTGTTTGATTTTTCAATGTATTAGAAATATTTAATAATATTAATTTAGTCGTTCTTGCACATCTTTTGAAGTTGGTTAGATTTACATGATAATATATGTGATGATAGTTATTAACAATATATGTAGTTCCTAATTTGATTGGCAACACAGGATTCGTCAGCTTCTCTATTTGATATTGGGTGCTGGCTAGAGGGAGTAACAATATCACCAGAAGGATACTGTTCATTGTTCTGTAAAAGAGTTATCTTCTTTTAATGTCTTTTGGATGTCTCTGTCCTTTGAATAATTCTTTCGAATATTTAGGTTTTAATTTGTCTTTATGTATTATTTGAGGGGTAGTCAAAAATTGATGAGTTCCCTCAGGAATTTCAGGGTCATCTTCACGATTATTGTTTAACTTTGATAAAACATTAGCTTTTTTGGCATTTAGTTTCAAATTAATATTCTCATTCAGTTCTGTTAAGGTTTGAGCTAATTCATAAATATAATCTGTCTGAATCTGGTTCAGATTCTTCTCAAAGTTTAATTGATAGTTAAGATTTCCTTTAATAATTTGAAAAGGTGTATACTCGTGAGAAGAGTGAATGCTATTATTATAATTTAGTATAGCAATGTCTATAAGTTCTTGATTGGTTTTTGTGTGATGGTCTTGTTTTAATGTAACTAAGCTTTCTTTAAGGGTTGAGTGGAATCTTTCGATGGGTGAATTGGAATTTGGATTATATGGAGTTGTAAAATGTAATTCAATATGATATAATTTACATAAATCCTGTATTAAATTACTTTTAAAATTTTGGGCATTATCTGTTGTGATAATATTAGGGATACCATGGTGTGAAAAGTATTTTATTAAATTTTGACAGATTTCAATAGAGTTCTCGTTTAAGGGGTAAGCTGCTGCAAATTTTGAAAAGTTATCAATTATTGTCAAATATTTTTGGGACATAAAGGAATAAATGTCAATGTAAAGATGTTCAAATGGTTTCTGTCCTATTGGTGTTGGCTTAAAATTACTTTATATGGATGTCTGTCATATTTAGATTTTTGACAGATTTCGCATGTGTTAATAAAATTTATAATATCTTTTTCCAATGTTGGCCAATAATAAAATTGTTTAATGTTTTTAATATTTTCTGTAATTCCTCTGTGAGAAGTTTTAACAGTGTGATATCGCTTAATTATCTCTTTTTGTTTTTCTAAGTTGGTTACATCTTCAAGTAATGTATTAGAAATTACAAGCTTGTAGGTATTATGCCTAAAAGTTTCTTGAAAAATTCGTAGAATTAAAGGTTCTAGTTCTTTATGAGGAAAATATAAGCAATATGTATCTGGAGGTAAATAATCTCTTAGAGTTTCTTGAATTGTTATAGTATTAGGGTTATCATTGATAAATATGAAAAATCGTTTCTTTGTTTCGAATAATTTTTCATGAGTTACATAGGGTTTATCCTTATTTGTCCATTTGAAAATAACTTGATTTTTATAAACATTAATACTTTTATTAACATAAGCAGCTCCTAAAATGGGATTTTCGTGAGAAGAATGGATCGTTTCTGTTTCTGAAGAATCATGAGTATTATTTTCTTTGTTTATAAGGGAATTGTCAAAAGAAGTTCCAGGGATAGGATTTTGGGGTTCATTAACCATTGTTAGTGGGGGTTTAATTTGAATATCCGAAATAATATTAATTTTGGGTTCTCTTTGTAAATGGCATACAAGGATTTCAATGTTCTGATTTTTAAAAATAAAATTAATCATGGATTTAACTTTTTCCCATTCTAACTTATCATGACCACATCCTAATTTAGGAATTGCAATTTTCTTAACGTTGTTTCTAATTGCATGATTCTTCATTTGGTGTAAGGATTTCCATAGCATGTAATAAGTAGGTTTTTGATAAGATTCTTGTTTTGTGACTAGATAGTATATAAAACGATTGTTTTTATCATCGAATAATACTGCGATTTCTCCTGGTTTCGCGTTTTGTTTAATTAATTTTTCCACATTTTTGAATTTATATTTAAAAACTACAGCTATACCTTTTTTCATCTGTAAATCTGCTGAAACACAATGAGCTAGGGAATAGTCATTAGGTTGCTCAAATAAATTACTATTAATTTCTTTAATTATTTCGGATTCGTTGACTGGTTTCCAATTTTGATCAAATTTATCAAATTCTGTCTTAAGATTTATCATCGGTTCAAAGGTAGGTAGGGGATCTTGATTTTCAAAAAAATGTTTTATTCTATCATGCCAAAGTTGCTGGTCATTTTCATTAGTTTTTAATTTCTCGCATGTTGCCGACATATGTGTCAAAATATCATCTTTTTCGATAGCATATATATCCATAGGGGGTCGAGAAAGAGCATCAGCATTTAAATTTTGCTTACCTTTTTTATAGGCAATGGAATAATCGAATTCTTCTAATTTTAAGCGCCACCTAACAAGTTTCGAATTGGGTTCCTTGATAGAGAAAAGCCATTGAAGGGGCTTATGGTCGGTTATAATGGTAAATTTCCTACCAAATAAATACGGTCTAAAATACTTAGTTGCCCAGACTATCGCGAGCAATTCTTTCTCTATTGTTGAATAATTGCATTCAGCTGCATTGAGTGTTCTGCTTGCATATGCAATTGGAAGATCGCTACCGACATTACCTTGAGATAGCACGGCGCCTATTGCGTAATTTGATGCATCTGTTGTTAATAAGAATGGTTTAGTAAAGTCAGGGTGTTGAAGAATAGGTCCATTGATTAAGATATTTTTACATGTGTTGAAGGCCTCGATAAAAGCTTTGTCATGAATGACTTTGACATTTTTCTTTAAACAGGCAGTAAGGGGCTTAGTAATTTTCGCAAAGTTCTTTATAAATTTTCGGTAATAACCGATGAGTCCAAGGAATGATTTAATTTCTTTTTGTGTATGAGGAATTTTGAAATTTTTAATTGCTGATATCTTATCGGGATTCGGCTTAATACCGTCCGGAGTAATTACATGTCCTAAAAATTCAACTGTACGTTTTAAGAATTCTGACTTATCTAATTGGATCGTCATATTAAATGAAATCAGTCTTTCTAGAACTTTTTGAAGTGAATTTAAATGTTCCTGAAGGGAAGTAGAATAGATAATTATATCATCCATATAAACCAAACAGATATTTCCTTGTAGTCCACGTAATACATTGTCCATGGTTCTCTGAAAAGTAGCAGGGGCGTTCTTTAAACCGAAAGGCATACGTTTATATTCGTAATGCCCATGTTCTACATTAAAAGCTGTTTTTTTGATTGAATCTGGATCCATCTCAATTTGGTGAAATCCACTAGCTAGATCCAGGGTAGTGAAATATTGTGAACGGCCTAATTTATCTAAAATATCTGTTATATTGGGGAGAGGATAACGATCATCGATAGTTTTATCATTCAACTTTCTGTAATCAATGACAAGTCGCCATTTCCTTTCGCCTGACGCATCTAATTTCTTTGGGACTATCCAAACTGGAGAATTCCAGGGGGAATTAGAAGGTTGGATTATGTTATCTTTAAGCATCTTATCAATTTGTTTGTTTACCTCATCCTTATGGATATGTGGGTACCTATAGCTTTTGGTATGGACGGGAATTTCATCAGTAGTCTTAATCGTATGTTTAACCTGATTAGTGAAAGTTAAAGGATCGCCAGGTTTATGAAGAACTTTATTGCATTTTTGAAGTACTTTAAATAATTGGGCTTTTTCTTCAGAATTCAAATGATCATGTCTTATCAATGACTTTAAATCATATTTTTCATTTCTATTTTTCAAAGGGATCTGTGGTGATTCTAAATGGAACATTTCAAATTGGTCTTCATTGAATGTTTGCATTTGTAATAGTTGTTCATTAATATTGTAAGAGAAGGTAAAAGTTTTGTCTGTAAGATTAGTAATTCCTATTATATAAGAATTATTTTTTATTACAACGATTGTTGGTTGTATTTCAATATTATTTGTTTTTACGTGGGGTATTAACCAAGAGGTGTTATTTGGCAATTTTGTATGTATTTTTACATTTTGTGATGTACGAGGTGGTATTTCGAAAGTATACTGATCAAAATTTTCTCTAAAATAAAGCGGGATTTGTATGAAATCATTTCTTAGTAAATTATTTTCTAAATCAATATTTAAGTTAAATTTCTTAAGGTCTTTAATTCCTAATATTCCATCAAAATAGTCATGAAATGAAAATAAAATAAATTCTATAGGTTGAGAAATTCCGAAACATAAAAATAGAGGAATATTGGCTTTACTATTTGCTTTTTTTGATCCGGTACAAGTTTGTAATTTAGTGACATGTGGTTTGGTTAATTCTGGAAAATACGTTTCTGCTACAGAGGGTCTAAGTAAGGAAGCATGAGAACCAGTATCGATTAATAAACGAAGTTTAAAGTTGGGAATTTCTATATAAGGTAACTGATTTATTTGAAAGCTATTCAATTGGAGGCAGGGTTTATGTTCTCCGAAGCTTGCAATCGAAAATTTCCAAATTGATTTTCGAGTTGTTCGAATGATTCGTCGCTAATGTTTTCAGGTTCTTCCTGATAATTAGAATAATCAGGGGTTCCTTGGGAATCTATTTGATAATAATCTGGAGAATCTATTTGATAATAATCTGATTCAGAGTATTCACCATCTTGTTGATAAGGATTTTCATTCTCTAAATGAGTAAGTTCCTCAAAAGTATATTTTGGAGGGTTAGATTGATATCTAAATGGCTGGTTGTTATGTTGGAATCGATTATTATATTGAGAAAAATTATTGAACTGTGGTCTAATTTGGCTAATTGGGCGTCTTGGTTGTATGCTCACACCTGACATTGGTTGTGGATATGTTTTTTGTTGGGGTTTAAAAAGATTGGTTGGTGGACTTTTTCTAAATCCGACTGGTTTATTTCCAAAAGCTTGATGTGTTGTTGGAAAATTATGCTTAACAGGTTGTTGATTGTTAGAATTTGTAAAATTATGTTTGATAGACTGTTGATTGCTATTGATCAAAGGTCTCGGAAATTGAAATTGACTAAATTTGGGGAAATTCGGAAATGTATGGTTAATTGGTTTTTGTTTCGCAGGCATATTTTGGATAAAATTATTTTTAAAAGTATTTTGACTGGTTAAAATTTCATAATTAGATATGATGTCGATAGCAGCATTTAAATTTTGAGGATTTTGTACAATCAGAAGAGTTCTTAATTCATTAGTAATATTTGCAAGTAAATTTTGAGTCGCTGTTAATTCAGTTTGCGTTATAAGAACATTTCTAGCCTCAACATTTTGTATTTCGAAACATAATTTATTATTAATCTGAGTAACCAAGGCCTTAAGTTTAAGTATGTAGTCTTGGACAGATTCGTCTTTATTTCTGGTTAAAAATATAAGCTGTTGTTGTAAATTGATTCTTGTTATTGGATCACTGAATTTTTGTCTAAGGGACAATTTAATCTGATCCCAAGTATCCAAATCTGGTCTAGTTAATAAAAATTCTTCGGCTGCATTAATTAATTTTGATTTGATGGCTAAATTGACATACTCTTGTTGTGTAATGTCATTATTGAAATATCTAGCATGAAAGGTGTCTATTTGTTTAATAAATGATTCCAGACGAGCTGGTGTACCATCGAAACATTTTAATAAACTAACCGTGGATCTTAAGGCGTCGGCCATTGTAAAATTATTTGTAAAATTAATATCTAATTCAGTTATAGTTTCTAATTGAATTTGTTCAAAATTTATATTTGGGTTATCAATATCAAAATTTTGAGAAGATTTTCCAAATCTAGGATACGTTATATCTAGTACTTTATTTCTAAATTTTTTCATAAAGTTAAGAGTATATATGTATAATAAATAATCAATAAAAATTAAAACATAAAATCAATAATAAATATTCAATAGATAAATTAATAGATAATAATTTCAAATATAAAATCAATAATTAACTTAATTAAACGGAATTACAACTATAAGAAAAGTTTTAAACTCACTCAGAAGCAATGTCTTTTCTCAGTTTGGCTTCCGTTATCTGGTAGATACTGCTCCAGGAAGATACACGTCCAGGGGGTAGCTACTAGTAGTGGATGCTAGTTAGACCAATACATCCGGTGGACTTCCAAATACTAGTCAGACTATTATATTTGAAGTCCTTGGGGTTGTTACTGACTTGTTGTGGATGAATCCAAAGGCAAATCAGGAGATCACAGCTATCTCTTTCCTCGCAATACACCTTAACTGTTTGAAAACAGACGGTATCACTGTTAACAATTGGCACTTTGATTTTCACTACGAAATCCGCACAATTTATCGATAACTGATACCGGGTGTATCCTACTGACTGCGCCAGTTAAATAACTTTGTTTGTTAAGTCTTAAAAAAAACTTTATTTATTAACAAAAGTATATTTAACAAATTTATAGATTCGATGTGCTTCAAACAAGAGTAACTAATGATCTAAATTCTATTACAACTCTACGTATATTTATATGAAAAAACTGTACATGCAGCACTATGTCTAAGGTTACATATATATCTCTTATATTTATTAGACTAATCAGCTATAATGACCATATAACTCACGGGTGACCTTCAAAAGGTTGAGTCGGCAAGCCCGTTTATCGCGAAGAGTTTTTGGTTACCTAATCTATAAATGTCATAGTACGGGTGATTGAAGCCTAATAATATTTGAATATTAAAAAATAGATATCACTTATTAGATTATAATAATGGCAACCAGCATAGAAAGCAACGTTTTAGTGACCGAGCTTAACAAGTTTAGAAAGCATGAATTGGTTGGTTTAATAGTTAATAATAATATCCCAGAAAACGCAGTTAGTGATGTAGTACTTGTTTACCTGAAGAAATGCAATTTCAACAGTACAAGTGAGTGTGAAAGATGTGCGGATGTAAACACGACGAACCTTTCCGGGGACAGCATCTCCACAGTAATCGAGAACAGAGACAACAGCAACCTGCTTTTAGAGTTAACGTACCTTAAGAAGTTTGTGCACAAAAGGATATTGTCATCAAAAATCAACAACTAACAATTGATGTTATATCTGAATATAAACAATGTTTTTGTAAATAATAGTGGCAATTGTCTTCGTAGACCATTCCACTCGAAGACGACGACATCTAGTGCCAGTAGTAAACAACACAAACTGCAATTTGATGCAAGTATTGCAGACCACTCTTCAAGTACCTCTGCACCACTACCCATAAAGAAAACTAACGACGAGGGGAAACACTTACTGAAAGCGGATGACAAAAGTATGAATAGTTGTACAGATAAATTTATGGAAAATACAAATGATCGTCCTCCTAATAACGATGGACGCTTTCAGCAATTTAGCAGGCGAGAACAGACGGATACGAGCAGGAAGGTGATACTGACTCAGAGAAAACATACCTCCAAGAGAATGGTAACTCCCATGTAAATCTTTTTGACCATGTTTTGACCTTGAGAACAGTAGCGCTCAATCGGTACACTCACGAAGTTACGTGTGGCGGCAGATTTAAATCGGAAATTCAAATTACCAGTAGGATATGAAAGTAACGCAAAGTAGAGAAAGGTATAAAACATTCATAAATTGTTGAAGAAAGTTAAAAACAACATTATATGAATGCAGCATAGATTTTATTAAGTGTTCTCCAACAATTTCTGAAAGTTTCACTATTTCTATGGTGAATAAAGTCATAATAAATTAATAAATACACGAAAAGTTAGAAGTTATTAACTTGATCGCCAATGTGTACATACATTACTATAACAATATACTTATATACTTATTATTATAACAAGTTATTACCCAGAACACTGTCTAAATAACTGATTTTGTTAAACACGTATTACACCACCAGGACCCGGACGCTGCATAGTTCATATGCCCTTGCGCTGTTCCATTCCTGCTTCAGCCCTTTTCCGTTGCACCTCAATTAGACTTATGAATAAAAAAAACAAATTTTAAACATATTACAAGTAAACAGCAAAATTCAGCTATCTCACATTTATGCACTCATTATGCTCTGTACATCACCAGGACCCGGATGCTGGATAATTCATATGCCCTTGCAATATTTATTAACTACTTATACTCGGTAGAAGTAGACGATAGCTGTTTCTTCTTAAAGGTTATTAGGGATCTATTGAGTATTCTCTGATCTCTTTGTATAATGAGCTAGATGAAAATCTTAAACAGCAATACATTATAAAATATGAATGAAAAAGCTATTTATTCATTTTACTCATACCTTTGCTTGATAATTCAGTTTTAGGATGAACTTGCTTGAAAAATTTGTATAAATAAATTGCGTTGCTCTCCATTTTCCTTCGTATTTTCTTCATGCCATACCGAGAGCCATACCTAATTAGTAATGTTTTCCTGGATTTTACCAGCATTCTTATGGTGGCCTTACAGCATGTCTTTAGTGGCATTTTCACGCCACTGATCCATACGATTACTGAAATAAATGAGATACGAATGATAAGAATAAATACTAAAATAGTAATAGAGAATAAAATTCACATTCAACAACTTTTCTATATTTTTAGTTTCACCGAAGTAGTAGTTGTTTCTTTCACTTCCATCATGGTTCGCTAATTTACCTGGTAGAAGTAGATTAACAGTTGTTTCTTACATGTTATTTGTGATCTCTTTTTTACTCTGATCTTTATTTAATGAGCTTGACGGAAAGTTTAAGCATCAAAACGTTCGAAGATGTCAATCAAAAAGCTATTCATGATAACTTTGCTTAATTTTCCAGTTTTAGAATGAACTTGCTTGGAAACATTGTATATATAAATTGCTTTGTTCTCCATTTTCCTTCGTAATTTCGTCATGTTTTCTTTGCTTTAACGAGCTTTCTCGGCAGCCTTACAGCATGTCTTTAGTGGCATTTTCTTGCCAATGATCCTTATGAACACTGAAATAAATGAGATACGAATGATAAGAATAAGATACTAAAATAGTAATAGAGAATAAAATTCACATTCAACAACAGAGAATTGCAGAGAAAAAGTGCATATTCTCTCATTTCTCAGATACGTACCTTCAAAATATCCAAAAGGTACAAAACCAGAGAAAACATACCACAAATACAAATGCAAACAACGCATAAGAAAAATGAGGTTAGAGTTAGAGGGGTTAGACAGATAACACATTATAATAGAATATTTACGTATGTAAATGTTACCGCCACAAATTGTAGGAAGCGATACTAGCGTTCAATCGGTACACTTTGGCAACTTACGGTCAAAATTTTCCCCATAAGAGTTGCCAAGGGCTGTACTGATTGGAAGAAAATATCTAACTGCTGCAGAAAAAAGGAGGACAGACTGTTATAGGCACTCTAACAAATACAGCAGAAACTTCATGTAATTTACGGACAATAACTGGTTTATCTTACTATCACGTATACCAGTTACACCCTACCACCACTAAGGAGGATTTAGAAAATCATCTTCAGGGTGTGTGCGATGAAATCATCTGTGAGAAACTGGAATCTATATATCCTGATAGATATGCATCATTTAAAATAGGTGTTCCATATGATAACGGTAATGATATATTAAAACCAGAATTGTGGCCAAAAGGTGCTAAAGTGAATAAATATTTTCACCTGTTAAGAAAATTTCCAGTGAAAACATGATCTCAAGATGTCAATCTAATAATGTTTCAACTGATGCCAGATTAAATATATTTCATCTAAATATACAGGGCATTAGTAACAAGGTCGATGAACTATCACTGTATATAAATGAAGAAAATTATGACGTTGTGTGTCTTAGTGAACATTGGTGTAACGAGTCTGTTTTAGGTATTCTCAACTTTGTAAACTATAAACTAATGTCATTTTTTTTGTAGAGATCGGTCCAGACATGGTGCATGTATGTGCGGAGTAACGTAGAATGCAAGACAGTTGATGTTAAAATTTACTGCAGCGAGGTTGATGTTGAATTCAGCGTGATATAAGTTGATCGTAAGTTTATCATTGTTACAGTTTATAGATCTATCTCTGGAAATTTTGATTCATTCCTTTCTGCGCTAGACCAACTTCTTAGTAGATTAATTGATGAATATAGTCAGATAATTTTATTAGGTGATTTTAATATAATTTTTTTGGGACAGTCAGAGAGCTTATCAGACCTAGTTTGTACTATAAATGCATTTGGTATGTATGCCTCCATTAAACAATATACAAGAGTTTTCAATGGTTCTGCCAGTTGCATTGACAACATTTTAACCAACCTATCGCAAGACTCGTTTTCTTGTTGCGTATGCGATGTTGGTTTATCGGATCATTATGGTCAATATATTTTTTATTATTATTATTATTATTATTTGACGCAGGGGTGCCAAAGCGGGTACTTAGGACAATTCGGCCCATTGTGCCTCTCCCCTTTGCTCCTCAGACCTACGGTTCCCCGAGTATCCCGATAACCTGGTCCAGATATCTCAGGATTGCCGCAGGCGAGGTGCGTCTGATGTTGGTCAGATCCAGCCACTTCAGTCCTAGGATGGCCTTACGACGTCGGATAAAGCGGGGCTTTCTGTGAAGAGATGCTCCACTGTTTCTTTCTCCTCCATACATGCCCGACATCTCGGGTCGTCGATGACACCCATTCTATGTAGGTGTTTTCTTAACGCAGCATACCCGGTCCTGATGCCCACAAGTGAGCGTAGTTTGGTCCCTGGCAAAGCTAGGTAGTCTTCGGCCCATTTTCAACATGGCTCCGTGATGAAGTTTTTGCTCTGTCGACAGCCCACAATTGAGTTCCACCTCTGACAGTGTCTGAGGTGTGTGTCCTCTTTAATGAGGTTGGCCATGATGTGCGGTGTGATGGGTACTGTCGGTTCGGGTCCACACATTGTTCCCGACGAAGCAGCACCCGCTAGCTTATCCGCCTTGTCGTTGCCCTCATTCCCATCATGTGCTGGCACCCAAGTTAGTTCCACCACATTTTCATTCGCTAGTTCCGACAGCTCGCGGTGGCAATTCAGCGTGGTTCTCGCGTCATACCTGCCCTTTTCAAGCGCTTTTAAGGCGTCTTTATTGTATGTGAAGAACCGTATTACTCGTCCTCGCACCTTGCTCATACACACCTCATTAGCCCCTCGAGCTAGTGCTATTAGTTCCGTTTGTAATACGGTGGCATACTTCCCCTGCGGTTTTGTAGAGATAGTTGCAGGTCTTGACTGAAGATTCCTAAACCCATCAGTGTATACGTCTATTGTCGGCACAGTGCGTGGGTCTGCTTCTTCCCAACAAACGTGGTATTTGCATTTGCTGAATAGGGGGTGCAATGCGGGCTGAGCAGGCCTCGAGGAGTGGTATTCTGGCAAGGCCCTCCTCCAAGATGGCTTTATGACTCTTCAAGCTCTTGTGCACCCTTAATGTTCCACCACCAATACATTACAATTAAGACTAAAATCGCTCAATAGAAAGAAAATTATAGCTACAAAAGAATAACCTCGCCAGGCTTAATTAACACCTTAGCTGCGTTATATATCCCCGGAGATATGTATCTTTCGTTAACAACCAACGGCACGAAAAACAAGTAACATGTCCAATTTGCGAAAGCTGCCACTTCAAAAATTTTCAAGATATTTGAATGATTTTTATATAATTATAATATACTTCTATTACTGAATATGCCCTTATGTGTACTAAAGTACATATCTCCGGGGATATGTACCGCACAGAACTAATGCTACATTTCGTATTTACGATACATATCCCCGGGGATACGTATAGTTTTACCTTTTTGGGGTAGTACACATTCCTATTTCGACCACTACCGACAAGTCGTGACAAGCTGTACGCGTTTGTTTCTTGAGTATCGAATTGGGGATATTCTGTTGAGTTGTTTGTGCAGTAAGGCTGTATTTTGAAGACTTTTATTAAGGTGTTTGGTTATTGTAAATATATTTACTCTTTATTCAGTATTGTTAACAGTGTTATCTAATAGAGTTGTATTTTTAAAGTGTCATATGATAAATATAAAATTTAGTAAACGCAGATCGTAATAATGAAGAGGATGCTGCACAGTTACGGATAAGAAAATAAATGCAAATATTCTTTGTGACAACGCAAACCCCAGAACATCACAAAAAAATAAATTGGAAATAAATATTCCGGATTCGCATGATTTTTTTTTAAATAATATATCTGAACCGTTCAGTGATGATTCTTTAAATGATAGAACCTTTAGAACACCATCTACTACAGATTCTGAATCTGAATATGATTCGGAATCAGAGGCGGAAAGTAAACAAGTAGAAAGTGCCGAAGACGTTTTTTTTAATTTAAGGCAAAAATAATCGACTAGGTGTGGATGTTTGTAAACCAAAAGCTGTCATCGATTACAATCAATCCAAAAAAGGAGTGGACTATTGTGATCAAATGTCATCTTATCATACTTGTATTCGTAAGACCATTAAATGGTATCGGTAAGTTTTACAGTACTTGTGTAAGTAGTTCTATATATAAATATAAAACATTTTTTTAGTAAGGTGATATTTGAAGTATTACTTGGCATCAGTGTAGTAGATGCTTGGATTGTCTACAATATGATGGCAACAACAAAATTAAGCATAACTGCAAAAGCATAGGGCAGCAGCTTGCTAAAGAACTCATCAAACCTCAGACAGATACAGATGCATTGATTACTAGACCGAACACATCAAAGAAACAAGCCCATACCTACGTAAAGCTCGAAGGTCCTGGTCGAAAGAAAAGGAAAATATGCAGAGGATGTTACAAACGGTTAAGAGATTCTGGATCAACCAGTCGTGAAGCTAATAAAAAAGTGCGGCGTGTCATAAGCTTCTGCCAGGATTGTCCCGGTCAGCCAGGATATTGTTTGGATTGTTCCAATAATGATCACACCTGATAATTTCAACGATAATTTGTATTATTTCTAATTTATAAGTTGAAATAAATATTTGTGCTAATACCAACTTTATTTCTGAATTATTTCTCCTCCTGTGTTGAACATAGAAAAACATGTATTTATACATTAAATTGTACTATCCAAAGTTCATCAATACATTGTATAAGTTCGTAGAAGCTTAGGTTAGGGTAGGTGAGCATACATATCCCCGGGGGTATGTACCGCACCGAAGTTATTTACTCTACATATCCCCGGGGATATGTAACGCAGTCATCGTAAAGAACATAATATTCCCGGTAGCAGTTAAGGTGTTAAAATGGAAGGGGGTCTGCTGAATTATATTGGTATAAAGTGTGTCCAGATTTCAATAGGGTCTTGTTTTCTTTTTAGAATCTACTATCAAATAGACCTACGATGTCCCATTTGTTATTTTCAATTTCTTATTGCAGTTCTTCTAGGTGTTCGTCTGTTCTGATTGTTCTCATTTTGTATTTTGGTATGTGGCTTTTATGTAGTTGAGCTTTACTATGTTTGGATTTTGGTGGTTAACCTAACCTAACCTAATTATATGTTCAAATTCCTTATAGAAGAATATATTGATGATATGATCCTTAGTATTCCTGAAAATATTAAAGAACAATTACTTAATGTATTTAACAGCTATGATTCATTGATAAAATTCACAAGAAAAGAAGAAGACAACGTACATATTGTTCCATTCCTACATATTAAGCTTATCACAATAAATACTAATACCGTAATTACGTCTTGGCACACGACATCTGGATCTTCTTATAGATTTCTACACTATCAATCTTACCATCCTGTAGAACAAAAAGTTAACCTAATACCTCTTAATGTGAAATAGATTGATACGAACATCTCAAGCTTCTAATATAGAACAAATAAAAAAATATATACTAAATCTGTCTTTTATGGATTATATCTGTTTGATAGGACATCTTTCGAACATAACATTAATGCTTATAATCAGTTCATCAAATTGTTTTCACAATTAAAAGATAAAGATGATATATTGAGTAATTCTAATATAATTTATGGTACATCATGTGACACTTGTAACAAAAATTGTATAGGAGAAACAAACAGACCGCATCATATCGCATAAAAGTGATATCAGGCTAAAAAAATCCACTAGCACGCAGTTGATAAAAAACACGAAATCAATTTTGATGGCTTTAAGATAAAGATAAGGATAAGTAAATGAATCTCATGAAGAGATTAATACAATGAATTCCGCATGTAAGATTTAAAATAACATCCCGATTAATATTTTTTTTATTTTCAAACTATGGTTTAGCTTCTTTACAAAACTAAATTGTAAATGTTATTTTTTACGGGAGTGTTACCTAGTTTTCAAGCTAAATTTCAAAGAAATCTACATGTCTGTAGAGGGTTCAGTCTTATTAATATTTTTAATATTTTGGATACTAGATCATGTTACAAAACAAATAAATGATTCCATACAAGCATTAAAGTCTGAAATATTTCTAAAACATGAATTCGATGATAGATTGAAGAAAAGTGAGGCTGGAAATTTTGGTGAGTGATTACGTCCCTTAAAACAACCCCAACCCAACATTATACTGAATATATTACGAAAATTTATTCACTAAATTCAGTTATCAAAAAACCGATACCTTAGCCAAAAATATTGAAAAAGATTTCAAACAATATCGATTTACCACCGTACCAAAAATAGCTGAATTGGGTTTATATTGAACTGAATTGCAGTTGTCAAAATAACAAGAAAACACAACTTTCTGGTCTCAGAATTTTATTTTTCCAAAATAAAATTGTTTTGGTACGCCACTGGCAATATAATCTGATAGCGAATTTATTGATTCCACGTGCAGGCTGGTCTGGTTCCAGATGTCTTCTTCTTCGATGATTCAGCTGGGAATAATTTGATTTCGACTCCCACTGATTTTTGTTCTAGGAGGTCTCTAGGATAAATGAACTGCCCGTCGTTTGAGATTTGCAGTTTATATAGGAAATTAGATTGTTTCATCCTTTTTCCACTTATTTAAACTGCATTTAACTATTCCTCACACTCCGTAACACATGGGTTTCATCTGGACAGATCCTTGGCATTCCATGCTCATTCCAAGTGAAATTCCTTCTCTTGCTTTTTGTTGTTTGTTGTAAATAGAGGAATTTTCGTTTCTCCTAATTAGCTATTCCACTAGAACAATTTCAATACCATTGAATAGAACCCTTAATTTTCAGTACACTGCCTTCTCCTTAAGTTCCGTTCGTCCCGAACGAAATCTTAACATGATCCGGTGAAGCAACTTCTTCTTCACCGTTGGTCCCCCGATATGGAGCGAGTCGATCTAGATGTACCACTTTCATCTTTCCCCGCGGTGTTCGTTGGATGCGATGAATGACATTGTTGAGTCGCGCCTGTATGGTGTAAGGACCTTCCCAAGCGGATTGCAGTTTGGGAGAACGGCCAATCGTTATTTTTGGATTGAATAGCCAAACCCGGTCATGCACCTGATAATCCTAGGAATTGGCTCATCGATCGTACCGTGTTTTCATGCTGTTGTTGGCAATACGGATATGTTTTCTGGCTTGTTCGTGAACTTCTCGTAGTCGTTCTTGCTGCCAACTGGTGAACTCATCCGTGGCTTGTGTTGATTGATGGAAAGGGCCTTCGAAAGAGCAAATCGCAGGGTAACCTCAACTCTCTCCCGAACATCATGCAAGCTGGGGTCTCTTTAGTAACATCGTGCACCGCGGCACAATATGCCATTAGGTCCAAGGGAATATATCGGTCCCAGTCACATTGGTTGTCAGACTTGAACTTCTTGAGAAAGCTGACGAGAGTATGGTTGAACCTCTCGACCATGCCATCGGACTGCGGGTGCAGGGGTGTTGTTCGGGTCTTTCTTATGCCAAGTATTTTGCAGACTGAATGCAATTCCCTGGGAATGCCGAAACGGCATAGAGTGTCAACCAGAGCCTGTGTCACCGTGGCAGCCTCTTGATTGGGAAGAGCGTATGCTTCCGACCATTTCGTAAAATAATCCATTATCACCAATATGTACCGGTTTCCATCATCAGTCGTAGGAAACGGCCCTGCTATGTCGATGGCTATCCTCTCAAATGGTGCGCCTACAGTGTATTGCACATCGCTTCGTCGGTACCATTCATCCACATCCGCTCGACATTGTACCCAATAAAACCGAGCTGGCATTTTCTCCAATGTCTTGTTAACAACAAAATGTCCTCCAGCTAGCCCATCGTGAGTTTCCCAAAGTACATGAGCCACCATGACTCTGGGAATTACTATTAGCGAGGGGATGTTTCCCCGTCTGGATGCTCCCATTGGTACAGTAGCACACCGTCTTCCAGTTTCAGACTGTCCCAAAGACTCGAATATGCTTTGGTGATAGAACCAAATTCAGCTACTCCATGCCAGTCTGGGCGTTGGTTTGCCTGCGCTTTCCATCTCATTATTGGCGCCGAGTCTGCATCAGCCTGTTGATCACGGCTGATAGCCTCGTTGGAACATTCATCATCCACCGGTATTAGCGCCACCGGTCTCACAGGAACATTGTCCAGTGTTTCCACCCCCTTGCATTGCTTACACGCAGTCGTGCAGGGTCTGCTAGATAGTTGTATTCTTGCAACTGCTCCAACCATCGGGCTACCTGTCCTTCCGGTTCTCGAAATCTCATCAACCAGCGCAGTGATGCGTCGTCTGTATGAATAGTGAATTACTGGCCATACAGTTATTTGTGGAAATGCCTAAGAGTTTTGACAACAGCAAGCAATTCTCGTCTTGCAGTGCAGTAATTGCGCTCTGCCTTACTCAATACCCAACTGAAGTAGGCCACGACCTTCTGCTGACCGTCTTCTTCCTCCAATACCAATACCTCCAATACCGACATTTCTGGCACCTGTATCCACATAAAATCGGCGACCTGGTTGTGGGTAGGTCAGTATGGGTGCCGTGCACAAGGATTCCTTGAACTTCTGAAGAGCCTCTTCGCAATCTGGCTTCTACTCGAATGGTTGGTCTTTTTCTGTCAGCCGATGTAATGGCTTAGCCAGGTTGCTGAAGCCCTTAATGAATTGGCGGTAATAGGTTCATAACCCAAGAAAATTACGAAGCTCTGAGACATTCCTTGGACGAGGTAATTCTTGAACCGCTGCTAGCTTGGCTGGGTCTGGTCGGACTCCTTGTGGAGATACTACGTGACCGAGGTATCGTACTTCCTTCCGGAAGAGTTCGCATTTATCCGGGTTCAACTTCAACTTGGCTTCTCTCAAACGTTGAAGTACTCCTTCCAGATTACGCAGGTGTTGGCCAAATGTCTTACCCATGACTATAACATCCAAATAAACCAGACAGGTCTGCCAAGGCAATCCTTTTAAAACTGTATACATCAATCGCTCAAAGGTGGCAGGAGCATTGCACAACCCAAACGGCATAACATTGAATTGCCAGAGTCCGTAAGGCGTGATGAAGGCAGTCTTCTCTTTATCTTGTTCTTGGATGCCAAATTGCCAGAAACCACTGCGGAAATCCAAGGTAGAAAACCATTCAGTACCTGCCAGTGTGTCGATGGTGTCGTCGATCCGAGGCAGAGGATAAGTATCCTTTCTTGTAACGTCGTTGAGGCGGCGAAAGTCGACGCAGAATCTGGTGGAGCCGTCTTTCTTTCGCACCAGAGCTTTCGGCGACGCCCAGGGGCTGGTGGATGGTTCCATAACGTTCCGCTCCTACATATCAGCCAGCACTTGCTGAACCTCTTCCTGTTTGGCAAGCGGTAGCCGTCGGGCTGCCTATCTGATCGGAGCGTCATCTCCGGTGAATATCGAATGCTGCACCAGATTAGTATGTATCAGATCATCGTCTTCTTTAAAGTTGAGGATAACCTACTCTTATTGGTGCCTCGTTATTTGTCCAAGTGCATCACTTGTTTTATTGGATGGCCCGTCCCTAATTTCGTCCCAGATTTCAGGACCGCCTCCTGGTCGCTCATGTTCATGATTCTGACTGGAATTCGACTATCTTGTACTACGTTCAATGTGCGTCCCACCAGTAGCTGTCCATTCTGGTGTTGGGGTTCTACCACGCTCACAAACTGTCTACCAGTATCACCAGTGACAGCAGCCATTAACACCTATTCTCTTCGTGCCGGAACCCTGGCGTCCTCTTCAATGGTAATTCTGAGAACGGCTGCTGAATTATACCCATCGTCTAAGAGGATCTCTTCATACTTGGTCTTCAATCTTCGCCCTTTTGGATCTATCAAGATGTCAAATGTCGCTAGAAAATCTGGCCCTATGATAGCGCCATCCATGATGTTAGCTATAAGATCACAGTTTGATATTCTCTAGAACCCAATCGAACTCTGATCTCACGTTGTCCCAGGATTGGTAAGCGTTCCCCTGAGGCCGTTTACATCCCATAGGCCCTGTCCAATGGTTCCTGGCCTCCCTTGATGATATCGGGTCGGACGATGCTTCGTACTGCTCCAGTGTCTATCAAGAGGGAGCTACTGATACCCTCAATTTCTCCATCAACCGTCAAGCTTTGTCCTTGGGTCCCAACTTTACTAACGATGACGGCAGCTGATTGATTCCTTTTCAGTCGCTCGGTCTCATTTAGACTGCACTGGCCGTTCCCATGTCCAAACCTTCGGCACTCGACAATCGTGTTCCATCGGTTGTAGGCGGCTTGTTGTTTCGCTTGCTCTGCTTGTTGTTTCGCTTGCTCTGTTTGTTGTTTCATTAATTCGGCAAGGGTTGCCATAATGAATTCCATGTCGGCCTTCCTTGTGGACATCTTCTGTTCTTGTTATTTGACTAGAAATCCCACTTCTTGCAGTTCGAGATCTTTTCAGCTTTATCAAAATAACAAGAAAACACAACTTACTGGTCTTAGAATTTTATTTTCCCAAAATAAAATTGTTTTGGTACGGCACTGGCAATATAATTTAATAGCGAATTTATTGATTCCACGTGCAGGCTGGTCTGGTTCCAGATGTAGTCTTCTTCTTCTTCGATGATTCAGCTGGGAATAATTTGATTTCGACTCACACTGATTTTTGTTCTACGAGGTCTCTAGGAGAAATGAACTGCCCGTCGTATGAGATTTGCAGTTTATATAGGAAATTAGATTGATACATCCACTTATTTGAAGTGCATTTAACTATTCCTCACACTCCGTAACACATGGGTTTAATCGGGACAGATCCTTGGCATTTCATGATTATTTCAAGTGAAATTCCTTCTCTTGCTTTTTGTTGTTTGTTGTAAATAGAGGAATTTTGTTTTTCCTAATTAACTATTCAATGGAATTGAATAGAACCCTTAATTTTCAGTACAATATAAACAAATTTGGAGTTGGCGATCAATAAACTTCTTTCAGCGTACTTTTAGAGCGTAAACCAATAAAATGACTATTTTACCGTTTGCTTCATACTTCATCAAACCCAACTTTTTCTTATTGACGAAAGGAATTTTATAGAAGTTATCCACATTATAATCTGATGTTTCAAATTTACAAAGATTAGCCTTCACAGCTTCTTCATATGCATCATTACATTTTAATTTATAAATGAAGTATCCATATACAGCATTTTACAGTTTTCAACAACCATTTGCGTCAGCATGAACCCATAATCAAAATTATATATGCATAATTTTGATAAATCCAAAATTGCCATTCTAACATACAGCGGCTTGTTGAATACAACTTCGGCTTTCTGTAATTCTATAGCTACCAAGTTGTCATCTAAAATTGTTCGGTTTCGGAATTGTGGACTTGATATTAAATTTTTATCTTTTGATCTTACAAGATTCACCACTCTGTGTTTTCGAATATTTTCCATTATTTTGCCGAAAACCGCATTATTCATGAGTTTAAACATTCGTTTGTGGCTGCGGTCCTCAGAGAAATGTAAAAAATTACATTAAAATTGAAGATAGAACCATCATCTGCTGTGAGGTAGTCAACCTAACCTATAAGGACCTCGTTTATAAAGTGAACAATTTGAAACAATTCGTCAAGGCCGTAATATTGGTGAATGAGAAGCACCAAACGGCAAACGATAACCTACTTGAGCAGGTTAGTGTATTAAACAACAACAGCTGTATTATGGAAGTTGATCTATCTGTGGCAAAAAAGATATTTATTTACAAAGAGAGAAAATGAATTGTTGAAAAGTAATAACATGCTGTTATCAAGTGAAAATCTAGCTCTGAAAGAAAATATCGATAATTTAAATGTCAATATGGTGAATAATATATACATCTATGTGTAGAGTGCCACACACTGACAATAATAGAGTTGGTGTGTCCAAGCAAAAGACTTTACCCCCACTAATTGTTAAATGTAAGAAAGATGGCCAAGAATCAGCTGACTCCATATTAAAAACAATAAAAAAGTAATCTCGATCCTGTTGCTGATGCCTTTACTGCCAAAATAATTAAAACCAAAAAATATGTTAAAATTATATGTGAACGTCAAGAGAACGTTACAAAGGTAAAGGAACTTATAGAAAATAGAACTGACAAAAAATTTGAGTTTAATCAGACCAAACTTACTAATCCAATGATTAAAATTCTCAAACCAACCAAAAATATTCCGAACAAGAATTAACTGACCTAACAATTAAGCAGAATAATTTGGAAAATGCAAATACCTTAGTTAATGTGAAATACATCCGAGAAATAACTATAAAAAATAATAAAGAACATAAAATTAAAAACAAAGCCAATACTGAAAAACAACAACAAAATTGACCGATTTTATCATCCCATTAGACTGCATATGTTGGGTTGGACAGTCTCTCCATCAATTATTTCATGCAATCAAAAAGAATCAAAATTGGATGGGATCATTGCAGAGTTTTCGAAGACTTAAATCTAAATCGCTGTTATAAGTGTAATGGATATTTTCATAATTACAAGAAATGTGTGAATTAATTCTCTTGTGTAAAGTGCTAGTGATTGCAAAAATGTTAAAATTGAAAACCATACTGCTGCGGATTAGCCCAAATGTGAGTACTACCAAAATCTGGAAAAGCTGGCAAGGCTGCGAATAAATTATGATATTAATATAACCTCCATTTGACTATAAGAGAATCCAAACTCAATTTATTTAATTAATAATTTTAAATTATTTTCTTTCAATAAAAATAATGTATCATATAAATAGTGATAATGTTAATATAAATAATATAAATGAAATTGAAAATGATACTCTTATAAAGCGAAATGAGAACTTATTGAATTAAAGTTGTAATATTTTACTTGTAAATATTAGAAGATTATATTCTAATTTTGAGAATCTCGAAGCATATATTGATAGTCTTAGTGTTAAGCCTAAAATTATAGTGTGTACTGAAACTCGGTCACTCATTAATTATAACCAATATAGAATTGAGAATTACGATATTTATTATAATAATGGCACACTAAATAGTGCTGATGGTGTAGTGATGTATGTAAGTAAAAGAAATATATGGCCCTGTATGAAAAAAAATATGTCCAATAAGAGATAAGCATGATAATACGCTAACAGATATGGGAGAGATAATGTCCAGATAGAGGGAACACTACTATAATGTCCTCAATCAATCAAACGAAGTCGAATACAATGTAATTGATATGATTCCTTGGTATGAAACAATGCATGAACTAGGTCTTCCTATCACTGATGACGAAATTCGAACAGCCATTAAAAAGCTGAAAAACAATAAAGCTGCAGGTCCTGATGGCATCTCTGTGGAAATATACAAAGCCGCAGGCGACGATATCATACCACATCTAAAATCGTGTTTAGAAAAAATTTGGGCCAGTTAGAAAATCCCCCAAGACTTTAAAGATGCGAATATAATTAACATCTACAAAAACAAAAGATCTACGTTTGACTGTAACAATTATCGCGGAATTTCCCTACTATCCATACCAGGAAAAATTCTGTCCAAGATACGGCCGACAGACTGCAGCCAGTAATTGAGAGAGTAACTCCAGAGAGTCCAAGTGGCTTTAGGCCCAACAGAGGAACAAACGATCTAATTTTCGCACTTCGACAACTGCAGGAAAAATCCAGAGAACAACGTACTGAACTCCATGTCGCATTTATAGACTTGGCTAAAGCCTTCGATTCAGTGAGTCGCAAAGCTCTTTGGCGAATCATAAGACGGTTTGGAATCCCAGAAAAATTCGTCAGTATAGTAAAAGAACTCCACAAAAATAATCATGCTAGAGTTCTAATAAATGGTAACTTTCCGAACCCTTCCAAATGAATACTGGTGTAAGACAGGGCTGCGTCTTAGCGCCTTTATTATTCAATATGTTTCTTGCTGCTCTAGCATTCATTGTAGATAGAAATTTAAGCACCAGAGGAATAGGCATCCGATACAGATATGATGGTGGGCTTTTCAATCTAAAGCGTCTGCGGGCCGGTACAAAAACAAGAGTGAAATTCATTGATTGCTTACACCGCAGATATTCTGCAGGAGTTACTAAAAGCCTATGCTTAGGCTTCCCTTCAATCCCTTGGACTTAAGCTCAACACTTCAAAAACGAAATTATTAACAACTCCCAGAGCAATAGTTCGGCAAAACATTTTAGTTGTCGGGAAACAACTCGAGCATGTAGGTCACTTCAATTATCTTGGGAGTATTTTCAGTACAAAATGCAATATCGACGATGAAATAGCAAATCGTCTCAGTGCTGCTGTCAAGGCATACTGGAGTCTTAAAGATCGTGTATTTTTCAATCATGACCTAAGCCTCAAAATCAAAACAGCTGTTTACAAAGCTGTCGTTATACCAACGTTGCTTTATGGCTGTGAATCATGGAGCACTTATAGGCGGCCTATCAAAACGCTCGAAAAATTCCAACAACGATATATTCGTCAAATTATAAGAATCCGATGGTTTTACAAGGTATCGAATGCCGAAGTTCTCCGCAGGGCCAGTTGCGCGAACATAGAAGTTTTGGTTAGAAGAGCAAGACTAAGATGGTTGGGGTATATCTGGAGGATGGAAGAACAACGGCTTCCAAAGATACTCCTGTATGGAGAATTTTCTGAAGGAACGAGAAAACCGGGTGGACAGTATATGCGATTTGAAGATGTAGTGCACGATGACCTTAAAGCCTTGGGTATCCATAATAACTGGGAGGAACTTGCTCAAAACCGCAATGACATCACAGACTCCAAAGACAACCGCTAAACCAGCAAGATCAAGAATCGCCCTCCTCAGCCATAGAAAGACACACCAGCTTTAGATTTATCTTTGTAATTGTAATTTATTTTTATCTCGGTAATCGAGTTTTGGCAATGTATGTAAGCAAATGAGTTTCATTTGCGTAATAAATGCAAACTTATGATCCAAAAACACCGCCATGATAAATACACTTAAAATTGTGCAGCGTTATTTTCAACTTTAAATATCTCGAAAAATGACTTTACCGTTACGAAAGTAGAGTATGTTATTTACACAGAAAGTATTGGAGAATATAAAAATTTTGCTAAAATGGCAAGCCAGTGTCGTAGAATATTAGTTTTCGATAATTAAATAAAACACCCTGTAATTCAGCCAGGAGACATATTTTATCTAAGTGAATTGGGTTAAATCTTATTATTTTGAACCAAAGATTCTCCAGATTAATTATTTCCCATTATTAATGAAACACCCTTTATATACTAGCTGTCTTACCCGGAACTTCCTGGGCAAATACTTTCTTAGATTGTGCTACGAAAACATAAAGCCTTGAGTACGGAACCCTTCTATGAGACCTACTCGCACATAGAACCAGTCCGAACATCAACACAGATCAATCCACAGATATGCCCCAAGAGAGAATAGCATGATAATTTTTTCTACATATCTCTTAAGGATTTTCCTGTATGGAACCATCCACCTTTAAATTCTAGTTGCACTGACAGACTCTGACAAAACAGTCCAGTGACATACTACATACAAACATATACCGAAAAATCCACGAAAATTCAGCCATAGAGCTCAGATATACTTCTTTGGGAATTACAGATATGGAACCCACAACCTAGGAGACCCAGACACACATAAAATATAGCCTATGTCACCCGCGCAAAAATAAAAGATTCAAAAAAAAAATTATCGAAATAGGATAAGTAGTTTTCGAGATTTTTCTGGTCATACGAAAAGTCGTTATTAGTATAGATATACAAGCATTGCTCGTTTAATATAATTAGATATAGGATCACAGCCACGCCGACTGCATGAATTTTCAATTTTATGTATTTTGGTTACTTTTAACACGTTAGCCAAACATTGTTTTAAATTTCTATAGTGGTTTAGATTTTTTTTATTTTGTAGAGTTTTCATCACTTTGGGTAATTTTGAACCGTGTGATATGCGGTGTTCGGCAGCAAATGGAAAATCTTTATGTTGATGATGTAAGTCGCGAGGATATTCCAGATCCTCTTTTAAGATGTACCCCTCAGGTGCATCATCTGCAATAGTTGTTACATCAATATTTTCAACATCATCGATAGATGAATCCGTATGGTAAAAATTCGGACTTTGCCCACCCATATAAGTTATTTAGGTACATCTAATTACATTATGTCATTCGATGGTTTTCTGCCATCATATTCCGGCATGTATTTGTTGTCGGCTTCCGAATATCTGCCGCAGCAAGCCAAAATACCGCCTTTTCTATAAACATGATTTTATCTTCATCATTCAGTAATTCCAGTTTACATTAAGTGACCTTTAACATCGCGTTCCAAGTGTATCCAGGTATAGTACCGATTCAACCCATACGTTGCTCTACATTTTTAACGAAAATGTTCAAACACGTCAAGCAACAACAATACCTCTGTATTTAAATAGAGATCGGAGTATGTACCCAATTCAGAAATTTTTAAAACTTTCCATATGTTTTAAGCATGAGCATACTGCTCACCAGATATGTGTTCATCGTTGAGTCTATTGTAGAAACATTCTTCCGCAGGTAATTCAGTTTTATCAAGTTTTTCCAAACAATTGATATAATCATAGGGGAATACTCCTTTTTTGGTCAGAAATGTGAATGCCTCTTCGTTCAATTGACGGATTTCGCGTTTCATAATTTCCAAATCTTGTCGATATATTATTGAACATAATTTGTGTAATGATGTGCCGAAAAAGCGAAAAGAGTCGATAAATCTAAATTTTATGTCTGTTTTGTCATCATAAAGCGTAAATGAAATATATTTTTCCTTATTAATCGAGAGTATGCTCATGCGTCCCTTCTTACTCAATTGTTTAATCATAAAGTCACTGTCATAACCTGACAAATTGTGGAATATGATTGGCACTACGAATAGTTTTCGAAAATCAAGGTTGTAGGATTGGTGTGTGAATCCTCTGAATATTCCTGTGAAATGATCATGATCACGTACAATTATGTCTTTTTCCATGAATTTTTTGTCATAAATATGACACAATTTTGTATTACACTTGCTGCGATTTTCAGCCATTGGTATGATTGTTTTAATACTTGACTGAACAATTTCAGCAACGGAGGATATTTGATTCGCAAACCAGTCCATGCAATCACCACGATAGCTCTTGAAAAACGATAAAGTATCATGGTATGAACATTTCATATAATAATCTGATCTGATATTTTGCAGTTTTAGGAGATACAGATGTAGAGATGTACATGTACATTCTCTGACACTCAAAATCTGCATAAATTACAAAAGGAGTTGTTTGTTTGTATGTAAAATTTTTAAATTCTACATGAGTAAATTTTGAAAATGAAATTGTACAATGATTTAGTTGAGAGCAAAGTGTTTCATGATCATCTATTTTTTGTTGAGAAGAAAAATAATTCAAAAACGTATTACATATATACTTTTTACCATTATGTTTTATTTACCTGGTTTGATAGTAATCGAGACAAATTTTGGTTGAGACAATAATAATATTTAATTTCTTCAGCTGTATTGCCATCTTCCTCAATGGCAGGAAGATCGTAATCATTCAGCTTAGGAAAATATTTATTTGGAATCAAAAGTAAATTTACATGTCTGTCTAATTGATTTTTTGTTAATTTGGCTGGCACTACTGTATAAAATGATTTTCCCTTGATAATGTGGTCAAGGAAAATCATTTTGCATTTTAATTGCAATGCAAATACTTTCAAGGAAATGTTATTCGCTTTTTCAAATTTTGAAATTTGTTTTAATGGCATGGGATAATCTAAATCTTCAGTTTTCAGAACATTTGTGAAGTGTGGATATGAAGAAGTTCGCGTTTTGGTTTCATTGGTAGGGTATAAAGTACTAACGATGGACCAATGAAAGCAAGATGTATCACAATTCTGTATATTCAAGCATGCTTGTTTATTGGAATTTTTTGTTGGAAGTCTAATGAAGGATGAACCATTTCCCATTTCAATTTTGTTAATGTTTACTTCTAGTGAAATTATTCTTAATAAGGCCCAACCGCTATCACTTTCTTGAAATTCACTCAATTTAATCATAATGTTATCATCAATATTATCACAGAATCAACGTTGTTGATCCGTCGAGACATCCAAAATTGAATTTTTTGTGTTGAAGTATTTTAAATCCAAAATTTCTTTATCTTTTGACTTTACAATGAATTCTTCGCAAAAATTAACGTTAATTTGAATCATGGAATGATCTTTCAGAAGTTTGACAAGTTTTTTCTTTATTAAAAAAGACAATCTGACAAAAATTGCTCCTAGTCAATATGAACAATGTTAAATATGATACCCGTCTGAATTCGACTTGCAAAACACGATGCTATCTTCTGCCACTGAACTCTTTGTCTACGTTTAAGTCCGATGATAATACCGCCGACGCTGATTTTATTTCTGTATTAAATTAAATTTCTAAATGTTTGAAATGTCCAATGTTTGCCTGAAGTTATTTAAATGTTGCAATTGGTAATGATTTCTTCCGAATTTCTCGATTACATAAACCAATATATCGTTTTACACGATCTAAACAATTTTTGTTCATCTCTAACAGTAAAATTATTAACTATATAAAATGTTCTAATAACATTCACTAAAGTATCTGATTTTTGGATTATGTTACTTTCCATCATAAAAATATTCAGAAAACTTACAGTTTTTAGTTTTCGACTAATTCAAAAGAGGCTACACTTCCAATTTCGTTAAGGTGGGACAGGTATATTGCTGTTACCCTTTTTGGGAGAGACACCACCGTATCTTCGAATTGCAACAGAATTGTGTCTCCAAATTTGCTTTGGACTGCATTTGCTCCTATGATCTTGTATTTGACATCAACTAGGAGGTCTGCAAGTTTTGTGTACGATTGTTCCTCAATGAGGGTGGTGCTGTTTATTTTTTCAAAAAATCCATCTGTAACGAAAAAGGATGCTAAAAGTATAATTTTGAAAAAACTAACACATTCAGTCGTAAAGAAAAATATGCGAGACTTACTGTATTTTTTGTGGATGACGGAAAAACTTTTCGAATGTTCCAGAAGAGTGTCGTTGCAGGTTGCTGTAGTTGTTGCAGAACTAGAATGATGATATCTGCATCACAATGCTTCATAAATACGTTTTTCGTCATTTTTCCGCCCATTATCTTGACTATGTCAAAAACATACTTCTTATCAATCACACCAGATTTCCGTTTATTGTGGTGGGTTACTCGTTGATTGCGGCTAACATTTCACTTTTGTTAACTATTTTTAGTTATCCTGTTTGTGTGCAAAACCTCATAGACAACAATATGCTTCTTATCAACTCTTTGTTCTAGTTTAAAAAGACTGACTATGTTTAATTGGATTAAATTGCAATTTTTCATATGGAAAATACGAACAAATTATTTTCATGTTTAACGTGCTTTCTTTACAATGAATCTCTCGATCTTAGGTCTCATTGCTCTTTTCTAACTATTTAATTTGAATATGATAAACAAACGGAGACCAGCGAAGCTCTATTGGAAGATTATATGCGTTGTACACCAGAGGCTCTAGGTTTGAGGCCCGCTGCTAGCAAGCTTTTTTCTGAAATAATTATTTAATTCAAATGTGGCGCCATTTGACACCAACAGTTGTTTGTATTTTCTGGATGACTGATGATTTTCTGAAAGTTGGTTGTATTCCCCATATCCAGTTGTCCGTGGTCCCTGTCAGCTGTTTGTGTTCCGTGGATGATAGTGTTCCGTGTCGGCTGTCAAATTTGAATTTCTCGCTTATGACGTGACGTCACTTCCAATGTCTCAGCTGCCAGCTGTCAAATTTGAATTTCCTGCGCTCCCTGCATGATGTACCAAGATGGCGACGTTACTTCCGATCCAGAAATCTTTAAGTATATCTACTCGTTCTTCCTATTTAGGACTCTGGAAAGACTAGCAGACAGTTTCATAAGGGACAATGGTCACCTTTCTGGTTATAGAGGGAGCATTTAATTATGCCTCAACCACATCTATAACAAGGTGTTTGAAAAGAAGAGGAGTAGAGCCCGTAATCTGCTGGTGGATGGAAAGAAGAACTTTCAGTGAATCCTCAGAAAACCACACTGATTGCGTTTACAAAAAACGGAACTTGCAAGTACTAAAAAAGCCTCAGATTAACGGGTGGAGATTCCATTTGCTGAGGAAGTTAAATACCTAGGTCACTGATAATGGACTCATAGATACACAACGGTATGCTGTTCAATGCCAATCGACAACTTATCTCACAAAATATTCGTAGATGACGAGAACATTAAGTTTATGTATGTTAATTCCTTTTGGCGGCTCGGATTCCGCCGGAGATGAAAACATTATTATTTTGATTCTGCTCGAATTTGCGCGCGTTTGCCAAAGCATCTTTAGAAAGTAGGGACCGAGGCGTCTTATCGCTATTAGAATATTTATTCGGGCGACGGATGCGAGATCATGTTCTGTTCGGGTTAAACGTTTCTGAATATTTCAAGGAAACTATATTGTAAAACAATAAACTTTTACCACCACGTGCCTGAATACGTTGGTAATTTTCTATTGAAATCATATATCAATTGAAGTAGCGTACAGTACCACATGGTGGTATAATTTTTGCAAATTTATTTCATGGGCGATTCAGCAAAACAAGTCGATCAGCGTTATGCACACAATAAGTCGGTGAACAGATCAAGTGTGGAGCAACTTCAAATGTTTTTCCATCAGACAACGAATTGGTTGTATTATTCAAGACTGCATTATCCCGCATGCCATCTGATTACCACAAAATTGTCAGCAAAGCCGATAAGACGCCTGCAGGACAACAAGCAAGACTCTATAATACGGCAACAATTGATGAAGTTGCTATTGTTGTATGGGTGAAAATTTAGAAAACCAAGATATTGTTTTTGCTTTGTTAAGAGAGGACAACGTCTGTCGGGTCAGCTAGTACAAAATAAAAAGAAAAATCACATGCGAATATTTTAAAACTAAAAACCTATTGAAGAAGTAAAACGGTGACTCAAGTTAGCCTTAAATTGATTTTAATCAAACCAAAAACTTACGCTACTGTATTGGCCAAGGCCGCTTCCTGGTGATATTAATAATAATAATAATAATATACCTCACATGTACTTCATAATTTTTAGTTTCGGATGAAGTGATGAAATCTATTCTTTCTTTTTTTCTTCAACGTTTCCAGTCATCTCCCATTTATACGCTTTGTCTATTTTGATTTTCACAAGAGTACTTGGAAAAAATCGATCGAAATTACGATAAGTTTTCTTTATTATATTTTTTTAAATTGTTTTTGAATCAGCATATTGGAGCAAAATTTACAGTTGAATTTCTGTATGAGCGTTTTGCTAAATAGCCTGCAAAATAATGTAGGGCGCAATCTTCTAGAGACACATATTCCTCAAATGTATGTTCTATATCTCTTCTTGAGCTTGATAAATTTTAAGAAGGGGGAGAAGAACAAGAATCCTCGATATTGGCAAATGATTTTGTGATGACATTAGCACCTATCTCACACTTGGCACGCAAAAGAACAATATCATCATCCAACTCACAATTGGCAGACATAGGTGCTTTCTGCTAGAAAATGAATACCACATCTAAGCAAGGTAGCTCATTTAAACTTGGCGTACCTAAGCAGCAAGTTAAGACAATAATGGATCATGAACTACGACCGGAAGGTGTAAAAATCAACCATTTTCGGAACCTACACCTCCAGCAACCGATCAAGGTCTCTCTTCAGAAAGAGGGAACTCAGTTAGCAAGGTTATACATAAAGATACTCTTTCTGTTATTCATGCTAATATACCAAGTATCTGTAATAAATTGCCTGAGTTGGAGATAATCCTCAATAATGAATCATTTGACTGTGCCTGCATTAATGAACACTGGCAAAATCCTGACCAATGCTCTTTATCAACATTGGAAGGTTATAAAGCTACTCTGTCGATATTCCAGAAGTCATGGGGGTATGGCTATCTATTTAAAATCAGACTTTGATTATCATGATCTAAATATTTCAAAAATTTCTGTTGGACTTAATTGTAAAGTGAGTAACAGGGCTAAATATTAGGGAAATGCTTACCTAGCGTCTACTAAAACGCTGACATATTATAATCTTAGTATTTAAGGACCTCGCCGTATGTGGCCAAGTCACTTATAGTTTTATACAAGTATCACGCTATCCGATCAAGTTCTAATTCTGTAAAGTCTGTTTTTAAGTTATCAAATAAATCTTTTTAAAAAAGTTAATTTTGGTACAAAAAACATAACTAGCGGCGGGTGTTTTTCTCAAGCAGTACTCCACTCAGCTCATTACAATCTATAGGTCTTCCAATGGTAACTGAAAATTTTCTAGAGATCTTAGCAGGTATTTTTGATAGTCTAAATCTGTTTCTAAACATCATTATTACAGGGGACTTCAATGTTCATTTCACAACTGGTGATTCAAGGGCGGCTGAGTTGGAAAACCTCCTCCAATCTTATGATCCTCATATAACAGTCATACTAGCTACAAGAAAGGATGCTTGTCCTGATAATTTATTCACAAATATTGATAACTTGACAAATCGCGCTAAGCCCGTTGATCTACACAACCTGTCTGATCACAGGGGTATAAGTTTTCATTTTGATAAGATAACCACTGCCAAAAACCTAAAACTGGAATAAACTATAGGCCCATAACTATTGAGGGTCTTTTTCGTATAGAAAAGATGGATTGGCAATTTGTCAATGAAGATTGAATCTCCCCAGAAGAACTTTTTTGACCATTTCTTGAGGTTATCACATATTGGGTAGAGCTTTGTCTTCTTTTAAAATCAAAGATGGTCTGCGTTGACGAACAACTTATTAAAGTTGAGTGGTATAATGAGAGAATCGAGAGAGCGGCTTCATGCTCTGGTTGGCATGAGCAAGCAATATTCTGAATTAGTTCCTAAACATCTTATTACCAAATATAAATTGGCTTATAGGGCTGAAATATGTAAAACTGAAAAGAGTGCTTATGACTTTTACATAAGGCTGACAAAACACAAATTAAAATGTGTAAAATTCTGAAAAATAACTGTTCTTCATCTAATTCAATACTGATTCACTAAACGCACATTCTTTCAAAAATGGTGTGTCCACTCACACGACTTTCCTACCGCTCGCCGGCAAATTCCAGTGAATAAATACATAGCGACGATAATAGCGGTAGTAAAGTAAAAATCCTCTGGTGAAATCGTGCAATCACTAATTTTTTTCAGCATGTCAAGACAAACAACAATGTCATGTAACATTTTTTCGCAAGATGAAATGTTTAGCCAGAATCTGAAGAAACATGTGGAAAATATAAAATTTTATTCAAGCGTAACTTTTTTGTGTGCTTTTTCTCAGAAATAGCGGGTGGTAAAGGGCTCTCAGAAGAATACTTTAGTCAAGTTTGATCAAAATCCTTAGAGCCGTTTTCGCGCTACAGTCTTCAGCAAATCACTTTTTTGGCTATAGCTCAGCACCAAGTGTATACAGGATTCTCATTCAGTGCCACCGGTGAGTAGTATTTGTACCAAACAAAATAGAAAAGAAAGCAACAAAATACACCGATGCGTTCCCGAGATAATGGTGTGACAGACAGACAGACAGATGAACAGACAAACAGACAATGGCTGAAAATATGTTTATTATGTTAGAAAACTCTGAAACGTCTACATTTGTGAAAATCTCGATACCGAAAATTTCCCACGATTACAATACTTTCCTTATACAGCTATACTAGCGTAGGAAAGTAAAAATATATATCTCCCTTTTCCCAATTTTCTCCAAGATCTTTGAGTCAATTTTAAAAGATCAAATGTACTATTATTTTGAACAGAACAACTTATTTCATGATGGACAATATGGTTTCTGGAACAAGAAACCAACAACTCTGGCTATTAATAATCTATTGGATTTTGTGGTGGAGGGCTTTGAAAAGGGTTGGATACATATGCTTCCTTTTATGACCTTAAAAAAGCATATGGTTGGGTATCAAACTCAATCTTGCTTAAAAAACTATCACATTATAACCTTGACATCAATAACGTATCTTTAATTTAATCATACCTCTAAAATCGTTACCAATACGGTTATTTTTACAATAAAAAATCGCAAAATCAGATAATTAGACATAAGGTACCACAGGGATCAGTGCATGGGCCTCTTTTGTTTTTAATTTATATTAACGATCTCTCAAATGTTGAGATTAATTCCAGATTAATTCTTTTTGCTGATGATACAACCAACACAATTAGATATCATCCCACAGTACAGTTGGCTGAGTAAGTCACAGTCGAATCTACTTGAATGGCTTGTTAAAAATCAACATAGCCTCAACAGATCCAAGACTCAAAACTTAAACTTCACTCTTCGTCAAAATAGTCCTGACCTGTCGTATGATCCACATGTAAATTCCTTGGATTTACACTTGATCCTGGTCTTACTTGGAAAGAACATGTTCAGAAGTTATGTATGTGGCAAACTATCAAAAATAATCTACCTTATCAGGCCATTATTACACAAAGTATCTTTTCCGACACTTATGGGAGCCTACCATGGTTATTTCTCCTCGCATATGTCCTATGGTCCTATGGCAAAAAGAATGTTCAACCTTTGCTTTGCCTCCCTTAGAATATAGAAATAGAATAGAGTTAGTCAGTCAGAGCAAGTGAATGTGACAAATTGTGACAAGTGTATACCAAATGTTGGAAATGTTTACTTGAGTGAACCCCCCGACCTTATGCTAAGGTTAATCGTTACTTTAACACTAACCAGATTCGGACCTCGCCATACTTGGAGTAAAGATACTCCTCCTACGGAAGCGATAGGAAAATTTTATTACTACTACTTTCGAAATGATTGAAAAGGTTACTATTATTGATGTTATCATTGTCCCTTATTACACTGGTTGTTCAAGAAACTAGTTTATTAATAAACTTCTCAGGATACGAGTTTTCAATGAATAGTGTTAAAATATACCATCACTCTCGGAGATTAGAAAGCCTAAATAAAATTAAAAAACTATAGATTGAAAACTTATCTCAAAAAGTTTGTTATTAAGCTACTCTTTCCAACAACCAATGAAATAAGGGACAATGATAAAAACATTAATGGTAACCTTTTTAATCAATCTGAAAATAATAGTAACAAGATTTTCAGATCACTTCCTAACGAGGAGTGTCTATCAAACATATTACGACAGAGAGTCAATCTTGTTGTTGCTAATAAGGTAGTTGAATTTTTTTGAGATCCATTTGTAAAAATAGCTACAAAATTAATTATAATGCTATTGGATTTCAATAAAAAAAGACCTGGTTTGTCAAGAGACAGGACAAACCGTCCTCAATATTCTTCTGTTCGACACTGAAAGAGCCAATAAATTATAATTACAACAAACAGAATTATTTGACGGCGTTAGTTTTTATTTTTTATTTTGTTACGCTAGTTACAGCAGTAACAAATGAACTATATTGCATATCATGCAGCTTTGAAGCTGAGTCATAACATTTTATATTATAAATGTAGCTAAGGTGAATATTGTAAACCAGTTGGTAGAAAATTATTCTTTTGTTTATTTATAAGTCATTCCGTAAACAATTTTTTTTAAAAAAGACTTTTTTAAAAAGTGAAAAAACAAAGGAGAAATCTTAACTGGCGCAGTCACTAGGATTCAGCAAGGACAGATTTTGGAGTATCTCATCTTGAATTTACCCTAAAATCTGGTTCGTCTCAACGATTTAACAGCTGGAACCATCGGGAAATGTTCAAATCTACACATTCAACTTATCCAGGGTGCATCTATCGCAGATAAACACCTATTGAGCCTAGCAGTAAGCAGTAGTTTAAGAAGAAAACAGAAAAAAGAATCCACATGCAGTTTGTTAAGGAAAGGAAAAAATGGTTGATAATAATAAAATAATATTTACTGATATAGGTTGACTCCATCGATGCTGCGTTGATACTATCGATCTTCGTGCGTAAGGTCAGGTCAGGAACTTAAAGGTGGCCACACACGACGTGACAACACTGATATTCAAGGAGACCACACACGACTGGTTACACGCGACTTCGGTTTTATTGGGCCAGTATCGAACATACCCCCTCACAAAATTATTACTAATTTTATTAGGTGTAGCTTTTTTCCTTCCAGATTAAAGTCAGGTAAGAAGCGAAGGAAAAAAGGGTTGATGGGAAATATGATCATTATCAAAATCCTCACAAGATTAACACTATTTACAAAAAAAAGAAAAATACACTAAGACTAAGAAACTTAACATAAATATGAAAACTTATTTCCATCATTACCCAACACCAAAGATTAAATTAACAACACTAATGAGATACGGGCAGGATTGCCAGCTTGGACACTGGACGAATCACTTCACCCTTGATAGTTCGGAGTTTCACGACTCGAATCACGTTATCGGGTCTCGGTAGGGTCTCAATGACGATCCCGATCGGCCAAGCTTGTGATGGCAAGTGGACGCCTTGAATGAGAGCCACATCGCCCACTTTTACTTTCCCAGATGGTTGAGTCCACTTTGGACGCTGAATCAATGTGTTCAAGTAGTCTTTGGACCACTTCTTCCAAAAACACTGGGTGACATGCGTAATCACTTTCCAACGTCGCAGATGAGACATCGGTTCTTCGCTAAGATCATGTTTAGCTCTTGCAAGCAACGGAGCTCCAATGAGGAAATGTCCAGGTGTTAGATAGCTCACGCCATCATTGGGGTTAGAGTTGAGTGCACAAATCGGTTTCGAGTTCAAGGTAGCCTCAATAGAGATAAGGATAAATGCGAAACTTTCAAATTTCCAGGCTTGTCCATTCAGGACATGGGACAGGTGCTTCTTCATTGAACGCACGCTAGCTTCCCATAAACATCCAAAGTTCGGTAAAGCTGGGTGAATAAATCTCCAATTGACCTCCTTTCGCAGTAGATACTCACTGATTTCCGCCTCACATGATTTGAGGAACGCTTGAACTTTAGCGAGATACGAAGCAGCGCCACGCAAATTCGTTCCATTATCGCTGAAGATACTCGTTTGGAGACCACGACGTCCATCAAAACGGTCAAGACATGCTAAGAAAGCTGGAGTTGATAGATCACTCACCAATTCAAGGTGAACACATTTGGTTGACATGCACACAAACACAGCACAATAGCATTTGGATAGCGGTGAATTTCTTCTGGGACCAGTCTTGTAATTGAAAGGCCCTGCAAAGTCAACTCTCACATTCAGAAACCGTCGTCCTTGACTGTAGCGAGACACTGGCAAATCAGCCATCATTGGCTGACAGAAGATTGGTCTCATTTTGATACACGACAAACACTTCGATAGCACAGATCTGATCAGATTCATTGCATCAATGATCCAATATTGCTGTTGCAGGAGAGATAAGATAATCTTCAAACCGCCATGCATACATGGAAGAACCGTACCAACAATACCGCCAAGTGACACTTTTTGGGTATCAGGATAGGATGCTTTGCAGATTCTGGGATGGGAGCATTCGCAAGCCTCCCCCCACGGCAAGAATTCCCGAATAATTGATGATTGGAGATAGATGCTGCATATCAGTAGGAAACTTCTGACCAGATTTCACGGATTTAATTTCATCATGCAAATGAAAGTTTTGTGATACTCTAACACATACCAACATAGCTTCTCTGAGCTCATTAATGCTGAGGAAACTGATACGCTTTTCAGAGGGGTTCTTAACATTCTTGAGATTATGTACGAACCTCAGTGTATATACAATCACATGTTTGAGTTTGTCCAAAGTTGCATATTTTTGGACGGTCACTACAAATTGATTCTCTTCAGCTTTTGCCACAAGAACTGTGGGTTTCATCTCTGGAAGATGCTTAAATTGCAGAGTGATAGGCTTGAATGGCCAAGTTTCAGGCTTCGACTTCAGAAATGATGATCCATTGAACCACTGACCGTTGTTGATAAGTTGAGAATGTTTTAAGCCTCTACTAGCTGAATCAGCACTATTACGTTATGTAGTCACATGACACCACTGTTCAGGTTCCGTCAGCTCCAGGATTTGCGAAATTCGACGATTCGCCACGTAGATCTTCAACTGGTGAGGTGATGTTATGAGCCAAGAAAGAATAGTTAAACTATCAGAGAATAGATAGATGTTCTGGATGTCGACTCTGGTGAAGAGAAACTTCAGAGAGTTGATGACTCTCGCTAATAACAAAGCTGCACACAATTCAAGCTTATTGATAGTACGTATCATCTTCAAGGGTTTTTGAACGCAGCAAATGCGTCTGTACTCGATTTTCATAATGAACACGAAGATACACAACAGCTTCATAAGCTGCACTAGATGCATCCGCAAGTCCAACAAGATCTGCAGATGTTGACGATAAGATGAATCTAGAAATTTTCACTTGTGTTAACAATGGTAGTTCTTGTGCAAACTCAATCCATTGTTTGTTCAAACAGGTGATAATGGTGAGTCCCAAGATACAGACTTGTCCAACCACAGTTTTTGGAGAAAGATCTTCATCCATGTCGTAACTGGTGCAAGGTATGCATTCAGATCGTAGATGGATGCAACACTACTCAAGATCTTTCTCTTGGTAATGTTAGTCTGATCAGGTGGCACAATTCTGTAGAAGAAGATATCGGTTATAGGATTCCACTTAATTTCCAACAGTTTGATGGATTCATCAGACCCTAGATCATGGGGTAGTTCACAAGCCTCTTTAGGCAGATCACATAAAACATCAGGATGAGAAGATACAAACTTTCGCAAATTGAACCCTCCCGCACGAAATAATGCGATAAGTTCGTCACGAAGATGTAGTACATCTGAGATTGTCTGTCCTCCATTGACGACAACGTCCACATATATATCGTTCAGCACTACAGGTGCAGCACGTGGATACTTGTTGCCCTCGTCTTTCACCAGTTGTTTCAAGACCCGTTGAGCTTGAAATGGACTGCATGGAAGTCCAAACAGAACTCTGGTGATTTCATATTCTTTGATGTCGCGATTATCTCCATCATATCACAAGATATGCTGATATTTTCTGTCAGCTTCATTCATCCAGATAGATCGATACATAGCTTGAACGTCGCATGTCAACGCCACTGCATTGAGACGAAACGAGATCAAGAGATTTCCAAGATCACTTTCTTACCAACAAGAAGCGATTCAGCCAAGCTTAACTGTTTTGAACCCTTCATGTTGGGATCAAACACGACACGAAGTTTCGTGGTACTGGATTCTTTCCGGACAGCAAAGTGCACGAGCAAATAATCGGAAGGATTAGGTGCAGGAACCATGTGCCCATTCTCAATATAAACGTTTAGATTTCCATAGTAGAGTTCTTTCGATTGCGGATCACGATCAAGTCCTTTCTTTTGATTAAAAAGACGATTCACGGCAAGAGCACGATTGGTACCCGAATTGGGTGGTTTATTATCACGGAACGGTAGACTAACAACGTACGCATCCGATTTATCACGATAGTGAGTTCTCATAAAATGCTCTTCACAAGCAGTATTATCAGGATGCTCCCGCGGAGCGCAGTCATTCACGTCCTCCATGTCCCAGGACCGTTGAAATTGGTTGGCGATAGGGTCTTCAGTACTGGAAATGAAGAGCGATGTACACTTGGGCTGATGATGAGAGGAAGAATCAACAGACCCCCTCACAGAGCCGATCAAGAGCCAGCCGAACTTGCTCGGCATTGCGGAAGGAAATCCTGTTATCACCGGCACATCCGAAGTGATAAGGTTGGCATAATGCTCAGCACCAATGAGCATGTCTGTGGAGGTGGACTGTTGTTTGTTCAGATAAGATGAATCTGCTAGTTGCATATGGTTGAATCGTTGCAGCACAGACGATGGAATGGTAGATGGAAACTCAGCGGCAATCTTGGGTAGCACAACACAACGAATACACAGTGATTCATTGCTAACTACTGAGTGAGGAGAAACCAGACACTTGATTTCACCTTTGGATGGGATTGGAGTGTTAGATCCAATGCCGGTGATCTGAACAGTTGAGCGGAGTCGGGGTAGTTTGAGAGTCTGGGCCAATTTATCGATCATGGCAGAAATTTGAGAGCCTGCATCGATAACACAGCGAATGGGAATCCACGATCCCATGACGTCTTGAACTCTGATGATGGCAGTACCCAACAGGATACTGGAACATGATTGAAGATTTGATTGCATCACTCCACTAATAAGGTTAGGAGGAGGATCACGAGATGATGATTGATTATTAGATTTGTGTAGCAGAGAATTGTGAGAAGAATTTTCGCATGCACGACACTTGTGCAGATATAGTCAAACCACGAAGTGACTCTACAGTCGTACAAAATTTATCTAGATAGGAAGATAAATTATTCATAGAATCATTCACGAGGGGTTGAAACTGCAGAATCTTGTTAAGATGGGTAGCAGCGATAATACGCTTCTGCGAGAAACGCTCCGTCAAGGTTCTATATGCTAATGGGTAGCAGCACAAAACGACACATTTTCAATGGTAGCTAATGCAGGACCCGCTAAATACTGTTTCAAGTAAGAAAAGTAAGATGTAAATAAGTAATTATGTCAAAATTAATCACAAAATAATATATAATATAATAATAATAGATACAAATCTGAGATATCAAATAAATATGCATACATCTTTAAAATCACATGGCTGAGTAACCATCTTGAATACTTTCTAACAATGGAATAGGTATGAGATAAATATGAAAATATAACGATAAGATTTTGATAATCAAACCTCCCAAAAGCACATAGGTAACACAGATGAATGATAAGGATGGATCCTACCTGATTTCCGGAAGGGGCACACTGCACTTATTAGATTTCAAAGCGACCCGGTTCGAACTGACCAAATTATGTTAAGGAAAAGAAAAATCGGTTGATAATAATAAAATAATAATTACTGATACAGGTTGACTCCATCGATGCTGAGTTGATACTATCGATCTTCGTGCGTGAGGTCATGTCAGGAACTTAAAGGTGGCCACACACGACGTGACAACACTGATACTCAAGCAGACCACGCACGACTGGTTACACGCGACTTAGGATTTATTGGGACCAAGGACACATAAAGGGCCAGTATCGAACACAGTTATCGATTATATTGATGTAAGTGCTCATTTCCTGTATTAATACATATCCATAAAAATCCTATATAAAACTTTACCCACTAAGATTTCTAGTATCCATAATATTATAATTTTATGTCTGATTCTGAATACGACGAATTAATTGATCAACTAAAACAAATTAGTTTAACAAGAAAAAACGAAATTAAAATAACTTCAGCAATGCCAGAAACAGTAAATGTTGCTCTATTGAAATATCAAGCAGACCAAGCAGATAATATACCACCTTTCGATGGTAACCCAAAACAGCTATTTAGATTTATAAGTTCCTGTGAAAATCTCATAAAAGACTTCCAAAATAATTCAAACCCGAATGACCCGATTAGCATTTGTCTATTTGACACTGTATTAAGCAAGTTAAGAAATCGTGCAGCAGACCAAACCGGCTCACGATCAGAATTAAATAGTTGGGCTCTAATAAAAGATGCTCTGAAACTTTCTCTGATCAAAGAAGTATTGATTGTCTAATACAAGACCTAATACATATCAAACCCTTAAAAATGAGAACCATCTTCAATTCGGTATGGGAATACAGGATGCAAGAAGTCTTCTATTTTTGACCGACGAACCGAACGGAGGAGGTATACAATTCGACTGTCTGCTTTATTTTTTTTTTTTTTTTGGTTCGTGCGCGCCTTTTATATAGTAGACGATCTCCGATTTTGATGATTTTGGATTCATTTGAAAGAAAGGGATTGAGAAATGGTCCCATATTCATAAAAACGCAAATCCGAAATCTCCTTCCCTCCGAAAACCGCCCCCGAAGGGGTGGTGGCGAAAATCTGAGTTGGTATAATTAAAGATAGGACAATATCCGGAAACGTTTAAATTGAACATTTTTTCAAAAGTGTTACGGTTTTCGAGATAGACGCATGTTAAATATGTATTTTTGCTATATGGAGAGGACAATTTCTTTCGAAAATTGAAAATTTTTCGATACTACATGAAAGATATAATTATTTGTAGCAACATTTATAATGAACATTTTTTCCTTAGAATTACGGTTTTCGAGTTAAATCGGTGTTAAATGGTAACAACTAAAATATTCAAGCGTATTTCCGCCGCGATGTTCTGAGATCTCAATAATAACCACTACAAGCAAGGAATATACGTGGGTAATAGGATAAGTATTATCTTCATTGATATGGTATAGTGACCGTTCAACGATTTTCGGGACTAATGTTACACTCAAAAGTGTGAAATAAATATTTTTTACAAAAAATTGGACCGACGTTATAGTTGATGCACTGAAAAGTATAAAATAATATTACTTCTATTGGTGATGGTACTTGTGAAGTTGGTGCCAAAAGCTATCAATCTAACTGCAACTGCACAACTTCAAAAGTACCATCACCAATAGAAGTAATATTATTTTATACTTTTCAGTGCATCAACTATAACGTCGGTCCAATTTTTTGTAAAAAATATTTATCTAAATTGAATACGACCATATCAGGAGTAACTGAAAAACAGATAAAAATTAAGCATTACGACGACTTTGCATTGAAAACTTTTATTTGCAGATTACCGTACAATATGCAGCTTGTAAACAGATTACGAAATCCCACTTCTCTAGAACAAGCACTCACATATTGCACAGAAGAAGAAAACTTTGTATATTTTAGTACGGGGCGAAATCAAAATTTACAAACTACAAATTATAAACCTCAACCGAAAATTAACGCAATTTTTCCGAAGCCTGAAACTATCGTCTGTCCATTAAGTCAGCAATTTATTCCACCAACACGTACATTCCAATCGATGCCACCTCAATTTTCAAATTCTTTTTCTCAGATACCATATCCATTTCAACCAGTGAATATGCGTCCACTAAATCCATATAACTTCCAGCCAACAAGATTCTCACAACCAAATTTTTCTCAATCAAATTTACCTCAACCTAATTTCCGTCCAACAAATTTACGCCAACCTAATTTTTCTCAAGCCCCTCGTAGTATCGTACCTAATTTTCATTCTAAGAACTTCACAAACGCTAGCACAAATTCTAAAAGAAGCATTTATCCTCAATCTATGGACACCTCGTCTAGTAATACTAGATTTTATAATCAGCAAAGTAATGCGAAACTACACAACCATGAGATTGGCATTGGCGGTATAGAAGTTGACTATTACCCAAGCGAAGTGAATTCTGATGAAATTGTAGAAACACAAGAAAATGTTGTAAATGATACATTCAATTTTCAAGAAAGCTGGCCCAGAGTTCTATGATTATGAACAATTTTATCCGACTGTTTCTGAAGAAATAAATTTTCAATTAGATCACCAAAATATCCAACAGAAATGACCATGATCCAACTGAATGCTCATTTTCTAATAGATACAGGAAGTTCAAAAAATTTAATTCATCCAGATTTAGCAACTTATTTCTTTCCTGAGTATATACAATTTGAGAATTTTAATATAGAAACAACACATGGTATAACATCTCACAATGACATTGCAGTGATACCAGCATTTAACATTTTCAATATTAACGATTTTCACAGATTTTACCTTTTTAATTTTTCTCAGAAATACAACGGATTAATTGGTGCAGATATATTGAGCAAATTACAAGCCAATATATATCTGAAAAATAAATGTATTGTCAAACCTGATGCAAGAATTCCCGCCTCTAATAGAAATATTAATGATTATAGAATAAACTTAGACCCTAGAGTAGAAAAAGTAATAAAAATACCTGTAAATTAAAATAGTGGCTTAGGAATATTGAAACATACTGTAATCAAAGAAAATTTAGAAATCCCTGAAGCATTAGTAAATGTTAAAATAATTTTAAATACCAGTGAAAATCCAGTTGATTTCATAATATTAGAACATTTCGAAATTGAACCTATAAATTCAATAGAACTTAACTTTAGTGAAAGACTAGACATAAATAAAACTACTGTGATTAAATATGTTGAAGATAAAATACTACAAAAACAACACCTACAAAACCTTCGATTAGACCACTGCAACAGAGAAGAATCGGATGCTATCAGAAAATTATGTTTCTAATTCAGAGATATCGTCCACAGTGAGAAAATACCATTAACATTCACAAACAGGATCAAATACAAAATCAATTTAACCGATGAAACCCCTATTTTTACTAAGAGCGTTATCCCTAAATCCATAGGAACGAAGTAACAGATCAGATAAACAAAATGCTAGATCAAGGGATAATTCAACACTCAACGAGCCCCTATTCTAGTCCAGTATGGATCGTACCGAAAAAACTGGATGCTTCCGGAAAAAGGAAATGGAGAGTAGTAATTGATTATCGCAAACTCTACGAGAAAACAATAAGAGATCAATATCCATTGCCAATTGACCTAGCAAATATTTTTCACCAGATAGAGATGGAACCTAAGGATAATGCGAAGACAGCTTTTTCAACCGAGAACGGGCACTTTGAATTTCGAAGACTTCCTTTTTGGCTTAAAGAACTCACCTCGAACATTCCAATGGGTAATAGACAATATATTACGTGGACTTCAAATGAAATCTGTTTACTGTACCTTGATGATATTGTAATATATAGTACCTCATTACAAGAACACATCGAAATACTACAACAAGTTTTTAAAAGATTTCGTGATTCAAACTATAAAATTCAAATGGATAAATCCGAATTCTTGAGAAAAGTTCAATATTTGGGAAACACCATCACGCCCGAAGGAGTTAAACCAAACCCTGATAAAATTTCAGCAGTCAAGAACTTCCCAATTCAGACGACTAGAAAAGAGATTAAAGCATTTCTTTGAATGATTGGTTATTACTCTAGATTCATCAAAGACTTTGCGAAAATTACGAGACCAATGACCAGATCCTTGAAAAAAGTGGCTAAAATAGAACATACATTAGAATTTATAGAATCATTTGAACATTGCATAAAACTTTTAACTAATGCTTCTATTTTAACTTATCCGAACTTTGAAAAACCCCTCATATTGACAACAGATGCCGCAGACCAAGCTGTTGTGAGTGTCTTAAGCCAAGGAATGGTAACTAATGATAAACCCATCGTATATGCAAGCAGAACTCTGAATGACACAGAACATCGTTATTCGATTATTGAAAAAGAGTTACTAGCGATCGTATGGGCCTGTAAACCTTTCAGACTTTATTTATTCGGAAGAAAATTAAAAATTTACACCGATCACAGACCCTAAGTTTGGCTGTTTAATCTGAAAGAAGCAAATATTAAGCTTATAAGATGGCGTTTGAAACTAGAGGAATTCGATTACGAAATCATTTATAAAAAAGGAAGCCAAAACATAAATGCTGATGCTTTATCAAGAGTTCAAATCAATGCTACAGAAACCAAGAGTTCTCACAATAAACCTGGAGATATAAACCAAGAAATCACAGACTTTCTAGAAAAAGTTCATTCAGATCCAACCGAGCAAGAAATAAGAGAAATAGAAGAAATTAAACAAAATATATTATACGAATTCAACAAAATTAACTCAGAACCTTCAACAAGTAGAAGCATGAATAAAAAAATTAAAATTTACAAGACATTCAATTAAAACCACAAAATAAAGATATAAGCGATATTGAAATAGCACAGACAGATGAAAGTACAGAAACTGCACATTCAATTTAACCAAATGATAATATTAATGATGGTATCCCAATACTCAATGAAATAATAAATAACAAACCTATACAAATTATAATAACAAAAAAACACATAACAAAATAGATGTTAAGGAAGATCGATTTGAAAAACATAAAATATTGCATGTGAAAATTCCGACATCATATGATGCCATCATGGACTTCCTCTGTTGTTATACTACAGCCGAAAGAACACTTTGTATGTATTTTAATGACGAAACACTCTAGAATTCAATAAAATCTAAATCCAAAATTTCAACGGCAACTTATTAAAACTATTCAAATGTACCAAATTAGTAAATTCCATTAATGAAAGAGAGGAAAGATATTAATAATGAAACATCAACATGAAGATAAATACAATCACAGAGGAATTAACGAAACACTGGAAAAAATTAAGAAGAATTATTATTGGCCTTCTATGAAAAGTGATATCTCCAAATATATCAACGACTGTGAAATCTGCCAGACATCGAAATGTTCAAGAAGAACTGCATATGTATCACTGAATCTAACAAAAAGTGTAGGTAGAACTATGCAACTGCTTCATGCGGATGTATTCAAATTTGATGATCAAATCTTTCTTACAATAATTGATGCCTTCTCAAAGTTGGGCCAAGCCATTCCAATACAAGGAAAAACTTCTATCGAAATTTCAAATTCAAGAATTACTTAAATCACACAAACTAAATATTCATTTTACAACACCATTACACCATGGATCAAATGCCCCTATCGAAAGACTCAACTCCTGTTTAATAGAACTTCTCAGAATTCTTAGACAGAAATATCAGAAAGAAACCATCACCGAACTTATAATCTAGGCAATTATAGCCTATAATAGTAGTTTCCATTCAGCCACCAATTACTCTCCATACGAACTGACATTAGGTCAAACAGAATCACGCGATCCATCAGAGTTAATTCAAACATCATTTTATTCAAATTATGTGACGACACACAGAGACAAGATGAAACATGTTTATCAAATATTTCCAAAAAAATTACGGAAAAAAACGTAATTCAAAAACGAAATCATAAAGGTTCAGAACAAACCGAATTTAAGGTAGGCCAAACAGTTCACAGATATAATAACAGACGCAACAAACGTGAAAATAAATTTTTAGGGCTTTACGAAATATTGGAAATATTAGAACATCATTAAGTAAAAGTAAAAAATAAAAAGAACAATAAAATTAAAATAATCCATATGAAGGAATTGAAACCACCAAATATCTTTTCAGGATCTTCACCTACTGCCGAGAATTAGAAACTGATTTCGCATACCCCAAACATCATGAGTCGAACGAAAATACAGGTCTTCTCCTATTTAGAATCGGTAATGCCCAAAATGCTATAGATTATTCGTCCAAATTTTCGATATTTGAATTATTTTAAATAATTTCTGATGAAATTAAATTAAAAATGGAACAATCCAAAGAGCTTTTGAACGATTACCATAATTTCTGTAATTTGATTACATCTCTGCAAAGCAAAGTCCATAATCAGATAGTGCAAATAAATCCTTTATTAAATACTAGAAAAAGAAGAGGCTTGATAAACGGATTAGGGTCTATTATTAAGATTTCCACAGGAAATTTAGATCAAGAAGATGCTGTAAATTATGATAAAGCGATTAATACTATTTTCAATGACCAAGGAAAGGTGAAAACACTAGTTCAAGCATAAATTACCATTCTCAATCAAACAATCAACAGCTTTAAAATATAATTAAGAATATAACAAAGAACGAGATTTCAATACAGTCACATTTGTGGCAAATAGAGAAAACATTAGCCTCATTGCAACTGTTAGATCTACACAGAAACGAACATTTCTTTGTGCAAACGTTTCTCATACAAATATTATCATTCTTTGGAGATATATATGAAATCCTAGAAAAAATAGAGATATCAATATTTTTTTCAAAATTAAATACTTTCAACAACTCTCTAATAACTCCTCGCGAATTATTAGAAGTGATTGAATTAATATCTAAACATTAAACTAACGTTAAATTACCCTTTCAGCAGAAACTCAAAAAATACTAAATTACGAAAAATTACTGCATATAAAAAGTGCTAGTAAAAAAACCAAATCGTATTCATAATAGAAATTAATTTAGTGGAACTTGAAAGCTATAGTTACTACCACCTCTATCCTTTACCTGTTCCAAAAGCTAACCATCATCTTCCTGGACGTCAGATTCCAAGAAATTTCGTCTACCCAACACATATGCCACAGTGTCTACCCCATCTCTATTAACGAAAATGTACCCTGTGAAATTCAAATGTTGCAATATGCAAAAACGATTATAAATTGCACAGAAATCCCAATTGAAGTAACATCAATTCAAGCCAGGAAAATAGAAGAAGAAAAATGGATCGTTGTCGTCCCAAGAAGATCATCAATATTGTTATCAGTCGGAAGAAAAGATTCCACTCTAAGGCACATACCTGTTAGATATCAACCTACCATGTGAAATTCACTCAAATCAAATTGTTATAAAGAACAGAAAACCAGCAAGAACAAATTATAGAAAAATTAAATTACCAAAAACCAACAAAAACAAGAAGAAATTGAACCTCTCAACATCGATCACTTAAATTTAGATCCGATGAAAAACTTGAGAACCGCTCTGGAAATCAAAATCAAAGACTTTCATAATGAACCAGTGGACCTAGACAGTGTTAGTGTGTGGACTGTAATTCTTTATATAATTGTCACGTTTATAACTATGTATTTTATTCTAAAATTTATATTCCAAAAATATTAAAAGAAAAGAGTAGACCAACCCCAGGATATTGTCATCTGAAATTCACTGGAGTGTTTCGTTCTACGTCGAGAGGAGTTACAGGAGTAACAAATGACCTATATTGGATATCGTGCAGCTCTAAAGCTGAGTCATTACATTTTATATAATAAATATAGCTAAGGTGAATATTGTCAACCAGTTGGTAGAAAATTATTGTTGTGTTTATTTGTAAGACATTCCGTAAATAAATTTATTAAAAAAGTCTTGATGATTTTTAAAAAGTGAAAAATCAAAGGAGAAACCTTAACTCGCCAGTGACGTTGCTGCTAATATTTAAAAAAATTGTGAAAAGTAGATTTTTCGTATTTTTTGTATGATTTAGCGACGCGAAAACTACTGAGCGACCCTCCCCTCAAGGAGCGTTCTTAGCCCCAATTAAAAAAATCCCGATCGCCTGTAGTCAGCGGAAAGGTAAATTTTTCAAAATTCATTGAAGTGAAATTTGAACAACCTTCTCATTGGTATACATACATGTTATTACATAAAATTGTCGTATGTGTCATAGCCTTGCGGTTAGAGGTTTTTGTTTTGGCTGTTGAATATATAGAGCAGACAGAGTTCCAGTTCCACTTCAAGACAGAATTTTTTTTTCGCCTATTTTTTTTTTCTATATATTTTTTAAATCAGGGTCTATATTAATATCTCCAGAAAATGTACAATTACATCAAATTCATATTGAGTGTTCATGTTTTATCAGTATTTGTTATTTTCGTTTATCAATTTTTATTTTTTACATGTGTATTTTATAAAAAATTGCTTTGAACAGAAGTTGTAGGTACTGATTATATCCATAACCTAAAATTATTTTTGATGATACTTACTTGATACCTTCAAAACTGCGACCTCTATCGTGTTAACAAATTTCGTAATATCCCGTATTTATATATATATATATATATATATATATATATATATATATATATATATATATATAAAATAGGATGAAGCTCTACACCTTTATGCTTTTATTTAGTCGGATACAACCACCCACTAGAAGCGGATCACGTGATTTCAAGCTTGTTAGCTTTCATCAGCGCCACATAAGTGGAAGCTGTATCCAACTATACAAAAGCAACTGGAAGTAGTCAAAAACTTTGAGACATTATCTACCAGTGGGACACAATTCGCGCCACCTAGGTATTGAGAGCAAAATTACGTTTAACGTAAATATGTATAATAATTAAAGAAATCTATTAGTTCATTAATGAATGAGATTTAAAATATAAAATAGGATGAAGCTCTACACCTTTATGCTTTTATTTAGTCGGATACAACCACCCACTAGAAGCGGATCACGTGATTTCAAGCTTGTTAGCTTTCATCAGCGCCACATAAGTGGAAGCTGTATCCAACTATACAAAAGCAACTGGAAGTAGTCAAAAACTTTGAGACATTATCTACCAGTGGGACACAATTCGCGCCACCTAGGTATTGAGAGCAAAATTACGTTTAACGTAAATATGTATAATAATTAAAGAAATCTATTAGTTCATTAATGAATGAGATTTAAAATATAAAATAGGATGAAGCTCTACACCTTTATGCTTTTATTTAGTCGGATACAACCACCCACTAGAAGCGGATCACGTGATTTCAAGCTTGTTAGCTTTCATCAGCGCCTATTTTTTATTTTAAATTTTAATTATTATACATATTTACGTTAAACGTAATTTTGCTCTCAATACCTAGGTGGCGCGAATTGTGTCCCACTGGTAGATAATGTCTCAAAGTTTTTGACTACTTCCAGTTGCTTTTGTATAGTTGGATACAGCTTCCACTTATGTGGCGCTGATGAAAGCTAACAAGCTTGAAATCACGTGATCCGCTTCTAGTGGGTGGTTGTATCCGACTAAATAAAAGCATAAAGGTGTAGAGCTTCATCCTATTTTATATTTTAAATCTCATTCATTAATGAACTAATAGATTTCTTTAATTATTATACATATTTACGTTAAACGTAATTTTGCTCTCAATACCTAGGTGGCGCGAATTGTGTCCCACTGGTAGATAATGTCTCAAAGTTTTTGACTACTTCCAGTTGCTTTTGTATAGTTGGATACAGCTTCCACTTATGTGGCGCTGATGAAAGCTAAAAAGCTTGAAATCACGTGATCCGCTTCTAGTGGGTGGTTGTATCCGACTAAATAAAAGCATAAAGGTGTAGAGCTTCATCCTATTTTATATTTTAAATCTCATTCATTAATGAACTAATAGATTTCTATATATATATATATATATATATATATATATATATATATATATATATATATATATATATATATAATAAAATAGATTTTTGTTGGGGATGCAGTCATTTAATAAATAAAATTCTTTGGATTATGCCAAGCTTTCGAGAATGTTTATTCTCTTCGTCGGGGCAAAATTCGTGAATTTATATAAAATTAACCACAAACAGGAAAGATTTCATAGTCAGCAATCAGAAATGTCATTTCTGATTGCTGACTATGAAAAAAGTCCCGTTCAAGGTTGGCGATAATTGTCATGAGCGCCATCTAGCGGAGATGGGATAAGTAACTGCATTTAGGTTCCTAATTTTCATAAGCGCCATCTAGCGGAGAGAGGATAAGTAACTGCGTTATTTAATTTAATTATTTTAAAGCTGAGGAAAAAAGTTCACGATCGCGCGGGATCGAACACACAACCACACCCTCCAAGACGCCAACAAGCTAGACGTTTTCCAAGCCTGCCATCTCGGTAACTGTATGCATGTGAGAAAGCAATGTATATATGGAAGATAATGACGGCGCGTGCGCACTTACATCAGATAAGCCGCGAGCTCATAAATTGAAATGTTGTCGATGTGTTAACATCGATGTCGGCACCGCTTCGACGTAAGCAAGAGCGATAAGCCGTTTGGGTCTGCGCGCTCGGACAGTCCTTATCGTTTCAAGAAAACGACTACCAAAATCGTCTTCTGCCGAAAATTTGATGACGATTCAGCTTTTGATTTGTTTAAATCGGCCAAGATTTGATTTTCGTATAGAATATCGAGTTGAATTGCAAATTATGCTTATTCGACACAACAGCATCATTAAAAGTGCTTAAACAAGAAATCAGGAGGAAAAGAAAATGTGTTATGTTTAATATTGTATCAAAAAGATTTTCTGAATAAAACATTTTATTTAAAATTTGCTTTTTACCCATGTGAATGAGAGAAATCAAAGAATGTATGTTGGATGACGGCGCGTGCGCACTTACATCAGATAAGCCGCGAGCTCATAAATTGAAATGTTGTCGATGTGTTAACATCGATGTCGGCACCGCTTCGACCTAAGAAAGGACGATAAGTCGTTTGGGTCTGCGCGCTCGGACAGTCCTTATCGTTTCAAGCAAACGACTACCAAAATCGTCTTCTGCCGAAAATTTGATGACGATTCAGTTTTTGATTTGTTTAAATCGGCCAAGAAATAGCGAAAATTTAATTTTCACATAGAATATCGAGTTAAATTGCAAATTATGCTTATTCGAAACAACAGCATCATTAAAAGTGCTTAAACAAGAAATCAGGAGTGAAAGAAAATGTGTTATATTGAATTTGATTGATAACAAAACTTATGTGTTAGTGGATCATGATGGAGGTTACAGAGAAGCAAGAAAAGGAGAATGGATGCAAATTGTTAGTGAATATTAGAGTTTTGAGAAAATTTATCAAATAAACATGAACGTCAATATGGTATATTATCCTATGCATATAATGAAAAACAATTAGTAGATTGAATGCAGCATAAAATAAATGTTGTTCTTAATGCTTACAACAAAAAAAGTGTATCATGAAATTGAAAAAGATATTTCAGATCTCATAAGCGGTGTAAGTTATCTTGGAGAATTATTCAAGCTAATGCGTTGGGATGCTGATCATGAGAGCATATATGGATTAAATAGGATGTATAATGAGGAAACTTGTTTGGAATTCGCAAGAAAATATAGAGAGGCTGTAGAATTATGTACACTATTTCTCGAACATAAAATGAATATAGGAAAACTTGTAGATGAACTTAAAAAATTGGGGTTAGCAGAATACTTAGAGTGTTTGGAAGGATATCTACCTTTTCCACACCAGGAGGAAGATGATGGTTATCAACATCAAACTGAAGCATAAATATTGATTATGTTAAATAGATGATTATCTCATTGAATGTATTTTATTTCATAGTGTTGTTATGAATGATTATCTTTTGTATAGGATATATAAGCTTATGGATAGGTATATATATATAAGAAGAAATTTATCGTTTATTTTACTTCTATAAGTGTGAATAATCTTCAGACATTTTAAATTAATTTCTTAAGACTCATACTTTGACATAAAACAGTAGAAATATTAAATTTAACAGTCTTATAGATTCATCCTTGCAATTCTGTTCATTTTCTGCATTAGATGCATACGGAAACCGTAAACATTGGAGCGCAAAAAAATGATAAGCGTTTATCATAATTCTCAGGATATTTTTTACACGTGTGTTTCAGCCTTTAATTATTTTTTCTAGGCGTGCCCCAATGCATACGGAAACCACAAACATTGGAATTGTGAAAAATAATTGATATGAAATAATTCTTAATTACATGCAAACTTATCACAACTGGAAGCGGTTGAATGATTCAATAAAAGAAATATATGAGCCTTATGCACCATATACATAAAGTGGAAAAGTTGATTTTTTTGAGGGAATGTTTCGTGGGAATAAAGACTCAGTTATTCTACATAATGTCCATCACAAAGAGTCTCATGAAACTGAATCTATGATTCAAAAATCACAAAAAGTGATTAGAAATGGGCAGACATAAGATTGTTACCCAAAACAATAAGAGGTTTTAGTGTCTGAAACATTCTCTTGATAATATTCTATTAGAGTGAGAAGCAGCTGAATTACATGGTTAATAATGTTTCTAATATTGAAATCTTTTTTCGGGGTTCATCGGAATCATCAATTCTACGTTTATTGAGCGAATAATGTCCCCACGGTAGAGTGTTGAATGTTCCAGGTACCAAATACCTCTTATCATCTTCTGGACTCAGGGCTATCTTATCTTGCTTAAAGGAATATACATGGTGTTCCTTTGCCTGAATTAAATTTTGTGAAACAATTTTATGCTTCCATGATTCCAAACATTCTATATAATCGTTGAAACATATATTATTTTTCACAATAGATTTTTTCACACCCTTGGCTTTCTTTGTGATTCCATAATTTCGAACTAAGGATTCAATCTCCTCAGGATCGTATCCTTCTTTCATCCACTGACATCTCTTGGTATCCAGTTCATCATCAGCATTTTTCACGGCGTATAATTTCGATCTAAGACCTACAAAATCAGTTACCGGAACACCATTGTTCTCATCCTTCATCATACCTAGTACTTTCTTGTTCACACGTTGTATGCCATACTGATTTTCTTCCTGATAATCAGAAGTATCGAAGTGTTTGTGACAATCTCTTCTTATTATTTCATATGGATCTTCAGATATCTCATAAATAAGAGAATCGGTATCAGTATATAGCGCGATACAGCCGCCACCAAAAGCTTTCTTCATATAATCATAATGGAAATCATAAATAGTGGTTTTTGCTAAATCCAGGATACTCATTCCTACATAAATTGGTTTGTTCAAATATATTTGTAATTTCTGAAGCTCAACAGCCACCAAGTTCTCATTAAAAATAACAGAATTCTCGAACTCCGGTTTCGCAATGTACGATTCCGCACCATATCGTCCTTCCCATTTCGTTAGAAGATGTACATTAACTCTCTTCCTTATATTCTCCATCGTTTTTCCTGTAACAATAAAAAAATGTATGAATATATAGATTTGTAAAGTGTAAAGCGATTACAAAAAAAAAAATATTGTATAGAATCGAACATACCAAAAACGGCGTTATTCATCAGCTTCAAAAGATTCTTCTCAAACTCATTCTTCGCCTGCTTCCTCAAGTTCGTATTCAAATCGATGTATGACTTGAGCCACGCAGACTGCTTGAACTTCAGTACTCGATGTATTTTAGTTAGGATCAATCCATTCTTCAATGCTTGTTTAAGATTTCTATAATGTATAACATACTTTTTCTTTTTATGTAACGTAGCCATAAGTTTCACATTATGTTGAGAAGCTACACAGGGTGTTTGAGTTTTAGAGTTGTAATGTTCAGGGCAGAATGGAAGATCTTTGTGTTTGTCTTGTAATTCTCTGGGATACTCGAGGTCAACTTCTAAAATATATCCTTCTGGAGCATCATCCGGGATTTGGGCAACATCGATATTAGGGTCCACCCATTGAAAACCGCCATATGGTAGATGTTGTGACATCGCCCAGCCATATTGATTGTTAACATCAAAGTACATGAGATAATTTTCTGGTTTAGTTGGATCATAATTAGAAAGGTACTTATTGTTTGCATGAGCTCGTCGTTTACCACATACTTGACTCAATCCTCCACGAATCCCTCGCTCAACAAACAAAAACATGTCAATATCTGTAAGAAGTTCCAATTCTTGTTTTGTATGTTTTAACATCGCATCCCACGTATATCCAGGTAAGGTGAAATAATGTGCATGATCCAAACCATATGTTTCATGACAGCTTGATCGAAATTGTTCAAAGCCATCAGCCAATAAAAGAATATCAGTTTCCATGTAGAGATCGCTGTATTCACCTAAATTCTGACATCTGAATTCATTCCAGACGAGTTGAGCCCTCATATAATTTCTTCGTGGACATGATTTATTCTCTAATTTATTATAGAAAGCATCAATTGGTGGTAGAGAAGTTTCATTGAAACGGTCATTAGAATCAATATAATCATATGGCATTACCCCTTTCTTTGTAAGAAGACTGAAATGTTCTTCAGATTTGTCAGGAAACTGCGATTTCAAGTTGGGAAACTCTGCTAAATATGAAGATAACTGATCCAGAGAGGAAGCCATAAATCGAAAACTATCGATGAATCGGAAATTTATACAATAATCATCATAATTTTTGGTGAAACTGATATATTTTTCCTTGGTTATTGGCAGTAAATCAATCTTTCCTTCCATTCTTGTGGCTATATCTTGTATAACAAAATTAGCGTCATATCCAATCAAGTTGTGAAATACTACAGGGATCGTGTGACTATCCTTATAATTAATATTACATCCTTCATGTGCTGCTCCACGATAATTGTTCGCATCTAGGAGATGCTTGTGATCTCGCACTTTCTTCTCCCCAGGTTTGAATATTCCTTCGCAAATATGACAGTGAGTTACCTTCCGAAATTCAACCTCCTGTTGTGATGTCATATCAATGTCATAGGGGCAGAGGAAATCAGTCTCTACATCTTCAGCGAATTGATTCATCTCATCAGCGAACCATTTCATACAATTGAGACCTCGATATGAGCGGTAAAAACTCAGAGTCATCATAAGTGCATTTTACATAGTATCCAACAGCAGCAGCTTTATGCTCTTGATAGTTATTTTTAGTATTAATCGGTTTCAAAATACTCTCCAGATCAGCATAAATAATAAAGGGTGTCTTCTCCTTGTTTTTATGGTTTTTGAATTTGAGGATATTGTTCCCTATTTCAGGCATTTTTATAGCAGTTTCATTCATTTTCTCGCAATCCTCCGAATGATTTTTAAGTTTTTCTTCAGATCGGAAGTACCGGAGACATCTATCACATATGAATTTATGTCCATTATGTTTACTCAACTGGTTTGATATAAGATGAGAGAGATTTTTGATCCATACGTAATGATATCGAACAGGTGTATCATCATCATCATATCTATCTTGAATCATTAGTAAATTAATGTGTTTTTTCATCTTATTTTTAGTTAGATATGTAGACAATGTAGTGTAGTTCTTATTTTTCTTCTTCAGAATATAAACGTTGATAGATAGTTGGTTTTGTTTCTCAAAATTTGGTATCTGTTTCATTGTCATCGGGAACTGAATACCTTTGAGTTTTAATACCTTAGAATAATGTGGGTACTTGGTAATTCTTTGAGGGTTCTTCTCAACAGAATGGAGAGCAGATGTAACAGCCCATGCGAAACATGCATTGTCATTATTTTTCACATTGATACATGCTTCTTTGTTTTTGATTTGTAGAGGTAGCTCGATGAAGGAACTTCCAAGTTGAGGTGTGAACTTGTTTATATTCACCCCTGGTTAATGATATTCGCCAGAGCCCATCCACTATCACGTTCTTGGAATTCCTCAAGGTCTTTGAGAATTGGTACCAAGACATTTCTATTGAACCATTCAGTAATATTCGTATCTCGGTAAATAGGTGAATTAGATGTTGTGAAATATTTATGTTCCTTTTGAATTTTATTTGCTGTCATTATTTCAAATTCTCCACAAAATACCATATTCACCTTGACAGCTTCATCCTTTTTCAATGCATTCAGAATTCTTTGTCGAAAAATTGCTTCACAGTCCACCAAAAAATCCTTAGGATCTTTATGCTTCAGGTTACTAAGCACACCAGTTCTTATTCTTGACTCAAATGCTGATAATAAATCATCCCAACGTACTCTATTCCAAGCTCTTTCCCTTCGGCCATTCAGTCCTGTCCCAATTCGTTGTTGTTTTTTAAAATTTTGTTTCAAGGATTTGATCTCTCGAATCTGAGCCTCAAGTTGTTGCTTTTTTCCAGGGGAGCCACAAGTTCGTAATTCGCGGTAAAGTTTTCTAATAGCTTTTATACATTCCTTCATACCTTTGAATGAATAAAGCCACTAACGACTTTATTGTACGAAGACAATCCTCTATGTTGACCATTTTCGGTGAAACTGAAACAAAATCTTCATATCAACATTCTAAAATACTTCAAGACTCATAAAGCCGAAGATAGCCGAATATTTCAAGATTTTTATAGCCGAAGATTGCCGAAAATAGCTGAAGATAGACGAAAATAGCCGAAGATAGCTGAAGATTTCTGAAGGTGGTTGAAAACAAACGGATACAAAACTGATACAAAACGGATACAAAGCGGATACTACTCAGTTCCACTTTACTCGCCCCAAGAAACAAGATGTATACTTGTCAAATCTGTAGAAAAAATTACACTCTGCCTTATAATTTGAGCAGACATCTAAATAAACATAAGAAAATTGGCTTCGCCTGTACTGAGTGTGGAAAGAGATTCACGCGAAGTGATACATTGAAAAACCACTTCTTCATGAGACATGTTGAAAAAGCTGATCGCAATGCTTCGAATAAATAGAAAGTGTAGGCTCAGATATAACAGATTACAGGATACCGAAAGAGATGATGCTACAAAGCAGCTTGATGAAGATTGTGCTACACTTGATATTTATGGTGTAGTTGATGAGCTGCGTCTATTATACAGAAAAAAAATTACTGAATATTCGTCAGAAAGAATACAATATTTGGTGGATCATCTTCATCGAGCTGGAGTTATTTATTAGAGAAAATATGATGAGAATATGGATTTTTCAAATACTATTTACTATTTTCTATCATCTGAAATTTTTCGATCACCAAGAATATTAATTATCGATTTGTATAAAAATATTTATAGGAACATCTATCTGATACTCTTTATGAGATTATTCATCAAAAAAAAAATTCTTTCAAACCCAGCCACTAATTTCTAAAACGGGATTGAGTGAACTATATGAATTAATTCGAATAATATTAGGAGTATTACTCACCTGAGGGAAAAATTTACTATCACTCACTTATGTAAAGACATTCACGACATAATGGGAAAGCACAGACTGTTAATACCTCTTATACTGAAAAAACAGTGGGAATGTAGTAACAAAACATGTAGAAACCACAGCAGGATGTATTCCGCCTATTTCATCATCTTGTTCAACCTCTAGATTTTTATACGATTAATAGCAATGAATCTTATTACATATTTAGTTACTCCAGTGCATTCATCGTGAAAAGTATAATTACAGAAGATGCCAATTATCAGATGTTTCAGTGATTCTCAAGCTTCTAAAAAAATTAGAAGAATGTATATTTCTAATAATTATATTAATCAATGGCTCAACGATAAAGATGTTATACTCTCTATATAGATGAAAAACCAGCATCTTTCATATTACTCTCAAGAATGGATTTTGATCCTCATCAAATTCATAAGAATCCAAAGTGTCTTAACTATATTTACACGTTTCCAGAATACCGAAGGAGAAATCTGGCAACTCAACTGATAAACCATGTGAAAAAGGGAAATGAATTTACAGCCTTCTGCTCTTCCTCTTTATCAGAAAAATTATTTATGAAATGTAATTGTTTCAATCATGGAATGATGAATGGCAGTGTAATGGTGAGATATCCTAACTAACCATTGAGATGTATCACACCCATTTTCAGTTAATAAAAAAATATGAAATCTATCGTTTTTTCTCACAACAAAGATGAAGTTTCACTATTTTTCCCTATCATAGGTAGACTAATATGAGTTCATGTTATCGATGTTCATCCACATATGAGCTGGTTGAGGTTCGGGTGCAAAATCGGTCAATTTTACATGTAATTTCCCATAAGGAATTCTAAGGTCAAAAATAGGGCAACTGGCTCAATCGGACATGCGCGGTAGTATCCTCGCTGCTCTTTGGCCACGTCTCCTCGGCGGGAAATTTAAATTTGACAGTGATGTATGACGCCATGTCTCATGTCCCCATGCTATCACCATGGGGCATGAGGCAGTGACAGATGACAGTGACATGGAACACAGGACAGTCAGCATGATAGCATGGGGACATGAGACATGGCGTCATACATCACTGTCATATTTAAATTTCCCGCCGAGGAGACGTGGCCAAAGAGCAGCGAGGATACTACCGCGCATGTCCGATTGAGCCAGTTGCCCTATTTTTGACCTTAGAATTCCTTATGGGAAATTACATGTAAAATTGACCGATTTTGCACCCGAACCTCAACCAGCTCATATGTGGATGAACATCGATAACATGAACTCATATTAGTCTATCTATGATAGGGAAAAATGGTGAAACTTCATCTTTGTTGTGAGAAAAAACGATAGATTTCATATTTTTTTATTAACTGAAAATGGGTGTGATACATCTCAATGGTTAGTTAGGATATCTCACCATTACACTGCCATTCATCATTCCATGATTGAAACAATTACATTTCATAAATAATTTTTCTGATAAAGAGGAAGAGCAGAAGGCTGTAAATTCATTTCCCTTTTTCACATGGTTTATCAGTTGAGTTGCCAGATTTCTCCTTCGGTATTCTGGAAACGTGTAAATATAGTTAAGACACTTTGGATTCTTATGAATTTGATGAGGATCAAAATCCATTCTTGAGAGTAATATGAAAGATGCTGGTTTTTCATCTATATAGAGAGTATAACATCTTTATCGTTGAGCCATTGATTAATATAATTATTAGAAATATACATTCTTCTAATTTTTTTAGAAGCTTGAGAATCACTGAAACATCTGATAATTGGCATCTTCTGTAATTATACTTTTCACGATGAATGCACTGGAGTAACTAAATATGTAATAAGATTCATTGCTATTAATCGTATAAAAATCTAGAGGTTGAACAAGATGATGAAATAGGCGGAATACATCCTGCTGTGGTTTCTACATGTTTTGTTACTACATTCCCACTGTTTTTTCAGTATAAGAGGTATTAACAGTCTGTGCTTTCCCATTATGTCGTGAATGTCTTTACATAAGTGAGTGATAGTAAATTTTTCCCTCAGGTGAGTAATACTCCTAATATTATTCGAATTAATTCATATAGTTCACTCAATCCCGTTTTAGAAATTAATGGCTGGGTCATATTGAAAGAATTTTTTTGTTGATGAATAATCTCATAAAGAGTATCAGATAGATGTTCCTGTAAATATTTTTATACAAATCGATAATTAATATTCTTGGTGATCGAAAAATTTCAGATGATAGAAAATAGTGAATAGTATTTGAAAAATCCATATTCTCATCATATTTTCTCTAATAAATAACTCCAGCTCGATGAAGATGATCCACCAAATATTGTATTCTTTCTGACGAATATTCAGTAATTTTTTTTCTGTATAATAGACGCAGCTCATCAACTACACCATAAATATCAAGTGTAGCACAATCTTCATCAAGCTGCTTTGTAGCATCATCTCTTTCGGTATCCTGTAATCTGTTATATCTGAGCCTACACTTTCTATTTATTCGAAGCATTGCGATCAGCTTTTTCAACATGTCTCATGAAGAAGTGGTTTTTCAATGTATCACTTCGCGAGAATCTCTTTCCACACTCAGTACAGGCGAAGCCAATTTTCTTATGTTTATTTAGATGTCTGCTCAAATTATAAGGCAGAGTGTAATTTTTTCTACAGATTTGACAAGTATACATCTTGTTTCTTGGGGCGAGTAAAGTGGAACTGAGTAGTATCCGCTTTGTATCCGTTTTGTATCAGTTTTGTATCCGTTTGTTTTCAACCACCTTCAGAAATCTTCAGCTATCTTCGGCTATTTTCGTCTATCTTCAGCTATTTTCGGCAATCTTCGGCTATAAAAATCTTGAAATATTCGGCTATCTTCGGCTTTATGAGTCTTGAAGTATTTTAGAATGTTGATATGAAGATTTTGTTTCAGTTTCACCGAAAATGGTCAACATAGAGGATTGTCTTCGTACAATAAAGTCGTTAGTGGCTTTATTCATTCAAAGGTATGAAGGAATGTATAAAAGCTATTAGAAAACTTTACCGCGAATTACGAACTTGTGGCTCCCCTGGAAAAAAGCAACAACTTGAGGCTCAGATTCGAGAGATCAAATCCTTGAAACAAAATTTTAAAAAACAACAACGAATTGGAGCAGGACTGAATGGCCGAAGGGAAAGAGCTTGGAATAGAGTACGTTGGGATGATTTATTATCAGCATTTGAGTCAAGAATAAGAACTGGTGTGATTAGTAACCTGAAGCATAAAGATCCTAAGGATTTTTTGGTGGACTGTGAAGAAATTTTTCGACAAAGAATTCTGAATGCATTGAAAAAGGATGAAGCTGTCAAGGTGAATATGGTATTTTGTGGAGAATTTGAAATAATGACAGCAAATAAAATTCAAAAGGAACATAAATATTTCACAACATCTAATTCACCTATTTACCGAGATACGAATATTACTGAATGGTTCAATAGAAATGTCTTGGTACCAATTCTCAAAGACCTTGAGGAATTCCAAGAACGTGATAGTGGATGGGCTCTGGCGAATGTCATTAATCTAGGGTTGAATATAAACAAGTTCACACCTCAACTTGGAAGTTCCTTCATCGAGCTACCTCTACAAATCAAAAACAAAGAAGCATGTATCAATGTGAAAAATAATGATAATGCATGTTTCGCATGGGCTGTTACATCTGCTCTCCATTCTGTTGAGAAGAACCCTCAAAGAATTACCAAGTACCCACATTATTCTAAGGTATTAAAACTCAAAGGTATTCAGTTCCCGATGACAATGAAACAGATACCAAATTTTGAGAAACAAAACCAAATATCTATCAACGTTTATATTCTGAAGAAGAAAAATAAGAACTACACTACATTGCCTACATATCTAACTAAAAATAAGATGAAAAAACACATTAATTTACTAATGATTCAAGATAGATATGATGATGATGATGATACACCTGTTCGATATCATTACGTATGGATCAAAAATCTCTCTCATCTTATATCAAACCAGTTGAGTAAACATAATGGACAGAAATTCATATGTGATAGATGTCTCCGGTACTTCCGATCTGAAGAAAAACTTAAAAATCATTCGGAGGATTGCGAGAAAATGAATGAAACTGCTATAAAAATGCCTGAAATAGGGAACAATATCCTCAAATTCAAAAACCATAAAAACAAGGAGAAGACACCCTTTATTATTTATGCTGATCTGGAGAGTATTTTGAAACCGATTAATACTAAAAATAACTATCAAGAGCATAAAGCTGCTGCTGTTGGATACTATGTAAAATGCACTTATGATGACTCTCTGAGTTTTTACCGTTCATATCGAGGTCTCAATTGTATGAAATGGTTCGCTGATGAGATGAATCAATTCGCTGAAGATGTAGAGACTGTTTTCCTCTGTCCCTATGACATTGATATGACATCACAACAGGAGGTTGAATTTCGGAAGGTAACTCACTGTCATATTTGCGAAGGAATATTCAAACCTGGGGAGAAGAAAGTGCGAGATCACAAGCAGCACATGAAGGATGTAATATTAATTATAAGGATAGTCACACGATCCCTGTAGTATTTCACAACTTGATTGGATAAGACGCTAATTTTGTTTTACAAGATATAGCCACAAGAATGGAAGGAAAGATTGATTTACTGCCAATAACCAAGGAAAAATATATCAGTTTCACCAAAAATTATGATGATTATTGCATAAATTTCCGATTCATCGATAGTTTTCGATTTATGGCTTCCTCTCTGGATCAGTTATCTTCATATTTAGCAGAGTTTCCCAACTTGAAATCGCAGTTTCAGTCTTCTTACAAAGAAAGGGGTAATGCCATATGATTATATTGATTCTAATGACCGTTTCAATGAAACTTCTCTACCACCAATTGATGCTTTCTATAATAAATTAGAGAATAAATCATGTCCACGAAGAAATTATATGAGGGCTCAACTCGTCTGGAATGAATTCAGATGTCAGAATTTAGGTGAATACAGCGATCTCTACATGGAAACTGATATTCTTTTATTGGCTGATGGCTTTGAACAATTTCGATCAAGCTGTCATGAAACATATGGTTTGGATCCTGCACATTATTTCACCTTACCTGGATATACGTGGGATGCGATGTTAAAACATACAAAACAAGAATTGGAACTTCTTACAGATATTGACATGTTTTTGTTTGTTGAGCGAGGGATTCGTGGAGGATTGAGTCAAGTATGTGGTAAACGACGAGCTCATGCAAACAATAAGTACCTTTCTAATTATGATCCAACTAAACCAGAAAATTATCTCATGTACTTTGATGTTAACAATCAATATGGCTGGGCGATGTCACAACATCTACCATATGGCGGTTTTCAATGGGTGGACCCTAATATCGATGTTGCCCAAATCCCGGATGATGCTCCAGAAGGATATATTTTAGAAGTTGACCTCGAGTATCCCAGAGAATTACAAGACAAACACAAAGATCTTCCATTCTGCCCTGAACATTACAACTCTAAAACTCAAACACCCTGTGTAGCTTCTCAACATAATGTGAAACTTATGGCTACGTTACATAAAAAGAAAAAGTATGTTATACATTATAGAAATCTTAAACAAGCATTGAAGAATGGATTGATCCTAACTAAAATACATCGAGTACTGAAGTTCAAGCAGTCTGCGTGGCTCAAGTCATACATCGATTTGAATACGAACTTGAGGAAGCAGGCGAAGAATGAGTTTGAGAAGAATCTTTTGAAGCTGATGAATAACGCCGTTTTTGGTATGTTCGATTCTATACAATATTTTTTTTTTTGTAATCGCTTTACACTTTACAAATCTATATATTCATACATTTTTTTATTGTTACAGGAAAAACGATGGAGAATATAAGGAAGAGAGTTAATGTACATCTTCTAACGAAATGGGAAGGACGATATGGTGCGGAATCGTACATTGCGAAACCGGAGTTCGAGAATTCTGTTATTTTTAATGAGAACTTGGTGGCTGTTGAGCTTCAGAAATTACAAATATATTTGAACAAACCAATTTATGTAGGAATGAGTATCCTGGATTTAGCAAAAACCACTATTTATGATTTCCATTATGATTATATGAAGAAAGCTTTTGGTGGCGGCTGTATCGCGCTATATACTGATACCGATTCTCTTATTTATGAGATATCTGAAGATCCATATGAAATAATAAGAAGAGATTGTCACAAACACTTCGATACTTCTGATTATCAGGAAGAAAATCAGTATGGCATACAACGTGTGAACAAGAAAGTACTAGGTATGATAAAGGATGAGAACAATGGTGTTCCGGTAACTGATTTTGTAGGTCTTAGATCGAAATTATACGCCGTGAAAAATGCTGATGATGAACTGGATACCAAGAGATGTCAGTGGATGAAAGAAGGATACGATCCTGAGGAGATTGAATCCTTAGTTCGAAATTATGGAATCACAAAGAAAGCCAAGGGTGTGAAAAAATCTATTGTGAGAAATAATATATGTTTCAACGATTATATAGAATGTTTGGAATCATGGAAGCATAAAATTGTTTCACAAAATTTAATTCAGGCAAAGGAACACCATGTATATTCCTTTAAGCAAGATAAGATAGCCCTGAGTCCAGAAGATGATAAGAGGTATTTGGTACCTGGAACATTCAACACTCTACCGTGGGGACATTATTCGCTCAATAAACGTAGAATTGATGATTCCGATGAACCCCGAAAAAAGATTTCAATATTAGAAACATTATTAACCATGTAATTCAGCTGCTTCTCACTCTAATAGAATATTATCAAGAGAATGTTTCAGACACTAAAACCTCTTATTGTTTTGGGTAACAATCTTATGTCTGCCCATTTCTAATCACTTTTTGTGATTTTTGAATCATAGATTCAGTTTCATGAGACTCTTTGTGATGGACATTATGTAGAATAACTGAGTCTTTATTCCCACGAAACATTCCCTCAAAAAAATCAACTTTTCCACTTTATGTATATGGTGCATAAGGCTCATATATTTCTTTTATTGAATCATTCAACCGCTTCCAGTTGTGATAAGTTTGCATGTAATTAAGAATTATTTCATATCAATTATTTTTCACAATTCCAATGTTTGTGGTTTCCGTATGCATTGGGGCACGCCTAGAAAAAATAATTGAAGGCTGAAACACACGTGTAAAAAATATCCTGAGAATTATGATAAACGCTTATCATTTTTTTGCGCTCCAATTTTTACGGTTTCCGTATGCATCTAATGCAGAAAATGAACAGAATTGCAAGGATGAATCTATAAGACTGTTAAATTTAATATTTCTACTGTTTTATGTCAAAGGATGAGTCTTAAGAAATGAATTTAAAATGTCTGAAGATTATTCACACTTATAGAAGTAAAATAAACGATAAATTTCTTCTTATAGTGTTTCAATTCACCTACCTATCCATAAGCTTATATATCCTATACAAAAGATAATCATTCATAACAACACTATGAAATAAAATACATTCAATGAGATAATCATCTATTTAACATAATCAATATTTATGCTTCAGTTTGATGTTGATAACCATCATCTTCCTCCTGGTGTGGAAAAGGTAGATATCCTTCCAAACACTCTAAGTATTCTGCTAACCCCAATTTTTTAAGTTCATCTACAAGTTTTCCTATATTCATTTTATGTTCGAGAAATAGTGTACATAATTCTACAGCCTCTCTATATTTTCTTGCGAATTCCAAACAAGTTTCCTCATTATACATCCTATTTAATCCATATATGCTCTCATGATCAGCATCCCAACGCATTAGCTTGAATAATTCTCCAAGATAACTTACACCGCTTATGAGATCTGAAATATCTTTTTCAATTTCACGATACACTTTTTTTGTTGTAAGCATTAAGAACAACATTTATTTTATGCTGCATTCAATCTACTAATTGTTTTTCATTATATGCATAGGATAATATACCATATTGACGTTCATGTTTATTTGATAAATTTTCTCAAAACTCTAATAATCACTAACAATTTGCATCCATTCTCCTTTTCTTGCTTCTCTGTAACCTCCATCATGATCCACTAACACATAAGTTTTGTTATCAATCAAATTCAATATAACACATTTTCTTTCACTCCTGATTTCTTGTTTAAACACTTTTAATGATGCTGTTGTGTCGAATAAGCATAATTTGCAATTTAACTCGATATTCTATGTGAAAATTAAATCTTCGCTATTTCTTGGCCGATTTAAACAAATCAAAAACTGAATCGTCATCAAATTTTCAGCAGAAGACGATTTTGGTAGTCGTTTGCTTGAAACAATAAGGACTGTCCGAGCGCGCAGACCCAAACGGCTTATCGTCCTTTCTTAGGTCGAAGTGGTGCCGACATCGATGTTAACACATCGACAACATTTCAATTTATGAGCTCGCGGCTTATCTGATGTAAGTGCGCACGCGCCGTCATCCAACATACATTCTTTGATTTCTCTCATTCACATGGGTAAAAAGCAAATTTTAAATAAAATGTTTTATTCAGAAAATCTTTTTGATTCAATATTAAACATAACACATTTTCTTTTCCTCCTGATTTCTTGTTTAAGCACTTTTAATGATGCTGTTGTGTCGAATAAGCATAATTTGCAATTCAACTCGATATTCTATACGAAAATCAAATCTTGGCCGATTTAAACAAATCAAAAACTAAATCGTCATCAAATTTTCGGCAGAAGACGATTTTGGTAGTCGTTTTCTTGAAACGATGACTGTCCGAGCGCGCAGACCCAAACGGATTATCGCTCTTGCTTACGTCGAAGCGGTGCCGACATCGATGTTAACACATCGACAACATTTCAATTTATGAGCTGGCGGCTTATCTGATGTAAGTGCGCACGCGCCGTCATTATCTTCCATATATACATTGCTTTCTCACATGCATACAGTTACCGAGATGGCAGGCTTGGAAAACGTCTAGCTTGTTGGCGTCTTTGAGGGTGTGGTTGTGGGTTCGATCCCGCGCGATCGTGAACTTTTCTCCTCAGCTTTAAAATAATTAAATTAAATAACGCAGTTACTTATCCTCTCTCCGCTAGATGGCGCTTATGAAAATTAGGAACCTAAATGCAGTTACTTATCTCCTCTCCGCTAGATGGCGCTCATGATAATTATCGCCAACCTTGAACGGGACTTAGAAAAATTTAATTTATAAAATTGACCAAATATTGCAAAATAAACCTTAGAATTCCTTATGGGAAATTACATGTAAAATTGACCGATTTTGCGCTCGCTCTCTCCTAGCTATACTACTTTGATTATTATTTCGATGATTCTTATTTCCTTTAATTAAGTACTTCTTTGTAACTTTCTTTTATTTTAATACAGCCTTGAAAAAGATAGCCACCGCTATCGAAACGTTGGTAATTGAAAAAAAGTTTTCATTATCCTACAGCCCATAGTGCCGCAACCCTATGAATGTTTGTCACTCTGGTTATACATTCTCGGCAGTGAATTACTAAAATTATATATACAGGGTGGGGCACCGTATACGACACGGTCTCTCAAGGGGAATCCATACAATATAATGTTTTTGTGATAAACGAAATAGATGCAGAATTTTTCTGGCCACAATCTAAAATTATTTTTATACATACAGGGTGATTCAAAAAAAAGATACATATCAAAGTTATGTTTTTTTAAATTGAATGTCCTATATTTTTTATTATTTTCGGATATAAGAGTCAAAATAAAAGTGAGTTTCTTCAGTATTCCCTATACCTATCTCTTTCCATTTTGAAAATATCCAAAGATTTGTTGAAATGTAAGGTATGAACTATTTTTCTATAATTTCCAAAGTTGCTCATTTTGAACTTGAGCTAAAGGTTTTATCATATTGATAAAGGTCAAGGTTATAGCCTGTATCATATTTCAATATCAAAAATCATACAGGGTGTTGGAAAAATATGGTTGTAAAATTTCAATATAAGATATTGAAAAACTTCGTTATCTTAAATGGAACACCCTCTATATTATTACATATTTTAATGCAGAATTGAATCCTCTTTCGAATTGTATAAGGGTTCCCTATAACTAAACTCAAGGCATTTCTTGAATTTTGCTTCTTTATCACAGTAGGAACATTACCCAATTAATCTGGACAGCTTTGAGGCTGTTACCATGGAAATGTTTTATAACTGACAGTTTTGAAGCGTTTAATTTATAAATACAATTTAAATCAGTGTACTATTCAAATAAAGCAAAATGAAGACTTATCCTATCGAAGAGAGAATAAATATGCTTCTAATAATTGGTGAGTGTCATGAAAATTGCCTATTGGCTTCAAGAGTATATGCTGAAAGATATCCAACCGTATCACATCCAAATAGAGCTGTGTTTGAACGGTTACTGAGAGAATTTCGGAATTCTGGTACTGTATCCTACAAACAAAAAACTACGCTAAAACCTATTGTAGATGATGAAGAAAATGAGTTTGTGGTCATAGGATCTGTTATAGAACACCCTCATACCAGTCAACGCAAAATAGAAAGAGAAACAGGTATTAGTAGGAGAAGCATTTCAAGAATATTGAAAAAATATCGGTTTCATCCTTACCATATTCAGATACACCAAGAACTTTATGAAATGGATTTTAATCACAGACTTGAATTTTGTGTTTGGACTCTAGACAGATTAGGCGATAATGAACTCTTTCTAGATTCAATTCTGTTTTCTGATGAATCCACTTTCCATAATAACGGCCTGGTGAACAGACATAATTTCCATTATTATAGTGATGAGAATCCTCGAATTTTTCGAAATACTAATTACCAACATAGATGGTCAGTTAATGTATGGGGGGGTGTTCTAGGGTCCCAATTAATAGGTCCTTACTTTTTTGATGGCATTTTAAATGGACAAAAATTTCTAAGATTCTTACGTGATAAACTACCCGAACTTTTAGAAAATGTGCATTTGAATATCAGACAGCAGATGTGGCTGCAGTTGGATGGTGCTCCAGCCCATTTTCAAAGGAATGTTAGAGAATTTCTTGATAGGCGTTTCCCAAACAGATGGATAGGAAGAAGCGGCTCGCAAAATTGGCCACCAAGATCTCCAGATCTAACATGTGTGGACTTTTTTTTATGGGGATACATTAAAAACATTGTATATGACACCCAGCCCACAACAGCTGAAAATATGAAAGAGAGAATAAGAGCCGCTTTTCGATCCGTGACACCACAGATGTTGAGGAAAGTTAAAAGATCTTTTGAAGAGAGAGTTCAATTATGTATTCAAGAAAATGGACGACATTTTGAACATTTACTCTAGTGTTTCTTATTTTATTATATTTTTATACTGTTATTATTTTTATATCATTCAATAAATGTCTTGTTCTTAATACTTTTATACCGCTACGCCTAGTAGCTGTGTAAGGGAAGTATTGTATTCGTGTAAAATTTTCGGTACTCTGTTTCTACGTTCCAGGGCTTTTTGAGTCCAACAAACATATGTTTTGCTATTGGTCTGTCTGTCTGTATGTTTCTCATATTCGTCAGTATTTGTTTGAGAGAGGTAGAAAAGAAGTGTGAGTGGACTTACCACATTTTTCCTTGGGCTTTCATAATAATACGTTATCAATAAATACTTATAGGTATTTCTTTACGTTTCACAGTATCTATGTAAATGTAAAACGCTGATATTCCAAAAAAAAATATATTAATGGAGTAGTTGTCTTTTAAGGGTAAAACCGACAGCAATAGAATAGTATAGTATCATTACCCGTCAGTTAATTATTTCATATGAGTTTTGAAATTCTAGGAGATTGGATAATAATCGTGAATCAATTAGTACTGTAATAATAATAATGGAATTTAACTATAATAATGATTATTTTAAAACGTCATCCCAATCATAATGGCATTGGGAATATAAGACAGAATTATTAGAGAAGTGCGAAATTGAAGAAATTCGTTGAGTTTAGTTATAGGGAACCCTTATACAATTCGAAAGAGGATTCAATTCTGCATTAAAATATGTAATAATATAGAGGGTGTTCCATTTAAGATAACGAAGTTTTTCAATATCTTATATTGAAATTTTACAACCATATTTTTCCAACACCCTGTATGATTTTTGACATTAAAATATGATACAGGCTATAACCTTGACCTTCATCAATATGATAGAAGGTATAGCTCAAGTTCAAAATGAGCAACTTTGGAAATTATAGAAAAATAGTTCATACCTTACATTTCAACAAATCTTTGGATATTTTCAAAATGGAAAGAGATAGGTATAGGGAATACTGAAGAAACTCACTTTTATTTTGACTCTTATATCCGAAAATAATAAAAAATATAGGACATTCAATTTAAGAAAACATAACTTTGATATGTATCTTTTTTTTGAATCACCCTGTATTTATAAAAATAATTTTAGATTGTGGCCAGAAAAATTCTGCATCTATTTCGTTTATCATAAAAACATTATATTGTATGGATTCCCCTTGAGAGACCGTGTCGTATACGGTGCCCCACCCTGTATATATATATATATATATATATATATATATATATATATATATATATATATATATATATATATATATATATATTATATATAAACTTTTGAGCCAAATGTTTTTTTGGACTAATTTATAGACATATAACAACATGCCGTTGAATTTTTTTCAAAATTCAAAAGTGTGAACGATCGCATACATTTCTATTAGAAATTTACCTAAAATGAATCATATTTTGGGAGGGTCGTACCCAGGTCGAGTGGATGATACACTTTTAGGTAAATTTCTTATAGAAATGTACCTATTGCGATCGTTCAGTATTTGTTAGAACACACTAAACTCTATGATTGGGTAATCTGCCGAAGAATTTTATGGGGCTTAAAAAAGAATACTCTTCTTGCTAACCAAGCTTTCGAAAAATATATTTTCATCTTCAGGGCTAAAAAATATACAATAAGGGTGGAATTTGATGAAAGAAAAATAACAAATATTGATAAAACATGAACACTCAAAATAAATTTGATGTATTTGTACATTTTCTGGAGATCTGTAGACCGTGATTAAAAAAATATATAGTATATTTATTGAAAAGAAATAGGCGAAAAAAAAAATTCTGCCTTGAAGTGGAACTCGAACCCTGTCTGCTTTATATTCAACAGCCAAAACAAAAACCTCTAACCGCAAGGCTATGACACATACGACAATTTTATTTAATAACATTTAGGTATACCAATGAAAAGGTTGTTCAAATTTCAATTCAATTAATTTTGAAAAATTTTGAAACTTTTCCGCTGACTATAGGCCATCGGGATTTTTTTAATTGGGCTACCCGTAAGCATAAATAAACAAACACGGCTCCCCGTACGGCTACAGAGGCAAATCTATGAAGAACTCTTGTGCATAAGTGTGCGCATTATTCGATTTTTTGCGCAATACTTGAAGAACTACCTACCGTTCCCGGTGAGAAACATAATATGTACGTTTAAGTGTATCTGTAGTGGCCACATAGCGAAAGCACAAACAATACCTGATCTGAAAGAATAACTCGATACAGAATCTGGGGTGATAATGAATATTAGATAGATCTCAACAACGCTGGTAAGGTGTGTGCAATGTTCAGAGAAAAGGAAACCACTAGACAGAAGATCATCATAATCTCGACATAACTTTATAAATAATCTATAATAACATTATAATAATATAATCTATTAACAAACATTTGAAAACAAATCACTTCAAAGAACACATGTTATCTTCCACATTATAATATCTACCTTTAATTAATTGTGAATATATCTTCAATTGATAATAAATCTGTTTCAAGACGTAGATAATAAACTGTTTGAGTTATTTATGCTATCACAATATAAAATTTTTCTATTACTGTGATTCTGAAATAATGTTATATTTTAATCACGATTTGATTAAAAATGATTGAGATTCTGAAAGAGAAATAACGAGATTGAGAGAAATATTTATCCCGATTGACTTGAACAATATAATATTTCTTGCAAAAACATAAAGGAAGTTCTAATAAAAAGTGAAAACTGTTATTAGTAGAGCGGTGTTCCAAATATGGCATCAATGCAGATACTGCTAACAAAGTTAGGATAGGTTCTGTACAATCGGATCCTGAATATTCTTTTATAGCAGCAACGACTAACTGTGCCAATAATCAAAAAGCTCTTCATAAAATAATTAAAGCATCCTCTATGGGATTCAGAGATAAATCAGGGCAATTCAAATGATTAATTTCCTTCGTTTCAAAGAAGTTATTCTCTGTATGATAAGGTCGAGCATAATATGCCATGAAAATAAAAGCATCTTCAAAAGCCGTTCTTAACAGTCTAGTCTGTGCGTGTAGAATCTCTCTAGTAATTTTACCTAGAACGTGCAATAAAAATCTGTCATCAGTCACATTTCCAGTTTAATGCATGCTTCTTGTGGAAGGAACTATATGAGAATCATAGGAAAATTGAGAGGCACTTGTTGCTTTCCTCCAAACTTTAATTTGGAAACTACCACTTATTAAACATATCCTGGCTTCATAAGTACCTACCTAAACAGACCATAATGACAGTTCAGAAAGTAACTGAACGTGCTATTGACATAACTGCAGTTAAAATCTCAAACTGAACTCGAAGATTTGTGTTCTCAGTAAAAAGACAGAGCCTGGATCTCCAAGTGTATGTCTCACTTTTGAATGAAGTTTTGGAATCGGTATCCAGCGATTTCTTCAAATGGTTAGGGGTTCTGTTGCTAGTCAGTAATACGTCTTTTTCCACTTTTAGGATTATCTTGCACATAATAAGTTTCTAGATAACGAAGCCATATACGCGGAACATGACTTTGTAAGAAACCTATTCGATCATCCCAAATCATGGCGTCTACTTCTTCTACCAAATTTACAATCATCTGTATTATTAAAATACATCAAACTGCTTATTTCAGAAGGGGCACTTGAACAGAATAACATATTACAAATGTTATTTTAAGAGTTCAGTTATTTTTGAGTTGAAAAATTGTAGGTAATCTTTTTTTGATCGATTCTAATAGATATACCAAGCTATATAATTTTCCACTAAAGCAAATATGGGGACAAAACATTTGAATCTAGTAGCAGGATCAATGTCTTTTATTAAACATTTTGAGGATGTATGAAAGCCAGACAACACAATCTAGTATTATCTATATCAAACATATTTATAAGTTCCATAAGAGAAAGCTGAGTATCGTCTCTAACTTGAGGGATCATTCGAAAATTATTGGAATAATCGGCGCGGCTATTGTTCAAATGACAAACCAAGTTTATTCATACAAATAATTGATTTCAGATTATAACTGAGACGAAAAAATCCTGTGCAAGTAAGTGTGCGTATTAAGGTTAAAATTCACAGGCGGAACCTAATCAGAGAAAACGTAAATCCTACAGTAGGATATGCAAGCCTTCACACCGTGCGACCATCTCCCTTCCCATCTGGCAATCGACATTCCATCTCACCCCTGTCACATACTTTATCCCTCTTACATCAGAAAAGATTCTGAGGACGTAGCGAGACGCAGCCTTGAAATATGACTCTTGACTAACAAGTTTCACTTTAAAATGAGAATTTACTTCTGCCCCATATTGGGCCACCGTAAGCGTCCACAGCAAAACGACTAGCCCCTAGTGACCGCCACAAATTAAATTTCTCTGGTTTTATGTTATCGAAGCAAACTGGAGCTACGGGAGTGGTCGGTAGCCTCTAGTGTTGACCGCGTTTAGTGTCCCGCTTCCTCTGCATGTTCGGCCACAGAAGCGGAATTCACAAGACTCTTGCCCAGCTGGTAGCTGCCTCTAGACTCTAGAGGTTTGGCTTTATCCACCGGTGGCATACACTGATGGTAGCCACTGGTGACTCTTTATGGGGCAGAGTTAAGCGTATTTTATTAGTTTACTTTATTTTTTTTAGTTTTTAATGCAACTGAAATAAATATTTTGAAAAAGGGTATGAATTACTTCCAAAAGATTCGACTTATGGTTAAAAAACGGTCACACGAGTGCAAAAATTGTACGGAACTGTTTAATTACGAATAACGAAATTTTTTGAATCGTGACAAAACAGCAGAATATGTGCATAGAAAGATATTTTATTAAAATTAATTCAGGTTGCTGGCTCCATCGAAAATGATATATTAAAATATTGCGCGAAAATTTATCTTTGGAAGCAGTTTTTCATGCATCAGAACAGATAAAATCAGACTAAATTCATTCACCGTCCTCATGATAAAAAATAATACTGTATTTTTTTCTCCGTTCACGGATATTTTTTCCTTGCCTTACTATGTTACCGTTCTAGTATCAATAGAATTAATTTTATTTTGTAGTATTGAGTGCATGATTTTGATTAGATTTAAAGTGATTGGAAAATTTCTATCAATAATTTATTCCATAAAAAACAAAACATTTCAAAAAGTAATTGGTATCTAATCTAATGGATTTAATAATTTTAGTAAAAAAATAAAAATCGGTTAATTCGTTTGAGAATTACGATGCTTCAAGCAGATAAACAGATACAATCAAAGAAAAACTTTCTTGACCAAATCACGTTCCAAACAAAAAATAGAAACTCTATAAAAATAATTATTGGTCCCTCCATTTGGAAGTTGAATTGCCATATGCATATATGAAGATACCCACGATAAACTCAACTGGCAGGAAAAAATCTCTATATCAAGTCACCTTTCAAACAAAAAACTAAATGAAAATCGATCCTTTTGTTTGGGATCCATAGATAAACACTTTAAACTTGTAGCACCCATATATAGTGGCGTCGGGGGCTAGAAATTAGTATCTATTTCAGTAGATAAAATCTTATTGGTTCTCTAATTAACAGTGTTATAATAAAAACTGCATGAACCAAAATTCAAAAACAAACACTGATTGGAAAATCCCGAAGATTTTGTTGGTGTGTAGGAGACCAAGTAGGTAGGTACAAGTTAAAGGATAGAAAAGTTTTAGCACCAAGTTCAAAATTTTGTTTTTTACAAAGCTCTCGATCATTCATAACCAGTTGAAAAAAATTTAATAAAACACATCTTAATGTTTTATATTGATTGATTTCAAATTAGTCATAGAACAATATGCCAGGGGCTTCAACTCAAAAATCATAATTATGAGAAATGTTGCTGAAAATCTACTCATCGGGATTTTTTTCATTGAAATATTTATGATATATGATATCATAACTCTAACTAACTAACTGAAAATTTATTCTTGCAGAATTAATAGGAAAATATTTAGATATTTGATAGTGAGTTTATTGATGAAATGCTTATAAATAACTAATATGGGAGATATTAACCACGATCACCAAAAAATAATGAAATAAATAACTTGAAAAAAAAACTAGGTGCAGAGAGTCTTCTACAGCTGATACATCATCTCTTGCCACCAAAATGAATTTTTCCATAATTTCTTGAGTATGTGTTTACTTTTAAGAGAAAATTTGAAGTGAACAACAGATAACAAACTCAGAAAATTCAGAAATCAACTAACCTAAATAGAAATCTACAATACAATTTAAGGGTAAAACTAAGAGAATAACAAAATCAAAGAATCTTATATTTTATGGACTAAATGAACAAGAATATCAAGAAACCACTTCCCAATTATTTATTATTTTTTATTATTATTTATTATTATTATTACACATGTAATATACAATTAAAGGATAATATAAAAGCTATGAATATTTTTGTTAGGATTCAGTCATGCAATATTTGCACCTAAGTGTATAACACTTGTATGTGCAAAATGTACTACTATTAATTATCTAATCTAATTATCTGTGTATAATTTATGTATGTATGATAATGTTCAATCTAAAGTGTTAGAAAAAGAGAAAAACAGAAAAATACATCTAGCGTTAAATGAGTATCTAATGAGCAAACATTCACAATTATTATAGAGATATAATACATGTTTATAACAAAGCTTCAAACTTATTGTAGTTTATACAAATATACTTTTTACACATTTTGTAGAATAATTTTATAGTGCTTGATGTTCTTATTTGTAGGGGCAGTATATTAAAAACTTTAGGTGCCAAATATGTGGCGAATCTTTGAGAGGAGTTTTTTTTGTACAATGGAATTGATACTTGTAATTTATTTTTTGCTCGAGTGTTGTAAGAATGAGATATTTGTTGGAGATAATGACTATTTTTATAGTAGAATATTGAAATAGTAAGGAAATACAGACTTCTAATATTTAAAATGCTTTCATTATACAAGAAACTGGTTGAATAGTATTTATTTCTATTAAACATCACTTTTAGTATGTAATTTTGCACTACGTTTAGTTGATGTAAGGTGTTGTCATATATTCCACCCCATATGAGTATGCCCTATTTTATAAGCGATTCTACCAGTGCTCTATATACAATCAGTAGTTGTTCTTTATTTAAAATTTTACGGATACGGTATATTGTATATATAAGACTACGCATTTTTTTTACTAGTTCAAGGGCATGCTGATCCCACCTAAGATGTTTGTCAATGGTAACACCTAAATACTTGATATTGTCACATTCTGTTATATGTTCTGTAGTGTTCTCAAAATTCAGGTTATTGTAATTAGGTCTATTGTAGTTTGTGATGGAAAATGCTATGTATTTTGTTTTTTTTTATATTAAGTGAGAGTTTATTAAAATCCAGCCAATCTTTAACATTTTGGATACCTTCAATAGTTTTTACTTTAACACCATCCCAAGAGTCGTCTTCAAATATGAGCACAGTGTCATCTGCATATGAGATTATGGATTTACTTGCATTCAGACGTAGCAGTGAATTTATGTATATAATAAAGAGTAAAGGCCCCAATACAGTGCCCTGTGGGATGCCTAGTTGTGTAATCAAGGGTTCACTTGTCGTATCTCGAATTTTAACAAATTGTTTTCTATTGTTGAGATAGTGTTTAAAGATTTCTAAAGCAGTCCCACGCACTCCATATTGTTCCAAGGCGTCAAGGAGTTTATTGTGTTGTACTGTGACAAAAGCCCTTGCCAAATCTAAGAATACTGCAATACATTTGTTATTTTTTTCCAAGCTATCCTTTATTGAGTTAACCACTTCGAACATTGCGTCAGCGGTGCTTTTACCTTCCCTAAAGCCAAATTGATTTTTTAGTAATATTTGATGTCTATTCAGATGATCATTGAGTCTACTTTTCATGCATTTTTCGAATATTTTGGAAAAATTAGTTATTGTGCTTATGGGTCTATAATTAGAAATATCCGTAGCATTGCCTTTTTTGTAAATGGGGGTTATTAAAGAAGTTTTAAATTTGTCTGGAACTATACCTGTCTCGAATATTAAGTTGATTATATACAGAAGTGGAGATATAATATATGGATGTATTAATTTTATGGTTTTAGATGTTATCCTATCTATGCCTGGAGAAGAGTTATTTTTTAAGGTGCTTATATGTTGGATTATTTCACTTTCAGTAGCTGGATATAAGAACATTAATTCAGAAGTATTTGGGTATCTATTTTTGTAGTTATTAGCAGATTTATTGATTTGAGTAGCCATTTTCATACCAATTTCGCTAAAATATTCATTACAATAGTTGGCCATATCACCATCGTTATTGAATCTAACATTATTTCTATCATAGATATTTATCGTATTACTTTTTTTATTATTTTCTGTGTTGCTCAATTCAGAAACTACTTTAAACAATTTTCTGATATCATTTTTATTTTCGTTGAGTGCATTTTTATAGTAATTATTTTTTGCTTTATGTATTATTTTATTAAGTTGATTTCGGTATGATTTATATTCGTTCATTAGTAATACGTTTTTACTCCTGATCGCTTTAAACTTCAATTTGTCCCTCTTTTTTATAGAGTTAATAATGGCTTGAGATATCCATGGTTTTAGTTTTCTAGAGCATTTTATTCTTATGTCCTTTTTGTATAGACTCTCAACATATTTTTCCATAAATATATCCAAGAATGTTGAAAAAGCTACATTTGGGTCATTATACTTATTTATTATACTCCAGTTTTGCAGTTTCAATAGATTTATAAATTTATTAGTATCTAAAACTTCAATATTTTTAGTTTTTTTTGCGCTTAGGACAGATAATTCGTCATAGTGTAAGTCAAGAAATATTGGATAGTGATCAGTAACATCTGCATTGATGACGAATGATGTATATTTTACGTTAGTTTGTAGTAGATTTTCTTTCACAAAAATATGGTCTATACAAGTTGATGTTGTAGGAGTCACCCTCGTATAAGCGTTAATATATGATTTGTAGCCCAAAGATGACATGAGTGCAAAATAATTGTTTGATACAAGGTCATTCCTCTCCAGTATATCAATGTCTCCAACAAATATGTTTATTTGATTTTGTGGGATATTTTGCAGATAATGTTCCAGCTCATGTACAAAAAGTTCTGCATTTGTTGATGGCGCTCTGTAGCAGGCTTGGATGGATATTTTGATATTATTGACTGAGCAAAGAATTTGACTAATAGTGATTTTACATTGCGGTAAAATTGTGTTATCAAATGTAAATTTTAAACTAGATTTCACATAAATAAGTACTCCATCATTCTGGTTGTTTCTGCTATTATTATATAAAGTGGTGAAGCCTGTGATGCTATATTTATCAACAGATTCGACATTCCAACATTCACTCAGTACAATCAAGTCCGTATGTTTCAAGCTGTAAGTTTCTAAGAATAATAGTAGTTCCTCATGATTTTTCCTAATACTCCTGATATTAATATGTAAGATGTTGAGCAATTTTTGTTTTGTTTTTATATCTTCAATAAATTCAGTTATAATATCAACATTTTTTATGTCACTTGGATCACCATCTTCACTTTCTAAACTGTCCAGGATGTTAACAATAGGATCATTCGTCATTTTGGTAATCTGTTTTACTTTTTAAAACTTCAATATAATATTTCAAAGATGGACAGTTCAAATCGTATGATGAGTGTTCCATGTTGTAATTTTTATTATACTTATCGTTAGCACATTTACAATTGATGCAGCACTTTTGGTGATTGTCACAATTGTTTTCGGTGTGATTACCACTGCACTTTGGACACACGACTTCATTCCGACAGTCTTTTTGTTTATGATGAAATGCTTGGCACTTAAAGCAGCGTAGCACATTCAGATCTTCAAATACTGGGTAGCGCTCCCATCCAATGTATACTTTTCTTTTTTTTATTAAATCCTTGAATGATGCTGATGTACATTCACAGAAAATTGTTTTATCTCCTTTTTTGTTTTCTTTGATATATGTAATTTTGATATCTCCCGTTATATCGTTCTGGTCATATAGGGCTTTACCAATTTCTTCCATAGTCATATCTTCAGTGAAATTTGTAATCTTTATTCCTGGCTTTCTCATCTTTGATATGGATATATTATATTTATTTCGTAGTTTATTTTGTGCTGTTTTCATCAGTAAATCAACTTGTTCTCTTGATTGACATTTAATAAACATACCACCATTGTTAGTTGTCTTTATGTTATCAATGCTTATTTTCAATTCAGCAGGATTTATGGATTTATTGATATCTTTCTTTGTGTCTATGGATGTTTGTTCATTTTTGGGTCTAATTATAATTTTTGGGATATTATTTTGTATGGTGCTTATTTTCTCTATGGTACTCTTCTTCGTTATATCTGAGTAGGAAATGTTATGTTGTTGTTTTTGCTTGTCTTCCATATCTTTAATTCGCTCCTGTAATATTTGAATAATAGTATTTTTGTTTTCGATTATCTCTTCTTTATCTTTCAGTGAAGTTTCAAAGAAATCATTTATGTTCCATTTTCTACAGCTTTCACAATGATATTTTAGAATACGTCTCTGCAAAACTATGCATTTTAATTCCGATGATGATAAATCTGAGCAGTCGCCACAAATGTAAGTTCTGCATATGTCACAAGGGAAAATAGGGTTCTTTGGGTCCTTAGATGTATTTTTGATCTTACATCTTGCACATTCCAGTTTCTCCATATTCAATAACTGTTATTAGCATTTTTAGGTAGCACGCCCCTGTTAGATTCTTTATGAGTGGATTCTTCACAGGTGTTTTAGATGCTGCAGATGTTGTTTTGTTACTATGCGTGTTGGGCTCGCTTGTACTTATTTCTGCAATTATCTACATAGGCAACCAATTTTTTAATAACATCACTTATTCAGTTCGAAGTTCACTACTTTGTCGATATTTTGATACCAAACAAAATTAAAATCGCACTCACTAAACCAGTTAGATTTGCACTCAAATCACGACCGATACACCCACAACGGTTGTATCGACTATACTATATAAATATGATCCTACAAATCACAGAAGTGATACAAAATAAACTGGAAATCAAAAGCATTTATAAGCAATTCTTCTTCGTATAAGGGGGAAAAAACTTCAAATAATGGATAAACGTAGGAAGAAAAACTAACTAACTAAGAGTGAACCGGCAAAAACACCAGTAAAACAGATAGGAGAAGATTTTTTTTCAGAAGTGGGAATGCCAAGCAACGTTATCATGGAGATACAGCAAAATGAAGAAAAAAGCAAGAAATCTGAAGGCGAAAAAAGAGAATATAGAGAATATAGAGATACTGAAACCTACAAATAGGGAAATATATATATATATATATATATATATATATATATATATACAGGGTGGGTCAAACTCCTGTATTTCTTCGATATTGGCTGAACTATAAGATATATCATAAAAATTATTCAACAAAAGTTTATTGATGCAGTCTGTTCCATAACCTAAAAATATTTTAAATTATACAGGATGTTCCATGAAAAAGTTACAGGGTGTCGACCTGTTATTTCAAATAGAACACCCTGTATTTTATATGATATTTTGATTAAGAATTTTTTTACAAATACATTTTGGCTGAAACTATTTTCTATGTAATGAATAGTTTTATAAATAAACTAGTTTTTTTACAAAAACATAAATCTGCAGAAGGTCAAATGATGAGCTGTCATGTGATTATCTTTCAGTATTTCAATAAATTTTTGACTGATACAGATTTACCATAGTATGAACTTTGTTCCAGCAGTTTTTGTTACAAAGTATGCTGTAGCACTTCTCAGTAAAAGAATGGTCAAATTGAAGAACTTCGAAGTACGATAACTTAGTTTTTTTAAATGGAATGCTATATTTTTCAATATTTAAAAAGAAACACGATTTATTTTTAAGACGTTTCATATATCATGTTTCTATAGTCAAATTAAGCCATTTTCTTGAAATTTTAGATTTATTCAAGAAACTACCAAATTTAAATAATTTTAGTACTAGCCTGTTCTTAATATTTTAATAAGTGACGTTTCTGTCAGAAATTTACGTACTCCATAAAAGTCTTAAATTTGTTTCCAGTTCCTGTAATTTTCATACGTTTCTAATATAAGATTTTGGTATTTCGTTAAGTTCTCGTTTGAATAGTTTCGTTAATTGTCTTGTTTATTTTTATTGACTTTGCTGTTGTTTAAAATGAATTTTGTCTTGTTTACTTTTATTGACTTTGCTGTTGTTTCAAATGAATTATTCCCAAGAAGAACTTATTTCTATGACTTCAGTTCTTATTGAGTGTGACAGAAATAGTTTGCTGGCATCTAGACTCTACCGTCAAAGACATCCGGAACGTCGTCATCCCCAGGTTCAATCTTTTAACCGGCTGAATGAGAAGTTTTATAGAACTGGTTCAGTACATTATGAAAAACGGGGTGAAATAGCTAAGAGAATCTTAGTGGATACTACAGTGGAGCAAGTTCTTCTAACTGTTACAGAGAATCCCAGTACAAGTGGAAGGAAAATTGAGGAACAGTTGGAGGTATCAAGAACTAGTGTCAGAAGAGTGTTAAAGGCACATACGTTCCATGACTATAAACTGCACTACTGCCAAAATCTCAGTGATCAAGATTTTGTTAATAGGTCGATGTTCTGTGAGTGGGCTCAAACTAGATTGGATGAAAATGAGGATTTTTTCAACGGTGTTCTTTTCACAGACGAGTCAACGTTTAAAAATTTTTATGTACCGAATAAAATAAATGCCCATCACTATGCCCAAGAAAATCCTCACCTCTTGAATCAGATAGACCATCAACACCAGTGGTCTATCAACGTGTGGGGCGGTATATTGGGAAGAAGTGTGGTAGGACCTCACTTTTTCGATGGCCGGCTAACTTCAGCTTCCTATTTGAACTTTTTAGAGAACCATTTACCAGTGTTACTTGCGGACGTAGAGGAAAATATCGATATTGATAGATTTTGGCTTCAACAAGATGGAGCACCTGCGCACACAGGTCAAATTGTTCGAACTTTTTTAAACAACAATTTTCCTATGAAATGGATTGGCATTGGTAGCAATTTTCCATGGCCAGCGAGAAGCCCTGACTTGAATAAGTTGGATTTTTTCCTGTGGTGATACTTGAAGGGTCATGTGTACAGCACTGCACCTACCACGCGAGAAGATATGATGCAACGCATTGAAAATGCATTCCAAGCAATTACACCAGCGATGCTGGATAATGTCGACAGATCGCTACGTCACAGAATCCAGCTTTGTGCTAACGAAAATGGAGGGCATTTTGAACAGTTGTTGTAAACAGTTAATAGTTTTCTATTTGTTGTTATTATTATATTATTTTTGTTTCGCCTTGAGTTTCATTAAATTTAATACATGATACTATTATATTTTCTTGGACTTTAAACACTAAACCAATAATTCAACAAAAGTTATGTTTTCATTGTGGTACGTAGGCTATCTTTCAAGTTTTCAAACATTATCAAAACAAGTATAATAAAATTTTCTTCAACAGTTCTTGAATCACATGACTTGAAAAAATAACGACTGGACACACCAACAATTTGTGTTCGATCTACGCCAACGGTTCCAGACACCAAATAGTATTTCTTGAATCAAAAAATACCTATTACGTTTCAAACAAAAAACTGTTAAATTCAAAATAAAACATATGTTTCTTAGAAATATCAGGAATAAATGCCCGAAATGTCATTTTTCATGTACCTAATAGACACGTTCACAAGTGAACAATTAAAAAAACTCGCATAATAATGAATAAGCACTTATTATATAAAAAAAAATCAGGATTGTGATATCCGGTTCATGGATACCCAGATACAATTCTTAATCTTCCCGGGGAACCAATAATTAGACCCAGACCCGGTTTTTGCTACACTTGTCATACCGAAACGCCTGATTTAATTACCAGTAAATTAGGTTTTTCTACCTAATTCTTCCATACATCGTACGTACAAAAACTCAAAATTATACATCACCTTGCTACCCGTACTTACATTACCACCATTTCTAGTATAACAAATTCATATGAAAATGAAGGAACCAGGTAATGCATAATGAGCGATTACTACACATAAGTACTCAATTTAAAGTTGCAGTCGGAATATGTATTATCTCGAAAAGAAGAAAAAAACAATTATAAAGTTTCTTGAACACTGACAGAAACGTCACTCTTACTATAATAAAATTTAAAAATAATCATAATTTGGTAGTTTCTTGAATAAATCTAAAATTTCAAGAAAATGGCTTAATTTCACCATAGAAACATGATATATGAAACGACTTAAAAATAAATCGTGTTTCTTTTTAAATACTGAAAAACAAAGCATTCCATTTAAAAAAACGAAGTTATCGTACTCCGAAGTTCTTCAATTTGACCATTCTTTTACTGAGAAGTGCTACGGCATACTTTGTAATGAAAACTGCTAGAAGAAAGTCCATACTATGGTAAATCTCTATCATTTAAAAATTTATTGAAATACTGAAAGATAATCACATGACAGCTCATCATTTGACCTTCTGCAGATTTATGTTTTTGTAAAAAAACTAGTTTATTTCTAAAACTATTCATTACATAGAAAATAGTTTCAGACAAAATGTATTTGTAAAGACATTCTTAATCAAAATTTCATATAAAATACAGGGTGTTCTATTTAAAATAACAGGTCGACACCCTGTAACTTTTTAATGGAACATCCTGTATTATTTAAAATATTATTAGGTTATGGAACAGACTGCATCAATAAACTTTTGTTGAATAATTAGTATTATATCTCTTATAGTTCGGTCAATATCGAAGAAATACACGAGTTCGGCCCACCCTGTATATATATATATATATTTATATATATATATATATATATATATATATATATATATTTATATATATATATATATATATATATATATATATATATATATATATATATATATATATATATATATAATTAAATGAGGAGCTATCCGTACCAGATGACCATATTAGAATATGAATAATAATTTTATACCTAGCTGGTAAATTGAACCCGTAGGGTGCCGTAGCAAAAACGAGGTTTGTCGTCTACATATTGCGTTTGTATGCGTTTTTTCCACTATACTGCTCAATCAGATTGATTAACAAACATAGCATCAGTCTCCCAGACATATATCATGATTTCGAGGTTGTTGCCTCTCATCAGTATGTCGTAGGGAGAAGATCCATATTTGATGATCAATCCTTATTTGGAACTCATACTTGTATTAATCTGTCGTATAGAACTGTCGGTGGGGACAAGTATGAGCGATATATTAAGCATGTATAATGGTGGATAAAAACAATCGGCAAAGGTGAATAATGAATTAATTAAATGAGGAGCTATCCGTACCAGATGACCATATTAGAATATGAATAATAATTTCATGCCTAGCTGGTAAATTGAACCTACGTTTCGTAGGGAGCCGCAATAAGAACGAGGTTTGTCGTCTACATATTGCGTTTGTATTTCACTATACTGCTCAATCAAATTGATTACCAAACATAGCATCAGTCTCTATGTTTGGTAATCAATCTGATTGAGCAGTATAGTGAAACGCATACAAAAGCAATATCTATCCTTGGCTAAAATCATTGTTCTTCCTAAGTTCACAACAGTTTTATTTTTTCGTTCAGCACAGCCATTTTGTTGTGGTGTGTATGGGTTTGACAATACCAAAATTATTCCATGTTTTGACATATTTTCTCGTACATCATTGTTATCGAATTCCTTGCCACCATCACAATATAAGACTTTCATGGGTTTCCCTCGTCGATTTTTGTCAGTTGAACAACCTCTTGAATTTTTTCCGCAGTCTCTGATTTTGCTTTTAGAAAATAAATTTTTCTCATTCTGGAATAATCATCACTCGTGAAACATAACATATATACAAATATATTTGGCTCCACCCAAAGAATCACATTCCATCGGGAAGCATAAATCAGCATGCATTATTCGACCTAATTCTTGAGCACGTTGCCAGCGTTCATAGTTACTGTCACGATGCTGCTTACCTTCCATACAAGCCCCACAAAAGAAATCATCGTTGATGAAAGCAACATCTTGTCTCCGCAATAACTGTTTCACATGAATTTTATTTTGATGACCAAACCGATATTGCCAAATCTGCAACGTTTGTCTTGAAACAACATGTGCTTTGCTAATCGAAGAATTTTCCTGCTCTCACCGTAATCAACATTTTGTATACACGACCATTACGAGCTCCTCGTGTCTTAACAAGACCATCTCGTAGAAATTCAATGTTTTTCCTCGGCGAAACGAAGGTCATCCCTTTCTCCGTCGCTGTGATTACGGAAGGCAAATTTTTGTGTGCGTTAGGTACATACAAAATATTTGCCAATACACATGACACCCAATTTCCGTCAACCAAGCTTCAAAATTGATTGAGCCTCTACCAAGGGAATCCATCGTGCTATTGTCTCCTATGTAAATTTAAGTCGGTACAGTATCTGATCTGTTCAAATGATGAAAAATATTCGCGATGATGAGTGACGTGTTCAGTTGCTCCACAGTCTGCAATCCAACAATCTTGACTTTCACAAGACAAAGTCTCGCAAATAAATGCTTCATCGTTTTGAGTTTTCTTATTAGGAGCTTTGAAGTTTTCATACTTTGTTTTACTTCGGCATTATTCGGCATTCATTACGAAAATAACCATATTTTTAACATTTATGACATTTGAGCTTTGACTTATCTTTCTTATTGTCACCTAATTTTTCTGTCGATTGATTTGACATTTTCCATGAATTATTCTTACTATTATCACTCCTTTTTCCGCGATAATAGTTTATTTGCTCATGTTTCTTATGACCTTTTACTTTACTTGTTAATAAAGCGAAAATCTCTTCTTGTTTCTACGTGCGCTTTTGCCGACGCGTTTCTTCGGAAGACATGATACCAATCAAATTTGGCCAAGTCTGTTGATCCTCCGCAGGAGCCCACCAAGCTAGACAGAAACTTTCGTGATCGTCTTGTAGAGAATCTAAAAACTTGACTACAAGCGATAAATCACCAGGTTTTACTTTTAACTGCTGCATTCGCAAAACTAAATCTTCAAATTTAGCAATGTGTTCAATCATACTATCAGGTGCTTTGAAGTTGAAAAATTCCGTTTGAACATTACGCTCCGATTGCTTACTCTTTTGCTGATAAATTTACTGATGTTTTTCCACATTTCTATAGCCGATTCACATGCAAGTAGCAAAGCTATCATCTTTGAATCTATAGTTTTCACAATTCTCTGACTTGCTGCGCGATCTGCCTTATCATATTCTTTCAACGATAGTATGTTGCTTCTCAGAATGGCGTTTTTCTTACATCCCGTGTGGCTTCAAGGTTACCAGCTGAAATTTGGCACAATTGTTACTTATTACCTACTTTGCTTAAATCCAAAAGCTGGAAAAAATCGGACAGTGCAGAAGGGCACAAGAAAAAAAATCGAAATAATTGCACCAGTGTAAAGAAGAAAACGTTATTGATTATTTTATATAAATTCAATGCAGATTTTTGTGGAAATTATATATTTTTTCAATTTTTTAAAGTCGCGAAATATACGTGCCTTTATGGAGCTACGCTAGTCAAATAGTTGATTATATCGAATCAATACAAGGCATTTTCTAATTAATTTTTAGTTTTTTCCGTTTAACCCGTGATATCTCGTAAACGACGGCGTTAATCGGAAAAAAAATTCTTTGAAAAAGTTTTTCGCGTCTTTCATTCTACCACCGGTGTAAGATTAATAATTTTAGGAAGTGAAATAGTGACGTAATTTAATAAAATGCGATGCGGTGTCAAAATGCAAGGCTGCGAGTGCGTCTGCCACTTCGCGTCTCCACTCCCGACAACGATGTCGCATCTCACTTTAACACCGTAGCTTCACGCTCCATCCTTTTTGCCCGACTTCCACTTGCTGTTGTTTATTGCGTTCATGCACAACTCTTCTTTTTCTATGTGTTTTTTTTGTGACTAAAAAGACAGTATACCTAAGTGTAGTTCCATTGTACCAGAGGGTTGTTTCAGGGTTTTCTGTAAATACCACAATTACCTAGGTATTATAGGTACCTACGTTGGAGTAATAAAATGGACAGTACAAGTTCCGTGAATAAGAGTCATTACTAAAATTAAAAGTCTAAACTGGCCCAGTGTGCATAATATGCAAGAAAAATTTCCAAACCTTCATTGAAGCCACTCAGATATGCGTTAACGAAAAACTCTGATATTGACAAAAATGGAAATTTGAAAAATGCCATTTGGCGCAAATCTTGTAACTTACTTTGGAAAGAAGAGCATTAACTGTTTGGAAATGAAAATAAAAAAAGAAGAAGAATTCAAGTACCTACATGGGCATTAAACCACCCCCTCCTGTTGGTAAAATGCTGCGCAAAGATATTTTCGGTATAAAAAAGTGCGTTTTATATCAAAAACGATCAACAACACGGCGTTTCTCGCAGTCAATATAGATGTTCTTAAAAGCATAGGATCAAACGATAGTATTGCTATGGAAATTCAGTACCATACAGGTTGTTTACTATCAGAGTAAAAGAGACTGCTCAAACATACACATGTGGGTATTACAAGAAAATTCCCCATAGATACAAGTTTCAAAAAAGACAAAGCTCTAGATTCCATTACCGAAAAAAGGAAAAATAGTTAAGGAAAATATCTAATTGAGTCATCTTATGAAAATCGCTAAGATACCCACTTACCTTCCATCACTACAGAAAATTGATTTTAGGATATAGAAAAATGTTCGTTACATAATAAAATGTAAGTATTTTGCAAGTACCTTTAGTATAAAAAAATTAAAAAGCAATAAACTTTACAATACGAGTATGCAGTCTGAGCAAGAGCAGGCTAGAGCTACGGCGTTCAAGTGAGATGCGATATCGTTGTCGGGAGTGGGGACGCGAAGTGGCAGACACACTCGCAGTCGTGCATTTTGACACCGCATCGCATTTAATTAAATTACGTCACTATTTCACTTCCTAAAATTATTACTCTTATACCGTTGGTAGAATGAAAGATGCGAGAAACTTTTTCAAAGAATAGTTTTTTTCGATTAACGCCTTCGTTTACGAGATATCTCGGGTTAAACGGAAAGAACTCTGAAAATTAATTAGAAAATGCCTGGTATTGTTCCGAGATAATCAACTATTTGACTACATTAGCTCCATAAAGGCACGTATATTTCGCGACTTTCAAAAATTGAAAAAATATATATTTTCCATAAAAATCTGTATTGTATTTATATCAAAAAATCAATAACGTTTTCTTCTTTACAAGGGTGCGATTATTTCGATTTTTTTCTTGTAGGTATTCTTCTGCACTGTCCGATTTTTTCCAGCTTTTGGTTTTAAGCAAAGTAGGTAATAAGTAACGATTGTGCCAAATTTCAGATTGTAACCTCGGCGCCCCCACACAATTTTTAAACGAATTAACGGGGACCGTTCACTCTACTACCAATGCCGGTTGTGTAAGTTACTCAATGCATACTTCGTAAGCTCCTCCAGTTCCACGCAACAAATTCTTCACAGCAAACTGCCAAATACTCCAATTCTCAACACCTCGTAGCTTTTCAATGCCATGAACTTCCATTTTTGACCGACGAACCCCGAACGGAGGAGGTATACAATTCGACTGTGCTTAACTTTTTTTTTTTTGGTTCGTGCGCGCCTTTTATATAGTAAACGAGCTCCGATTTTGATGATTTTGGATTCATTTGGAAGAAAGGGATTGAGAAATGGTCCCATATTCATAAAAACGCAAATCCGAAATCTCCTTCCCTCCGAAAACCGCCCCCGAAGGAGTGGTGGGGGCGAATTTTCTCGAAAATCGAAAATCTGAGTTGGTATAATTAAAGATAGGACAAGATCCGGAAACGTTTAAATTGAAAATTTTTTCAAAAGTGTTTCGGTTTTCGAGATAGACGCATGTTAAATATGTATTTTTGCTATGTACAGAGGACAATTTCTTTCGAAAATTGAAAATTTTTCGATACTACATGAAAGATATAATTATTTGTAGCAACATTTATAATGAACATTTTTTCCTTAGAGTTACTGTTTTCGAGTTAAATCGGTGTTAACATGGTAACAACTAAAATATTCAAGCGTATTTTCCGCAGCGATGTTCTGAGATCTCAATAATAACAACTACAAGCAAGGAATATACGTGGGTAATAGGACTAGTACTATCTTCATTGATATGGTACAGTGAACGTTCAACGATTTTCGGGACTAATGTTACACTCAAAAGTGTGAAATAAATATTTTTTACCAAAAATTGGACCGACGTTATTAGTTGATGCACTGAAATGTATAAAATAATATTACTTCTATTGGTGATGGTACTTGTGAAGTTGGTGCCAAAAGTTATCAATCTAACTGCAACTGCACAACTTCAAAAGTACTATCACCAATAGAAGTAATATTATTTTATACATTTCAGTGCATCAACTAATAACGTCGGTCCAATTTTTTGTAAAAAATATTTATTGTATAAGCCATTGTTAACCTTTCAAGTGCTCAAATTCCAGCTACTTTGGAAGTTATTCCATTAACAACAATTACTCACATCAACCACGCTCGGCTACCATGTTAATTGAAGAGTAATTTAAATTATACAAATTGGTATTAACGAGATTATATTGATACTAAATACAGTAAATGACATTAAAAATAAAATTATTATGATAATAAAAAAGAACAATTAACCATGTCTACACATTTCACACGACTACTTGAATTTTTCATTTTGACTGTATTCCATTTTCTTAACAATTTCTAGAACCTGCAGAATATTAGCGCAGGTTCATACCTAATTTCGCAAAATTTTCAAACCCTTGAACAAATACTTGAGAAAAATTCAACTTTCAATTACGATCTTCAATGCCAAGAATATTTAAAAAATTTGAAATAATCCCTTGTCACATCTCCAATTATCATTTATCCAAATTTTATTCTCACAACTGATGCAAATAAATTTGCAATTGGCAGCGAATTTTCTCAAGGTCCAGCCGGAAAACATCTCCCTACAGCGTATGCTTCCCGAACATTGAGACAAATTATTCTACTATTGAAAGGGAATGATTAGCTATTGTTTAGTATGTGAAACATCTCCGACCGTACCTCTTTGGTAGAAAATTCATACTCATTACCGATCATAGACCTTATACCTGATTATTCTCTATTGAAGAGTAGTCGTTTAGCAAGATGGTGTCTTAAGCTTGAAGAGTATGACTATCAAATTGAATATATAAACCTGGAAAGATTAACCTCACTGCTGACACACTTTTCAGAGTCAAAATCAACCATATTTATGATAATAATAAATTTCAGTCCAATTCACGGTCCTCTCATTTTCCAATCCTTCCTTTACGCAACAACGACGACTCAGACACTGAATCCGAAAAATCTAATAACGTCAGCAACGAACGAGTATACGAAGAATTCAAAATCTTTGTCGACACTTAGATATAAGTTAAGCTCACTTATTGAAAATAGAATTTACAAACCAGCAACTTTAAACTGCTTCTAGAACATTATTATAAGCGTCTAGATAATCATAGAACTTTCTCGATGAATGTAATGTCAAAATTCAGATATATATATATATATATATATATATATATATATATATATATATATATATATATATATATATATATATATATATATATATATAAAGCCGTGTCGATCACGAATCAGTTTAATTTATTGTATCAGTCAATTGGAGACATAAATCGATAGTAGTTGAAAGCGATAGTCAAAGTGACAAGTTCTGACATTTGTACTACTGCAGAAGGTCGTCTACAAGGTGTTCAAAATAAACCATTGCAAGCAATCTGCGAATTCTGAAGTATTACGCAAGTGAACTCACCCCACAACGCTTAGCACAGGGTTAAACGTTACAATATATATATATATATATATATATATATATGTATATATGCTAAGAATAAATCTATAAACCTTTTTATTATTACTATTTGACGCAGGGGTGCCATAGCAGGTACTTAGGCCATTCGGCCCATTTGTGCCTATCCCCCTTGCTCCCTAGACCTACGGTTCCCCGAGTATCCTGACAACCTGGTCCAGATATCTCAGAATTTCCCCTGGCGAGGTGAGGCTGATGTTGGTCAGATCCGGGCACTTCAGTCCTAGAATGGCCTCACGAACGTCGGATAGAGCGTGGCATTCTATGAAGAGATGCTCCACTGTCTCTTCCTCCTCCATGCATGCCCAACATGTCGGGTCATCGATGTGTGTAGGTGTTTTCTTAGCGCAGCCCAGAATTGAGTTCCACCTCTGACAGTATCTGAGGTGTGTGTCCTCTTTAATGAAGTTGGCACCCGCCAGCTTATCCAACTTGTCACTGCCCTCATTCCCATCGTGTGATAGAACCCAAGCTAGTTCCACCACATTTTCTAGTTCTGACAGTTTGCGGTGACAGTTCAGCGTGGTTCTCGCGTCGTATCTGCCCTGTTCAAGCGTGGAGAGCGAATTCCGTAGATTTCGCTGGTGTGTATGCGAATTGGTTGGAGGATAACGGTCTTTGGGTTAAGACGTTACCCTTGATCCAGCCGTCGCCTAGTCTCTCCAGCGTCTTCAGTAAAAACGAGGTAAGGCAGATTGGACGGTATGATTTGGCAGATGAGTCTTGCCTGCTTTTGGTAGGAAGACTACCCTGGCTATTCTCCATCTCTCGGGTACAGGTGTAAAGCAAGGCATGCCCTGAGGATAACCACCAGTTCGTCCAGTACAGTTTCCAGTCCCCAATGAAGAACCCAGGAAAATCCCGTCCGTGCCTGATGACTTATATGTGGAGAATGCCTTGATGGCCCGTATCGTTCCGGTATGATTTCCGACTTCCGCCAGTTGCCTCGATAATATCGTAATATCGACTTTGGGAAATGAGTTGACAGTAATGTTTTTGCTGAGTCTCTTTACAGAAGAGTCTCCATGATTCCCGTTGTTTTGGGTAAATTTCCTACTTCAACTACCTTTGGTATAGTCTGTAGACCTCCCAGTCGGACGTATTTTGGGATGACTCTCTCTCGCTCTGTTGAAGAGTCTTCGCAAGTGGGTCCTTTTGATCTTCTCTTCTCAGAGGCGGGGTATGCTCAGAAGTACTCATAATCCGCCTAGTGAGTGCTTTGACTTGCTTATCTAGGTCCCTTACAGACGTTATCTGAGTGGCTGCCCCATCATTGCCCATAGAAGACTCCAGGTGCGTTAGGTACGCTTCCCTCTCCGTCTTCCTTGGATTACGGTACGACTATTTTGATGTCTTGGCCGCTGAGAGTCTTATTATTATCAGATCTGACAGAACGTTGATTTGTTCCTTCGGTTGAAGATTTCCAAATTTGTCCTTAACAGATATTATACCACTGTTGTTGCAGTCTTCGCTGCCCCAAACGTAATGGTGGGCATTTGCGTCACAGCTCTGTGGCGTCTATTGGTAGGTAGGATAAGGCTACAATCACCTCTTCTTTGCCCTTTTCGAATTCCAGGTGCACTTGGACAGCAGTTAGGTGACATCCTGAGAGGCCTGTAAGTAGAATGTCTTCTATATGACCTAAAAGGGAAACACATGTCCTTGGTCTCTCATTAATTGCTCCAACAAAGGTTTTTCTTTGGGAGGAGGTATCGCTCCCTCCACATACCCGGTTGCCTATGCTCCAGATTTCATGGATAAGAGCTGTTGCTGTCTTCTCAGCCTCCAAGTAACGACGTACGAGTACAGTCGCCCCCCGGGAGCGGTGCAGGTTTGCCAGAACTATGGCTAAACCGGTGGTTTTGGCCATCAGGCTTTTGCTGGTAGGTCGACGATCTCATCTGACTCTGGTGCATCCATTTGCATGGGCGCTCCCTGAACCGAGGCAGTCTCATCTCCCTCTTTCAACTAGGTCAACTTACAGGTGACCTGACCAAGCAGGCTCTTCCTTACCGGCCTCGTGGAAAAGGATCCACCTAAGTATGTCTGTCCATGGGTTTTGAGCAGCCAGGTGCTCCCTCAGAACCCCAGTTTCGACAGGAGGGCCAGTAATCCAAAGAGTCGCCTTGGTTAGCTCAAACAGCTCATCTTCTGGGAGTTGGGTCAACCTTGCTCCCTCCCACAGAGGCTTTGACCGCCTTTACCAGGAAGTCATGTGCAGGTGATCCTCAGCACACCCGCTTGCGAAGCCACAGTGCTTGAAAGTGGGAGTGTGGCTGAGGTCTTATTTAGATTTAGATTTAGATTTAAGAGGGGGTTACATTGCACTGCGACCATAAGGTCTATTGTGCCCCCCACCTGAGTTGCACTCGCCTATACGCGGTCTACAACTCGCCTTCCAGTTCCAGAGTTCTAATGAACTCCAGTATCTGGGTTGGCTTCAAGGAGGATACTTCCTCACTACTGCAGGTTGCTAGTCCAAGGCACTGTTTGCGTTGGCTAGCAATGGCGAGGCATTCCGTCACCAGGTGATCCGGAGTTTCCTCCTCTTCCCCGCAGAATCTGCACTCGTCATCCTCTGCTAGACCTAATCTCATTAGATGCTTCTTGAGGCAACAGTGTCCTGTAAGAAATCCAGTGAGTAGGTGTAGCTTGTTCTTGCTGAGATCCAAATACCAAGTTTTTTAGAAACTTTTTGGAATGATCCAATCCAGGGGTATCCCGCAAGAGTGTTTCTCTTACGGTTTTTTCCTTCTCCAGAAACTCCTTCTTGTAGGTGCTTTTATCTGTGCCACAGAAGGGTTCTGGGCCAGTAAATGGAGTTTGTGCTCCTTTCCTGGCAAGTGTGTTGGCCTCCTCGTTGCCTTTGATTCCCGAGTGGCCGGGAACCCAGACTAAGTAGACCCTGTTGTTCTTGCCTAGCTCATTGAGCTTCCTTCGGCACTCCCATGCCATTTTAGAGTCAATGGTATGAGAGTTCAGTGCTTTAATTGCAGCTTGACTATCAGAATGTATTGCAATGTCACATTTCTGATAGTTTCTTTCAAGGTTCACCTCCACGCATCTCTCAATTGCAAGCAATTCTGCTTGAAAGACGCTTGGGCAGCGGCCTAGCGCAAATGAGCATTTGGTGCGATTCCCAAATACTCCAGCGCCTGTCCCCGTCGTGGTCTTAGAACCATCAGTGTACCATTTGATGGTATTCTTTTTGAGAGCTTGGGTTGTGAGCCCCCTGTCCCAATCTTCTCTGCTACTTAGCACCGTGGTGAAAGTTCTCTCGATGCTAATTTTCTTTGTCATTACATCACTGGGAAGGTTTGCTGATGGGATGTGTTTGGACAAAGAGGACCAAGCCCTCTGATTCCGAATTCTCACCATTTCTGAACCTTCCCTACATAGTCTTAGAATGGCCTCATGGGCCAATCTGTCTATCACTAGATGGAGAGGTGTGAGATCTGTGATGATCTCTAGTGCCCTGGTCGGGCAAGTTCTCATGGCTCCAGTGATACAGACACAGGCTAGTCTTTGTATTCTATCGAGGGTTTTCCTCGTATTGCTCTGACTTGCCTTGCCATGCCAGGCTATTGACCCATATGATATTATCGGTCTTACAATCATGACGTACATCCATCGCAGTATTTTTGGGTTACATCCCCAATTCTTACCAGTCAGATTTCTGCACGCCATTAAGGCCTTTATATTTGACTTCAGCCTTCCAGTTTATTATATCTCCACTTAAAGTGAGAGGTTTCATAGCTGGAAGTTTCCTTTTCCTAGTAAATGGAATAATTGTGGTCTTGGATGGGTTTATGCTAAGCCCCACTGACAAGCACCATTGCTTAATAGTTCTGAGGCCCTCCTGCAATAATTCGCATAGGGTGTTCGCGAATTTTCCTCGGACTATTAGGACTATGTCGTCGGCATAGCCTATACATGTGAAGCCAAGCTCCGTGAGTTTGTGGAGTAACTCGTCTACTACTAAGCTCCATAGGAGGTGTAGGAGGTTTTCAGTAAAAACGATGTTAAACAGATAGGTCGGAAAGATCGGGGATCAGCCCCATTTTTCTTCCCTATTTTCGGTATGAAGATTACTTTGGCTCTTTGCCATATGCTAGGTATAAAGCCCCGTGCTAGGCAACTTCTTGTAATCTTCAGGAGATGGGGAAGGATCTCCTCCATTCCTTTCTGTAGGAGTATTGGGAATATTCCATCTACTCCCGGCGATTTATAAGGTTGAAAGGTGTTGACTGCCCATCCCAACCTTTGTCTTGTAAATATCTTCCTAGCAATACTCCAATCTTCCTTGCGAGGATTCTTGGCTTGGATTGCTACGTCAGTACTACTGAGGGGTTCACTTCCAGGGAAGTTTGTTTTGAGAAGTAGAGCAGATCGCTCCTCTTCTCCCTCAGTGTATGTCCCGTCTGGCTTCTTGAGCGACATTAAGGGGCTGATTGCCCCTTTTGCCATGACTTTTTGCAATCTGGCTGCAGTAGGAGTCGAAGTGATCTTTTCACAAAAAGCTTGAAAGTGAAGCCTCTTGGCCTTCCTGATCTCCTTATTGTATTGTGTGAGCTTCTCGGTGTAGCCCTGCCAATTATCGTCTCTTTTGGCCCTGTTGAAGAGCCGACGGACCTCTAATCTGAGGTTTGACAGGTTTTTGTTCCACCAAGGTGCTTTCTTGCTTGGTCGAGCTTTTGAGAGTGGGCAACTTGATTGGAATGCCTCCGTTATCGCCACACTGACCAGTTCAACCTCTTGATCCAGATCGCAGTGTGGGTGTTTGACCCCATTACTTACGATCTGTTCCAAGTTTTGCTTCAGAAGGGTCTTATATTTAGACCAATCTGTATTTCTAGCGTTACGAGTTGGAGACAGTGAGGTTACTTCCCCCGCAATCCTAAACTCTATAATCCTATGATCGGAGAGAGAGGGTTCCTCCATCACTCTCCAATCAAATACGTTATTCCTGGCAGTAAAGCTGGCGATTGTTACGTCCAGGACCTCTTCTCTTGCTCTCGTGACAAAAGTGGGGGTTGTTCCCACATTAAGGGTTTCTAGATTAGTAGCTAAGAGATATTCAAGTAAGCACTCACCTCTAGGGTTGTTGTTCGTGCTTCCCCAAATAACATTGTGCGCATTGGCATCACAGCCTATGATGACTGGCAGTTGTCTGCTATTGCAGTATTGCACTAGCTCTTGGGCTTCTACTGGAGGTATTGCAGTATTGTCTCCAGCGAAATAGGCAGATGCAATAACTATGTCTCGGTTGATGCCCCCAGTGTTGAGGTGTACTAGAATTGGAACTAGATCCCGAGTCATGAATTCTGAAACACATGTGTAATTAATGTTGTTTCTTATGATCACACAGGCACGAGGGGACTCCTGCCTCTGGTCATAGATCAGTTTTGAATCTTTAGATGCCAAACCTTTAATTTGGCCTGCTTTGCCTGTCCAGGGTTCCTGGATCAGTACAAAATCCAGTTGGGATTTCGCAAACAGCCTTGCAATCACTGCTGAAGCTCCCTTCGCGTGATGCAAGTTCACTTGCGCCACCTTGGAGAAAGCGATGAAGGTGCTGTAGTCTGGGGTGTAGGGGCTGGGTAGTCCAGCCTCTAATTCCCCCCTCCTCTCTTTCCTCCTGTCCCTCATCGAGATCCATCGGGAGGGTAGTCTCCTTGGAGCTCGAGCGGGTATCTGGGTCTCGGATTATGGCCTCGACCCCCGCATTGGTTTGCCCTTCCCCCAGGATTGCAGATGATTTCTCTGCCGCCCCGGCTTCTTTGGCAGAGCCAGCAGCGGCCTCGACCAGACCTGAGCTGGCAGTTTTATCCTGCACACCGGAGTCCGTAGATGTGGAGGGCATCTCCGCATCTTTTAGACCTCCCGCAGGATTATTTTTCCGTCCTAGCCCCGAGACAGACACACGTCCAAACCAAAAGTTTAAGACGCATCCTTCTGCCTTCAGGGCCTCTCCTGATTGGTGATCGATCCCAATCGTGAGGACATTACCGGTTCCCTCCTTTTTGGAGTTGAGAACTTTCCAGGCTCCGGTACTGAGCCAGGTGTTCTGTACTTCGACGAGTCGGAGGATCTTCTCCGTCTCCATTTCGAAGCTTCTTGGGAAGTACACCGTTACAGTGACGGGCTTAGGGATGTTTTTCTCCTCCACCGCCACTAACTCGGGTCCTTCCCAAGACCTCAAGGCCGGCACTACTCCAATGAGCCAGTCCGCCGAATCCTGAGAACCGCAGTCCACCAGCATCATTCCACAGCGGAAATGTATACCGGTGAAGTGCATTCCCTTCACCTCTCCACTGCACATCTCTTCCACTAGAGTATCCTCCAGTGTTGAGAGCCACTGTGGTTCCAGGATTACTCTAGGGTAATCCTTGGGTATGATACCCACACGAATAGCCTTTACGGCCTTGGCAGCTGCAGCGTATCCAGTGGCATGCCCGGTTTTTGCTGCAGCTGTTTTCGGCTTTTTAGGCTGAGGCAGTTCCGGAGGAGTGATATGCTCCGCGCCTCTCTTTCCCGTCCCTTTTCCCGTCGGTGTTACCTTCGGGGTCGGGACAGTAGGTGGTGTGGAGTGCTGAAGAGCCTGTTTTCTGGCCTCCTCAGGTGCAAGTCCCTGATGGAGGAGTCGCAGGTACTTCCGCACTCCTGCTCCACTGAGCCCCTTTCTCAGTGGATCGTCTCTGCCGCCCGGCTGTCCGAGTTTCGGCAGGTCGAACGGCAAACGATTTCTTTGCCGTTTGGCATTTCCCTTTTTTACAGGGAGCCCGGATGAAGAGGTGGAGGCTTTCTCCATCTCTCCTCCGGTGAGTTGGGTTTTATGTGTATTTTCCATAAAGTTCCCACGAGTAGCTGGGGACAAATCGGTCCACTCCTGCAGAGCCCTGCATGCAGGAGTAAGGGGTTAATACAGTGGAGTTCCCCCTTGTGCTCCAAGGTCGAAACCAGTAGAGACCAGTCCTCTATCTGACCATGCATCCCTCGGCCTGGTTTCCCGCCTTGGATTTAGAATTTTTGATGAGGTTAATTCCTCTTGGTCCGGGCGGTTAAGCCAAGACCCCCCCCCGCATCACTAGCCCGCGAGACATGACCACAGACGACCAGGATGCGTTGGTTTGACAGGGTGGTTTCGAGGTTAGCTCGAACGCACACCTGGCATCGTTGTACCTGAGTGCAATTCCCTTAGCCACGACACTACAGCTGGGGCAGGTGAAGTTTGTCCGCGGCAGGGTATTCGTGGCTGCCAATTGAGTTTTTAGTCTCAATGAGCCTTATTTCCCCGCAGGCCCCCTTCTCATATAAAAGTCATCGTCAGAGGCCCCCTCCTATCCGCCACCTGGAGACGCGCCGGGTTGGCACTTCGCTCCTCCCAGATGCTGATTGACAACATCCGGACCCGGAGGTGTTATTTGATAAGGATTGCATTTTCTTCGTTGAGGGGCAGCTTTGGTCCGACAATGGCCAGCCTGAGGTGACTAGCCACTGCCTACCTGAAAGGCCGCGCCGCCAGTGTCTGCCTGGCGCGCGTTTGCTTCCCGGCCTTCGCCCTCTTTCCAGGACGAGTCCTAGGCGAGGGCAAGTTACCGGGCGAGCATCGGCTCTTGCCGGCCGCCACACCGCTTTGAGCCGGCAGGGTTTTATCCCCGCTCATAGCGCCTTCCGCTTCTGCAGCTGCCTCCTTGCTGCCCACGACAGCATCTTCTTCTTCGGAGGGTCTTTCGGTACCACAGCCCCTCTTTACTGCTCCAAAGTTTCTGTGTTTTCAATGTCCATTGATCTTTAGTTCTATTAGTCCCTCGAGCTCCCACCCGCCACGAAGCCCGCACTGGGGACGCTGATCAAAGTGGGTTAGTTTTGACCGTCCGTCAAGTGGAAGTCAAGGAATGTTGCCGGACTTCCGGCTTCCTGGAGTGACCCCCGGAGCCGGCTCAGCCACCCGGATCCCGTCATCCCACGACACGGATCACCCTGCACGGCACATACACAGGGGTGCCACTAAGTACACGGTACCCTTGCCACAGCACTGACTATGACAGGGGGTTGTTCTAGGTCGCTCCTGGGAACTACTTGCCTGTAGATTCTCCCCGGCGAACGCATTCGCCGAAGAGTTCTAACGCGTCTTCCTTTCAGGAACCGTATTGGTACAGACCGACTATATGTAGTAAGTCTAGGTATCCCCTTGCCCGAAGAGAGCCCTTTTTACTGGGATCCAGCTTGTCGAGGATACACCTTACTAAGAAATCTAGGATCTTCTATTCCTAGAGGCTTAAATCTCTCCACCAGCGTCAAGGTCTCAATGATTCTCGATTTCACATTGGGCTCGTAACCATATATCCTAATACATGAGAATAAGCTTTTGTACAAGGAAAAAAATATTGACAGTCTATTTTGTATTTGTACCATGACGAGATAAATTTTAAGCACATTTATCAGCCAAGAAATATGATCAACTCATTTTATCTGAATTATATCCAGTTTACAAAATCACTTTCAACATGATGCTTCTATTACTTATTTGCTTTTCTATTTCCGGTCAAGTGATGAGACTTTTTTATTGAGTATCTTATTTACAATAAATTATTTTATTATAAGATTTTAGTAAGTGTTCCTACTTATATATTTCTCTGTGTAAAGTAAATACGAATCTACCTATAGAATGGGTAATTTTATATGTCTTGATTTCCGTTAAAAGTTTTGAATCTTCAGTAAAAATATAATTTTTTTTAGATTTATCAAGTGTTTTAATCATCTTTCACTGTTGAACGTATTTATTTTAACATATAATCTTGTTATGTTTCTGGAAATTTCAATAAAAAGTCTTGGTTTGGACCAGCCCCCTTAAAAATCAATAAGTGGGAATCTTGATCGCTTGAGAAGGGTTCCGTACATGGTATTTTCGCATAGTTTCTCCTAAGAATGAAGTCATATAATCTTTATTTTTTTCATATTTATCCCCATTTGTTTAGTAAATAAGGGGAAGGAAACGGTCAATTTTAGTATAATTTCCTCTAATAAATAAGCCGTTTATCTCATACCATTTTTTTTAATTACTCATTGAGACGCCTTTCTTTTAATATGTCACATGTATGCACATAAAGAAAATTTTTCTTTTGGACTTCCAATTTGTCCCAGATAATCTGTTCCCCGTATCAGAATTTGTTTATTCGTGCCTATTTGACGCCTTACTCTATTTTGCGTTACTAGATTTTCTGTCTCCAGAACTTTTGTTCTCATATCGTTTTATATTTATTTGATCCACCTACCGATAATAGTCTGGATTCTCTTCACTAATTTCTATAACTCACTTTTATCTTAATTTTTATTTTTGGGTTACTTATATTAAAAAATACATTGTAGGTATTGTAAAATAGATATTCACAATACTTGGATATAATAATGTGAGATGAAAATTTCTGCACTTTATTAGATAAGTTATTTCTGCCATCCAAGCAGTGAACTTTGAGAATAATGACATTAATACTCTAGGTAGTACTAGGTCAATAACATCTAGGTACCATTTTCATAATGATTTTGTGCAATCTGCTTTAAAAGTATGATACTCTGATATCTTTTATTTAAATGACTTTTGTTTTATTCTTAGCTGGCTATGATTTCACAGACTTTCAGAAATTCTTATTTTTAAGAGCAAAAGAAATCAAAAACAAAAAGACAGATAGATATTATTTCCCAAAATGTGCCTAAGAATCGTAATTCTCAATTCTCTTTTGCATTTTTCAATAATTAGAATATTTATAACAAGTACAGATGAATTGTAATTATCAGTCTCTTTTGATTTGATTCAAAGTTTGCCGAACAATGCCCTGCGGTCCGTTTGCCTGAGGGGTATATAAGAAAACTCAGAGGCGTAATGTGAAATTCTATGCCTATATGGAAATACCGTATGCTGCGAAACCTGTTGGTCAATTGAGATTTCAGGTAACAAACTGGCAAATCAAACCTATGTAATCCTGCTATAATATATTTGATATTGAGATATAATATAGTTTGCGATGTTTATAATATGAAAAAGATTGCAAGTCTAGAGTAAAAATGATTGTAATAGTCATCTTCTTCATAGCCTCCACAATCACCTCCTAGATGGAATGGTATTCTGGAAACAACAATGAACCGAAAAATTTGCTACCAAACACAATCTAATAATGCTCATGCCTCAGAAGATTGTTTATATCTGAATGTATATACACCTGTGGTAAGTTTCAGTAAAGTAACATATACATTATTTTATCAGTACTTTCAAATCAATAATTAAGCTAATTATTATTTCAATAGAATAAAAGAACTTGAAAAACGTATTTTCTCAGAGACCAGGATCAAATGCCAATCTTCCTGTCATCATGAACATTTACGGTGGAGCCTTCATAAATGGTTTTGCTAATACTGGTACTGGAATGCCCCAGAATGTAATAGAGAAGGGTATCATTGTTGTCACAATAAATTGTAGAGTAGGACCATTCGGTAATTGAACATTCAGTCATTCTACATAGGTCCTCTATCAATTTACTATTCTCTAAGGTTTCTTGTCAACTGGTGATCAGGTCATTCCAGGAAATATGGGATTGAAGGATCAACAATTTGCTCTAAAATGGATTCAAAGAAATATACACTTATTCGGTGGAGATCCTCGGAAAGTTACTATATCGGGTCAGAGTGCTGGATCGGCATCAGTTACTTATCATCTTTTAAGTCCAGGATCAGCCGGTAGCTATAAACAGATTATAAATATATTATTTTCATCATTCCACCTAACCAAACCTAACCGATTTAGAACTTAGCTAAAAACATAAAAATATTGGATGCGTATCAGAAAGTATGATACAGTAATTTAATTTTTGTTCTTTATCTGATAAGCAATTATTATTTTGTTGATCTAATGACACTCATGACTAATGATACTTTCTAGAGGGTGCTCATAAGAAAGAGTGAAAAAACAACTTAGTCTTTAGTGAGAAGAGACTACATTTTCTATATTTATGTTTAAAACCAAAAAAGTTTTCTCAATATTTTTACTGAAACTTTATAGGTCTCTTTCGAGCTGCAATAGCAGAAAGCGGATCTGCATTGTGTACTTGGGCTAACCAACGACATGCAGTTGATACGGCTTATGGTATTGCTGCTGAAATAAATCCATCTGTTACTAGAAGATATTCGACCGCACAATTAAGAAATTTCTTGTTGGGTGTTAGTGCTGAGGCTATTCACAAAACTGCTAATAAATATAATGTATGTATCTCATTCATATAGAAATTCAGCCTATCGTATTGAAATGCAATTAAAATTCCATTTTCCAGATCTTTGCGCCAGTCATTGAAGTTCACCATAATGGTGCATTCATAACAGAACCAATGTATGAAGCAGTGAAAAATGGAAGAGTAAATAAAGTGCCAGTCCTGATGGGCTTTAATTCAGAAGAAGCCATATATAAGGCACAAGGTGAGTTATTTCATATCACGACATCACTATCTACCTGCCCTTTAATATTACAGATATGGCTGCTCTGAAGCATACAGCTGAGGTTTATGACGGTTACCCCGAACGACTTGTCGATGAAGATATGCAGATAAATGACAAAATGCTTGCCCATAAAATAGGTTCAGTTATTAAAACAATTTACGTAGGCAATTCAAACTTTACAAAAGATATTGGTAAAACAGTTCAAGTACGTTGTGAACAAAAACTAGTGAATACAAATCATAGTTTTCTTGCCTTTTCTAGTACACCAGTGATAATAGATACGTCAGAGCTATATTGAGATTTGGTGAATTGTACGCTCAACACTCCAATGTCTATTTGTACCAGTTCTCCTACCATGGGAAAATGGGTGGCAACCCATATTATATTCCAGGTATGCATTATATTGAATGAAAGAAAACATCTACAATAGCTCCTATTTACAGGAATACCACGTGTAACCCATGCTGAAGAACTACGGTATTTCTGGGGACCTGGCAATATCCATAGCTATCCTGCTGAAGATGTGAGAACACTAGATCATTTGTGGGACTATTGACTAATTTCGTCAAAGCATTGTAGGTTTATCTAGACTTATGCCTGTATTTTGGATCAAAATGTATGATATTTACTTCTAGAAATCCAACACCCACAAAGGATGCTTTATTTGAGATTTTTTGGATATTGATAGAGATTTGTCTATACGCAACAATCCAAGAGATTTTTCTTATAGGAAATGGGTGACAATTTATGAGAATTATGCAAAAAAACCAATGATATCATTCTAGACAATGAAAATACACGTCATAATACATAGAGTTGTCGTATTGCTTTGATATAAGTTCATTCTTGTAACACAGAAAAATAATCCCATTTACTTAGATGGTAGCGCAAAGTATACCTACGTCACAGAATAAGTAAATTATTTAATTTGTAGTCCAGATGGCGACTACGTGGTCGTTCTTGAGAGGAATTGTGAAAAATTTCCAAAGACAAAAAACTATGTATTCATAATTTCAGCTCTAGAAAGCTTTTATAGTACACTACCTTGAACTTGATTATTTGCTAAAAAAAATCTGAAATATCTAGCCAAATCGATACCAGAAAAGTATACTTTTGAATAATATAATGCGTCTATAGTGGCGGCATAGGATAAATTGAAGGAGTATAAGAAAAATTATACTATTTATCATGATACTTTGGGATTAAAATTCCATTGCAAAAAAGGGCCAAGCGAAATTGCTGGAAGTAGCACTCGAGTCACAAGTTTTACTTAAAGAAAAATTCTGGGACATTTTGTTAAATACTTCTCTTTTTTGAGGGGGGAAGTTTTTAAAAAGAAATGCTTACAATAAGTTTGCTTCGGTTGAACCGATTTCAACGAAATTAGGTTCATACATATAATTTAGCGCGAATCGATGTAGCTTAAATTGTCTCAGATAGAGGTCACCTTCGGGTGAAAATTAAACAATCTAGTTTTTGTTAAGACGTCAAATTTCTCTCAAAAACCTCTTAGTATATTCCGTTGAGCTGTCACATACAACCTATTCTTCTGTTTATACAGACGATAAATCTATTCTGCATGTTTTGGATCTTATACTTTGCTATAGCTAAATCCTATAGCTTATTCTAGTTTTGTAGTAGAAACAGCTGTAAGTCTAGAATCATCGGGATATAAAATTCTTTAAATCTGTGGATGGTGTGGTTTAGAAACACTATAATAACGACAGAAAGTTGATGGAATATGGAGAATAAATGTTAATGTTATTGGATTATTATGTATGTAATTATAAGTATTATGGCATACCTTGTCAGGTTAAAGTGCCTAGTAAAACATCCTCATCCACTAAAGTAGGTCGAAAATAAAAGTTTGTAGTTGAAAAAAATTGAAATTATAGAATACCTAACATTTGCATATGATATAGGAACTTTACAGCTGTTGTGGTTGTCATAGATAAAACAGCAAATGCTTGTATTTCAAATTCATAAAGCAGAAGCTTTCCCTCCTTTTTAGGCAAATACTTCAGTTTATATGAAGAAAGTTACTCTTTCGCTAGGGGCATATAGCAGATGCTTAATTTTTTTGAAGGTACCTTCAGTGCAGACATTGCCTTGGGGAATGTAACTCGAATGTGGTAATTATGGCATTTCTGAATAATCGACCATCAGTATACCGTTACAAACGAATGATTTTTGATACGTTTTTCATTTACACGAATATAACGTGCATTGATGACGAGAATAATGAGACACGAGGTGGTGCATTATCACTACTCCAGAAAATTAAAGAATTTTTTGCGTTATATCGCTGATCGTGCTTACCAAAACAGCGTGGGAAAATATAATTTGAATTGAGCAAAGTACTGTGTCAATAACAATTGCTAAAATAACAAAAAAAATCTGGCAGAAAGCTACTCTAAGGATTAAGCTTCCATCATTCAATGAGGACATTTGTGAAACCCAACGTATTTGACAGCAAGTTTATATGTTTCTAGCCGCAGTTGTAGTTCTAGATTGCATATATGTCCGTATTCCAAAGCCACCCCGATTTGGAGATGAACATTTAAACCTAAAAGGTTTTGCTAGCTTCATTGTACAGGCAACGTGCGATGCATAGGAGAAATTTAATAGTGAAGATGTAAAATGACCCCTTCCACCCATGACAGAAGTATCTGGAAAACCTCTGCCATTTGTGCCGTTATGCATCGCAATACACAAAGAACTTTGCTTCTCACTGATGAAAGGTATGTGGTAGAGCCCAGTTTGATGACTACGTATCGAAATCCAAATACTTACACCACAAGATATCAGGTATAGTAATTCGTATCTCTCGTAGTTTCTGAGATAGGGGGTAGTGAATCTTATTCTGGACAGCCTGTACATACATTTTTAATTTTATAGTTGAAAAAATACAAAGTGCAATTAGTTTTTCAATAACTTCCGAAATTGACTTGAACCAATCTCTCAATTCTATATTATAGTAATAATCGGCAAAATATGCAAATCAGCCAGCATTTTATTGACCGTCTCCGACTAAAGAGGAGGTGGGTTAGAGTTAGACTGTACGTTTGTTTTTTCCTTTTTTCGATATTTGATTTCTAATCTTGAGATTCATTTAGTTGGAAGCGAATTGGAAAGAGCTAATTCATTCTAAATGAGTAAAATTGTTTAATTTTACACCATATACCAATGTTGAGACATCCTGATCGAATAATACCTACTTACAATGGCGAAAAATATGTCTTACTTAACTTTTTCGCAAAATCAATATAAACATGCAAAATGTATAATTTCAATATAAATATTTTTGTCTCAGTTATCTTTTCAGATAAAAACTCCCCCACTATAAAAATAGTACTTGGAGAATTATTTTCAGTTTACTGAACTGATGATAAAATAGAGAACTTCTTCAGAGAATTATTATTTATTAAATATTCTCAATTATTTTTTTATTATTATTTACGTTGAAGCATCAACCATAACAGGTTATTAGCGCGTTACCATAGGTATTACAAAACATGGCATATAATTAAAAACTTAACATTAGTATAACATAACATTGTTCAAATTTCATTGTAAAGATCGGTGTTTTTCAGGTATCTGAGAACATTTTGGATCGAAGTGGGACTGTCTTTCAAAATATCTTTGAGGTTCAGAGGGAGGTTACACAATTGTCTGTATCCAAGGAACTTAGTGCACTCAACTAGAATGTGTTTCACCGTGATAGTTGTCCCGCATTCTTCGCAGATGGGTGGGTCCAGTCCCAGCAAGTAGATGACTGTGAGTGATTCTAGTGTGACCGATTCGGAGCCGTGATATAATAACCTGGGCTCTTCTATCACTCAGGGAGTTTGTCCATGGTTTCACAGATGGTTTTACTTCTGCAAGTTTTGAATTCGATTCGCTCCACTCGTTTTCCCAGGTTCTGGTGATGACATATTGTATATGGGATTTGAAGTCAGATACTACAGTTTGTTTGACCTTTTTTGCTTCTTTATCAGATATTGCCTTGAGAGCGCCTGGTCTGCGGCTTCGTTACCAGCTTTGCCGATGTGTGATGGTACCCAAATGAAAGTGACATGATTTCCTTTTGCAGCCATTATTGATATCTGTAGTTTGATTGCAGTAACTATTTGGTGACTGTGGTAGATTCTTTGGATTGCACAGGTGGCAATGAGAGAGTCCGTCATAATCAGTCACTGCTGGATATTTTCTTGCTCTGCGTAGATGAGAGCTTGGTAAATTGCATATAGCTCACCAGTGTAGCTACTGGAGTATTTACTGAGGCAGAACATTTTAGTGATATTGTTGCACATGAAAGCAGCCCCTGTGCCGCCGTTCGTCCTTGAAGCGTCTCTAGATGTGTTTGGCTGTCGGTAAATTATTGAGGATGCCTTTGAGATTGGCTCACATGATAACAGGATTGGTGTCATCTTTTCTAAAGCGGGATAAAGTGGTATCAAAGTCTGGATTGTCCATGGGGGTGGGATTGAAATGGATGGTGAAAGAAGCGTCTCTGATAAAGTGCAAAATATCTTGTGGAGATTGTATTATGGAAAGTTGGGTGTTCTGGATTTGAGGCTATTTTGGCTGCATATGCTAGGCTAAGCTACTGCCTACGTTGGTGAAGACTAGTTTCTCCAGCCCCGCAGAGCAGGCTCTCTACTGGACTAGTGCAGAAGGCTCCCTGAGCTATTCTTATACCAGAGTTGTGTACCTAATTCAGACATTTTGGAACTAATTTGTTTGCAGAATTGCAAGCAGGGCATCCATAGTCTACCTTCCTTCTAATCAAAAATCTTTCTCAATTATTGGTTATACTGACGTTTCATTGAATTTGTATACAGTTCTCTCGGAAAGTAAAGAATAAATTAAGTATTTCTGAAATTGAGAGTTTTTCGAAAAAAATCTCTGGCATGTCGATTTTGTTTTAAACAAAGGTACTTTTTGACATACGACCCGTATTTGTGACCTAATCTTTATTCGAGATATGACGTCATCAACAACATTTTTCAATGGCCACACTCAATTTCGATCATGCCAATTGAAAGAGCGTGTCTTTCTAGAACACATCGTCAAAAATTATGGTTGCCTAACTGTTCTTTTATTACTGTCAGATAAAAACTTGTAATCTTACTTTTTTGGTTTTTTAAATTTCTTATCGATTTCTTATCTTTTGTTTGGCAAAACCAATGTGTCTGAACTACTTATTGAGCAGTGACTGTCAATTTATAAAAAAAGTTAAATTAATTATAACCATCAAATTTAGTTAAGTTAAAAATAATGTTTTTTTTAACTTTAATTTACATATGCTAGTGTTATCATATTTTTGACGATGTGTATGTAGAATGATACGCTCTTTCAATTGGCATAGTCCAAATTGGGTGTGGGTTTAAAAAAAACCTATGACAGTATTATCTCGAATAACGATTACGTCACAAATATGGGTCATGTGTCAAAAAGTGCCAAAGGATATTCTCTAAAAACTCCCACTTTCAGAAATAATGAATTTATTCGACTTTTAGAAAGCAGTGTATATGTTTTAATATTATGGTAATCATTGTAAACCACATTTCACTGCGTTTTCAATCCAAACTTTTGGAAGAAGAAAATTTCTGCTTCGCGTCGCCAAGTGAGAATTGTCCTTAGACTTGGCAATATCACCTGGTCTAGTAACGTTCATTCAATATGTTGTAATATCACTGTTGTAATTTTAGGCATATTTTTAATTTTATGTTTGTATAGGTATACTGTTTTCTTGTCTTTATGTTCTCTTGACTTGCTACAAATTAATGTATTTAGTAGCTTATCGTAGTCAAATAAACGCTATCTATCTATCTTATCTATGCTTTTCGCTTATATGCTGGTCTGTGAAATCGGTAGGTATTATATAGTTATTTCAATAATGTTTATCGAATGCTGATTATTTATAACATTAGTAAGTCTTGATATCGTAATCACTCTCTGCTTATCATCTTAGCTATTTCATTGTCACTGGAATTATTGTTGTTGTTCTGAATGTTATTATGTAATAAATCGGAAGATGTATTAAATAATATGTGATTGACAAACCTTGGTGGGAAACCATTATTAATTAATAATGTGGATAAAATATGTAGATTCTTAATGTGGAAAGATGTGTCTGCGATGTTGATTATACGATTTCTCATTTGCGTCAGTAAGTTTACTTTCATGCTGAATTTTTGATATGACTCAAAATTGATGTACCGCCCAGAGCTACATGTCTTCCTGTACCAATCGACCAATAAGCGATTGTCAGGAGACCGGATAAGTTGAGTATCTAAGAAAGGTACTAGGTTAATTGAATGTAAGGGTCAGAGCTGTGAAAGTAAACTAAATTTTATCAATACCATCGCTAGGTATAGCCACTATTAAGTCATCCACATTTTTTTTGATGAAGAATGGTCTAAAAGACAGTGCCTCTAACACAATAGCTAACACATTATCCATTACATATTATGCTGCTAAGATAGGTGATATGCAGGCCCCCCATTCAAACGCCAAATTTTTGTTTGTAAACCTTACCATCAAAAGAAAAACAGGTATTATTAATTAAGAATTTAATTAAACTAAAAAATGGGATTTTTCTATATCTCACATTTTGTACTAATATCTGACCATTTTTTATCTGATGCCCCCAGTACTGCGTCCAGATGTACATTGCTAAACAGAGAAACCACATCTAAACTTAAAATAATGTAACCGGGTGGTAACTGCATTTTATTGAACAATTGAGATGCTGCAAACGACGCGGTCAAAATAACAGTCAAGAACGAAGAAATATTTTCGGTAGGAGAACCTTTAGATGCAACAATCGGTCTAACTGATAATGTTGGATTGTGAATTTCGGGAAGGGCATAGAATTTTGGTGAGGTGCACGTATAACATGTTAACTTCTTTCTCGTAACAAGATTGATCTGATCCCTGTCCCACAAAGTTTTTATAAGATTATTTATACGTCTTTGAACACTCAAAGAAGGATCATCAGGCAACTCAGAGTAAATATTTGTATTACCTATGATCTCGCTACAGAGACGTTTGTAATTATTCATATTCATTATGACTGTGGTATATATATAAACGGTGGGCGCGTTTTGTGATTTAAGTTCCGATCCGAATGAATATTGGTAAATGAGGATTTCCTGAAATTTCTACCAAAATATATATTATCCAATTACATTTGCCATTTATAAACTCGTTCCCAAAGGTTTCAGTAGAGTTTACTTCATATCTTTTTTTTTGTCATTGACCATATATACCAGACAACAAAAAATCAAAAGTTGTTAATTCTTGAGGAATATAGGAGAGGCAAAAACTTCAATGGCAAGAAACTTGATGAAATAGAAATAAATCTAGAGGAATATTTATTGGAGAAAAATGCGAGAAAAGTTACGAAAAACGAGAATATAGAAGAAAAATATTTTCTCACAAGAAATTGGACCGACTTTATTATTATTGCACTAAAAATACAAAATAATATTAATTCTATTTGTGCTGGTATTCTAGGAGTTGGTGCCTACAGCAACAAACTATACAATGGCACAACTTCAAAATTACCAGCACCAAGAGAATTTATATTATTTTGTAATTTTCGGTGCAACAATAAATAAAGTCGGTCCAATTTTTCTTAGAAAACATTTATTTCACATTTTCTAGTATAAAATTAGTCATGAAAATCGTTGAACAATCACTAATACCAAAGAAGATAGTACTTATCCGATTCCCATGTATAGGCTTAGCTTGTTATTTGTTATTGTATTATAAGATCTCGAAATATCGCGGCGCAGATATACATATTTCAGACTTTACTCTCTTATGAAAAAATGTTGCTACATATAGTCTCTCCTTTAATTTGGCCTTCTCATATTTTCAATTTTCTAAGAAAATTGGCCCTTCGACATAGCAGAAATATCTACGCATATCATATAGTTATTTCAGAATTTCCCAATGCTGACACTCGAAAAGCGTAACTCTTTAAAAAAATAATGTTTCCAGATATGGTCCCATAATTAATTCTGCCTTCTCAGATTTTTTTATTTTTGAGAAAAATTGCCCCACCACCCACTCCGGGGGCGGTTTTTGGAGGGAAGGAGATTTCGGATTTGAGTTTTTCTAAAAATGGAACCATTTCTTAACTCGCCTCTTTCAAATATAACAAAAATCGTCTAAATCCGAGTACGTCTGCTATGTCAAACGCGCGAACAGCCATAAAAAGCAAACATACAAACGAATCGTATACTTTCTCCTTTTTTGAAGTCGATCGAAAATTGGCTGAATTACTTGACAAACATGACAAAATAGAATATTTCAAAAGTAGGTACCTCCAGTACAAGTCTTGCACTTGAAACACCAAACCAATATTCAGCTCAAAGAGTCCTCGTGAAATCGACGAAAGAACAGAGAATAGTTGTTCAAAAATCATATTGAGAAACGGTAATCCCCCAAACAACATGAATGCGAAGAATTAATCGAACAAAATGGAAAATAATTGCATTATAAAAACTGGATCATAATAATCAAAAGGGGGGCGCGTAGCTGCGGGTTAATACTAACTGACTTCGATCATCGAAGTTAAGCAGCGCAATACGATGGAAATGGCTTGGACGAGTGACCGTTGATGCGGGCAGGCGTTCGAATCTCTCTATCGCATTGCATTCTCCTCCTTTCGCAAGGCAACGGGAAACCAGCGAGAGTATATTCCCTAGTACGGCTCTTTGGAAGGGTGTGCCCTTAAGATTTATCTTGAGAGACGGTGGTTCGAAATCCACGTTAAACTGTAGGTCCACTTGTCTGTGGCAACACTTTCAAGGCAAAGAGCCGCCAACGCTCAAATACGAGTACGGCAATCACAGAAGAAGATAATAATCAAAGTATTCATAAAAAATAGATATCAGAAGCACAAATGATTTCAATTTATTGACCGACTTCCCAAAAGGAGGAGGTATACAATTCGATTGTGTGCTTTTTTTTTTTTTTTTTTTTTTTTTTTTTGGTTTGTGCGCGCGTTTCATATAGTAAACGTACTCCGATTTTGATGATTTTTGATTCATTTGAAAGAGGAGGCTTGAGAAATGGTCCCATATTCATAAAAACGGGAATCCGACATCTCGTTCCCTACGAAAACCGCCCCCGAAGGGGGTGGAGTGGGCAAATTTTGTCGAAAATTGAAAATCTGCGTTGATATAATTAAAGATAGGACAATATCCGGAAACGTTTAAATGGAACATTTTTTCAAAGGAGTAACGGTTTTCGACATAGAGACATTTTAAACTCTCAAATATACCTATTTTCGCTATGTGGAGAGGGCGATTTCTGTCGAAAATTGAAAATCTGTTTGCAGTATATGAAAGACATAATTATTTGTAGCAACATTTATACTGAACATTTTCCCCTTAGAGTTACGGTTTTCCAGTAAAATCGTTGTTAAAATGGTAACAACTAAAATATTCAAGCGTATTTCCGCAGCGATGTACTGAGATCTCAATAATAACAACTACAAGCAAGGAATATACGTGGGTAATAGAATAAGTACTATCTTCATTGGTATTAGTGACCGTTCAACGATTTTCGTGACTAATGTTACACTCAAAAGTGTGAAATAAATATTTTTTACAAAAAATTGGACCGACTTTATTAGTTGGTGCACTGAAAAGTATAAAATAATATTAATTCTATTGGGGCTGGTACTTGTGAAGTTGGTGCCAAAAGTTACCAATCTACCTGCAACTGCACAACTTCAAAAGTAACAGCACCAATAGAATTAATATTATTTTATACTTTTCAGTGCACCAACTAATAAAGTCGGTCCAATTTTTTGTAAAAAATATTTATATTAAAAAATATCTTTGCTGTAAGCGTTTTCTCTCATTTTCATGTTATCTTTTCTGTTCCAGAACCCTCAGGAGTGTGCTCAGTTCAAATATACATGTTCGGGTTTTACCGAACTAATTCAAGTACGGTCCTGGAACCTATGCTTCACATTAAGGTTGAAACTGGATCTATTCTGGTTCGTCACCCGAACTATCAGGAAAGATCCCAGGATTAGATCTAGAACTGTTTTTCTCTTATTGATCATTCATGCGCATTATATAGGCATGTCCGAGGTAGTACTTCCTGGCAAAGTCACCTCTTACATTCACTATCAATTTTAGTTTGATGCAGGTAGATGTATGGAAATTTCTAAGTTGAAATCAATAACAAATAATAACAAAACCCATAAATACAGCAATTACAATCCGCAACAAACCAGAGAGCCAGAGACAAATCATGAAATCATTTAAATTAACAAATTAACAAAGCAAAGAACATCTGATTCTTGAAGTTAATGTATTCTTCTTCTTCTTCTAAGAATCTCAAAATAATCACAATTGAATTGACATAGGAATTCAACATAAACATAACGTCTTAAACTTATATTGCCTTATGATTTTAATTATGATGCACCCATAAAATACTACGCTACTTTGGTTAAATGAGCATAAACATAAATATCACTTGAATACAATTTATAGATTGGCTATACACTATTTGGATGAGTAGAGTCACTGAATTTTCTTAGATTGTATAAGGTAATCTCCCACGATTCGCGACCACCCTGATCATATATGAGTGGTAATTTGTATTGCCAACATAAATCATCTGTCTGCTCTTTTTTTATTTGTTTGTGCATGCACTGTATATAGTAAACATACTCGGATTTTCATGATATTGATTCATATGAAAGAGGATGCTTTAGAAATGATCTCGTATTCAAAAAAACTCCAATCTGAAATCTCCTTCCCTTTAAAAATCGCTCCAAAAGGGGATGGAGGGGCCAATTTCTCTCGACAATCGAAAATCTGATACGACAGAATTAAAGATAGGACAATATCGTTTATTTGATTTTTTTCATAAGAGTTACGGTTTTCGAGTTACAGCAATGTTAAAATCTGAAATATGTGTATTTCTGCTATGTGGAGGGAGCAGTTCCTTCGAAAATTGAAAATCTGAGACGGACAAATTGAAGACCAAATTATTTGTAGCAACATTTAAATTGAACATTTGTTTTCATAGAGTTACCAAAACGTAGTTGCATAGTCGAAAATAAATATCAAATGACAAGACAAAATTTGCTACATCTGTAGAACAGAGTTTCTCCTGCAATTTTTGTTGCTTCGTCTGTGTCTATTATTTACCAGTTATAGAATAATTTAGCTGTAGTGAATTGTACGATACAGTAAAAACATTGGATGCGGCAAAAGAGCTGTAAATTCGAATATTTGCCTTTCTATAAAGCGACTACGTTATAATAAATAAACCAACTAAGTAAACACAAAACTGTACCACTTACACATGATAACATATTATTTTTTTATAGATTAAACTTGCCTGCCAAGTATAGTCGTTATTGTTAATTAAGATGAAGTTAAGTATATGTAAAATATTTAAATTTCCTATTTATAGTGTGACGAGGAATGTGTTCTGGAAGACCGAGGGCTGCAGCAATGGAAGAGACGGGTTTTGCTTCACAAATAGATCAGAATTATCAGGAAAACATTTTACCAATAGAATTAAGTACCAGTATTATGATCTACTATGTTGAAGACTTTCTCTTTTGTGTTGGTTATATTTATAAAAATGTACTTGTAGTAGTAGGGGTAGTAAAAGTAAAAATAATAAATATTTATTTATTGATTGTCATAAAAAAACAATAAATATTCACATGTATTGTATATGACATTGAATGTTCAAGTATATGTATCTAATAAATAAAATGTATGACATAAATTAATAATTGTTTAATTGCACATTATTGTTATTCAGGGGCTATAATAACGATTTCAATAACATACAAAATAAAAAAAGTAATTCTATTTTATTGTAAAATTGATACTCATGATCTTTGTTTAAAATATTACGTCTGGGTGTTCTTGCCATAACTTTTTCAAATAATAATTCTGCATGTTCAATCACTGCAATGACACTCAAGATTTATTTAAACACTAAATAATAATTGGGAAAATTTCGAAAAGTAGAATAAAAAAGAGAAAGCCTCATGAACGTGATAATGAGCAATACCAAACAATAGGAATTTAAGACCTTGTTTGCCAACCAGAAGCCATGTTGACAGTTGAAAAGTCACAAGGTTTGGATTTCCTAATCAAAGATAAACACTCAACTGTACCCAGCTGAGTTCTGGTATAATTCACATTCATATTTATTTTGAAATATGTAAATTAATTATGAGCTATGTCAACGATAAAAGCAATATTTACAGATCTACCGATAGCAATACATTTTTAACTACAAATATGCCCATTTTTGAACTAATAATAAATATCCTTAGATCCTGTGTTACTCGAGCGAAGCTCGGTCTCCCAGATATTTTAACCTTATAAACCAAACGGAAACGTCAAACTAATTCAGTTAACTGTTGATATAGTAATGAACTATACATAATTTGTTATTTCAATCCATCCTATTGTTAAAAAAATTCATTTTAAAATTAATTTGTGGTTCATAGACCCTTCACTTTGGACCCTAGGTATTATACATTTTTGAAATCTGTTTGATGAGGAGAGTTCAAAATTGTGAAAGAAAACTGGGTGTTCTATTTAAAAAACTGGAGGGGGGTGACCTAGGTGGTGGGTGATGAGAGTTACACCAAGTATAAATATTGAAAAATGTGTCCCCCTAGAAATGTTACTTAAAGTGTTTTTGCATTTCTCGTGAGAATGTTTCTATCAAAAGTTATTTAGGGTGGATAGTTATCATTGAAGCCCACTGTATATATATACAGAGCTGGACAAATTCGAACGGATGATAGAATTTTAAATGCATGTTGCCCCGATGTATTGAAAAGAGTTGACTATATGAATACTCTTCATTAAGGATCGATGTCAAATCAAGTATGCATCTGGTGCGCTGTTCCCCACTTCTCACTAAATGAGGTAAGTGTGGGTATGAAGTACGAAGACGAAGCGAGACGCTGAGACGCAGTTTGCAGGTTGAAGGTCGAAGGTGTGGTGTAGGTGTTAGTACGAAAATGCCATCGAGGAGTGCGTATGTGTATCTTATCACAAAACCTACTCAACGGACGTCCATTGCATGAGAGAAATAATTTGCTGCAATAAATGTAACAAATCATTTCTCTTCTGAAAATAACTTTTGTGGTTCCTTTTTGCCAAAACGAAATAAAATACATTCTACGAATAATAAAAGAAAAAATAAATAATACATAACGGTGCTTTCTGAAAAAATAAACTAAAAACTTATATATATATATATATATATATATATATATATATATATATATATATATATATATATATAATATTTTAAACAAAGATCATGAGTATCAATTTTACAATAAAATAGAATTACTTTTTTTATTTTGTATGTTATTGAAATCGTTATTATAGCCCCTGAATAACAATAATGTGCAATTAAACAATTATTAATTTATGTCATACATTTTATTTATTAGATACATATACTTGAACATTCAATGTCATATACAATACATGTGAATATTTATTGTTTTTTTATGACAATCAATAAATAAATATTTATTATTTTTACTTTTACTACCCCTACTACTACAAGTACATTTTTATAAATATAACCAACACAAAAGAGAAAGTCTTCAACATAGTAGATCATAATACTGGTACTTAATTCTATTGGTAAAATGTTTTCCTGATAATTCTGATCTATTTGTGAAGCAAAACCCGTCTCTTCCATTGCTGCAGCCCTCGGTCTTCCAGAACATATTCCTCGTCACACTATAAATAGGAAATTTAAATATTTTACATATACTTAACTTCATCTTAATTAACAATAACGACTATACTTGGCAGGCAAGTTTAATCTATAAAAAAATAATATGTTATCATGTGTAAGTGGTACAGTTTTGTGTTTACTTAGTTGGTTTATTTATTATAACGTAGTCGCTTTATAGAAAGGCAAATATTCGAATTTACAGCTCTTTTGCCGCATCCAATGTTTTTACTGTATCGTACAATTCACTACAGCTAAATTATTCTATAACTGGTAAATAATAGACACAGACGAAGCAACAAAAATTGCAGGAGAAACTCTGTTCTACAGATGTAGCAAATTTTGTCTTGTCATTTGATATTTATTTTCGACTATGCAACTACGTTTTGGTAACTCTATGAAAACAAATGTTCAATTTAAATGTTGCTACAAATAATTTGGTCTTCAATTTGTCCGTCTCAGATTTTCAATTTTCGAAGGAACTGCTCCCTCCACATAGCAGAAATACACATATTTCAGATTTTAACATTGCTGTAACTCGAAAACCGTAACTCTTATGAAAAAAATCAAATAAACGATATTGTCCTATCTTTAATTCTGTCGTATCAGATTTTCGATTGTCGAGAGAAATTGGCCCCTCCATCCCTTTTGGAGCGATTTTTAAAGGGAAGGAGATTTCAGATTGGAGTTTTTTTGAATACGAGATCATTTCTAAAGCATCCTCTTTCATATGAATCAATATCATGAAAATCCGAGTATGTTTACTATATACAGTGCATGCACAAACAAATAAAAAAAGAGCAGACAGATGATTTATGTTGGCAATACAAATTACCACTCATATATGATCAGAGTGGTCGCGAATCGTGGGAGATTACCTTATACAATATAAGAAAATTCAGTGACTCTACTCATCCAAATAGTGTATAGCCAATCTATGAATTGTATTCAAGTGATATTTATGTTTATGCTCATTTAACCAAATAGCGTAGTATTTTATGGGTGCATCATAATTAAAATCGTAAGGCAATATAAGTTTAAGACGTTATGTTTATGTTGAATTCCTATGTCAATTCAATTGTGATTATTTTGAGATTCTTAGAAGAAGAAGAAGAAGAATACATTAACTTCAAGAATCAGATGTTCTTTGCTTTGTTAATTTGTTAATTTAAATGATTTCATGATTTGTCTCTGGCTCTCTGGTTTGTTGCGGATTGTAATTGCTGTATTTATGGGTTTTGTTATTATTTGTTATTGATTTCAACTTAGAAATTTCCATACATCTACCTGCATCAAACTAAAATTGATAGTGAATGTAAGAGGTGACTTTATTTAATTATCGCAGGTTATTAACCCACATACATCATAGAGCCAACATGCCAGGAAGTACTACCTCGGACATGCCTATGTAATGCGCATGAATGATCAATAAGAGAAAAACAGTTCTAGATCTAATCCTGGGATCTTTCCTGATAGTTCGGGTGACGAACCAGAATAGATCCAGTTTCAACCTTAATGTGAAGGATTGGTTCCAGGACCGTACTTGAATTAGTTCGGTAAAACCCGAACATGTATATTTGAACTGAGCACACACACTGAGGGTTCTGGAACAGAAAAGATAACATGAAAATGAGAGAAAACGCTTACAGCAAAGATATTTTTTAATAAAATTGAAATCATTTGTGCTTCTGATATCTATTTTTTATGAATACTTTGATTATTATCTTCTTCTGTGATTGCCGTACTCGTATTTGAGCGTTGGCGGCTCTTTGCCTTGAAAGTGTTGCCACAGACAAGTGGACCTACAGTTTAACGTGGATTTCGAACCACCGTCTCTCAAGATAAATCTTAAGGGCACACCCTTCCAAAGAGCTGTACTAGCGAATATACTCTCGCTGGTTTCCCGTTGCCTTGCGAAAGGAGGAGAATGCAATGCGATAGAGAGATTCGAACGCCTGCCCGCATCAACGGTCACTCGTCCAAGCCATTTCCATCGTATTGCGCTGCTTAACTTCGATGATCGAAGACGGTTAGTATTAACCCGCAGCTACGCGTCCCCCTTTTGATTATTATGATCCAGTTTTTATAATGCAATTATTTTCCATTTTGTTCGATTAATTCTTCGCATTCATAACTTTTGTGGTTCCTTTTTGCCAAAACGAAATAAAATACATTCTACGAATAATAAAAGAAAAAATAAATAATACATAACGGTGCTTTCTGAAAAAATAAACTAAAAACTTATATATATATATAAGAAAACTTCTGAATAATAAACTAAAATGTAAAAAGACTACAAATCTAATGTAATAAAGGTTCAAATAAACTACCTTGTTGTGCCAAACAATAGCCAAATCTGTGAAACAGAGGTACCTAATCTCATATCGCTGAGTAGATTTGGCGTAATGTTGCTACAATGCTGGATAATTTCCCCCCTTAATTCATCAAGATTTGTAGCTCTCTGAAATTCATGCCGATATATGGATCCTTTCAGATATTTCTAGAAAAAGAAATCAATAGGGATAAATCTGGTGATCTGGGAGGCAACTTGATCATACCATTTCTAGATATCAATCGATCAGGAAACGTATTTTCGGGGAATTGTGTCACTTGTCGTGCATTGTGACTTGTACAATCATCCTGTTGAAACCAAATGTCCCCTAAATTAATAGGAAGTAGATGAACTGCCGGCATAATTTGATTTTGCAGGAGCTGTAGATATTTAGCACCGTTCACGTTACCATCGATAGTCTCCTAACATTGCTGTCCAAACATTGAGTTTTTGTGGTTACTGAGTACGCACGCACGCTTCGAGAGCCAATATCGTACAACGGATGAATTGTGTTTTGCATGTAAAGAAAACGATGACTCATCTATAAATAATATGTTTTCCAGAAATAAATCGATGTCATTTTGTTTTTCCATCATGATTTCACAAAATTTCATCCGTTTAATGTGGTCCTGGGGATAAATTTCCTGAGTTTTCTGAACTTTGTAATAATGGTATTCGTTCCTTTTCAAAATACGCCGAACAGTTCTGTCATTCATATTAACTTGATCTGCAATTTCTCGACTCGTACAAGGTTCCCTGGCTTCAACAGTGGCACAAACAGTTACTTCGTTATTCTCTTCGTTCTTCATTGATTGGTATTACACGTGGTGATCCATCAACATTTTGACACTTCAGGCAGTTCTGAACTCATCCACATTTCTAGAATTTTATAATAATTCGAGAAATGGTAGACTGTAACGGAATTGACCTATTTTCAAATGCCACAATAAACAAATTTATAGTATCTTGCATCGAGTGACCCCCAAAATACCAATTTAAGATTTGCATATTTTCATGCATTGTATACATTTTGAAATTCACATGAAATGATTTTATTTTCAAAGGTTATTGGCTATTAATTAACTGAGTCTCAGTATGTGAATTCAATCGAGGCAGACATAGAGTCTGCAGAAAGGGGAGCAGCGCATCAGATGCATACTTAATTTGACATCGATCCTCAATGAAGAGTATTCAGATAGTCAACTCTTCTCTCAACTCTCTATCATCCGTTCGAATTTGTCCAGCTCTCAGCTCTATATATATATATATATATATATATATATATATATATATATATATATATGCAATATGCATTGAAAATCCTATCGTCCGTTCGAATATATATATATATATTCGAACGGACGATGCACCGATATCTATAGCTCCTGCAAAATCAAATTATGCCGGCAGTTCAGCTACTTCCTATTAATTTAGGGGACATTTGGTTTCAACAGGATGGTTGTACAAGTCACAATGCACGACAAGTGACACAATTTCTCGAAAATACGTTTCTTGATCGATTGATATCTACAAATGGCCTCCCAGATCACCAGATTTATCTCCCAATGATTTCTTTTTCTGGGGATATCTGAAAGGATCCATATATGGGCATTAATTTCAGAGAGCTACAAATCTTGATGAATTCAGGGGGAAAATTATCCAGCATTGTGGCAACATTACGCCAAATCTACTCAGCGATATGAGATTATCTCTGTTTCACAGATTTGGCTATTGTTTGGCATAACAAGTTGGTTTATTTGAACCTTTATTACATTAGATTTGTAGTTTTCTTTATATTTTAGTTTATTATTCAGAAGTTGTCTTTCAATTTCGTATGATGTAAGTTTTTAGTTTATTTTTTCAAAAATCACCGTTATGTTTTATTTATTTTTTCTTTTATTATTCGAAGATTGTATTTTATGGTAAAAACAGTTATTTTCAGAAGAGAAATGATTTGTTACATTTATTGCAGCAAATTGTTTCTATCATGCAATGGACGTCCGTTGAGTAGTTTTTATGATAAGATACACATACGCACTCCTCGATGGCATTTTCGTACTAACACCTACACCTACAACCTGCAACCTGCGTCTCAGCGTCTGTCTTCGTTTTTTTACTTCGTACCCACACTCACCTCAAAAAACTACATTGCAAAATGTCACAAACAAGATTTCTAAAATTGATAAACTTTCTTTTTGATTCAACAGTATTTTCATACTCTAATGTGATATACAAACAGATACGTGGTATGCCAATTATTATAGACTGTATTGCTAAATTAGATTCTCGTATACCATTTTTTTAAAAATATGGTGATGTTTTGATTTTCAGTATTCCTGAAAATAGTAAAGAACAATTGTTAAATTATTCAATATTTATGATTACCTTCTAAAATTCACAATAGAAGAAGACAACGACCGAAGTGTTCCTTTTTTAGATCCTCAAGTTATACGAAGAAATGACAATTCTATAATTACTTCCTGGCAGTTGAAATCTGGTTCTTCGGGTAGATTTCTTCATTATCAATCTTAGCATCCGGTAAAACAAAAAGACCAACTTCATATTAGGAATGAAAAATAGAGTAATAAGAACGTCTCATTCTTCTAATAAAGAAAAAAATTTAAAAATTCTATATGATAAATTCATAATTTGCGGATATCCACGAAATTTACTCAAGTCTTTACTTTCTAATAGAAAATCTATAGAACATAATAATAATGCTGATAATCAGTTCATCAGATATTTTTCTGTCCCTTTTATACATATAAGCAGTCATAAAATAAAAAATACTCTTTCTAAGTATACTGATATTAAACTAGCTTTTAGAATTATATCAACTAACAAATCATTGTTTTCAAAATTGAAAGATAAAGATCACATATTAAATAACTCTAATGTAATTTATAGTATACTTTGTAGCAGATGTAATAAAAAATATATAGGAGAAACAAGTAGATGCTTGAAAGACCGTATTTCATCACACAAAAGTGATATAAATCCACTTGTACTTTAGCATAACATGCAGTAGAATCCAAACTCGAAATTAATTTTGACGATGTCAGGATCTTAGATAAGGAAATAAATCTTATGAAAAGATTATTTCTTGAGATGTCTCATATAGCAAAAGAACGTAATAAATTAAATTCAAAAAAGACATTGATGGCTTAAGTATAATGTATACCAATTTACTGCAATTTAATCAAAATAATACATAAATTATTATTAATACCTTGTATGAATCTGTTTCATGACTATTTAGATTTCAATCAAATAAATTTGTCAACTCAATATTATGTCAAAATTTCAGTATTACAATTCAAATTTTCAAAAGTTTTCTAGTCTCTAAATTTATTTACATTTTTTATTTTAAACATTTTTATAGTGATACGTATGATTATTGTTACTGATGATAACTTCTATTCCAAAATATTTAATGTTTAATTAAATCTCAACTTCGTAAGTACCATATATTTTTCATGTTTACATTGTAATTTCGTAATTTGTATAATTTAAGTAATCCTGATAAAGAATCAATAAAGATTCGAAAGCTAGACTAGAAAAAAGAGTTACTCTTATTTCCACATACAAGACTGCAGAAGCCGTTTTATACCTTTTCCAATCGAAGTATATCCTAGCCAGTCGTTAATAAATTTCCTGAATTATATATATTATATATATATATATATATATATATATATATATATATATATATATATATATATATATATATATATGTATATATATAATGAATTTTTAATGATTGGAGTTGCATTTTGACTGCAACCCCAATCATTAAAAATTCATCATTAATTAGACAGTCAAGAATTTACAATTCATTTTTATATATATATATATATATATATATATATATATATATATATATATATATATATATATATGGATGAAACGGATATCAATGGATTCCTCTCGACGTCAACAACAACATTTAAGCATTTTTGATTGGCATAATAGCATAGGAAGCTAACTTCATCAATATGAAAGACAGAACTTCGAGAAAAGTTTCAAAAAAAACTGTGTAAAGAGTACTCAATAAAAATGATAAAAACCAAAAAGAAAATATTTCACAAGCTAACCATTCACTTGAAAAAACGATATAACATATTGTATAAAATGTCACTCTGCCAAGGTCAGTCAAAAATCTGTTCCAAATAAAAGAGCGAGAGTTAAACAAGGTCGCAATTGTCTGCTGTGTGAAGGAGTCGTGCTTGCAGCAAGAGTCTTAAGAACTTTATATTTTTCAATGTACCAGCAAATGAGCCTTTATAGACAGGAACGACAAAATATGCGCGTAAAACAGGACAAGGAAACAGATTGATGTGTAAATGTGCCATAAAAAACAGATGCATCAAATTCATAACTAAAATTATGATCGAAATACTCTTGCCTTTTTCAATATCGACAATCATTAATGTTTGTGAATTTATTGAAAAATTAAAAATATCTCAAGCTGACCGTTCAGTTGATAAAACGATGTAACATATTGGAAAAAATGTTGCTCTGATTAAATGATGGCGTAGAGAAAATCAAACTTTTTAGTCATATAGTTGGAAATAATGAAGAGTATATCTGAAAAAAAATCACACAACTGAAATCAAAACGTGAAAATAAAATATTTTATTCAGTGGCCGAGCGTCGTAGACAGGAACAGAAGATACAAGGAAAGTGAGAACGCACTACAAGCGGGGAGATCCGTTTCATAGATAAGAGCGAGAATTAAACATGGCTGCAAATGCGTGATGAATGGAAGATCAGGAAGAGTCTCAAAATATTTTCAATGATTCCCTCAGACTTTAGATGAAAATGAAGGTGGAATTGCAGGTTCCTCAAGAAACAAAGTATGTCACATTAAAAAAAAAGAGTGCTCGTAAAGAAGTACATATATCAAAAATCCAAGGTACCATAATTACAAATGCGTCGGAAAGAGACAAATGAAAAGATATTGATTGGTTTCAACGAAAAAAACGTTACACAAATCAAGGAAAACCGGTGAAAGAAGAGCTAAATACTTTCAAACTTCATAGAAAAACTCTGAAATTTTTGGTATATAGACAAGACTGAAAAATGACAATTTCTATTTCAAAAACGAATAAATGTAGAATATAATGTACATTACATATCAGTTGAAGTGCAAAATCTTTCAACCACAAGTCTGGGAGAGACATCCTATAGAATTTATAAAGAAGTAAGTCATTTAATGACAATATAATAACAAAAAAAGCAGTCTGGAAGTATGAAAATGCAAAGCAATATGAAAACATGTAAATTGTGTCGCTCATTATACACATTGTTTAACTTTCAACGTTTTTCATCTATGCGAGGACAATTGAAAATTTTGTCAGAACAAAAAAAAAATCAAAAATTGATGACAAGAAACATTGAAAAAGCACCACCCAACATAATTTATTAATAACCTTGTAAAATAATGCTGGCTCATGCATCGTGGTTGTGATTTGTTCCTTCTTTTGATCCATCTGTTGAGTCGTATTTTTATTATCTTTTCAAAATTCCAATTGATTTATATAAGATTTAATGTAATTGGTTGTGTCTAATAATATTTCTAAAAATTAATGAACCAGAAATCAACAATAATGTCTGGAAAAGTTAGAAAAGTAAAGACGGTCGTCTGTTAATATGTCCATCTGTCTGCATCAATCTGTTTCATAATAAAAATATTGAATGATACACCAGAGATAGACAAAAATGCATGACAAAATCATAAAAGTAAAATAATTTGCCTGTATCTGTCTCTCAACAAAAAAAATGAAGCACTGAAAATCAAGAAAAGATACAACAAAAAATTTAATGAAACACCGAATTTCAACTAAAATGATTGAAACATGTCCACATAGTTCAACTAATTGTCTAGATTTTTTTCAGTCTGTATATATCTATCAGTATTACAAAATTTGTTAGGTTAGCCAGTCAGCGAGTCAAAAACAATTGTTAGATTAGATGTGATGTATAACTATTCCAACGAAAAGCATTCCCAAAGGGGCCGGCAATGCTGTCACCTCCACTCAGCTGTTGTGTTTGTTATTCAATGTCAGTCGTTTGACATACATTTTTTTTCTTTTTTCCTCAGTTATTTTTGAACCAGACGGCAAAAATAAGAAGAAATCATATAATAACAGAAGAGAATATCAGGAAGAAGAACGAAAATACGAAAAGTTCAGTAAAAGACCCGCAAAAACGGTAGAAGAAAGTACGAAAATATCAAAAACGAGAGAAATTCAACGAATTGCTTCACCATTAGAATACATGTAAATTTGTCACATAAACTTGTTGAGACTTGCTAAATAATCATGTGATTATCATGAGACATCATCATTGTCAACTGTCAAGCAGTGACAGATGGCGGCGATGACAGCTTGACAGGTGACATCTGAAATATGACAGTTGACAGCTGATATGTGACAACTAACAAAATGGTGGCTGACACGGAACACTGTCAACCATGGAACACAAGCATTTGACAGTTGTTCTAATAAGAAGCAAATCTTTAGATTCTGTTTATTATTTAAATCATAGGTAGAACATTTCATTCAAAACATTACAAGGAATTTTGATTTATCAGAAGTTGTGGTTATATGTTGCTTGAGTCTAACCTTACAAATATTGAAAGACAAACAGATGGAATCACATGATTATTTTTCAAGTCTCAACAAGTTTATGTGACAAATTTACATGTATTCTTATGGTGAAGCAATTCGTTGAATTTCTCTCGTTTTTGATATTTTCATACTTTCTTCTACCGTTTTTGAGGGTCTTTTACTGAATTTTTCGTATTTTCATGCTTCTTCCTGATATTCTCTTCTGTTATTATATGATTTTTTTCTTATTTTTGCTGTCTGGTTCAAAAAGAACCGAAATTCGGTGTTTCATTAATTTTTTTGTTGTATCTTTTCTTGATTTTCAGTGCTTCATTTTTTTTTTGTTGAGAGACAGATACAGGCAAATTATTTTACTTTTATGATTTTGTCATGCATTTTTGTCTATCTCTGGTGTATCATTCAATATTTTTATTATGAAACAGATTGATGCAGACAGATGGACATATTAACAGACGACCGTCTTTACTTTTCTAACTTTTCCAGACATTATTGTTGATTTCTGGTTCATTAATTTTTAGAAATATTATTAGACACAACCAATTACATTAAATCTTATATAAATCAATTGGAATTTTGAAAAGATAATAAAAATACGACTCAACAGATGAATCAAAAACGATGATAAGAAGGGACAAATAACAACGATGATGCATGTGTCAGCATTATTTTACAAGATTATTATTAAATTATATTGGAAGGTGGTATTCTTCTTGCAGCTTATCTCTTCATCTATTTTTGATATCTCCATCACATTTTGTTATAATTCTTTCAGTATTATTTATATAATAAATTCTATTTAATGTCTCTTCCAGACTTGGAATAACAGAACAGAATAACAATTGATAAGAAATACTTGAATTTTATGTAACATATAGGTAAATAAAGGTTGAGTTTACTGAAATAATAATAATTTTGATCGTTTCTCTGACATTTCTTGTGTTTTATGTCAAATTCACATCTCGCTTTGCTATTTTCATCGATTTTTATTGTTATTTTCGCGTTTATTCCTAAAATTTATGTACTTTGTGTTTTTTCTAGTTATCGTCTATCTCCTAGTGAATTTCTTAAATTTTCACGACTCTTTCTGATATTTTCTTGTGTTTTATATCGTTTTTCGTATCACCCAGCTTGATTTAAGCGCTTTTTTGTTGGTAATTTCGTTGAATTTCTCTCGTTTTCGATATTTTCTTACGCTTTTCTATCATTTTTGCGTATCTTCTATTGAATTTCGCGTATTTTCCTTGAAAAAAAAAAACTCTGGAACTACAGAAAGGTTGTCTTTTCTGTTGTAGAATGATTTGAGTTTTTTGTTATGTTTTAGCTTTCCTGGTCATGTACCTTTTTGAATGCATTGAATGATCTCCTGCTAAATCATTTTGTTTGTAACTGGAAGAGGATCGATAACAGTGTTCATACATTGTGGTAATCCTGTTTTAATTCGCATTGGATATATTACATACTCTTCATCTTGAACTGCATCAGAGTTGATTAGTTTGATGGTATATTAGTGTGTCCAAAATCTTTTGTCTTGATATACCACATTTTTTCAAATTGTAGGTTTTCAGAATGATAGTGTAACTTTGAAGATGGTTCGCAATATGTATAGATGTACCTACCTTTTTTTTCAATCCAAATATTGCAAGCAGTGGTTGGTGATCGCTCTGAAAAGTCACAGGGCGTTCATATATCATAAGATGAAACATCCTTACTGTGTATATGAGTGCAAGAGCTTCTTGACATTCTGTTATTACAACAGTTGAGGAGAACAGCTGATGATGATTATCTATTTATAATAATAGAATCTAAGACAAATTTCATATTAATGTGATTCTCTCGTGTTTTCTGCATCCTATAGACGACATTTTGTCTATTTTGTTGGACAAGTTTCAATCAGTATTAAAGCAAACAAATATAACATCCATATTTTTCGGCATGTGAGCAATGTCCAAATTTGATATTAATGTGGTTCTCTTGTGTGTTCTGTATGCTATTGGTACCATTTTGTCTATTTTGCTCGACAAGTTTCATTTTTGTCTCGGTCAGTATTAAAACAAACAAATATATCGTTCACATTTTTCGGCTTGTGAGGAATTTCTTCTTTTTTTGTTGGTATTTCATCTACCACTCCTTGAGTTTACCATTTTCTCTGTGAAACTGCTACAACATCCACCCTAACAATTTTCGTTGGATTGACTCTGAAATTATATTTTGAACTATATTTTCTTCATTTGTTTCGATACTTATACGTAATTTTATATGTGATACAGAGAGATGACCCAAATGGTTTTTCATTGTGTTCGCCTTTGGACAATAAGATAATTCCATCATTATGATCTTGTTTTTTTTCTCCAACGATTGAACAAAAACTTTTCAAGTCGTTAATGTATGGAAGAAAATTATTTACAAACTTTCATTGAATTTTCTTGTACGTCTCCTCAATATATGTTTATCAATTGGGAGAGTTTTCTACGAATTGTATCTAAATTACATAAGATCTGTCTGGTTCAAAAAGAACTGAGGAAACAAGAAGAAAAATGTATGTCAAACGACTGACATTGAATAGCAAACACAACAGCTGAGTTGAGGTGACAATAATAATTTTGTTTGAATAATGCGCATGCTTCTGACGTCTATGATGTTGTTTTACAAGAAAATTATCTTTTCTCCAGACGGATTTGAAGAGTTTCTGATATTTCTATACAAAACTCAAAATTTCATTGAACAAAACAAGTATGGATGTGTTAACTTAACCAACTTTTGTGAAAACGATGCCATTTGGTTGAATTTTTGTGAAAAGGAGATGCATCATTTCCCCACCAAGATTGGAAAATATCAAATTATTTGAGATTGTGAAGAGGTGATTAAAACTGATTCTAATGCTTTATACAATATGTTATTTGATTTAAACAATAAAGACAATTGAATGAAACACGAGTCATTTTTTTGCATGGATTCAAAGATGTATCCATCAGAAATATTTTTCGAAACAACAAATAAAATTCAATCTTATATTACGAAAATCAATTGGAATTTTAAAAAGATATTAAAAATACGACTCAACAGATGGATCAAAAGAAGGAACAAATCACAACCACGATGCATGTGCCAGCATTATATTACAAGGTTATTAATAAATTATATTGGGTGGTGGTCTTCTTTTTCAACGTTTCTTGTCATCAATTTTTGATTTTTTCTTTGTTCTGATAAAATATTCAATTGTCCTCGCTTAGATGAAAAACGTTGAAAGTTAAACAATGTGTATAATGAGCGACACAATTTACATGTTTTCATATTGCTTTGCATTTTCATACTTCCAGACTGCTTTTTTTGTTATTATATTGTCATTAAATGACTTACTTCTTTATAAATTCTATAGGATGTCTCTCCCAGACTTGTGGTTGAAAGATTTTGCACTTCAACTGATATGTAATGTACATTATATTCTACATTTATTCGTTTTTGAAATAGAAATTGTCATTTTTCAGTCTTGTCTATATACCAAAAATTTCAGAGTTTTTCTATGAAGTTTGAAAGTATTTAGCTCTTCTTTCACCGGTTTTCCTTGATTTGTGTAACGTTTTTTTCGTTGAAACCAATCAATATCTTTTCATTTGTTTCTTCCCAACGCATTTGTAAATATGATAATAATTGGATTTTTGATATATGTGCTTCTTTACGAGCTCTCTCATTTTTTTTATGTAACATACTTTGTTTCTTGAGAAACCTGCAATTCCACCTTCATTTTCATGAAAAGTCTGAGGGAATCATTGAAAATATTTTGAGACTCTTCCTGCTCTTCCATTCATCACGCATTTGCAGCCATGTTTAATTCTCGCTCTTATTTTTGAAACGGATCTCCTCGCTTGTTGTGCGTTCTCACTTTCCTCGTGTTTTCTGTTCCTGTCTACGACGCTCGGCCACTGAATAAAATATTTTCTTTTCACGTTTTGAATTCAGTTGTGTGATTTTTTTTCAGATATACTCTTCATTATTTCCAACTATATGACTAAAAAGTTTGATTTTCTCTACGCCATCATTTAATCAGAGCAACATTTTTTCCCAATATGTTACATCGTTTTATCAACTGAACGGTCAGCTTGAGATATTTTTAATTTTTCAATAAATTTGCAAACATTAATGATTGTTGATATTGAAAAAGGGAAGAGTATTCCGATCATAATTTTAGTTATGAATTTGATGCATCTGTTCTTTATGGTAAATTTACACATCAATCTGTTTCCTTGTTCTGTTTTACGCGCATATTTTGTCGTTCCTGTCTATAAAGGCTCATTTGCTGGTACATTGAAAAATATAAAGTTTTTAAGACTCTTGCTGCAAGCACGACTCCTTCACACAGCAGATAATTGCGACCTTGTTTAACTCTCGCTCTTTTCTTTGGAGCAGATTTTTGACTGACCTTGGCAGAGTGACATTTTATACAATATGTTAAATCGTTTTTTCAAGTGAATGGTTAGCTTGTGAAATATTTTCTTTTTGGTTTTCATCATTTTTGTTGAGTACTCTTTACACAGTCTTTTTTGAAACTTTTCTCGAAGTTCTGTCTTTCATATTGATGAAATTAGCTTCCTATGCTATTATGCGAATCAAAAATGCTTAAATGTTGTCGTTGACGTCGAGGCGAATCCATTGAAATCCGTTTCATCAATATCGGACGACCAGAAGTGACCGACCGGAAGTAGTCATTTTATTGCAGATTTGGCATCTACGTATCACGTACAACCCAAATATAACATTTTTATTTTTATAGCTATTGTTTTTAATACCGGAAGTGCTTAGTTTTTGAGGAAACCCTCATCCACTGCATCAAACTTGGTGTTTCATGTAGGCCTCATGTTCCATCCTCCATTCCTTCATACTCCGCATACTTAATGTCCTCATGCTGACAGGAGAAATCCACCACGTCAAATTTGCAATAAATTTATTTATATTCCTTTTTGTATCACCCCTGAATATAACAAACAACATGCCTGTCCCTGTATTTTTCATAAAATTTCATGTTCCACCCTCCATGTCCCGATGAGCAATCATCCATGTCAAATTTTCAATAAAATTATTTATTTTTTCTTTTGTCTGTCCGTGTATACTTTCATGAAATAACATGCTTATAAATATCCCGTTGTATAAACAATTACAACTACTGCATTATATTATAGAGAATAAAATATTATTTTTTTTAATATAATGCTAACTTCTTATTGCATTTGCCAGCATTATTTTACAAGGTTATTAATAAATTATATTGGGTGGTGGTCTTCTTTTTCAACGCTGCTTGTCATCAAATATTGATATTTTTATCACATTTTGTTGGAATTTTTTCAGTATTTTGAGTTTTTCTTTGTTCTGACAAAATTTTTTCAATTGTCCTCGCACAGATGAAAAACGTTGAAATTTAAACAATGTGTATAATGAGCGACACAATTTATAAGTTTTCATATTGCTTTTCAATTTCATACTTCCGAACTGCTTTTTTTGTTAATACTATATTGTCATTAAATGACTTACTTCATAATAAATTCTATTGGATGTCTCTCCCAGACTTGTGGTTGAAAGATTTTGCACGTCAACTGATATGTAATGTACATTATATTTTACATTTATTTGTTTTTGAAATATAAAATTTCATTGTTCATTCTTGTCTATATACCAAAAATTTCAGAGTTTTTCTATGAAGTTTGAAAGTATTTCGCTCTTCTTTCACCGGTTTTTCTTGATTTGTGTAACGTTTTTTTCGTTGAAACCAATCAATATCTTTTCATTTGTTTCTTCCCAACGCATTTGTAATTATGGTAACTTGGATTTTTGATATATGCGCTATGTGACATACTTTGTTTCTTGAGAAACCTGCAATTCCACCTTCATTTTCATGTAAAGTCTGAGGGAATCATTGAAAATATTTTGAGACTCTTCCTGCTCTTCCATTCATCACGCATTTGCAGCCATGTTTAATTTTCGCTCTTATCTTTGAAACCGATCTCCCCGCTTGTAGTGCGTTCTCACTTTCCTCGTATCTTCTGTTTCTGTCTACGAAGCTCGGCCACTGAATAAAATATTTTCTTTTCACGTTTTGAATTCAGTTGTGTGATTTTTTCTCTAATTTCTAATTTTTCAGAATATAGGAATGTGATGCATCACATCACATAAGAATAATTTTACATTTTCCAAAATTTCAGAACTTCGCGATAGGTATGAAATTATTCAAAAAAATGATTTAATACTGGGCAATTTATCCATTTATCATTTGCAAGAATCTTCTGGTGAATCGATTTTGCAAATATCTAAATATTTTCGAAAATATTTTTAATAGTAGCCCTTCATCTATGCAGATGAATATTCCAGATGATAGTTCCTAAAATGTTGATTTCATAACACTCATGAATGTGAGATTTAATGAAAATCCTGTTACAAAATCTGACCATAAGTTGGAACCACTCATCCTGGTCGACCCACAACATTCACATTTTGCATTCGATGATTACAATTTAGAACAAAATCAATATTTTTTAACAAAAAATGGACCGACTTTATTAGTTGGTGCACTGAAAAATACAAACTAGTATTAATTCTATTTGGGCGGGTACTTTTGAAGTTGCGCAATTGTAGATAGAAGACTTTTGGCACGAATTTCCAAAGTAATAGCACCAATAGAATTAATATTGCATTGTATTTTTGACCGACGAACCCAAACGGAGGAGGTATTTTTTAAATATTTTTTACAGGGTGATTTCTTTAATTCGCCCATTAGAAGATTTTCACTTAAAAATCGAGGTAGAAATATGAAAATTTTATCCTGACTATAATCAAAGTATATATATATATATAAAATATTGGCAATTTCGGTTATACCGGAAATTGTACTAACTTTGTTTTTAAAATGAAAACCCCCGTTTTCTAGATATATGAATCCCACATATTTAATGAAGTATGATAAGCCCTAGTTGTTATAAGTTATCTGTCACAGTTTTTGACGTATGTAATTTTTACTGCAAAACGTTCTCATGACAGATGTCTATTTAAAAATTCATAACTCCCTTATTGTCAACCGGAAAAGCAAAAAGTTGTTTTTGATTGGTAACCCGAAGTTTGAAATTCCTACAGTATGCCCATCATTCTGAAAATTCTTTTGTTTAAAAAAATAAAAAAATATATCAGAGACGTCAATAACAAAAGTTGAACAGCTCAACTTTTCTCAATATCACATAACTATTTCTCTATCGCCATTAGGTAGACAACTGAATTTTAGGGGAATGTTTATTATACTCTGTTATGTTTTTTCAAATAATGAAAAAGATATTCGATATTTTTTTTAATTTTCGATAGCGAATGTCATTTTTACGAATGACTGATACCACGTTCTAGCTGTCAAGTTGATAGTTTTGAAAGTTGAAGTACATAACGTCTGTTACGAAAATCCAAATGTATCAGTATCCAAACGGTGTCTTTTTACTATTTACGGAAGCTGCGATAGAATAGTGGAAAGAACCTGTCGTGAATTTAATGCCAAATATCCTGAGATACATCCAATGAATAGGAAGAAATTTTCAGCCAAGGTTTATTCTTACTAGAACAAAAATCCACTCAACAGTAGGATTAAAATAATGCACGAAGTTGAACAAAATAATGAGGTGAATATTTTGATATTTAGCATTAAGAACACGTTTATTAATCTTTCTTAGGTTTGTTCCGTTTCTCAAGGAGGTATTTATATTTTTAAGAATGTTATGTCCCAAATGATATGAACGCCTTAGTCGGCCTTTAAACATGAAAAAACTACTACTGTCAACTTTCTTTATGTATATATTTAATTTGATCAATTATTGAAAAATTGGGATATTATCTTTGTAACAGACGTTTTGTACTTCAACTTTTTAAACTATCAATTTGCCAAATAAAACATAGTATCAATAACAGCGATTGTTTTACGTCCATGGTCAACTAGTCATTCAAAAAATACATTCCCGATAGAAAATTTAAAAAAATCTTGAATATCTTGTTTATTATTTGAAGAAAAAAACATAAGAGAATGTAATAAACTTTCCCCTAAAATTTAATTTTGTACCTAATGACGATAAATAGGTAGGTAGTGCTATTAAGAAAAGTTAAGTTTTTTAAGTTTTGTATTGACGTATATAATTATTTTTTTTGGAGAGTTAAACAAGAAAATTTTCAGAATGATGGCCTACTAAGGAAATATCAACTTCGGGCTACCGATCAAAAACAACTTTTTCTTTTCCGGTTGACAATAAGAAATATATGAATTTTTAAATAGACATCGGTCATGAGATCTTTTTGCAATAAAAATGACATACCTACGTCAAAAAGTAGTTATAACAACTAGGGCTTTTCATAATTAGTTAAATGTGTGAAATTCAAATATCTAATAGAAAACAGGGGTTTCCATTTGAAAAAATAAAGTTAGTACAATTTTTGATGTAACCGGAAGTGACACCATTTCATAAATATTTTCACTAAACTGGGTAACACTGATTTTAGCCAGGTTCAAATTTTCATATTTCAATCTCGATTCTTAAGTGAAAATCTTTTAAACGTTAAACGTGGGTACGTTCAAAAAATTGATAATTGTTGATTCATTTGAACGAGGAGACTTGATAAAAACGCAGATCCGAAATCTCCTTCCCTCCTAAAACCTCCCAGAATGGGGTGGAGGGGGCAAATTTTTTCGAAAATCGAGAATCCCAGATGGCAGAATTAAAGATACCAAATATCCAGAAACATTTAAAATGAATATTTTTTCAAAAAAGCTACAGTTTTCGAATTTGTGCGATGTTAAAATTTGAAATACCTATGTGTAATTTTGCTATGTGGAAGAGGCAATTTCATTCGAAAACTGAAAATCTGAGAATGGAAAATTTATAACAAGATTATTTGTAGTAACATTTATATTGAACTTTTTTCCATAGAGTTACGGTTTTAGAGTTAAAAGAGTGGTAAAGTTTATAATATGCGTATTCCGCGACTATTTCCTTAGATTTCTGAATAATAGCAAATACAAGCAAAGCTTACATGGATAATGGTGAACGTTTAACGATTATCGTGACAAATGTAACACTCAAAAGTGTGAAATAAATATTTTGTACAAAAAATTGAACCGACGTTATCATTTGGTGCACTGAAAAGTATAAAATAATATTAATTCTATTGGTTCTGGTACTTGTGAAATCGGTGCCAAAAGTTTTCAATCTAACTGCAACTGCGCAACGTCAAAAGAATAGAATTAATATTATTTTGTACTTTAACTTCAAACTTCAATATGATTCTCGGATTCTTTTATCTATAATTTTAATCCATTGCGTGTTTTATCTATACTGTCCCTCTCGTCTCATAGAAAAATATAGTGAATTTGGTTTAAGAAAAGACTTATTCAGAATAAAAAAGTTTAATATAATTGTCTTAGATATGTTTAAATTTTTATTATAATTACTTATATTTTTACTATTTCTACGAGTATCCTATTTCATATTCATTTCACAAAAAGAGTTATTATTTTCAATATTACGTTTGCAGAATCATAAAATGTTTTATTTGGTTTTATAACATTGAAACACTTTAAAATACTTTTTCTCTGATTATTGATATTTTTGCTTCGCTCTCCGCTTGTTCTCACTTGAAGTTTTCATATATACCCCACGACACTCATACATATATATCATGATATATCCCAAACTTCAGAAAATTGGAGGATTCATTATATACATTGTTGCCAAACCATTGGGCTTCACAGCATACTGAGGCTATATACACTGAAGTGTATAAAAAGAAGCCCTCTACAGTTGATTTCGAGGAACTTCTGGTGTATATTTGCAGATGAATGGCCACCTTAGGAGGACCACGTACATTTCAAATACATTTTATTTCCAGGCCATCTATGAGATATATTTTAAATCTAGACCCATTTTATGAAAGACTGACAACTGAGGAAGTCTTATAACATTTTCTAGAGTCAACAGATGGGGCATTCTACTCAAAATTAGGAATATACATACAGAAAATAATTAGGAAGCCCGTTTCGGGCTGCCTAAAACTGCAACGGGCTTCGTATAATCTGCGGAATATGCAATATTGGGATTTGTAATGGTGGTTTACACGTATGTATATATATGTATATATATATATATATATATATATATATATATATATATATATATATAAAAAATACAGTAGTTCAAAGAGAATTTGGGAATTCTGCCGAGTTGATTTGGGGCTTAAATAAGTAGACTCTTTTTGCTACCCAAGCTTTCGGTAAAATTTATTACCTTGTTCCAGGCTGAAAAAAATGTGTCATTAATAGTACATAGTGCCCAAAAAAACTTACAGTGCAGTTGAGGATAATAATTTTTAACAAGCACAGACTAACATGGAAAGGAATATCGCACATAATTACAATTACATAACTAACTACACAAACAGATAAAAATTAAATTAAAAACATTTAAACTTAAAATGGACACGAAAATATACGATGTTACATGGTAGGTGGTAGAATAAGAAGAGATTAGTGGAAACAAATACTCTCTCTGAAGGAGGCTAAAAACAAGTAATGTATGAGAAGATATTTCAGTTTTTTTTAACATTTACAATTTTGTTGTTCAAAAAATGGGTGGGAAATTTAAGTCAACTCAAAACTGCTCAAAACATATAGATCGCAGATTGGACAATGCATGACGTTACTTATGTCAAAGATCTCAAAACACACAAACCTTATTTGATACAGACAGTATGCAAGCTTCAATACAATCATAACCTATGATGGATTGTTTATGTTGTCGATGTGCAATATTTTGAAATCAAGTATGAATAAATAGAGCTGAGTCCACGAACATCGGTACATGCATTCATTGCTTGAGGATGTTTGGTAATGTCAATCATTTCATGTATTTTTCTTTTAACTGTACTAGGTTCATTTATACGAATTGAAGCACCTTCAAAATTAGGAGTATGCCGTTTTTCATTAGCATGTCTTGCTAAGGTAAAATTTTTTGTTTGTGCCTTCCTGTAATCACAATGATTCTATTTTTAGTAGCCTCTGTGTTTTACCAATGTACACAAGATCGCAATCATGACACGGAATAACATATACGACGTTACGTCTTTTTCGGTAGGTATTTTGTCTTTAATAATGGAAAAATTTGGCCTAATAAATTGACGTTTCTTTTAGCTATTTTAGACTTACTCAAGACCTCCATGATAAGATTAATCAATTTGGGAGTGAGAAATAGCCTACAGGTCCCAGTTGTTGCAGTGGAAGGCGATTAGTAAGAGAGTCCGGACGACCCGTAATGGATGGATTGCTATACAATAACTTACATAGAAGTTTTTTAGGGTAAGAGTTGTTGAGTAGAATGTGATATAATTTGTTAATGTTATCGTTGTATAAAGTTGTGTGACATATTTGTTTGATCCTATTCTTTAATCCTAGAACTAAGTTAACCTTCATTTTATCGTCATGATAGGAAAGATAATTCAAATAGCGTCCACTGTTGGTGGGTTTCTGATACCAATCAAGAAGAATGGTCTGATTGGAAGTACGAATACTTCTAGTGTCCAGAAAGGGTACCGAATTGTTATGTTCTTTTTCAATAGTAAACTTAAGGTTATCATCATAGGAATTGAAAACTTGTGAGACAGTTCCATAAGAATCCATCGAAATAGAACAAATTATGTCATCAACGTACCTTTTAATGAATGGAAACTGAAATGGTAGCTTAGGTAAACAATCATCCAGGAGATCATCCGTTACAAAAGCCGAGATAATAGGTGAAATGGTGGAACCCATTGGCGTTCCGAAGACTTGAAGGTAATTCTCTGCTTGAAAGGTGAACACTGTACTGTTAAATATGAATTTTAGCGCTTGAAGAAAGGAAACTATATCCAATTCACAATGTGACTGGATCTCATGCCAATGTTTCCTGATACTGGATTCCGCACGTTCATATGTGATGTTCGTGAATAAAGAAGAAACATCTAGGCTCACTAATACAAAGTCAGGTGGTAATTGAAAATTATTAATAAAACTTGCGTAGTGAAAAAAATCTTTTATAAAATAGTTGTTATTTTTATTGTATTGTTGGAGTTGGTTAATATTAGTGTGATGTAATTACACAAACCTGAGTTCGGGGTACCAATTGAGGATATAATAGGCCTGAGAGATATGGGTTCTTTATGGATCTTAGGTAAGGTAAAAAAACCTTGCAGGAAGTGCATTGTAAGTAGTGAATTTTTTCCTAGTTGCAATATCGATAAAGTTCTTTTTATGGAAGTCAAAAATGATATTGTTAGCTTTTCCTTGTAACATGATGGTTGAATCACTTGTCAACCTTTTATTGTTCTTGGTGTCATCTAGTAGCTGCTTACAGAGATCAATATACTGTTTGTGTGTTTTGAGATCTTTGACATAAGTAACGTCATGCATCATTTGTCCAATCTGCTATCTATATGATTTGAGCAGTTTTGAGTTGACTCAAATTTTCCACCCATTTTTTGAACAACAAAATTGTGAATGTTAAAAAAAACTGAAATATCTTCTCATACATTACTTGTTTTTAGCCTCCTTCAGAGAAAGTATTTGTTTCCACTAATCTCTTCTTATTTTACCACCAACCATGCAACATCGTATATTTTCGTGTCCATTTTAAGTTTAAAGGTTTTAATTTAATTTTAATTTGTTTGTGTGGTTAGTTATCTAAATGTAATTAAGTGCGATACTCCTTTCCGTGTTAGTCTGTGCTTGTTAAAAATTATTATCCTCAACTGCACTGTAAGTTTTTTTTCATTGTTAGTGTAGAATTGACACTCTGCACTATCAATGACATAATTTTTTCAGCCTTGAAAAAGGTAATAAATTTTACCGAAAGCTTGGGTAGCAAAAAGAGTCTACTTATTTAAGCCCCAAATCAACTACCTTTATGCTTTTATTTTGTCGGATACAGTCATCCACTAGAAGCGGATCACGTGATTTCAAGCTTGTTTGCTCTCGTCAGCGCAACATAAGTGGAAGCTGATCCGCTTCTAGTGGATGACTGTATCCGACGAAATAAAAGCATAAAGGTGAATAGCATTGTCTCATTTTGATATTATATCTATCTCAATAATACTGAATATTATATTTCTCTTTATATTTGATATATACGTTACGTTAAACGTAATTAGCTATCAATACCTAGGTGGCGCGAATTGCGTCCCACTGAGAGGTAGTTGTCATGAACTATGACATCTTTCAGTTGCTTTTGTCTGGTCGGATACAGCTTCCACTTACATGGCGCTGACGAGAGCAAACAAGCTTGAAATCACGTGATCCGCTTCTAGTGGATGACTATATCCGACGAAATAAAAGCATAAAGGTGAATAGCATTGTCTCATATATATATATATATATATATATATATATATATATATATATATATATATATATATATATATATATGTATATATATATATATATATATATATATATATATATATAGGTTAGAATAATTCAGGTTATACGGCCTAAAAGGACATTCAATGAAAGATCTTCATGTAAAATCGTATATTTCGGCTTAGTTTAAATTTCAGCCTTTATCAGCGAAAAACATGGATCTATTTATATATAGTAAAGTTCAAAATGTCCATATTCACAGGAAAATAATATTATTTATTCAATCTAATATTATACAAGATAATATTATTTTCCTGTGAATATGAAAATATTGAACTTTACTACATAAGTATAAAAATATATCCATGTGTTTCGCTGATGAAGGCTGAAATTTAAAATAAGCGGAAATATACGATTTTACATGAAGATCTTTCATTGAATGTACTTTTAGCCCGTTTAACCTGAATTATTCTAACCAACATAGTTACTGTCGGCTGTGACTACCCTTTCAAATATATATATATATATATATATATACGGAACGAACAACGGATATATTCCCGAAAAAACCACTTTTTATTTATCTATCTATCTATGTAAGTGGCTTTCCTGACAAAATTCGAGGGTGTCACCCTCGAGATCCATAAACATTTTCTTGAATTGTTCGGCAGATTTGGATAAAAACTTGCAAAAAGGGGTCTTAAGAGCCGAGAAATCGATTGGCAATACTTCCATTTTTTAGAGGGTGTGACCCTCGAAGTCCACACTAGCTATCCCGGAAAATACAAATACAGATTTCAATATGGGGTTTGGGGGTCGATTGGTGATACAGCTAAGTTCTGGTAAGTTTCACATTCATATTTATTTTTGAATTTGTAAATTATGAGCTTTATGGACGTTAAAAGCAATATTTACCGGTTTACCGATCACAATACATTTTAACTAAAAATATGCACAAACAATATCTGATCTGAAAGAGTACCTCGATACTGAAACAGGGGTGATAATGAAGATTCGATAGATAGAACAAGGTGTGTGCAGAGTCCAGAGAAAATGAAACCACTGGGGAGAAGATCAATATGATCTCGACATAACTTTATAAGTAATACAGTGATAAACATTCCAGCTATTTTACAATATTATTGTTTTTTATCTTACATTATGATCTTTGAAAACAAATCACTTCAAAGAGCACATGTTATCTTCCACATCATACTATCTACCTTAAATTAATTGTGAATATATCTTCAATTGATAATAAATCTATTTCAAGACTGGTCGATAATAAACTGTTTGAGTTATTTATGCTATTACAATATAAAATTTTTCTATCACTGTGATTCAGAAATAATGTTATATTTTAATCACGATTTAATTATAAATGATTGAGATTCTGAAAGAGAATTAATGAGATTGAGAGAAATATTAATCCTGATTGACTTGAACAATAGAATATTTCTAGCAAAAACATAAAGGAAGTTCTAATAAAAAGTGAAAACTGTTATTAGTAGAGAAATATGGCATCAATGCAGGTGCTTCAAACAAAGTTAGGATAGTTTCGGTACAATCAGCAGCAACGACTAGCTGTGCCAATGATCAAAAGGGATTTCTCCGAGTACGAGTTGCTATACATACCATAATCGAAGCATCCTCTATGGGATTCAGAGATAGATCAGGGCAATTTAAATGATTTATGTCCTCCGTTTCAAAGAAGTTATTCTCTGTATGATAAGGTCGAGCATAATATGCCATGAAAATAAAAGCATCTTCAAAAGCTGTTTTCAACAGTCTAGTCTGTGCGTGTAGAATCTCTCTAGTAATTTTACCTTCAACGTGCAATAAAAATCTATCATCAGTTACATTTCCAGCTTAATGCATGCTTCTTGTGGAAGGAGGAATATGAGAATCATGGGAAAAATGAGAGGCACTTGTTGCTTTCCTCCAAACTTTAATTTGGAAACTACCACTTATTAAACATATCCTGGCTTCATAAGTACCTACCTAAACAGACCATAATGACAGTTCAGAAAGTAACTGAACGTGCTATTGACATAACTGCAGTTAAAATCTCAAACTGAACTCGAAGATTTGTGTTCTCAGTAAAAAGACAGAGCCTGGATCTCCAAGTGTATGTCTCACTTTTGAATGATGTTTTGGAATCGGTATCCAGCGATTTCTTCAAATGGTTAGGGGTTCTGTTGCTAGTCAGTAATACGTCTTTTTCCACTTTTAGGATTATCTTGCACATAATAAGTTTCTAGATAACGATGCCATATACGCGGAACATCACTTTGTAAGAAACCTATTCGATCATCCCAAATCATGGCGTCTACTTCTTCTACCAAATTTACAATCATCTGTATTATTAAATTACATCAAACTGCTTATTTCAGATGGGGCACTTGAACAGAATAACATATTACAAATGTTATTTTAAGAGTTCAGTTATTTTAGATTTGAAAAATTGTAGGTAATCTTTTTTTGATCGATTCTAATAGATATACCAAGCTATATAATTTTCCACTAAAGCAAATATGGGGACAAAACATTTGAATCTAGTAGCAGGATCAATGTCTTTTATTAAACATTTTGAGGATGTATGAAAGCCAGACAACACAATCTTGTATTATCCATATCAAACATATTTATAAGATCCATAAGAGAAAGCTGAGTATCGTCTCTAACTTGAGGGATCATTCGAAAATTATTGGAATAATCGGCGCGGCTATTGTTCAAATGACAAACCAAATTTATTCATACAAATAATTGATTTCAGATTATAACAGAGACGAAAAAATCCTGTGCAAGTAAGTGTGCGTATTAAGGTTAAAATTCACAGGCGGAACCTAATCAGAGAAAACGTAAATCCTACAGTAGGATATGCAAGCCTTCACACCGTGCGACCATCTCCCTTCCCATCTGGCAATCGACATTCCATCTCACCCCTGTCACATACTTTATCCCTCTTACATCAGAAAAGATTCTGAGGACGTAGCGAGACGCAGCCTTGAAATATCACTCTTGACAAACAAGTTTCACTTTAAAATGAGAACTTACTTCTGCCCCATAATGGGCCACCGTAAGCGTCCACAGCAAAACGACTAGCCCCTAGTGACCGCCACAAATTAAATTTCTCTGGTTTTATGTTATCGAAGCAAACTGTAGCTACGGGTGTGATCGGTAGCCTCTAGTGTTGACCGCGTTTAGTGTCCCGCTTCCTCTGCATGTTCGGCCACAGAAGCGGAATTCACAAGACTTTTGCCCAGCTGGTAGCTGTCTCTAGACTCTAGAGGTTTTGGCTTTATCCACCGGTGGCATACACTAATGGTAGCCACTGGTGACTCTTTATGGGGCAGAGTTAAGCGTATTTTATTAGTTTACTTTATTTTTTTAGTTTTTAATGCAACTGAAATAAATATTTTGAAAAAGGGTATGAATTACTTCCAAAAGATTCGACTTATGGTTAAAAAACGGTCACACGAGTGCAAAAATTGTACGGAACTGATTAATTACGAATAACGAAATGTTTTGAATCGTGATAAAATAGCAGAATATAGAGAGCAGAACATAGAAAGATATTTTATTAAAATTAATTCAGGTTTCTGGCTCCATCGGAAATGATATATTAAAATATTGCGCAAAAATGTATCTTCGGAAGCAGTTTTTCATGCATCAGAATAGATAAAATCAGACTAAATTCTTTCACCGTCCTCATGATAAAAAATAATAATGTATTTTTTTCTCCGTTCACGGATATTTTTTCCTTGCCTTACTATGTTACCGTTCTAGTATCAATAGAATTAGTTTTATTTTGTAGTATTGAGTGCATTATTTTGATTAGATTTAAAGTGATGGAAAATTTCTATCAATAATTTATTCCATAAAAAACAAAACATTTCAAAAAGTAATTGGTATCTAATCTAATGGATTTAATAATTTTAATAAAAAAATAAAAATCGGTTAATTCGTTTGAGAATTACGATGCTTCAAGCAGATAAACAGATACAATCAAAGAAAAACTTTCTTGACCAAATCACGTTTCAAACAAAAAATAGAAACTATATAAAAATAATTATTGGTCCTTCCATTTGGAAGTTGAATTGCCATATGCATATATGAAGATACCCACGATAAACTCAACTGGCAGGAAAAAATCTCTATATCAAGTCACCTTTCAAACAAAAAACGAAATGAAAATCGATCCTTTTGTTTGGGATCCATAGATAAACACTTTAAACTTGTAGCACCCATATATAGTGGCGTCGGGGGTTAGAAATTAGTATCTATTTCAGTAGATAAAATCTTATTGGTTCTCTAATTAACTGTGTTATAATAAAAACTGCATGAACCAAACAAAATTCAAAAACAAACACTGATTGGAAAATCCCGATAATTTTGTTGGTGTGTAGGAGACCAAGTAGGTAGGTACAAGTTAAAGGATAGAAAAGTTTTAGCACCAAGTTCAAAATTTTGTTATTTACAAAGCTCTCGATCATTCATACCCAGATGAAAAAAATATAATAAAATACATCTTAGTGTTTTATATTGATTGATTTCAAATTAGTCATAGAACAATATTCCAGGGGCTTCAACTCAAAAATCATAATTATGAGAAATGTTGCTGAAAATCTACTCATCGGGATTTTTTTCATTGAAATATTTATGATATATGATATCATAACTCTAACTAACTAACTGAAATATTATTCTTGCAGAATTAATAGGAAAATATTTAGATATTTGATAGTGAGTTTATTGATGAAATGCTTATAAATAACTAATGTGGGAGATATTAACCACGATCACCAAAAAATAATGAAATAAATAACTTGAAATAAAACTAGGTGCAGAGAGTCTTCTACAGCTGATACATCATCTCTTGCCACCAAAATGATTTTTTCCATAATTTCTTGAGTATGTGTTTACTTTTAAGAGAAAATTTGAAGTGAACAACAGATAAATTCAGAAAATTCAGAAATCAACTAACCTAAATAGAAATCTACAATAAAATTTAAGGGTAAAACTAAGAGAATAACAAAATCAAAAAAACCTTGTATTTTATGGACTAAATGAACAAGAATATCAAGAAACCACTTCCCAATTGATCCTACAAATCACAGAAGTGATACAAAATAAACTGGAAATCAAAAGCATTTATAAGCAATTCTTCTTCGTATAAGGGGGAAAAAACTTCACATAATGGATAAACGTAGGAAGAAAAACTAACTAACTAAGAGTGAACAGGCAAAAACACCAGTAAAACACATAGGAGAAGGTTTTTTTTCAGAAGTGGGAATGCCAAGCAACGTTATCATGGAGATACAGCAAAATGAAGAAAAAAGCAAAAAATCTGAAGGCAAAAAAATAGAATATAGAGAATATAGAGATACTGAAACCTACAAATAGGGAAATATATATATATATATATATATATATATATATATATATATATATATATATATATATATAGTATATAGTAGGTGGTAGTACGGCAGTAAGTGTTAAATAACAAAGTGTTAAAAGAAAATGGGATGGGAAAATTCCCATTTTCTTTTAACACTTTTATATATATATATATGATATATCAGTCTCCCAGACATATATCATGATTTCGAGGTTGTTGCCTCTCATCAGTATGTCGTAGGGAGAAGATCCATATTTGATGATCAAGCCTTATTTGGAACTCATACTTGTATCAATCTGTCGTATAGAACTGTCGGTGGGGACAAGTATGAGCGATATATTAAGCATGTATAATGGTGGATAAAAACAATCGGCAAAGGTGAATAATGAATTAATTAAATGAGGAGCTATCCGTACCAGATGACCATATTAGAATATGAATAATAATTTCATGCCTAGCTGGTAAATTGAACCTACGATTCGTAGGGAGCCGCAATAAGAACGAGGTTTGTCGTCTACATATTGCGTTTGTATTTCACTATACTGCTCAATCAGATTGATTACCAAACATAGTATCAGTCTCTATGTTTGGTAATCAATCTGATTGAGCAGTATAGTGAAACGCATACAAAAGCAATATCTATCCTTGGCTAAAATCATTGTTCTTCCTAAGTTGACAACAGTTTTATTTGTTCGTTCAGCACAGCCATTTTGTTGTGGTGTGTATGGGTTTGACAATACCAAAATTATTCCATGTTTTGACATATTTTCTCGTACATCATTGTTATCGAATTTCTTGCCACCATCACAATATAAGACTTTCATGGGTTTCCCTCGTTGATTTTTGTCAGTTGAACAACCTCTTGAATTTTTTCCGCAGTCTCTGATTTTGCTTTTAGAAAATAAATTTTTCTCATTCTGGAATAATCATCACTCGTGAAACATAACATATATTTGGCTCCACCCAAAGAATCACATTCCATCGGGAAGCATAAATCAGCATGCATTATTAGACCTAATTCTTGAGCACGTTGCCAGCGTTCATAGTTACTGTCACGATGCTGCTTACCTTCCATACAAGCCCCACAAAAGAAATCATCGTTGATGAAAGCAACATCTTGTCTCCGCAATAACTGTTTCACATGAATTTTATTTTGATGACCAAACCGATATTGCCAAATCTGCAACGTTTGTCTTGAAACAACATGTGCTTTGCTAATGGAAGAATTTTCCTGCTCTCACCCTAATCAACATTTTGTATACACGACCATTACGAGCTCCTCGTGTCTTAACAAGACCATCTCGTAGAAATTCAATGTTGCTCCTCGGCGAAACGATGGTCATCCCTTTCTCCGTCGCTGTGATTACGGAAGGCAAATTTTTGTGTGCGTTAGGTACATACAAAATATTTGCCAATACACATGACACCCAATTTCCGTCAACCAAGCTTCAAAATTGATTGAGCCTCTACCAAGGGAATCCATCGTGCTATTGTTTCCTATGTAAATTTAAGTCGGTACAGTACCTGAGCTGTTCAAATTATGAAAAATATTCGCGATGATGAGTGACGTGTTCAGTTGCTCCACAGTCTGCAATCCAACAATCTTGACTTTCACAAGACAAAGTCTCGCAAATAAATGCTTCATCGTTTTGAGTTTTCTTATTAGGAGCTTTGAAGTTTTCGTACTTTGTTTTACTTCGGCATTATTCGGCATTCATTACGAAAATAACCATATTTTTAACATATATGACATTTCAGCTTTGACTTATCTTTCTTATTGTCACCTAATTTTTCTGTCGATTGATTTGACATTTTCCATGAATTATTCCTACTATTATCACTCCTTTTCCCGCGATAATAGTTTCTTTGCTCATGTTTCTTATGACCTTTTACTTTACTTGTTAATAAAGCGAAAATCTCTTCTTGTTTCTACGTGCGCTTTTGCCGACGCGTTTCTTCGGAAGACATGATACCAATCAAATTTGGCCAAGTCTGTTGATCCTCCGCACGAGCCCACCAAGCTAGACAGAAACTTTCGTGATCGTCTTGTAGAGAATCTAAAAACTTGACTACAAGCGATAAATTACCAGGTTTTACTTTTAACTGCTGCATTCGCAAAACTAAATCTTCAAATTTAGCAATGTGTTCAATCCGTTTGAACATTACGCTCCGATTGCTTACTCTGTTGCTGATAAATTTACTGATGTTTTTCCACATTTCTATAGCCGATTCACATGCAAGTAGCAAAGCTATCACCTTTGAATCTATAGTTTTCACAATTCTCTGACTTGCTGCGCGATCTGCCTTATCATATTCTTTCAACGATACCACGTATGTTGCTTCTCAGAATGGCGTTTTTCTTACATCGCGTGTGGCTTCAAGGTTACCAGCTGAAATTTGGCATAATTGTTACTTATTACCTACTTTGCTTAAATCCAAAAGCTGGAAAAAATCGGACAGTGCAGATGGGCACAAGAAAAAAAATCGAAATAATTGCACCGTTGTAAAGAAGAAAACGTTATTGATTATTTTATATAAATACAATGCAGATTTTTGTGGAAATTATATATTTTTTCAATTTTTTAAAGTCGCGAAATATACGTGCTTTTATGGAGCTACGCTAGTCAAATAGTTGATTATATCGAATCAATACAAGGCATTTTCTAATTAATTTTTAGTTTTTTCCGTTTAACCCGTGATATCTCGTAAACGAAGGCGTTAATCGGAAAAAAAAATTCTTTGAAAAAGTTTTTCGCGTCTTTCATTCTACCACCGGTGTAAGATTATTAATTTTAGGAAGTGAAATAGTGACGTAATTTAATAAAATGCGATGCGGTGTCAAAATGCAAGGCTGCGAGTGCGTCTGCCACTTCGCGTCTCCACTCCCGACAACGATGTCGCATCTCACTTTAACACCGTAGCTTCACGCTCCATCCTTTTTGCCCGACTTCCACTTGCTGTTGTTTATTGCGTTCATGCACAACTCTTCTTTTTCTATGTGTTTTTTTTTGTGACTAAAAAGACAGTATACTTAAGTGTAGTTCCATTGTACCAGAGGGTTGTTTCAGGGTTTTCTGTAAATACCACAATTACCTAGGTATTATAGGTACCTACGTTGGAGTAATAAAATGGACAGTACAAGTTCCGGAAGTGAATAAGAGTCATTACTAAAATTAAAAGTCTAAACTGGCCCAGTGTGCATAATATGCAAGAAAAATTTCCAAACCTTCATTGAAGCCACTCAGATATGCGTTAACGAAAAACTCTGATATTGACAAAAATGGAAATTTGAAAAATGCCATTTGGCGCAAATCTTGTAACTTACTTTGGAAAGAAGAGCATTAAATGTTTGGAAATGAAAATAAAAAAAGAAGAAGAATTCAAGTACTTACATGGGCAGTAAACCACCCCCTCCTGTTGGTAAAATGCTGCGCAAAGATATTTTCGGTATAAAAAAGTGCGTTTTATATCAAAAACGATCAACAACACGGCGTTTGTCGCAGTTAATATAGATGTTCTTAAAAGCATAGGATCAAACGATAGTATTGCTATGGAAATTCAGTACCATACAGGTTGTTTACTATCAGAGAGAGAGACTGCTCAAACATACACATGTGGGTATTACAAGAAAATTCCCCATAGATACAAGTTTCAAAAAAGACAAAGCTCCAGATTCCATTACCGAAAAAATGAAAAATAGTTAAGGAAAATATCTAATTGAGTCATCTTATGAAAATCGCTAAGATACCCACTTACCTTCCATTCAAGTGAGATGCGATATCGTTGTCGGGAGTGGGGACGCGAAGTGGCAGACACACTCGCAGTCGTGCATTTTGACACCGCATCGCATTTAATTAAATTACGTCACTATTTCACTTCCTAAAATTATTACTCTTATACCGTTGGTAGAATGAAAGACGCGAGAAACTTTTTCAAAGAATAGTTTTTTTCGATTAACGCCTTCGTTTACGAGATATCTCGGGTTAAACGGAAAGAACTCTGAAAATTAATTAGAAAATGCCTGGTATTATTCCGAGATAATCAACTATTTGACTACCTTAGCTCCATAAAGGCACGTATATTTCGCGACTTTCAAAAATTGAAAAAATATATATTTTCCATAAAAATCTGTATTGTATTTATATCAAAAAATCAATAACGTTTTCTTCTTTACAAGGGTGCGATTATTTCGATTTTTTTCTTGTAGGTATTCTTCTGCACTGTCCGATTTTTTCCAGCTTTTGGTTTTAAGCAAAGTAGGTAACAAGTAACGATTGGGCCAAATCTCAGATTGTAACCTCGGCGCCCCCACACAATTAATTTTTAAACGATTTAACGGGGACCGTTCACTCTACTACCAATGCCGGTTGTGTAAGTGAGAAACTTACACAACCGCATACTTCGTAAGCTCCTCCAGTTCCACGCAACAAATTCTTCACAGCAAACTGCCAAATACTCCAATTCTCAACACCTCGTAGCTTTTCAATGCCATGAACTTCCATTTTTGACCGACGAACCCCGAACGGAGGAGGTATACAATTCGACTGTGCTTTACTTTTTTTTTTTTGGTTCGTGCGCGCCTTTTATATAGTAAACGAGCTCCGATTTTGATGATTTTCGATTCATTTGGAAGAAAGGGATTGAGAAATGGTCCCATATTCATAAAAACGCAAATCCGAAATCTCCTTCCCTCCGAAAACCGCCCCCGAAGGAGTGGTGGGGGCGAATTTTCTCGAAAATCGAAAATCTGAGTTGGTTTAATTAAAGACAGGACAAGATCCGGAAACGTTTAAATTGAAAATTTTTTCAAAAGTGTTTCGGTTTTCGAGATAGACGCATGTTAAATATGTATTTTTGCTATGTAGAGAGGACAATTTCTTTCGAAAATTGAAAATTTTTCGATACTACATGAAAGATATAATTATTTGTAGCAACATTTATAATGAACATTTTTTCCGTAGAGTTACTGTTTTCGAGTTAAATCGGTGTTAACATGGTAACAACTAAAATATTCAAGCGTATTTCCGCAGCGATGTTCTGAGATCTCAATAATAACAACTACAAGCAAGGAATATACGTGGGTAATAGGACTAGTACTATCTTCATTGATATGGTACAGTGAACGTTCAACGATTTTCGGGACTAATGTTACACTCAAAAGTGTGAAATAAATATTTTTTACCAAAAATTGGACCGACGTTATTAGTTGATGCACTGAAATGTATAAAATAATATTACTTCTATTGGTGATGGTACTTGTGAAGTTGGTGCCAAAAGTTATCAATCTAACTGCAACTGCACAACTTCAAAAGTACTATCACCAATAGTGCATCAACTAATAACGTCGGTCCAATTTTTTGTAAAAAATATTTATTGTATAAGCCGTTGTTAACCTTTCAAGTGCTCAAATTCCAGCTACTTTGGAAGTTATTCCATTAACAGCAATTACTCACATCAACCACGCTCGGCTACCATGTTAATTGAAGAGTAATTTAAATTATACAAATTGGTATTAACGAGATTATATTGATACTAAATACAGTAAATGACATTAAAAATAAAATTATTATGATAATAAAAAAGAACAATTAACCATGTCTACACATTTCACACGACTACTTGAATTTTTCATTTTGACTGTATTCCATTTTCTTAACAATTTCTAGAACCTGCAGAATATTAGCGCAGGTTCATACCTAATTTCGCAAAATTTTCAAACCCTTGAACAAATACTTGAGAAAAATTCAACTTTCAATTAGGATCTTCAATGCCAAGAATATTTAAAAAATTTGAAATAATCCCTTGTCACATCTCCAATTATCATTTATCCAAATTTTATTCTCACAACTGATGCAAATAAATTTGCAATTGGCAGCGAATTTTCTCAAGGTCCAGCCGGAAAACATCTCCCTACAGCGTATGCTTCCCGAACATTGAGACAAATTATTCTACTATTGAAAGGGAATGATTAGCTATTGTTTAGTATGTGAAACATCTCCGACCATACCTCTTTGGTAGAAAATTCATACTCATTACCGATCATAGACCTCATACCTGATTATTCTCTATTGAAGAGTAGTCGCTTAGCAAGATGGCGTCTTAAGCTTGAAGAGTATGACTATCAAATTGAATATATAAACCTGGAAAGATTAACCTCACTGCTGACACACTTTTCAGAGTCAAAATCAACCATATTTATGATAATAATAAATTTCAGTCCAATTCACGATCCTCTCATTTTCCAATCCTTCCTTTACGCAACAACGACGACTCAGACACTGAATCCGAAAAATCTAATAACGTCAGCAACGAACGAGTATACGAAGAATTCAAAATCTTTGTCGACACTTATAAGTTAAGCTCACTTATTGAAAATAGAATTTACAAACTTTAAACTGCTTCTAGAACATTATTATAAGCGTCTAGATAATCATAGAACTTTCTCGATGAATGTAATGTCAAAATTCAGATATATATATATATATATATATATATATATATATATATATATATATATATATATATATATATATATAAAGAAATCTATATTAGTTCATTAATGAATGAGATATAAAATATATAAATAGGATGAAGCTCTACACCTTTATGCTTTTATTTAGTCGGATACAACCACCCACTAGAAGCGGATCACGTGATTTCAAGCTTGTTAGCTTTCATCAGCGCCACATAAGTGGAAGCTGTATCCAACTATACAAAAGCAACTGGAAGTAGTCAAAAACTTTGAGACATTATCTACCAGTGAGACACAATTCGCGCCACCTAGGTATTGAGAGCAAAATTACGTTTAACGTAAATATGTATAATAATTAAAGAAATCTATTAGTTCATTAATGAATGAGATTTAAAATATAAAATAGGATGAAGCTCTACACCTTTATGCTTTTATTCAGTCGGATACATCCACCCACTAGAAGCGGATCACGTGATTTCAAGCTTGTTAGCTTTCATCAGCGCCACATAAGTGGAAGCTGTATCCAACTATACAAAAGCAACTGGAAGTAGTCAAAAACTTTGAGACATTATCTACCAGTGGGACACAATTCGCGCCACCTAGGTATTGAGAGCAAAATTACGTTTAACGTAAATATTTATATATTTTATATCTCTTTCATTAATGAACTAATAAAGATTTCTTTATTCTTCTGCTAATATTTTGGGAGGGTCGTATCCAGGTCGAGTGGATGATACACTTTTAGGTAAATTTCTTATAGAAATGTACCTATTGCGATCGTTCACACTTTTGAATTTCGAAAAAATTTCAACGGCATGTTGTTATATGTCTATAAGTTAGTCCAAAAAAACATTTGGTTCAAAAGTTTATTTATATATATATATATATATATATATATATATATATATATGGGATATTAGGAAATTTGTTTACACGATAGAGGTCGCAGTTTTGAAGGTATCAAGTTCAAATTCGGGTAAGTAGTTTCAAAATGGCGACCATTCAAACATTTAAAAAAAATATCAAAAAGATCCGTACTGTAAATATCATTAAAAATAATTTTAGGTTATAGATATAATCAGTACCTACAACTTTTGTTCAAAGCAATTTTTCATAAAATACACAGGTAAAAAAATAAAAATTAATAAAGAAAAATAACAAATATTGATAAAACATGAGCACTCAATATAAATTTGATGTATTTGTACATTTTCTGGAGATCTTAATGTAGACCGTGATTAAAAAAATATATAGTATATTTATTGAAAAGAAATAGGCGAAAAAAAAAATTCTGCCTTGAAGTGGAACTCGAACCCTGTCTGCTTTATATTCAACAGCCAAAACAAAAACCTCTAACCGCAAGGCTATGACACATACGACAATTTTATGTAATAACATTTAGGTATACCAATGAAAAGGTTGTTCAAATTTCAATTCAATGAATTTTGAAAAATTTATCTTTCCGCTGACTACAGGCCATCGGGATTTTTTTAATTGGGCTACCCGTAAGCATAAATAAACAAACACGGCTCCCCGTACGGCTACAGAGGCAAATCTATGAAGAACTCTTGTGCATAAGTGTGCGCATTATTCGATTTTTTGCGCAATACTTGAAGAGCTACCTACCGTTCCCGGTGAGAAACATAATATGTACGTTTAAGTGTATCTGTAGTGGCCACATAGCGAAAGCACAAACAATACCTGATCTGAAAGAATAACTCGATACAGAATCTGGGGTGATAATGAATATTAGATAGATCTCAACAACGCTGGTAAGGTGTGTGCAATGTTCAGAGAAAAGGAAACCACTAGACAGAAGATCATCATGATCTCGACATAACTTTATAAATAATATATAATAATATTATAATAATATAATCTATTAACAAATATTTGAAAACAAATCACTTCAAAGAACACATGTTATCTTCCACATTATAATATCTACCTTTAATTAATTGTGAATATATCTTCCATTGATAATAAATCTGTTTCAAGACTGGTAGATAATAAACTGTTTGAGTTATTTATGCTATCACAATATAAAATTTTTCTATTACTGTGGTTCTGAAATAATGTTATATTTTAATCACGATTTGATTATAAATGATTGAGATTCTGAAAGAGAAATAACGAGATTGAGAGAAATATTTATCCCGATTGACTTGAACAATAGAATATTTCTTGCAAAAACATAAAGGAAGTTCTAATAAAAAGTGAAAACTGTTATTAGTAGAGCGGTGTTCCAAATATGGCATCAATGCAGATACTGCTAACAAAGTTAGGATAGGTTATGTACAATCGGATCCTGAATATTGATCATTCTTTTATAGCAGCAACGACTAACTGTGCCAATAATCAAAAAGCTCTTCATAAAATAATTAAAGCATCCTCTATGGGATTCAGAGATAAATCAGGGCAATTCAAATGATTAATTTCCTTCGTTTCAAAGAAGTTATTCTCTGTATGATAAGGTCGAGCATAATATGCCATGAAAATAAAAACATCTTCAAAAGCCGTTCTCAACAGTCTAGTCTGTGCGTGTAGAATCTCTCTAGTAATTTTACCTAGAACGTGCAATAAAAATCTGTCATCAGTCACATTTCCAGTTAAATGCATGCTTCTTGTGGAAGGAACTAAATGAGAATCTTAGGAAAATTGAGAGGCACTTGTTGCTTTCCTCCAAACTCTAATTTGGAAACTACTACTTATTAAACATAACCTGGCTTCATAAGTACCTACCTAAACAGACCAAAATTACAAAATTCCCCAAGTAACTGAACGTGCTTTTGACACAACTGCAGTTAAAATCTCAAACTGAGCTCAAAGATTTGTGTTCTCAGTAAAGAGACAGAGCCTGAAACTCCACGTGTATGTCTCACTTTTGAATGAAGTTGTGGTATCCTGCGATTTCTTCAAATGGTTAGCGGTTCTACTGTAAGTAACACGCCTTTTTCCAACTTCAGGTCTATCTTGCACATAATAAGTTTCTAAATAACGATACCAAATTTAAAATTATCTTCTGAAATTACTAATTGACTCATTTTAATACTTAATATAAAGATATAATATCTAATATAACAAAATAATACAAACTGCTTATTTCAAATGGGACACTTGAACAGAATAACATACTAAAAATGTTATTTTTGGAGTACAGTTATTTTTGATTTAGAAAAACTTGTCTTTTGTCTTATAAATATACCAAGAAATATAATTTTCCATTAATGCAAATATGGGGACAAAACATTTGAATCGCTTAGCAGGATCAATGTCTTTTATTAAAAACCTTAAGGATATGCAGAAGCCAGTCCACACTATCTTGTATTATACAAATAATTGATTCCAGATTATAACAGAGAAGAGAATCATTTACAACTAAGTGTGCGTATTAAGGTTAAAATTCACAAACGCGGGATGCGGCAACAGGAGCGGGATGCAGGCGAAACCTAATCCTACAGCAGGATATGCAAGCCTTCACCACTGTCACATGCTTTATCTCTCTTACATCGCAAAATATCAGAAGACGTAGCCAGACGCAGCCTTGAAAAATCACTCTTGACAAACAAGTTTCACCGCCTGCCGCATACTGGGCCAGCGTAAGCGTCCACATCAAAGCTACTAACTAGCTTTGCTGTGTGCTTTGGGTACGAATTACTTCAATAAGATTCCACTAATGGCTGAAAAAACGGTACAAAGTACAAAAACTGAACTGTATTATCACGAATAACGACATATTTTTAATCATGACAGAAAAGCAGAATATGTCCATTGAAAAAAAATCTATTAGAAATCATTTAGACTGCTGGCTCCATCATAAATGATATATTAAGTTATTGTGCAAAAAATTATCTTTGAAAGCAGTCCTTTCATGCATCAAAACAGATATAGTCAGACTAAATTCATTCATCACCCTCTTGATAAATAATAATAATATAATTTTTTCTCCGCTCACGGATACTTTTTCCTTGCAGATATTTCATGGTTGTATTTTTTTCTATAAAAGATCTCTGTATTACAGATCTAGTATCAATAGAATTAATTTTATTTTGTAGTATTGAGTGCATTATTTTGATTTGATTTAAGCTGATTGGAATATTTCCATCATTAATTTATTCAATAAAAAACAAAACATTTCAAAAAGTGATTGATATCTAATGTAATGGATATATTAAGTTTAATAAAAAAAAATCAAAATCGTTTCATTCATGATAGAAAAGTTTTTGCACCAAGCTCAAAATTCTGATCATTTCTTACAAAGTATTATGTTTGTTATTGCATTATGTTTGATTTACACTATTTTTCTGTTATTTCGCAAAGCTCTCGATCCTTCAACTCAAAAATCTTTATAATTTATGAGAAATGTTGCTAAAAATCTACTCCAATGAGGTCGATATCATCTGCATACATTAGCAGTAATTTAGTACGAGATTAGAAAGTAGTGGTGATAGGGCGTCGCCCGGCATATATCATGTTTTTTAAACCTGCTGGATAAGTTTTCTTTGAGATTGATAGCATCGCCATTGCATATGTCTGTCGAAAATATATAAAGAGGTTACTCACATACTTTTTCAAGTAGTGGTCTCAGTATAAAGAGCTGGTAATAATGGATTTCGGTTAACGAAAATAGTTTTTAAAAAGTTTTATTACAAGCAAGAAAGCAAAGAACAGAATGAATCTTAGATCTAATTTACATATATTTATAATAGGATAAAATGACGTATGGGTAAACGCATGTGAGAAGGTTCTTCGGACGGTCTCATGGAGTCCGCACTTCTAGTGTGAGAACGGACGATGATTTTCATACCGTCAGCGTTGTGGCTCCCATAACTCCTCCCATCTGAAGAGGAAACGAAAACGGTGAGCTTTGGTTTCCCGTTTCGTTGGTTGCTGCTGCTGGTTTTCTGTACCATTTTCTTAGGAAAAATGCTACCGATCCGGCCATTGCAAATAACGTAAGAGTTGTTGCTCAACTCCAGGTAGCTGGATGAAAAGTCTCTTGTAGGAAATTCATTGGTGTCTGAATTTCTTGTTTGAGATTTTAAATTTTATTTAGATCTAGTGTCTGTAGTGTTATTGGTTGGTCAACACTAGACACAGACAAGTTCCCAATGTCGATCTTTGGTAATCGTAGTGGTTTTATTTTGGATAATTCTTGTTTGTTCCAAAACTCCAAGTTATTGATTTTAATGCCGCAATTAAAAGGGATTTGGATTAAGCTTGGTATGTCTATGAGGTTGAATTCCTTGAAATTACACTCGTTCTGGAGTTTCAGAGGACTGCTTGCTGGAATGGCTATTAAATACTCGTCAGTTATTGATTCCAGAATGGGTTCTTGTACATGGGCAGTAACAGTTTGGCAGTTTCGAGCTTCTGCTTCTTTGGTCAGGTTGGCTATGCAGCTTTCAGTTAATGACTCGAGATGATAAGGACATATTTGGATATTGTTGATCGTAGGACAGGATTCTTCTGAGTATTGTTCTTCAGTTTTACCAAGTGTAAGGTAGGGTAGTTTAGGTATGATTATTGACTGTTTTATCGGGATTGGAAAAAGATGGAAGGTTTCAATGGTTTCTGGTGAGAAAATTGGTAAATGTATAGCGAAAATTATTTTACTTCTAGAGAACGAAATTTGAAGGCTAGCTAGGAAGTAATAATCCATTGTATTCTTAAAAATAAGGAATCTAGATTGTCCATATATTTTTACTAAATGATCTATTACGTTATTTAATTCTTGTGCTGAAATTACGGAGCTATGAAGTGTGTTAATTTTGGCAAATGATATTGCGTTTTCTAAGTTATCGAGAAAATTTATGAGACTTTGACAATTAAGAATAATCTGGCCTAGAATGTTTTGAGTTTTTAAATAAATTACAATATCGTCAATAGTTTTATCGACATAGCCTTGGAGATATTCTTAGCGCATCTTGATCAGTTTTGGGTTTTCGCTCAAAATATTTATTGTTGAATTATAATTATCAATAAGTTTTCTTGAGAGAGATATTTGTAACGAGAGTTCTTTTGCCATTGTGATTTCATTTGTTTGGAGATCTACAATTGCTTTGTCATATTTTAATCCGTCGAGAGTGCCGAATAGCCATTTGGAGGTTTTTCCAACTAGATCGACTAGACCTCGCTTAGATCTCATATGCGGTGTTAAATTATTCAATTTGGTATTTGCTTCAGTTATTAGATATTTTGCATGGTTTAATATACTAGTATAAAGGCCTAAGAATAAACCAGGGTGATTGTGCGTAAGGTTTAGGGATTTTTCCATATTGGAGAAGAAATTGTCTAAGTTTATCAATTGATCTTGTAAAGGTTTAAGTTCGAAGTAGTGAATAAAAGTATGTTTTGAGCTTATCACTCGAGTTTGTCCAATGTGGAAGGGAAGTAATGGACTATCTATGGGATTTATTTTGACGTCAGGGATGGCTGCTTGTAGTCGATGTATAGCTATGAGAAGGAGTATCATTGTCCACTTCATTGCCCTGCGAATAAGAATGAAAAGATTTCGGCTTTTGAATCTGTGATTTGTGTATGAATTTGTCTTTACTGGTTTGGATTTTATTGCCAATATCTCTAACGACAGTTGTAATAATATGACGTGGTTTGGTCTTGCTTCTAAGGGCACTCTTGTTTTTAATAAATACCTTAGTATTGGGTAGAAATTCCGGAGGGTGTTCTCTTTTGATATTTTGTTTTTCAATTAGTTTAGATTTGGTTTGTAATGATGTGTTGTATATTTTTTCGTAAATAAATTTTAGTCGTTGTTGCCGGTCGGCCATAAATTGGTTTAAAATGATCTCATCAGTCATATCGAATGGATCGAGTGAATTAATTCTGCCGTTTATTACGTCAAACGGTTTTTGTTTCGTTACGCTATGAACAGATGAATTATAACCGATGACAGCGAAATGCATCAATTGTTTTATAGATGCGTTTGGATCTTTCAATTTGAGAACTCTGAAGAGTTCGATGAAGGTTGAGTGTGCTGTTGGAATTTCCTGGAGTAGTAAAATGTATACGATATAATTTACAGAAATCTAGTAGAATTGATGTTTTGAATTCTGTTCCGTTGTCACAGGTTATGAGTTTTGGAATACCGAAATGTGATACAAAGTTTAATAAATTTTCAAAGACTACGAGGGCATTGCAGGTAGGTTCTAGGATATAAGCTTGAGCATATCTAGAAAATACATCGATTATGGTTAAACATTTCGTGTTAGCGATTTGGAATGTGTCCATATGGATCAAATCGAGTGGTTGAGTTGGAGTTGCAGTGAGTTCGAACTTGATTTTCGGGGGATGTCTATCGTACTTGGCTTGTTGACAAATATCGCAGTTATTAATAAATTCAGTTATGTTCTTTTTTTGATTTGGCCAATAATAAATTTTCTTCAGAGCTGAGGCGTATTTGTTTATTCCTCTATGGTATATTGTTTCATGGTGGTGTGAAATAATTTCCCTTTGTTTATTTTTTTCTGTAACATCCTTGAGAAATTGGATATTACCAAGTTATAAGCATGGTATTGGAAGGTTTTTTGCAACTTTATGGTTAATGCTGGAATGAAATCGATTTCTTATTTGCAAACATAAATACAGTACAACTTCTTTGGGTCAACATTTTCTTTGAAGAATTTGAAAATCTCATAATCATAATTTTCTGCCTGGTTTTAGTCTCAAAAAGTTTGCTTCTGATGATATGGTATGATGTATTAGCACTCTGATTAAAAATAATTTGGTTAGAGTAGTGGTTCACACAATTTTCGGTGAAAGGTATTTCTAATATGGGGTCTTCGACAGCTGAATGTGTCGTTTCGCTATCGGAGTCTGGAGGGCGCACTTGTATATTTGAGTGTATAATTATCTTCGGTTCTAGTGGTGGCGGGTGAGCATTTTGAATGAAGATATTATCAATTTTTTCGAGATCGTCTATGGTCACATTAGCATTTATTGGAACGGGAATATCCTCGAAATCGTTAAGATTATCGTTATTATGCGGTGGTTGTGGAGAAAGGAATTCGTTTATATCTATTGATATATCGCCAGGATTACCTATGAGAGATTCATTTTCAATGGCATGAATTTCTATCATTGAAAGCGTGTCTGCGTTGGTGTTCTGGATTCCTTTTTTATATAGTATTTGATAGTCATATTCCTCCATCCTAAGGCGCCATCTTACTAGTCGAGAATTTGGCTCTTTTAAACTGAATAGCCATTGAAGAGGTTTATGATCCGTAACTATTGTGAAGTTTCTACCGAATAAATATGGGCAAAAATGCTGAGTGGCCCATACAATCGCAAGGAGCTCTTTCTCGATCGTGCTGTAATTAATCTCAGCTGGGTTCAAGGTACGTGAAGCATATGCAATAGGCAAATCTTGACCTACCTTACCTTGACTCAAGACTGCACCGATTGCAAAATTCGAGGCGTCTGTTGTAAGGTTGAATGGACGGCTGAAATCTGGGTATTGCAGGATCGGATCATTACATAAAATATTCTTGCATTATTCAAAAGTTTGTATAAACTCGGGAGTATGTTCAATTCTCTCCCCCTTCTTTAAACAGTGGGTAATCTTATGTTTTTCTGTTTCAGGTTTCCTTAAAATAATTGGGATATTTGTTTTATTATTGGAAAGCTGTTTATTTCCCAAGTCAATCGAAAATTTAAGGTTTTGAAGCTCTTTTAATCCAATAATACCATCGAAGAAATTATGAAAATCGAAGAGAATAAAAGTTATTTTTTATCGCTTTTCAATTCGGACATTGCTGGAATATCAGCTCTAAAACGGAATTCTTTTTCTCCTACGCCTGTCCTTATTTGTGTTGGACAATGATAGATACAATCACTAAAATATTTTTGTGCAATAGAAGGTTTTATGATAGAATTATAACAGTCGGTGTCTATCAATAATTTCATTGGAGGGTTTTGAATTTTTATGTAAGGTAAAGGTTATTAATTTCAGTGTACATTTCGGATGTTATTGTTAATGGGGAGCTGTTTCCTGGGCATCTATTAGAAAATTTTACGAGTGTTCGATATAATTTGGGTTTTGATTTTCTGTAACGGGATTATCGTACCCTTCGAGATAGTTTCCTAAAATCTCTGGTTGATCGTATGTTATTTCAGGATTCTCGACAGTTTCCCCGTCAATTTGATAAAGCTCTTCTGAAATAAAATTACGTGGACCAGAGGATCTGAAAAAATTTCTAGAATTTGTATGTTTCTTCATACTAGGAAGTGTATAGCTGGTTCTGGTAAACATTGATTCTGGTTTATTGGTTGGAGTTTTTCCGGTTGGTTTGAATACGTCTCTAGAAGGTCCGAAAACTTCTCTATTAGTGAAAAATTTTTGTTGAATTGGTTGGGATTGAAAATGTGGTTTAGGAAATTGTGATGGTCCTGGACTTTGTAAATTTTGGGTTTGAATGAAATTTTGTGGTGGGTGGAAGCGATGTTGTGGTGAATAGCTTGATTGAATTCTTTGCATAGGGGATTGATAATATTGTGGTGGTTGAGGAGCGGTAAGTTTATCTTCGATAATAATTGTAATGGCCTCTTCTAGAGAGTTAGGATCTTTCATTCTAACAAACAATTGCAAATGAGCAGGCAAACCACGGATGTAAGTTCTAAGGGATAATTGGTCGTATTGTCTCAGATGTATCTCTTTAGTAGCAGCATTCATGGATTGATTAGCAATTATCTGTGCAAGATTGCTTCTTAAAACTTGCAAGCGTTTGCCGAAGTCAAGAGAACTCTCGTTTCTATTAGGCCTAGCCATGAACAGATCTTGCTCTAAACATTCTAAATTTCTATTGTCACCAAAACATTGCTCAAGAGCCGCTTTTATCAACGGCCAACTAGTTAGTTCTGGGCGTGATGCAACTAGAATTTGTGCCCTACCTACTAGTTTAGTTTGAATAACTCTAATTAAATAATTTTTTACCCTTATATCTGTTGTATTTCCAAAATTATCAAAAAGGAAGTTACAAGCATGTATAAAATTATTAAGTAAATTAATATCGCCATCGTAATATAGGTATAGTATCAACAAACATTTCAAGCGTATTTCAGCCGCTAAAGATTTGTTCGTTATTACTATCTGGCATTTTGTTACTAACTTTAAGTGTTGTTGAAAAATTATCTATTAAATCGCCAATATTACTCATAAATTATTACTCCTTTAAGGTTGGTTATGTATATTATTCTAGAAGTACCAAATTTTCTTATACGGAGAAAATAAGGAAATAACAGGAACTTGGACTTACTTTGTCGTTGTTTCTCTGTTGAGCGATTCTGCTTTGGGTCCTTGCGTTGTCCTCAGGTGTACCAAACACTTTTGGAACTGGGGAGGTTCTGTAGTGCCAAGGGATGAAGATCCGCGTTAGTGTCCAAAAATACGTATTCTACCGTAGTTTAGCTAAAAACTGCACAAAATCCTACTGACTGATAGTTTTTAAAACGGAGTCAGCACTTCTAGTGTGAGAACGGACGATGATTTTCATACCGTCAGCGTTGTGGTTCCCATAACTTGATCTTGCCTTGTTATTTTTTAATTTATTAACTGTCCTTTGGATTTCTTCCAGATAGAGTTTTTCAACTTTTGGATGTACTGTGATGTTAGTTTCGTCCATATGCACTTTCTCCCGTTTTACCCTTCCATTCTCCGATTAGCTGTTTCTCGTTAACTATTTGGTGGCCCTAGTCTTCCTCAAGTGCCGAGGAAGACCTGCGCTTACCATCTCTCTTTTGTTAAAATATTGTCATACTTTCCTCGTTCGTATGCTCTTTTCTTCACTCTTATTAGTCTTCTTGCCTCTTTTCTGCACTGCATGTATTTCTTCTAATTGGTTTTGACATTCTTTGTCAAACCATCTTTTCGCCCTCATTCGTTGGCTTTTACCAAGTACGCTGTCGGCTATCTTCGTTATTATTTCTACAGTCACTTCCACCGGAGCTTCTCGATTTCATTAAATTTTTCCTTAGAATTCAGGGTTTGTTCAGTTCCTCCCTGTTACACTATGGGCTTACCATGGTTGTTTTAAATTTGTGTGTTGATATTCTAATTCTGACTTTAATTCCAACCAGGTAGTGGACGGTGTCCCCATCAATTTCTCTGAGGCTTCTTACATCTAGTATATTGTTTTCAGCATCCACAATGATACATTCGATCGGATTTTGAATTACATAAAACCCAGGACTGTTTGTGTGGAAACAACTATGTCAACTACTTCATTAACATATTATAGGTTGTGGCTGATTCTATAAGTTTTTAGATTCATTAGATACAATATGTGTCTGCCTATTGTTGGCTTGAGATTAATTTATTTGCCTATCTTAGCATAAAAGTCATAGGAGATTAGTTGTGCGTCTTTCGATTTCTTTCAATAGTTTTTTCTAGGACGTCATGGAAGGCATCTTTGGTAGCGTTATCCTTCTTCTTAGATGGTGCATGCGCTGAAATGATTGAAATGTTGTACCATTGTGCTTTAATTCCGATGTAGCAGATTGTCCGGCTTATTGGTTCTAACTTCTATACATTCTGAACTAGATTTTTTCTGTTCCAAATTCGTATGTTCATTGTTCGCTACCCCTTAAGAATATGACAAATTTGCATATTTTTATATTTTTTTTCTGGGGGGTGGCGTTCGTACAAGCTCCAGGTCTGTACCAACTCTGGATGTTCCAGGTCCCAATACTCACAATTAGTTTCGATTGTGCTTGTCATTGATTGTCATGATCAAGTATTACAGGTGTTTAATTATTTTTCTTTGTTCATAGTTATTTTCGTTCTCAGAGATAATGCTGACTTGCAGTTTTGCACTCTGGAACATTTTTAGAATTCAACACAGTTTATATTCTCACAGAATATGCAACTTTGCAATTCCCATGTTATGCTATATTCCATATTTTAAAAATACTGCAGTTCTTACAGAATATATAAAAATATAAATAATGACATTTGTAATTGATGGCTATGAAATCTTCCCTGTTTTTGGCTAACTTATCCTAAATTCAAGATTTTTGCCCTGAAGAAGAGAATAAACATTCTCGAAAGCTCGGATTCAATCAAAGAATTTTATTGAATATATGACTGCATCCTCAAGAACATCTTTTTATATATATATATAGTATATAGTAGGTGGAAGTACGACAGTACGTGTTAAATAACAAAGTGTTAAAAGAAAATGGGAATTCTGCCGAAGTTATATGGGGCTTAAATAAGAAAACTCTTTTTGCTGTCCAAGCTTTCGGAACTATTTATTTCCATTCTCAAGGTCTGCATGTGAGGATAATAATTTAAAACGGTACAGACTGTACACAGTTGAAGAATTCCTCATAGTGGTATTTACCATACATACATACATACCACTATGAGGAATTCTTCAACTGTGTACAGTCTGTACCGTTTGAAATTATAATCCTCACTTGCAGACCTTGAGAATGGAAATAAATAGTTCCGAAAGCTTGGACAGCAAAAAGAGTTTTCTTATTTAAGCCCCATATAACTTCGGCAGAATTCCCATTTTCTTTTAACACTTTTATATATATATATATATATATATATATATGTATATATATATATTTTTTTTTCTGTTTACTTATCTTGAACCGCTATATTGTAATATTTTGGAAATTCTCTTGAGTATACTGTTCGTTAAAAAGATTATAGAAATATATTTGCCATAATAATTATATTTTGATAACAGACCAACGATAGTGGAAAATAGCAATCAAAAATTATGATTTTGCATTTTAAACATTTTATTATTATGTAACCAACTGGTTTTAAGCTTATTGGCAAATATATTTCTATAATCTTTTTAACGAACTGTATACTCAAGAGAATTTCCAAAATATTATATATATATATATATATATATATATATGATCTACGTATGATGGAGCCTCTGACAGCATGCAAGTGACGTACACAACGACCTCTCGAGAATTACGGCCTCAGTATATCTGAGTTCGCAATGAAACGTTCTGATTCCGGTCTATTGATAGATTATTTTCCAAGTCGTATCATTATTTGAAGGCTTCGGTAGAATCTAAATTAGAATAGATATAGATTTACGCATAGTTCGCCAAAATAAAATAGCTAAATGAAGTTGAAGATAATTTCTTGTGAGGTGATAAAGTTATCAAAATGGTTGAAATGTATACTCTTAGTTCACGGTTCCGCCGCTTAAATGGCGCTGAAATATATATAATATCGCATTTCTCTGTAGCCAAACGTAGTCAGAATGTTTTTGAGTTGATTGGCTTCAGGAATGAGTTATGATTTTCATAATAAAAGTAAGCTCGCGATGTGATGTTATCAATAGTACTTCTCTATCTTACTCAATTATTAAGAATTATACTGTAGTATACACAGCAAATACCTACTACAATTTTTCTTATAATGACTGGCATAGTTGTGAAATTTAACACGAAATGATTGAAGTACAAATAAAGTTTTTATTTTATTTAATTATTCAATATTGAGATTATAGTAATGGGTAATGGTAATGGGTTTAAAGTTTTTATTTTCTTGGCGTATACAAGATAAATAAAATACAGCATAAAACTAAAATATTATTTATTATATTTTACAATCAAGAAATATAAGGTCCCCATATTAACAAGAGTAATGTAAGTTACATATAAGAATTAAAATGATTAGTTGAAATAACAAAAAGAAATCAATAGGAATATTCTGTCCATTAAATTGGCATGTGGGCCCTAAGAAAGAAAAAAAATCTGTGCAATATCTACTGATGTTTCTAGTCATCACTGTCATTAGCATATTTTTTTGTATATTGGTTTTGTATGAAAACTTTTATTTTCAACCAGTTTCGGTTCTTAAACGTATCAGGATATTTGTCGATGAGTTCTTGGCATTCATGCTTCTTAGGCGGTTTATCGTGTTTAATATGGTCCTTGAAAAATAATTTTGCTAATCTCTTTTCCTCAGGTGCCCACGCAACCAGTCTCCTTTTTCTAATTTCTTTTGTTGTTGAACTGCTGTTTCTAATAGTGTTAGACTCATTCAATTTGTCTATGAAAGTTGCGCATTGAGATTGTGCCAGACCTTCTATTTGCGTCTTTCTACGTCTTCCTTATCGCTTTTGTCAGTCTCTTTTGCTTTTTCTAGTAAATCGTTCTCCATATCTAAGTCAATCTCTTCTAATTTTTTCCCATGGTAATTTCCAGCCTGGCCTCGCTCTATCAATAAAGGAGCTTTGATAATTTAGCTGTCTGATATAAGAACCTTTATGAACTCCTATAGTATGACCCATAAAGGACGCTAACTACTATATATCATTGTCATTAATGTTAAAAATTTGGGTAAGCGTAGCTAGATGCTTCCTCAATCTTGTTCATGCTAAGGCTTCTGGGTTTGTAGCACCACATCTCAGTGCATATTTTCTTAGAATCTTATATCCACTTACCTCATTAGCACAGCTCGCTTTAGCAAACAGATATAAATTGTCCCGAGGGACATATTTTGATCTGTAATTGATCATTATCTGTATATGTTCTTGTACATCGTTAGAAAATAGGACTGCTCTCCTCTTTTACCTCTAATGACAACACGTTTGAGATGTTTTAAAAGAACTTGCTTTGACTGAGAGATAACGTTTTGGAACTCTTCATATTGCTGTTTGTTGTTACCACAATTCAAATAAGTGTCAAGTAACATCCTCTGCAATTCACCAGGTCTCCCCCTATTAAGTAAAATCACTCGACAGTATATAGTTTCAACTCAGATTCAGCAGTTGGAATTGGTTCATATTGGGGTCCACCTCTTAAAATAAAATTTATCGCTATATCACAACATTACTTCAATGAATTCACGATATTCATGACGAAACTTGGTGCTTCAGATGTTTCTTTTAAGGGATCATACTTGGCGACTCTTTGCGTGGCCTGAATAAAAAGGTCAAAGTTTGAGGGATGTAGTGCCTGAAACAGAGACTTTACTTCAGGTTTCATATTTTTTATTTCTATAAGCATTTTTGATAATTCTCTCATTTGACGAGATGTAACGGTAGCAAAATTCTGCTCTCTGTGGGTTTTTAAGTATCGAGCACCAAAAGCACAATTCAGATTATCTGATTTCGCTTCTAAGGAAATTTTATCTGCACGCATGCGTGGAAAAACTTCACGTCTTAGTCTCTCATCTACTCTCATATTGCGTACCAGTATTGTTTGTCCTTCACTTTGTGCCCTACTACTTGTTTTACCACCACATTTGTGAAGCAACTTTGACGAGAAGAATCCAAGGCAGTTGTCACAATGCAATACAGGAGTATTTGAAATGCATGCGCGATGTACCCTTCTTGGGTTGTTTTTGGCTGTTTCCAAATAATTTACTTTATTTCGCAACACTGCCAGAAGGCGCTTTCGTTCTAAACTTTTCAAAGGCAAAGAATTCAGTTTTATGACATCGATTTCGCTAGAATGATTATTGGTAACGTGCCTTGCAAAAAAGTTTTTTTGTATTTTAGGTTTTTCCTCGGGTTTTCCTGATAATTGGGCTTTACGGTTAGGATCCAGATTTAGGTTTTTCTCTTGATCTGACGTTGAACAATTGCTTTTCAAATCTACTGCGTTATCTACAACAAGTAAATCGATTTCACTCGATACATTCTTGGACAATTTTGAATTATTTGTTGTATCATAGATTTGTTTTGAATTGCAATGCATATATTTAATATCGTCATTGCAACTAATGTCCATAATGGTGTAGTCTGTATTCGGTTCAAAATTCTTATGTGTAAGGGATATATCAGAATTAGGAATATGATTCAAATCGGATGATGCATCACTAGTTTGATTATTTACTCGCTCTTCTGGAGTATATACATCGAAATCAGGCACAGAACACTCTGCCGTAGATGATGACTCCTAAAATTAATATCGTATCATTAATACAGTGTAAATGGTAGCATCGAAGTTTCTACTAACATTCGATGACAATATCTGCAAATTTAAAAATGTTTATTATTAGATTTAATCTAAAACATATTTTTCTTCAATTATAATGTAAGATACAAAAATATTGAAAAGAAATCAGCAAAACTACTCATCATGAAATCAGGAGTAATGGGAACCTCTGAATACGATGGTGCACTCTGTTTTTGGGGCTGAGGACTAATCTACGAGCAAAAAGAAACCAAACCTATAATTTTGATTGACATTGGATTTTTTCGCGAGTTCCCGGTGATCTGCGGTCGGTATTAGAGCGGTTATACCCCCACCTTAAAATAAACTTGAAGGTTATTCTCGGTTATGTTTATCGCGAAATCGATCCGGTTATCTGATTATCAATGACGTTTATTTTTTGACAAATATTTTGTTTTGTAGTTTTGCTTGTTGTGGGTTTGATTGATAAGTTGTAAGTTCCACTCAGACTGAATTATCAGGTATAAAAAGGAGTTATCATACTCAAGAGGACGGGAACCAAATCAGTTCCCGTCTTATAAGATTAGTGAACTTCAGAAAATATTTCCCTATTAACTTTTATCTCACGAAAATGCACCAGGAAGTACAATTCGGTTCCCGATAGTTCACCGGAAACTCGCGAAAAAATCCTAATATAAATTCTTATAATTTCAAGCTTTATCAGGTATTCGATCTGATATTTATAAATGGATACAACAGATGACTCAATAATAATCCAGTATAGGGTAAGAATGAATCAAACCATAATGACCTAATGTGTGTACATCATGATTTATTTGTAGTTCATAGAATACCGAGTAAGATAAAAACCTGAAATTTTGTGCATAGGCATAACTGGTTGGGATCTATCCACCTAAAATATTTTCACTTTATTATTTTACATGGTACACACTGTATATTTTTGCATTTTTGAATTGTCGCAATAAATTTGAATATTCCTTAATAAGATACCACCAAACTTATCTCTTTTACTTTTTGAGAATCAGATTTGCCTATTGAAAATTAGACAGTTAAAATGCATTTAGTGAAATGAAATTCTATTTCAGAACAGTCAGATTTTTTAATTTTGATTCAAATTGAAGTTAGAGGATGCCTCTACCTACTGACTTATTCAAATCTATAAATTTTGTTCAGCAAGTACTTCCAAATTTATTAATTGTTGACATGTATTGCATAATGCAAAAACTTTGTTATTTTGAATGGAACTACCCTTCTTCAATGATTTCATTCGATGGACACCATATTTCCTATGAACTGATAATACATATGCCTATATCTAGATCTTCTAGTTAGTTATTCGAAAAATACCGGAAATTCAATTTATCAAGCCACGATCAACTTGAGGAATATCATTATGATGGCTGTGTTGCCATGGATAGGTGTCAAAAATTAAAAAAAAATCTTGTTTAAAAAGTTTGATCCGACATACATAAGCAGAAAATGAATAACAACAATGCAGTAAATGTGTACAAGAATGATTTTTAATTTATTTCTGTACATGGAGAATGCAACAAAATTATCAGTAGAACATTCAGAATAGGTTTCGATAAACATTTTACATGTTCTACTGATAATTTGGTCCCATTTCCATGTAATAGAGATATAAATTAATGCTGTATATATTTTCTGCAACTTATAAATGTCAGATCTGGCATATCATCAGTCATATCGGATTTCATCTAGTCAGATTTTGAAACACTTCCGTGTCGGTACAATAAGACTAACAGGCGGCATCATATCTGTTATACAAGTGTAGATATTTTAATGACATTTGTTATCTATTATATACTGTTATATATAGTCTGCAAAATCTGACCTGCATATTTTGGCAGACATTGATGGTACGCCACTGACTTCTCGTAAAATAAAAATCATTTTAAGATCTTCAGTCTTCTTGGTAAATTTGATCACTTGATTGTTTTCAGTGCAATGCACGGTTTTTGCTTAAAAAAGTTAAAAGCGTTTCTCTGTATGGTGATAGTAATTTTGGCGAAAACCTTCGGACTAAAACATGTAAGAAATCAAATCTACTCATAAATTAATAAAAGTTTAAAAATATTTTGTTGTGTTAAGAAAATATTCAGACTAGTAGGTATCGCAGAAATGATTAAAACATTTTTTTTAAGTTTACCTCCCTGTATCTTATAATTTAAGACATTTATGACAAAAGTTTATATGAAGTTTTATTCTTAATATGGACCCAAAAATCATCACTTTAAATATACATTCAATTAGAAAACACTCTGTATAGTAGTTCCGTAGTTTGTGGAGGTTCATAATAGCTTTTGCGTTAATTTGCCTTGTGTCTCTATCCCAGCGAAATATTTCTCCTAGGTGAACCATAACATGACCTACTGTGTGTGCACTATACATGTTTTGATCAAATTGTTACCTATACAGGATAACTCATGAGCCATATTTCCTTCTTCTCTGTGTATCGTTAGTAGATTGAAGATCAGGCATAGCTTTAAATAATAGGAATGAATAGAACAGCTTAAATTTCAATGCTTTTTTCTAGTTAATTGATCCTCAGACACAAAAACCAATACACGATCAGGTTCAGGGACCCTAATTACCCTTCGTTAGACTAGAAACTATGTGTTATACTGGAATATAGCTAAACATAGAATGAAAAATACACGTCTGATAAAATAATAGCTATAATAATGGAAATATCAGAATCATAAATAATTCATAAGAAACTTACAACTCCATCATCCTGGTTAGAATGCTTTTTATTGAGTATGATGTTGTGTAGAACATTTAGTTTTGGCTCATCTAAACTTAATACTGGAGATAAAGGTTGGTTGCAGAAACACCTCTCTACTTTTTTCTGCTGTGAGAACTCATACCCATATGTAACCTGATAATTAGATGTGTTATTTACAATATTTTCAAATTAATGTATTTAAATGTACATACTTTCTCACTAGTCCTGGGATGAGGTTTCGGTATATTTCCATCTAGAAAAATCAGAAAGCGTAATAAGTTCTTTAAAGCTTATGAAATATAAAAATTTCAACATACAATTCGAATAACTAAAATAAACAATTATGAAGCGAAAAGTTTGAGTATTTATTCGTAAGTAATAAAACTGGTTAATTGAGAACTTGAACAAAAATCAATTAATAAACTCACCATCAAGATTTTTGCACTCAGTTAACAATTTGTATCCACGAGATAATTTATTCATAACGAATTTGCAATACAGCGCAAAACTAATTAACGTTAAAGAATTACTAACACCTAATACGCAAAACAAATGGTTTATGCTGAGCGCAGATTTCACTTTAAAGGATGAACTATACAATCCCAAAAACTGGCCAAAAAGTGTAGCAGTAAAACGTTTTAATTTCAAGAAATACTGGAAACATCAGCGAAGTTCATATCCACCTGATGATACGAGGAAGGATTTTTGAATATAACCAACATTAATACCTGCATTTCTGGAGATCTAGCGAGTGAATTGGCAGAAGAAATTAAGGGAAAAATACCTAGTGAATATGAAAATATAGAGGCCACCGTAGGAATTATGCATCTTAATATCCAAGGCTGACAGCAAGAAAAATGCAGCAATTAGAGGTTCTAATGGATCGACATCAACCAACCATTGTCTATCGGAACACTGGCTCAAAACATCTGAAATTAAAGCCGTCAACATACCTGGTTACAGGTTAGTAAACAGCTATTGTAGAGAAGAATATCAACGTGGTGGTGTATGTTTATTCTCGAGGACAAATTTTAAAATAAATAAGTGCGTAGAGAAATTTTTTGAAGTAACAATAGCATTCCTTGAAACTAGAAAAAAAAGCAAACTATATATAATTACAGTATACAGAACAGCAAACAGTGATCTGAACTTAGTTTTTGATAAACTTTATGATCTATTATCAAACATATATCAAAATAATTATTATTACATTCTATGCGGTGACATAAACATAGACTGTCTAACTGATAATGTAGAATCCCGTAAAATTAAAAATATGTTATGTGAATTTAACATGATAAATTCGATTACCGTACCCACACGCCTCAATAAATGTATAGATGCAGTGTTCAGCAATATCTATACTTCAGATATATGTGTTGAGGATACGCATCTATCGGACCATAAATTTCAGTTATGCAAATTCCATTTACCATCGAAACAAAACTATATAAGTAAATTTATCTATAGGCGTAACTATTCAGATGATATCTTGATAACTTTCAGAAATCTATTATTAAATGAAAAATGGGAGGATCTCCACAAGTCAAATGACATAAATCAATGTTTTGAGGAATTCTTTAGTACATTTTATTGCCATTATAATAATGTATTTCCAGTGAGGAAAACCAAAACCAAAGTTAGAAACCCTAAGGACAAACCATGGATCACACGAGAAATCAGAGCTACATCAAATGTTAGTTGATATGTGTAAAATAGTTAGAAGTACAAATAATGTAATAATAAAAAATAGATATAAAAAAATAAAATCTTTATACGAAGAATTGGTTAACCTATCTAAAACTCAATATAATAATAATCGAATTTTAAGTGCCGATAATATAAGCCGGGAAAGTTGGAAAATTATTAATGAAAAGAGAAATATAACAAAAAAATCAGATTCACCTAAGCTCAAAATAAACAAAAATATAGTTACAGATAAAGAAGTAATTGCTAATCATTTCAACGATTTTTTCATGAGTATAGAAAAATCTGATCCAAATATCAGCAATATAAAACTGACATCATTCACGCACAACAATCTGTTTCTATACCCCACAACAGAAGAAGATGTGCAAAATATCATTAAAAAAACAACAGAAAGCCCAATTCCGGGAATAGATGATATTCATGACAAAGTTTTGAGAGCGGCTAGCGACATTATATGTTACCCTATATTATTTATAATAAACAAATCATTCTGTATGGGGAAATACCCAGATAAATTGAAAACATCAAAAAGCATTCCTGTTTTTAAATACAACGGAGCAAAATATGATCCACGCAATTATAGAAATATTTGTTTACAATCACAATTCGCAAAGATCATTGATTACAGCTACTATACTAAGCTAAGCAAATATATGGAACATCATAAGCTTATTCCTGATTGCCAGCATGGATTTAGGCAACATAAATCAACATCTACAGCTATAAATGAACTATGTGAGCAATTATATATAAACCTGAACAGTAAGAATATTCCAATCACATTATTTTTCGATCTTACTAGGGCGTTTGACACTGTAAACCATGCATTACTATTAGAAAAACTCTAAAACTAAAAAAAAATATTAAGATGCATGGTTGGTCTACACCATAAAAAATCATGTAAAAACACTTTTATCAAATTGTCAATTCTGACATTACCCTCACTATACATATTTAACTTAACAATTAACACCAAGAAACATGAACTAGAATATATGACAAATAACATGATTCATAATCACGACACAAGAAGAGGTACTGAAATACGCCTACCATACTCTCGTCTGGGTGTAGGGCAGACCTCTTCGAGTTATCAAGGTGTCATCTGCTATAACAAAGCGATGCAATTATTTGGAAGCAAATGCGAGATCAAAAAATTAAGAGCTCTTCTCCTTGAGCATCTATTAACAAACGTATTACTCAATGGAAGAATTTTATATCCCATTTTATATATGTATATATGTGTGTATGTGTATATATGTAATATTTGCATATTGTTTATGTGTGTATACATGTATACATTATCGTATTATTTTATTTGTTCCATTTATATATTTATATGCAAATTACAGTAAAATTGTCTTGTTTGTCTGACTAGTCCAATAGGAAAACGCTTTTGATATTTTATGTGAAAATGTTTTTTTTAGCGATGCAATAAATTCTTCTTCTTATATATATATATATAATCATATAAATGAAGTGAATAGTTATTAGAGTCCTGTACAAAATATATATAGTTATGCTATACAGTCAGCTGACTATATAGACAAATGCCTTTCTGGTAAAACAGAAATTTATCGCAACGCAACTGCATTTTTGATACCACAAGAATGAATGGTCAGATAGTTTGTCAAAATAGCTCCATCTCTCAGTCATATATCATGATTTCGAGGTGTTGCCTCTCTTCAGTATGACGTAGAGAGATAGGCCATATTTGACAAATGCTCATTCACTTTGGCTTGTACTAAACCCCAACATCGGATGGCTCCGATGGTAGAGTAGAACAAACAGAGACCAGACATCTGACAGAATATTCAAATAATGATTTGCTCAATTTATTTCATACGCACGGTGAATGTGGACGAATTCCCGGAAAATTTGCAAAATTTGAAGCTGGATTTATCGCAACTGGAAGTATAAAAAACGCGAAAACACACAAAGTCCATAGTTGATAATGAAGAAAACGAGGTAAATGTTCTGGGTTATTTTCAAGCTCATCCACAAAGTTCGACATCAGCAGCAGATATGGACTTGGTATTTCTATAGCTTCAGTCCACAGAATATTAAGAAAACATCAAATGCATCCGTATTCTGAAATAACTGTTTACGGATTACATCCTGGCGATGAAGCAAGACGAGTCAAATTGTGCGACTTTATTTGTATAAAAATAACTGAAGATCCAAGGTTTCTTCATAATACTGTCTGGACTGACGAATCAAAATTTAGCAGACAAGGAAATATAAATTGATGAAAAAATCATTACTGGGCAAGCGAAAACCCACATGTTATAAGAGAAAATAATCACCAGGAGCAATTGAGTTCTAATGTCTTTTGCCTAGTTATGGACAATAGAGTGGCGTATCACGTATACGATGAAAATTTAAATGGGGATAAGTACCTAGAAATACTTAGAGGGTTTGTAACTGATATTTCAAATGCTCTATCTGCACGTAACAGAGCAAACATTTGGTATCAGCTCGACGGCGCACCCGCACATTCTGCTAGAGCTATGCACTAGCAGTTGACGTTAATGTTTGAAGATCAGTGGATTGGTCCACAAGGACCTTGGAACTGCCTCTCCGGTAAACCTATTTGAAGCCCCTTGATTTTTACATCTGGTGGCGTATAGAAGAGCTAGTGTACTCTACTTCTGTACGTACGAGGAACAAGTTATTATACCGTGTTAACCATGCGTTTACTAATTTATGCCCAAACGAAACCCGGAGGTCTGTTTCGCAGGGAGTGCATGGCAGAGTTGTTCAATGTTTGAACCAAAATGGCGGTCACATCGAACAATTATTGTAATTATTTAGTTTATTTTTTTTAATTGTAGTAAGAATACACTAACGTCTATAATTACATAAATTAACGCGTTAAATGTAATTACATCCAGGTCTGGCGATGAGTTAACGGCATTATTATTGTGTTAAACATTAGTTGGTAGTGCAGGTCGCGGCCTAGAGATAAGATAACGTGTTAATTAGGCATTAAATCATTTAATGTTTTTCGGCGGCCGTCGACAGCCGCTGCCGACGGCATCACATTGATTCTGATGTTTGTGTGTGTGAAAACATGGCACCGATACTAACATCTACTGAAGACGAGACTGCCTATTGCCTTTTCCGAGTAGCCCAAATGGAACCATATGATCCGCCGCCATCGATACCGACAACGGCAGCCGATTTCGGGCGCGTTTTTCGGTCGCCGAAAAACGGAACCATACGTTGAGACATTAGTGTGACCACATATTGTTAAACATTTGTTTGCATCTTCAGGGGTAAACCTGTAACAGTAATCTACAATATTTACCTTAATTTATAGTAGTAAAATATAATTGGATCATTCTTTATCCTAATAACAAAATAATTATTATATTAAAAGGTAATCATTAAGAACTCATTAAACTAATGACATAATTTACCCTAATCTAAAAAGTCTTCAAACATGAAAATATAAAAATAGCCTAAAAAACCATTAAACCTATTAATCTATTATACACTAGAACTAAAGACAACTTATCTATCAACAACATTTCCCACTGTGTATACACCATACCTACAATGTTTAGGTTGTGATATGAAATATATTGGACAGACCAGTCAACTCCTTAAGAATAGAATAATAGGCCACCGCAGTGACATCAACATCAAAAATACTTTTTGCGCCTTGGTGGAACATGCAACACGAACCAAACATCCGACAGATCTTGATAATCCTCCACATAATAAGGAACTGGCAAAAACGCGTCTTGATATAGATAAAGAGTGCAAGATCATGAACAAGAGAACAGACATTCATGGATAGAGCCAAATATACTCTTATATACTCTCTTTTGATAAACAACCACCACCTCAAAGAACAGCAATGACACTGGAACAAAATGAAGATCCATAAGCACTTTCAAGTATTGTGTATATATAATTTTTTTGTTTATATGTATAGAATCACCGACCAGCTGCCACTACCTTATTAAATTGATATACCCAGAGTGATTTTAAATACTGGGAGTATAGATTTGCTTACATACATTTTGTCTATATTTACAATGACTGAACAAAATAACCTATTACTTTATACCATACATTTTTTATTTTTTCTACACTTTGATTGATAGATGTTAAGTCAATGGTTGTCACACAAACATCTTAGGTAAGTACTAAAAGAACACCTCATTCAAAGAACATAGTAAAAGACAAATGATTTTGATTTCCGTGCAATTTGAAAGAATAATAAATGAGTATTAATATCCTTTTTCTTCATATTTACCTTATGCTATTGGTTTTTTCTCATGTTGTTCATTCATTTAATATTTTAGGTTAAATAATTAGGTAGAATTTGGTTTTTGGTTCTGACATACAAAGAAATAAATACATTCCTACAATGTACCCACTTAATTAATACTCAAATCAAATTAAATCTTCTAAATGTTTTAATTTTTCTCTTTTCTTAATATTTTTTTCTTTTACTAAGTACAATTTTGAAATTTTATTTTATAGCCTTGAAAAAGATAGCCACCGCTATCGAAAGGTTAGTAACTGAAAAAGAGTTTTCATTATCCTAAGCCCGAAATCGCCGCAACCCTATGATTGTTTAATCTAACTGTGCCGACAACAACTACTGCGAGGGCAAAAACCCCTTCCGCCCTTGAATAACGACAAAAACTGTTAGGGCAATACCTATAATTTGATATTGTTACAATATTGCATATTACCACAATAAATGTTCAGATTGATTACCAAACAAAGCATCATTCAGTTTACCGCAGAGCGTCAAGCCGTGTCTGTTTTATTATTTTGAAGTCATACTTGTATCAAACTTAAGCGTGCCACTGTCGGTTGAGACCAATATGTGCGATACATAGAACACGCATAGTGGGTGGATATAAACACCCAGCAAATGCACCAGTCATATTATGATATTTCTGAATACGAGTTCAATTATTGATACATAATCAAGCTGATTATATAACATCAGACGTGTGTAAGAAATAAGTTATTACAAAAACAACATGAATCGGAAATTGTCTATACTTATATTGTCATGGATGAGTGATAACGTATTCTGATCAATCACTTGTCAGACAATGTACCAACAGAACAGAATATTTGAATTTTGAAAACTCTCACCACTATCAAATGAAAGAGAAAAGTTTTTCTCAAAAAAATGTTTTCCTCTCAGAGCAAATTATATTTTTTATCATCCATACTTCTATACATTGTTTTTGTGATAACTACTTTTTGTAAATTTTGGATAATGTTTATTATAATTCTAATTTTATAAATGTTCTAATATATATATTTTATACTGTTATCTGTGTCCATATGAGTTTGAGTATTGAATCGTGGAATTATAAAATTATATTTTCTTAAACATTATCTAAAGAAACTACAAAAAACATACATACACAACTATACCTCAAATGGTTCTTGATTTCACATATGGCTCGTAACCATATCTCCTAATACAAAAGAATAAGATTTTGTACAAAGAAAAATATCCACATTCTGAAGTATTTTCCCCGTGGCGAGATAAATTTTAAGCAAATTTATCAGCCCAGAAATATAATCAACTATATAAACTCTCCTTTTATCTGAATTATATCCAGTTTACATGATTACTTTCAATATGATGTTTCTATTACTTATTGGCTTTTCTATTTCTGTTCAAGTGGTGAGACTTTTTTATTGAGTATCTTATTTATAATCAAGTATTTTCCTTTAAGATTTTAGTGAGTGTTCCTACCTATTTCTCTGTGTAAAGTAAATAAGAAACTATAGAATGCGTAAAGGTATTTGTCTTGATTTCCGTTGAAATTTTGGAATTTTCAATATATTTTTTTTTTTATTAGATCAATCAAGTATTTTAATCATCTTTCACTGGTGCACGTATTTATTTAACATAATATGATCTTGCTATGTTGCTATTTTTATAAAAAGACTTGGACTGGACCGACTTCGTTAAAAATCAATAGCAAATAAGTGGGAATTGAGATCGCTTGAAAAGGGTTCCGTACATGGTATTTTCACATAGTTTCTCCTTAGGTTTTTTTTTTCGCAGTTGTTTAGTAAATAAGGGGAAGGATACGATCGATTTAGTATAATATCCTCTAATAATTATCTTCCAAGCCGTTTATCTCATTATTTGCAAAATATATTTGATGAAGAGAATTTGTCTTTTGGCTTTCTAATTTGCCCCAGAAAATCTGTTTCCCGTTTCAGAATTTGTTTATTCGTGCCTCATTCAAAAAGGCCTATTTGACGCCTCACACTATTTTGTGTTACTATATGTTCTGTCTGCTTTTTCTCATATCGTCTTCTATTAATTTGATCCACCTACCAATACTAGTATGGATAGGTACTCTTCACTGATTAATTATTAGGCTCCACTAATCAACATGCTTTGTGTTAATTTATGAAAAGTATTACTGACTTTTACCTGTATTTCTCTTTTTTGATTGCTCCTCTCAAAAATAGCTTGTTGATATTGTAAAAAAAAATACTAACAATACTTGGAATTAATAATGTGAGATGAAAGTTTCTGCACTTTGTAAGATAAGTTATTTTTGCCATTCAGGTAGTGAACTTTAAGAATAACGATGTTAATACTCTAGGTAGTACCTACTAGGTCAATAACATCTACGTAACATTTTCATAATGATTTTGTGCAATTTGCTTTAAAGGTATGATGATATGATATCTTTTGATTAAATGACTTTTGTTTTATTCTTAGGTCGTTATACGACCTCAGATCACAGATTTTCAGAAATTTTCAATTTTAAGAGCAAAAAAAATAAAATCAAAAAGATACATAGTTATACTTTCCCGCCAAAACTTGCAATACAAACTCAAATATTGCTGTTAATTATTTATCTTTCCCACCTAGTTCTGAGGAAATAAAATTTCTCTAAATTGAACATGTGTAAAAAGTATAGCAGTTAGCAAATAGTAATAAGTAAATCTCTGAATTATGATGCTCGAAGAAATTGATTTACCCAAGATTTTAAGTTAAAAATAATGATAATCGTAATTCTCAATTGTTTTTTGCATTTTCAGTAATAAGAATATTAATAACAAGTAAGTAGGTACAGGTGAATTCTAATTATCCGTCTCTTTTGATTTGATTCACAGTTTGCCGAACAATGCCCTGCGGTCCGTCTACCAGAGGGGTATATTAGAGGAGTGGTAACGCAAACTCAGAGGCGTAATGTTAAATTTTATGCTTATATGGAAATACCGTATGCTGCGAAACCTATAGGTCAATTGAGATTTCAGGTAACAAACTGGCAATTCAAACCTATGTAACCCTGATATATATTTGATAGTGAGATATAAAATAGTTTGCGATATTTATAATTTGAACAAGAATGTAAATCTTGAGTAAAAATGATTGTGATAGTCATTTCTTCATAGCCTCCTCAATCACCTCCTAGATGGAATGGTATCCTGGAAACAACAATGAACCGAAAAATTTGTTATCAAACACAATCTGATAATGCTTATGCCTCAGAAGATTGCTTATATTTGAATGTATACACACCTGTGGTAAGTTTTAGTTAAAAAGTAACATATACATTATTTTATCAGTACTTTCAAATCAATAATTAAGCTAATTATTATTTCAATAAAATAACCAAAAACTTATTTTCTCAGACACCAGGATCAAATGCCAATCTTCCTGTCATCATGAACATTTACGGTGGAGCCTTCATAAATGGTTTTGCTAATACTGGTACTGGAATGCCCCAGAATGTAATAGAGAAGGGTATCATTGTTGTCACAATAAACTATAGAGTAGGACCATTCGGTAATTGAACATTCAGTCATTCTACATAGTTCTTTCATTAATTTACTATTCTCTAAGGTTTCTTGTCAACTGGTGATCAGGTCATTCCAGGAAATATGGGACTGAAAGATCAACAATTTGCTCTAAAATGGATTCAAAGAAATATACATTTATTCGGTGGAGACCCTCGAAAAGTTACTATATCGGGCCAGAGTGCTGGATCGGCATCAGTTACTTATCATCTTTTAAGTCCAGGATCAGCCGGTAGCTATAAACAGACTTTAAATACATTATTTTCATCATTCAACCCCACCAAACCTAACCGATTTGGAACTTAGCAAAAACTATAGACATAAAAAATGTTGGTTGCGTGTCAGAAAGAATGATGCAGTAATTTAATTTTTGTTCTTTATCTATCTGATGAATAATTTTTATTTTGTTAATCTAATGACACTCATGACTAATGATACTTTCTAGAGGGTGCTCATAAGAAAGAGTGAAAAAACCACTTAGTCACTAGTGACAGGAGACTATATTTTGTATATTTTATGTTTAACACCAAAAAATTAGAAGTTTTATCAATATTTTTACTGAAACTTTATAGGTCTCTTTCGAGCTGCAATAGCAGAAAGCGGATCTGCATTGTGTACTTGGGCTAACCAACGACATGCAGTTGATACGGCTTACGGTATTGCTGCTGAAATAAATCCATCTGTTACTAGAAGATATTCGACAGCACAATTAAGAAATTTCTTGTTGGGTGTTAGTGCTGATGCTATTCACAAAACTGCTAATAAATATAATGTATGTATCATTCAAATAGACATTTAGCCTATCGTATTTTAATGCATTTGAAATACCATTTTCCAGATCTTTGCGCCCGTCATTGAAGTTCACCATAATGGTGCATTCATAACAGAACCAATGTATGAAGCAGTGAAAAATGGAAAAGTAAATAAAGTGCCAGTTCTGATGGGCTTCAATTCAGAAGAAGCCATATATAAGGCACAAGGTGAGTTATTTCATGTCATGACATCACTACCTTCTACCTTCCCTTTAATATTAAAGATATGGCTGCTCTGAGGCATGCAGCTGAGGTTTATGACGGTTACCCGGAACAACTTGTCGATGAAGATATGCAGATAAATGACAAAATGCTTGCCCATAAAATAGGTTCAGTTATTAAAACAATTTACGTAGGCAACTCAAACTTTACAAAAGATATTGGTAAAACAGTTCAAGTACGTTGTAAACATAAACCGGTGAATACAAATTATAGTTTTCTTGCCTTTTCTAGTACACCAGCGATAATAGATACGTCAGAGCTATATTGAGATTTGCTGAGTTGTATGCTCTACACTCCAATGTCTATTTATACCAGTTCTCCTACCACGGGAAAATGGGTGGCAACCCATATTATATTCCAGGTATGCATTATATTGAATAAAAAAAAAGTCTATAGTGGCTTCTATTTACAGGAATACCACGTGTAACCCATGCTGAAGAACTACGATATTTCTGGGGACCTGGCAATATCAATAGTTATCCTGCTGAAGATGTGAGAACACTAGATCGATTTGTGGGATTATTGACCAATTTCGTCAAAACATTGTAGGTTTATCTAGATTAATATCTGTATTTTTGATCAAAATTGATGATATTTACTTCTAGAAATCCAACACCCACAAAGGATGCTTTATTCGAGAACCTCATATGGCCCACAGTGAAAACAAATCAGTGGGTATTTTTGGATATTGATAGAGATTTGTCTATCCACAACAGTCCAAGACATTTCTCTTATAAGAAATGGGTGACAATTTATGAGAAATATGCAAAAAAACCAATGATATCATTTTAATCAATGGAAATACAAGTCTTAATATATAGAGTTTTAATATTGCTCTGCTACAAACAGAAAAATAATACCTAATAACTTAGAGGGTACGTGCAACGTATATAGATCACAGAATAAAGAAATTATTTAATTTGTGGTCCAGGTGGCGACTACGTGCTAGTTCCGACGAGAAATTGTGAAAAATCTACAAAGGCAAAAAAATATGGATTCATAATTTCAGCTCTAGAAAGCTTTTATATTAGCTAGAATTTGATTAGGTATCTGATAAGAAAAAAATATGAAATATCTAGCAAAATCGATAATCTATTAATTTCTTTTTGGGCTAATCAACTTTTGAGTTATTACTGAAAATTATATTTAATGCTCCTATAGTCGCGCCATAGGATATGTTGAAGAAGCATAAGAAAAATTATACCATTTATCGTATTACTTTGGGATAAAAATTACAGTGCAAAAACGGCCAAGCGAAATCGCTGGAAGTAGCTTTCGATTCACAAGTTTTACCTCTAGATGAAGTAATACCTAAGGAAAAATTGAAGTTAGCAAGGATAAGCCCAAAATTTTGTAACATTTTATTAAATACTTCTCTTTCTTTTAAGTTGTGAGGAAGTGTTTACGAAAAAATGCGGACAATAAGTTTGGCTTGGTTGAACCGATTTCAACGAAATTAAAAAATCAATGATATCATTCTAATCAATGGAAATACAAGTCTTAATATATAGAGTTTTCATATTGCTTTGCTACAAACAGAAAAATAATACCTAATAACTTAGATGGTACGTGCAACGCATATAGATCACAGAATAAATAAATTATTTAATTAGTGGTCCAGGTGGCTACTACGTGCTAGTTCCGACGAGAAATTGTGAAAAATCTCCAAAGACAAAAAACTATGGATTCATAATTTCAGCTCTAGAAAGCTTTTATATTACCTAGAATTTGGTTAAGTATCTGATAAGAAAAAAATCTGAAATATCTAGCAAAATCGATAACAGAAGAGTAAATAGGTATTATCTATTTATCTCTTTTTGGGCTAAGATAGTAAACTTTTGAGTAATATAATGATCCTATAGTCTCGGCATAGGATATGTTGAAGAAGCATAAGAGAAATTATACTATTTATCTTAATACTTTGGGATAAAAAAATCAATTGCAAAAACGGCCAAGCGAAGTCGCTGGAAGTAGCTTTACAGTCACAAGTTTTACCTCTAGAGGAAGTAAAGAAAAATTTAAGTAAGCTAGAATAAGCCCTAAATTTTGAAACATTTTGTTAAATACTTCTCTTTCTTTTGAGTGGGGAAGTGCTAACGAAAAAATACCGACAATGAGTTTGGCTTGGTTGAACCGATTTCAACGAAATTAGCTTCATACGGAAGAGCGTACATCTACAAATCATACATTATTTAGCGCAAATGAATGTTGTTCAAATTTGTCTCAGATAGAGGTCACATTGGGATGAAAATTAATCAATCTAGTTTTTGTTAGGATGTCAAATAAAGACTCCCATTTACTTCAATTACTATGAAAACAGATTTAATATGTATCTATCGATATCGTTTGTCTAACCTATGATATACGTAAAAGACATCAACGTAGCTAACTAGTATTTTCTTATACTGTGTTATAAACCAGCCATGAAGAAATATGATATTTCAGCTTGATGGATGGACAGCGCACTTTTCCAGGTAAGTTATAGATAATGTTTATTTGAGATATATTAATAAATGGATTGAAAAGGTAAAAAGTTTTCATGGCGAGATAGCTCAGCAGACCTTACCTTCTAGCTATTGGGTACATTGGAGGATTTTGTTTACTTGCTCTTTACAGGTTTATATTGCATTGAGATCTGTGAGTTCTGTTGCAATACTATTTCTCTTTGATGCAAACATAATGCGCGTGTCAATTTATTCAAGAAATAATTTATCTCGAAAACCTCTTAGATCCCGTTGAGCTGTCACATACAACCTATTCTTTTGTTTATGCAGACGATAAAGCTATTCTGCAGCTGTAAGTCTAGAATTGTTTGGATATAAAAGTCTGTGGATGGCGTGGTTCAGAAAAATTATAATAACGATAGAAAGATGTTGCAACGGAATATGGAGAATAAATGTTAGTTAATGTTATTTGATTATTATATAATTGGTATCACTGAATACCGCGCCAGATTATAATACATAGTAAAACTAATAAAATAGGTCTGAAATAAAAGTATGTATTTGAAAAAAATTAAAATTATAGAATTTCTAATATTTGCATAATATGGTATAGCAAAATTACAGCTGTTGTGGTTCTTATGGATAAAACATAGCAAATACTTGTACTTCAAATTCATGAAGCAAAAGCTTTGGCTCCTTGTTAGGCGAATACTTCAGTTTATATGAAGAAAGTTACTCTTTCACTAGGGGCATATAGCAGATGCTTTATTTTTTTGAAGGTAACTTCAGTGCAGACATCGAATAATCGAAGATTCGTACAACGTTACAAACGACTCGTAGAAATATCACCGAATGATTTTCGATACCTTTTTCATATCCACGAAGAAAACGTGCATTGGTGAAGAGAATAATGAGACATGAGGTGGTGCATTGTAACCGTTCCAGAAAATGAAAGTATTTTTTGCGTTAAATCCCTGATCCTGCTTACAATAACAGCGTGGAAAAATAATTCGAATTGAGCAAAGTTCTGTGCCAATAATAATTGCTGCAGTAACAAACAAAATCTGGCAGAAAGCTAGTCTATGTATTAAAAAGATTACACAATTTGAAGGGTAAGCTAAAATTTTATTACTTAATTAAAATCCAAGACAATAAACACAAAATATATACCTACTATTGAAAATAATAAATCATAAATGCAAATTTTAATCGTAATCCTGGAAAAGGAATACAAAATGTATTTATTATCTAATAAAAAATCTTGAATGCATCATTTCCACGTAAATTATCAAATTAGTTTATAGCTAACTTATCTTGTTCTATATCATCAATTTTGTTTAATTTAGCCTCAGGGCTTGTTGTTTTAGTAAAGTTATTCTCCGCAATTCGGTTGTTGTTAAGTTTTGTGTTTCTGTTGTCTTCGGCACTCGACTTTTTTTCATTTTCTTTGTAATCGTGCTCTTTGCAGGTTCTGGAACCGAAAGAGATGAGTCAGACTCAAAGCAGATATCCACCGAAACAGCAGACTGTATTGGTGGTGGTAAGTCAAGTTGCACAGCACTTGATAAAATTTAATGATTCCATGTATTAAACTATTATAAAATAAAACATTTGATTCTTACCTGGCAATTTGCATCAGGTTGGGTTTCTGTCACTATCCAATAACTTCCAAAAAGCATGTTGCCATGACGTCAGCTTTATTTGTTTGTTGCCAGTTTTATTTATATCTACTTTCTGTTTAATTTATCTTTTTAAATTATTGTTTTTTTTATAACTGCTCTATGCTTATCGCTTTTCCACCCCGCTTTCCATTATGCTTGTAATGTAAGGCATCATCTTTCGCTTTTTTATAGACTACACTTGTGATTTTTCTAGCACTATTTTATAATTCTGAAGTAATTCTACAAATTTCTCCTGATCGTTCTCTTCACAGGTAGTGCTTTTGACGTTGGATCTCATACTGTTTCCTCTTCTGTATTCAGTTATTTACCTACTACAATGCATGTCTTATTCCTTTACATTCCCAAACATTTTTTTTCTGTTTATACTTGATAAAAAGTGAAGCATATAACATAAATATCGAAGCATTTACTACAGAGCAAAGGCAAAGCAAATGCTTTTCCCTCTACCTTTTACTTCGAAGGATTTTCTTTTAATTTTTTACAATGCTCCCTTTTTATTTGAGAGACCCTTGATGAAGCTGGCTCCCCAAAAAGGCATCTATCGTTTCTCTCTTTATTGTACATATAGGTAGGTACTTATATTTAACAATCTTCTAGGCAAATAAAAATAAATCATTGTAATTATGTTTGTCCTTTATGCACCCGTACAATATTGATAAGATTATGTATAATAAAAATCAGTACATATACAAGATCCTTAAAAAGGTTTATAGAGAATTGAATTTATAATAGCTTGCCACGAGTGGGCACTGCGATGCACCAACTTCTACACCATTTAACCGATCGCCATAAAAAATGGTATACCTAGACGTGACTATTCTAGCCATTTTTTCTAACTCACTGGTAGATTGCTCTATAGAGCATAAACATTAATACCGATCGCCGTGAAAATCTGTAAACTTATGTGTTTGAGTAATGGAAATGTTCTAGTTACAGTATTTCATATCTTACACAGTTTACCCGGACGCCATGAAATTTGGTATCTATAGGTATTCAGGAGTCAAGGCAACATTTCCAACATTAATTAATATAACTGTAATTTCTACAATAAGGTAGAGTATAATTATATATATATATATATATATATATATATATATATATATATATATATATATATATATATATCAAATATAAAATGCAAAAAAAAAACAAATAAATAAAGGGTAACTTCTTCAAGAATGAAAAAATATTTGTTGATACATACTTATTCGTAATTCTCGTAATTACTACTAATGTACGGAACCCTCATGATTTATACATCCAAGAGCTATCAACAAACCCCTTCAACCAAGCACTCATAATGACATTGATGCAAAATAAGTAGTGCCTTCACATCGCTAAAAATAAAATGACTCAAACAGTATTTTTACTTTAGACACCAGATTTAGCTGTTAGAAAGCTTTCACTACTGTTCTTAACCCGTTTTGTTTCCCGTTTATAGTACTGTTATTATGCTGCGATAACAAAGTTTTATTATGACCCCCATGGGCCATGGACAGTTATCTTGTTTGACCTCACAGTCATCTTCTAGCTTCTTTTCCAAGTCATTTATATTTATATTCGTTATTTTCTCGTCTGCTATATAATCCTGGTATGTTAAAATAATGCGAATATAAACGCATTTGACGTTTTGTAAAAGGTTTACTTAGAAAAAAATCGAACAAAACAAACTAGTACCGGAAAAACATAGCCACTATTTATTCCGACGTAATATAATCTTTGTAGTAGTTTCTAAGTTCTCAGAAAATTGATAAAGCTATCCCAAAGATATAGGTATGCCATACCTCATTCAACTAGCATCATGAGCGTCATAAAACATGAAGCGCTGATCTTCACTGAAAATACTTCAGAAGTACCAGCCCCAATAGAATTAATATTATTTTATACTTTTCAGTGCACTAACTGATAACGTCGGTCCAATTTTTTGTAAAAAATATTTATTTCACACTTTTGAGTGTAACATTAGTCACGAAAATCGTTGAACGTTCACTATTACCAATGAAGATAGTACTTATCCTATTACCCACGTATATTCTTTGCTTGTAGTAGCTATTATTGAGATCTCAAAACATCGCTGCGGAAATACGCTTAAGCATTCTAGTTGTTATCATTTTAACACCGATTTAACTCGAAAACCGTAACTCTAAGGATGAAATGTTCATTACAAATGTTACTACAAATAATTACGTCTTTCATGTACTGCAAACAGATTTTCAATTTCCACGTAGCAAAAATAGGTATATTTGAGAATTTAACATGCCTCCATCTCGAAAATCGTAACTTTTTTGAAAAAATGTTCATTTTAAACGTTTCCGGATATTGTCCTATCTTTAATTATACCACCGCAGATTTTCAATTTTCGAGGGCGGTTTTCGGAGGGAATGAGATGTTGGATTCCCGTTTTTATGAATATGGGACCATTCCTCAAGTCTCCTCTTTCAAATGAATCAAAAATCATCAAAATCGGAGTATGATTACTATATAAAAGGCGCGAACAAACCAAAAACAAAGAAGCACACAGTCGCATTTTATACCTCCTCCGTTCGGGGTTCGTCGGTCAAAAATATCATCGCTTATAGTACCAACTTAATATGTATATTCAATGTATAAAACTGGACCCAATATAGAACTGTGGGCAACTCTATTTTCAACTATGAAGTTCTCAGAATAAAATTTGTAGATCAGTCCGTTATCATGATGTGTTATCAAAACGTATTGTTTTCTTTTGTTCATAAAAGCGCGAATCCCCTCGAAGGCTATTCCTCGTATACCATAAATGTATAATTTATCCAATAATGTTTCATGGTGGACGCAATTAAATAAACTATTGCGATCGCAGAATGTCCTAGCGGAGGACACACCAAGTTCAATACAATATATTAATCGTTTATAGACTGATAATAGTACTGTATTTGTGGATTCGTTTGTAGGGAAACCGTGTTGAGTTTTTGAGTGAATATTTGATTTAATTACAAATTTGTTCAACCTGTCCAAGAATGCATTCAAACACTTTGGAGAAGACAGATGTAATAGTTATTAGACGATAATTTTTTTATGAGTTGGGGATAGTTATTTTTGTAGAAATGAACGTGCCTTTTTTTCTTTATCTGGAAAATAATCAGTGACAAGAGACAAGTTGACAAGGTAAGTTATGGGCTCTATAATAGGGCTTAGACATTTTTATATCAAAAACATGGATACCTTATCATAACCTGTAGATGATTTATTTTTTAGTAAGAACAGCAGCTCATCGTAGATGAATGGCTCAAGAAAGATAGAGTTTTCGTTGAAGGTTTCAATTAATGTTGCGGGTATTTGTTCATTAATGTCCTTAGATGTATTTACGAAAAAGTTACTCATTTGTTCAGCTATCGTTTGTGGATCAGTTACCAATGTTTTTAGGTAAATTTCTATAAGAAAGAAATTTACCTATTGCGATTTTTCACACTTTTGAATTTTGAAATAATTTGAACGGCATGTTAGTCCAAAAAAACTTTTGGTTCAAAAGTTTATATATATATATATATATATATATATATATATATATATATATATATATATATATATATATATATATATATGTTTGGTTTTGTTTCTTGAGCTTGCCAGATTAATTATATTTCGGGTTTTCTTTGGATTAGTGCTCTGGTATTGACAATTAGTAGACTTTATTTAAGCTTGTAGTTTATTTCATTTAGTATCTTCAAAACGTTTTGACTATTCTTTGTGGTCTTTTTCAATTGATAATTATCTGAACATTATAATAATATTAAAAATAAAATTAATTCTGAAAACATTGATAATTTGATTAAGTATATTACATTAAAATATTATGCATAACCTACCTAGGACATATAATCATAATTTAAAAACCATGGTTCGTAAATAAACTTAAAATATCTTTCTTAGGTTTTGAATTTAGGTAGTTATAACATTTTAGTAGTTATAACAATTTAAGTTTCTTTTTCTTCATTTTATTGTTGGATTTTCTTGGATTGCTTTAGTTTGATTTATTGGTAACTATTTTTCAATATGGTGGTGGAAAGCGGAAACAGTTGAAATTTATGTGGCTTGTTGTTAGAGAGCTGAGTTGATGCGCACATTGTGATTTTTATTTCTATCTTTGTTTGGTTGTTATGAGAAGTGTTCGTATTGAAAGTTGAAATTCAAATTACTATATTATTATTGTAAATTATATAATTTAAGCAATCCTGATGAAGAATCAAGAAAGAGTCGATAGCTAGACTAAAAAAAGAGTTACTCTTATTTCCACATCCAAGACTGCAGAAGCCGTTTTATACCTTTTCCAATCGAAGTATATCCTTGCAAGTCGTTAATAAATTTCCTGAATATATATATATATATATATATATATATATATATATATATATATATATATATATATATATATATATATAATTATTATTCATGTTCTAATATGGTAATCTGGTACGGATAGCTCCTCATTTTTTTAACATGCGCACATATCTTGTCGATACTTACCTAGTGTGCCATGGAAAATAATTTTCAAAGTCAAACGACAAATTAATTAAGATATTAAGAGTTAAAATGGCTAACAATACTGAAAACAATGTCTATTTATAAATAAAGAAATTCTTTATTTATTTTCGTGCGACAAAATTCTCAGTAGAACGTGTAGAATATATAATGAGAGCTATCCGACGACCAGAGGTAAATTTATAAGAATTGAAGCAAATTTTGTGTGTTTTGGAAAAATGAATCAATATATAAAAAGTATAATTAATGAGTAGTGGGAGAACTGAATACCCCGGACAATTTCAAGGCGAATCCCTATGCATGCCACAATTCGAGCTGCCGAAGAATATCCTCAATTGAATATCGTCAACAACTGCTAGGGCAATACCTACAATTTTGCATTGTCACAATATTGCATAATACTACTACAAATGTTCAATCAGATTGATTACCAAACAAAGCATCGCCACCCAGACAAATATCATGATATCAAGGTTGTTGCCTGTCTTCAGTTTGCTGCAGAGCGTCGAGCCGTGTCTGATAATCAATCCTTATTTTGAACTCATATTAGTATCGATCTTCAGCGTGGCGCAGAATATTTGAACGTCCTAGCGTAATCTATTTATTTACCAGTAACGGCTTATGTTATATAGTCATCTTGATTATGTATCAATTATATAATTATATATATATATATATATATATATATATATATATATATATATATATATATATATATATTTCTGTTATATTGATATATATATTCTCTTGAGTATCAGTTAGTTAAAAAAAATATAGAAAAATATTTGCCATAATAATTATATTTTGATAACGTTCGTTTGGAGGTTTTCACGTTTCATCAGATCTTTAAGTTAGCAACAAACACAAATAAGCTTAAAACCAGTTGGTTACATAATAATAAAGTATTTAAAAGGCAAAATCATAATATTTCATTGTTATTTTCCACTATCGTTAGTCTGTCTCTTGAGTATACAGTTCGTTAAAAAAAAATTATAGAAATATATTTGCCAATTAATTATATTTTGAGAACTATCGACTATCGATGATAAGATAAGATAGAAGATTTGTTTCACCAGAAAGGCATTTGTCTTTATAGTCAGCTGAATATACATCATACCCATTATATATATATATATATATATATATATATATATATATATATATATATATATATAATTTAAAGATGTCTGTATTTCAAAAATGAAAGAGTATATATATATATATATAATATAATAATGGAGATGCTCTACACCTTTGTGCTTTTATTTAGTCGGACACAGCCACCCACTAGAAGCGGATCACGTGATTTCAAGCCTGTTAGCTTTCATCATCAGTGCCACATAAGTGGGAGCAGTATCCTACGAAACAAAAGCAACTGGTAGTTAGTCAAACTTTTCTGACCTGATCTACCAGCGGGACATACTTCGCGCCACCTAGGTATCGACAGCCTAATTACGATTAACGTAAGTATATATGTAATTTATGGATGTCTGTATTTCAGAAATGAAAGAGTACATATATATGTATATATATATATATATATATATATATATATATATTCATATAATATCAGTATTACTGAGATGGATATAATATATCAAAATGATAAAGCTATTCACCTTTATGCTTTTATTTCATCGGACACAGTCATCCACTAGAAGCGGATCACGTGATTTCAAGCTTATTTGCTTTCGTCAGCGCCACATAAGTGGAAGCTGTATCCGATGAAACAAAAGCAACTGAAAGATGTCATAGGTGCATGACAACAACCTCTCAGTGGGACGCAATTCGCGCCACCTAGGGATTGATAGCCAATTACGATTAACGTAAAGTATATAATAAATATAAAGAGAACTATAATTCAGTATTATTGAGATGGATATAATATATCAAAATGATAAAGCTATTCACCTTTATGCTTTTATTTCATCGGACACAGTCATCCACTAGAAGCGGATCACGTGATTTCAAGCTTATTTGCTTTCGTCAGCGCCACATAAGTGGAAGCTGTATCCGATGAAACAAAAGCAACTGAAAGATGTCATAGGTGCATGACAACAACCTCTCAGTGGGACGCAATTCGCGCCACCTAGGTATTGATAGCCAATTACGATTAACGTAAAGTATATAATAAATATAAAGAGAACTATAATTCAGTATTACTGAGATGGATATATTATATCCATCCATAATATAATAATGGAGATGCTCTACACCTTTGTGCTTATATATATATATATATATATATATATATATATATATATATATATATAAAAGAAGGTTTATTTTGGGGATAGCAGCAATAACGAAATTGAGTACTCTTTTTAGTAATTTATTCCAAGCTTTCGGGTAACATTGTACCCATCATCCGGGAAACTACAAAGTAATGGAATAGACAATATAACCAAAAAAAAAAATATAAAATCAGTTTTAGTATTATTTTCATACATCAAACTTACCACTAAGTGAGAATGTTTTCGTGGAAATTGATGGTAACGTAATCATAGAGAACTGTTCATTTTGTATAAACATAACAACATTTTTTTATCCTGATTAAAAGAAACAATAAAATACACATTCACTAATACACATTTCGGGAACAACGGCCATATTATAATGATAACTGAAATCGATATCCATCAACTCAACAATGACATCTTTTACAACAAAAAGACAAAGAGAGAAAATTTTGAATTAGACAGATGATAGCAAGTTATTTCAGGAAAAATCCTTTACATTTTTGTTCTATGTCAACCAAATCTCAATATAGCATAATTATATATATATATATATATATATATATATATATACATATATTTATTGGGCATTATCGGGTAAGCAGTTTTAAAATAGTGAAAATTCAATTTTGGGTTATAGATATAATCTGTACCTACAACTGTTTTCTCGAAGCAATTTTTCATAAAATGCACTGAAAAAAATAGAAATAAATAAAGAAAAAGATAATAAAGAAAAAATCTATGGATATTCAAATTTCAATTCAATGAATTTTGAGAAATTTAACTTTCCGCTGGCTTCAGGCCATAGGGATTATTTTTACTTAAAATAAATCCCCAAAAAACATTCCCAATGTCAAACTTTTGGAGGTGAGAGCTATATTCAGCGAAATTCAACAAAAAAAACTCAAATCATTCGCATATGCTCAGTTAGAGCTGAACCACACCGATACAATTGTTGGTATGTTGTTTTGTATAAAAATTTTGTTTGAACGGTACATTTTCATCAAGTGATTCTATCGCTTCTCACCGGCCCCGAAATTCCTTCCATGAAATTTTTCACTTGTTACTATTTAAGGGGCAAGAGAAGGAAGTTGAAAAGATTTACAATTGACGATGACGATCAAAATGCGTTAATATTGCGAATCATAAATGCAGGCTGGTGAGGAAATAGAAATGCTCGAGTCCAGATTTACTGTAAATTTGGGTTATGAATATAATACGTCAAGTTGTAATTTCATGGAAGGAATTTTGGGGGCGGTGAGAAGCGATAGAATCACTTGATGAAAATGTACCATTCAAACAAAATTCTTATACAAAACAACATACCAAAAATTGTATGGGTGAGGTTCTGCTCTAACTGAGCATATGCGAAAAATTTGAGTTTTTTTTGTTGAATTTTGCTGAATATAGCTCTCACCTCCAAAAGTTTTACATTGGGAATGTTTTTTGGGCATATGGATTTATTTTGGAAATCGGTTAGCTGTCACGGACTTTAATTTTCAATAATCATGTTATTTTTAAATACGTGTAGGTATACAAATATCTTAATACTAAAACAACCGAATTGTATACCTCCTCCGTCTGGCGAAATCGGTCAAAGACATCGAAAGCTCTCTTGAGCAAAACAGCTGTTATCAAAATTTGAGTTTTGAGTAACGTGTGGCTTGAATAATAATACTATGGTGATGTTATAATTATCAACAAAGAAACAAGTTTTATTTTTATATATATAATTTAGAAATAGTTCACAATATATATTTGAAATGCTCGTACTTCGGTATGATATTTTTTAATATTAAGGTGATGTTATAACCACTAGCAAAGAGAAAATGGTATATTTATCAATAGTTAAAATTACAATACTGAAATACAATATTAAATAAGACCATAAATACCTATAGTATGAAGAAAAGATATTAATGTTAATGTTACATTATTCACTCAAAATTTCCCTCATTGTTTCAGGTATATGTCGATTTTATTCTTGCTTGCTTTTGAACTGGACAATAGCGGAGAAAATTTTCTATTTTCAATTATTCAAGGAATTATACTTTTATTTTAGGAATTTGTTGTATAATATTAACGTGATGTAACTACCAGCAAATAAAAATGTTGAATTTATTTATATACATATTAATCCCCAAAAAGCAAATTCATCAAAAAAACTCAAATTTTTCGCATATGCTCAATTAGAGCTGAACCACATCGACGCAATTTTTGGTATGTTGTTTTTTATAAGAATTTTGTTCAGTACTAAGTTACTGCTAAGTAGTTTCAATATGTACATGTTCCAGCTTTAGTGGGAATACGAATAAAATATAGGAACCATCTTCGCTATTATGTCCCAAATTTATCAAATGTATTGAGGCTGTTTCATTTCCAACATTTTCAATTAGTAATGTTTCTCAGACGAGTCTCTCCATAGACAAAAAATAAGCCAATTTTCTTATCTCAATTTGTGCTTTAACTCCTTAACCTCATTGTGACAGCAAATGACAGAATGTGAACGCAATTCTATTCTATTCTATCATAGAGATAACATATAACTAAGAAGCTCTATAGACAGGAGATTCAACTGTCTATACAAAACCATGTGACGCGCTGACTCCCCAAACGACGGCAGGGTCGTGGCCTAAAATCGGGTATGCGCACTACGTTAATGCGCACGTGTCATATATCTTTGATGTATTTTTAAATTCAAAATCAAGTCATGCTAAATCTTATTGTTTGACGTTTCAGTGTTCAAAGTTTTCACTGTCACAGAGACAGAGAACATAGATAAAATATTATATGACAAAGAAAACATATGGAGGTGCGCACTGTCGTTATGCGCAAACCCGATTTTTAGGCCACGACCCTGCCGTCGTTCACAGCGTCACCCCCTCCACAGGTGTTATTTCTCCTGTCTATAGAGCTTCTTACATATAACATACAGCAGGCAAGTCGATCGAAAATGCGTACCCTCAATAGAAAGAAACAGAAAATAAGGCAGGATTATCTATCTCTTTTATTTTGAACACTCGTGATTGGTGGATTACTGTACCTATCTGTCATCCGCATCCGACTCAGCCGTCATCCAAACTCAAATAGAAATCCGAAGCAGTTACGTTTTAATAATTTGTAAATAGGGAAATAGTTGATAATTAAACGGTAAACAATATACTAATAATGAAAAAAAGAAAGTTTGTCTCCCAGCGCAAGTTTTAAGTTCAAGTACTTCAGCTGCAGTAAACTAACTAAAATACGAAATAAAAGGATAGTGAGCATGAAAATGCTTCAACGTACCTAAATTCTTGAAAAACTTCAATGACATTTTTTATTTGTTAAATATCAAGAATCTGTTTTGTAAAACAGTTGGAAAGATGAGTATAACTGAAAAATCATTACCTGAATTTGAAACAAAAATTAAAGTATATATTAGTTACATACAACAATTAGAAATTGATGTAGGTACAAGTTGAAGTTAAGATTAGGAAATTTAAACAATCCTCAGTTTTATAAAACTATTCGCAGGCCTGTTCTTAAATCAATATCGGTTCGAACTGGCTTTTTAGTTTTCATTATTTGTTTAATAAATTTATATACCTACTTCATTTGTGGAAAACTTCTCACACAAAAAATAGTAAAATATTCTTTATCATATAAATTATCTCAAGACCATGTTGAAATGTTTTTACGCTTATTAGGAGAATACATTGATTGAATATTAATCCTACCACGACTCAGTTTCAATCAGCCTTTAAAAAGTTACTTCTTAATAATGTGAATGTATCTAGTTCCTGCTTCTGCCAATAGACCGACTGCATTATGTGAACATTGTTATTCGCATGCGCGGTGGGCAGTTTCAGCGGCCACTTTCATTTGATATGTCAGTCTTTTGAATAGAATGTACCATACCTAGGTCCAAATAATTCCATGCTAATGGCTCTCTGTGAGCTCTTCTATCAATTTCCTTATGTTCTGACATGTACCAGAGAACAATGCTTCTAAATAAGCTTGAAAGAGGTATTCTATGACCGATAATTCGCGCATACGGAGAATTGAATCCATTGATGCAATTGGTCTATTACGAACTTCAAGATCTTATACTTCTGGTAACGACTTCTGCCGAAAGTAACATATATAATAAAATATATTTATAATAAAACATATATTATTTGTTATTCTATGGCATGCTTCATACTAGTTTTAAAATACTGGAAGAGTCAGAATATCTTGACGACATCATAAAACATATCGCTGAATTTATAGTTTATACATTAAGGAAAATAATTCACTGTGAGCAATGTTTAACTTTGTTGGTTTTGGAAAATTCCGATAAATTAGAATTGACGAATTGGTTAGAAAACCTTGCAACAAATGATGTCAATCTAATTTGTCATCATACAGAAAGAATACTGCGTTTATATAAAGACTCCATATTAATGAAATATATATGTTACAGTGAAAGTAAGAAATTAGGGAATGTATACTATACCTAGTGATTCTACATATTTACTAAAAGGACTAGTCAAAGTAGGTTCCAATTCAATTTACCTACTTCTACTAGTGATTTTGTACTGTTACTGTTTGTCTCTAGTTGAAGTAAAATGCCGCTTGAAATCAGATTGCACATAACCTAGAAAACAATATAATATACGGTTGAGATCGTTTCGCCTTTTTGTGCTTTGTAATTTTAATATGGAAGCATACAACCGTAAGCTTAGCGAAGAAAGGGCATTAGTAAATACAAATAGTGTATGGTTGTCGAAAGATAAATATAATGAGTGTATAAGCAAAGTTTTGACTGCAAAACTAAAAATAAAGAAGGAACCTAGTGATTACAGAGTGCTGAAAACTTATGATGTTTTGGAAGTGGATGGAGTTACAAAATTAATTGTGCCTCTAAAAGAGGGATCTGATATCAAATATTATGTGCACGACAGTGAACTTTATGAAATTTTACTAAAGGTGCACACTTCTATCGGACATGGTGGTCGTGACAGAATGATGAGAGAAGTTAAGAAGAGATACAAAAATGTGACCTATAAAGACGTTATGTTGCCCTGCCAACAGAAACAAAAGAAGGTATTGTTGTCAAACCTCTGCTATTTGAAGAATTAAACTCTAGGTGTCAAGTTGACCTGATTGATTTCCAATCTCATCCAGATGGAAATTATAAATTTATCATGGTCTATCAAGATCACCTGACAAAATTTTGTATTTTAAGACCTCTTACGTCAAAGAAAGCTGCGGAAGTCGCCACTAATTTAATTGACATTTTTACACTGTTTGGTGCTCCAAGTGTACTTCAGTCAGATAATGGGAGAGAATTCGTCAACCAAATTATCAATAATTTAAGAGTTATTTGGTCTGACCTTAAAATCGTCCATGGAAAACCGCGACATAGCCAGAGTCAAGGCAGCGTTGAACGGGCCAATCAGGATATTGAGAATATGATCACCACATGGTTGCAGGACAATTGCACCTCAAAATGGAGCGAAGGAATTCGATTTGTTCAATTAATGAAAAACAGAGCTTTACATTCGGGCATTAAGAGGTCTCCGTATGAAGCACTTTTCGGGTGTCCCATGAAACTTGGTTTAACTACATCCTGCATACCGCAAGAAGCTTTGGCAAACATTGAAGATGAAGAGAAGCTTCAAAAAATTATTGAATCAACTAAAACTTCAACAGAATCACCTTCACAACAAGAAAACAATGAAACAGTTTCAGATGATAACATTTTGGTAGTAGCCGAAGAAACCGAAAATAATTTAAACGACATTTTGTTTCAGGCTCAAAACGATAATGAGGAGAATCAAATGCAAGGTAAATTGAGATTATAGATTATTATAGATATCAGTGTATTGTATGTCAGCTGAATTGTGTTGAAGCAAAACAGTGTGTTCTATGTGGATGTTATTTGCATGGGGATTGTGGAAATGATGATATCTGCAATATATGTAGTAAAAAACAAGCAATCCAGAAAGAAAGAGAAGAGTCATTCGACGGTTTGAAGCAGCAAGCAAAAAAAATGAAGTGCAGATCTGACAAATTGCACCCACAGGCTGATATTGGAACAACGGTTCGCATTCCTATACCAGAAGTTGACAGGGGCAGAGGTGATGCAAGATCAATTTTGGGCATTGTGTTAAAAATAACGGAAGACGGTTTCTACAAGTTGGGTACCAAAGACGGTATTTTGAAACAACTTTACGCCCGGTAAGAAAAGTTCATCTGTATATCGGCAATAAAAATTTTAATTATACATTTTCAGGTCTCAATTCAGTTGCTGTCCTCAAAATATTGTCCGATTAGAAGAAGTTCCTCAAGACAGAGAAGTTTCCTTACGATCCGTGGCCAACTTACAGTCTACAGGAACTGGGCAGGGTTTTGCAAAATGCTCTTGCAAGAAAAAATGCCAAACCCATCGATGTTTGTGTAAAAAGCAAAAAAAACTATGCAATTCTAAATGTCATAGTTCATTGCCTTGTTGCAACAAATAACATACAATATAGTTTTCTCTATAGCCGTCCAGTGTTACCGTAGAGTAGATAAATTACTTATACATAAGTATTTCAGAGAGTTATATTCGAATTTTGATTTTAATTTGTTATACTAGTGTTGTTTCAGAATAATACTTTTATTATTTTACTATAAGTATTTCAGTAAGTTATGTTCGAATTTTATTTTCAGTTTGTTATACTAGTGTAGTTTCAGAATAAAGTTTTTATTATCTTACTAAAGCAATTACTGATACGTTACCGGAATTATATAGAATAACTAGTAATTTTATACATTCCCCAGGGAATGTGTTAACTCGCTATTCTTTGTTACCCTGTTTCTTACTTTAACGAGTTTTTTCAGTAAATGTATATAATCACTAGTTATTTCACATATTCACTTGATTTCTTACTTTCACTGTAACATATATATTTCAAAATTGTAAGTTTAACCTTAAAAATATTAACCAATAACAAATATTTTCAAGCAAGAACCTATTTACGATCACAGACAGCAGCTTATATACCTTATACCTAGTACAAAACTACATAGATATTCGCCTATAGGCCTAAAATTTGAAAGTGACAAATTAAATGACCTAAAATTTAGAATAAGAATGTACTATAATAAATTACCTATTTTTAGAGGACAATAAGAATTATAATAAATTATATAAACTCTTCCTTCTGTATGCGTCATGAAACAGACAAACACGGGCGCGATATTCTCTATCTCTTTTTATCTATGGACCACATCCACTGTGCTGCATAGGACTTGCCTATTCTATGTTAAATATTGTATCTCTATAGTTTGCATTGATTGTGCAGATAGCGGCTCCCTGAACACAGCCATCGTCACTTACATTGTTATTGTGACTGACATTTGTTAGTTGGGAGAGAAATACTGCTACCGTGTTGCCGTTTAGTAAGGGATACGTTAGTTATACGTTTGACGAATATTATTAATGCGTTAACAATGTACCATTTTCGAATAAAAGCGAAGTCGATTGCATGCTTTTTAAGTAAAAAAATAATTTATCATCACGTTCATTATTACATTATTGGTTTCACTCAAGTATTCATCCGACATTTATACATGACTTAGGTCTTTATAAACAGGTAAAATTTTAGCACCGGCAACACCGTAGAGTCTTGTAAATAATAAATTGTGAAATCCGTCTACTTGGATTTACATATATTGATAATATAAATATTACAGCCTTTTACGAGTTGAAAACGTTCTCAAATGATTACTTATCATTGTAAGACGGTATTATATACAATATCTCATTAATTTCAAGCCATATTTTTAAATTAATCGGGAAAAACCATTGCGTGACCATGAAAATCCAACATTTTTCTGTAAATAATGCTTCTGTAGGCAGAAGTGAGAGATACCGCTCTCACTTCTGCAAACTAGAGTTTCCATTGATAACATTTTATCAATTTTCTATAATAATAAAAAATAACCCAGAATATTTTCAGATTATTGATTTGAGTCGAATCTTTGTCGGTCGTCGATGTACAGAATACACCTCCAGGGGCATGAGAACTCCACAAGTACGTGCCAACCGGGACAACCAAGCACGTAATCTCAAGGTGGAAGTCAATCGTGCTGAGGAGATGAGTGGCTCCACGTAAGCGAGTCTGGTACGATGTCCTCCAGATACAAAGCGACCTCTGTTTGTAAACAGCCTTTCTACAACATCCAGTCTCTGTTGTAGACGATATTCATTTCCTAGGCAACTCGTGGTGCAAAGATAAATGAAATCGTTAACCCAAATACAAAAGTGGTGCCCAACCTCAAAGTGTACAGCAAGACGAATCTTGAAAAGGTGGTTTCGCTCCGGTTTTTTATCGTATGAAGGAGATTTTTCCAAAATCTGTGCATTTCTGATAGAGAAGAATGTTTGGATTAGTTGGTGAAGTGGAATCAATTAAAAAAATAAAGATGGTTTGCTGATGGAAAAAATCAGAAGACCAATGAAACAGATTAAGAGATATGAAAATAATAGCGGATATGGAAATTGAAGTATTACTCCATAAATCCTTAAGCACATGTAAGGGAGTTAGTTTTCATAGAGATCTTCTGAACTACTTAGTTGAAGAATTTACTGAATATCATTTATTCAAAGACGGCAAAATCGAAGTAAGACGAATAAGCACCAAAGTGAATGATGAAATCAAAGAGTTTCAATAAATCAAACCTGCCCCGAAGGGTTAAGGCAACTATCTATTGTATACCTGTACGACCCTACATCCCAGCTCCTTTACGATGTTTTAGATGTCATAAATTTGGACATACGTCTTTAACATGTTCTTAAAATCAGATATGTGTATGGGTAAAGCCCTTCATGATGGAAGGCCGTGTGAGAACACAATTACATGTATCAACTGTAATGGCAATCACAGTGCACGATCTCGTAGCTGTCCCATCTTCAAACAAGAAGCTGCAATACAAGAATTTGAAATAAAGGAGAAGTTCACATATTTGGAAGCTAGCCAAGATTACTGTCCAAACCCCAAAGCAGGGAGTGTCCTAGTCAAGAGTAGTCAAATCTCCCTGTAAGTTTAACAAAAAACGAACTGATCAGGGAACTATTACCACCTCTTGTTAAAGCTCTGAAGGAAGTACTCCTCACCCAACAAACACGACCACCTCGAAGGTTACAACAAACACTACCGTCCCTGTTCCTAATACTGGCCCAGATCTTACCTTTAATTCTTATCTATAACATTTATCTGTTGTACACACATTCATAACCCTCTATAAAATTACACTCAAAACTAAATAATATAGTCCAGTGGAATTGCAACGGATGAGTACAACGTCACAATGAACTCAAGAACACTTCAAGAAACACATTTTGGACATAGTCAGCCATATTCATTTAAAAATTATGCTATATTCAGGAAATACGTAGATCCTGATGTAAGAGCTAAAGGAGGAGTTGCATTCATAATTAAACATACATTTCACACAAATCAGTTTAAATTCAGATTCACAAGCTGCTGCCATCCGCATATCTCAACCATTTCCTGTAACTATTTCGTAAAATATATTTACTACATGCACATTCGGGATAGAGAACATCTAATTGCACAATTACCAATACCACTTCTCCTCGAAGGTGACTTCAATTCCCATAATCCACTATGGGGATCAGATCATATCGATGAGCGTGGACGAAAAACTAAACGTATCCTAGATAGAGATGACTTGATATATTCAATAGCAGATCACGAAGCTTCTCTGCGATAAATCTAGCAATTTCCTCCACCACCATTGCTCCACGTGTAACCTGGAAAGTAGTGGACAACCTCTATCATAGTGATTAATACGAATGTATCAAAAAACCAAAGATGTCAACCCAGCAGGTGGATTACAAAAAGAGCTAACTGGCCCAATTTCCTGGAGAACCTGCTACCTCCCGTTCATAACAACAATATCTTAGAATATATCGATCAATTTACTACTGCTATAACACGAGCAGCCCAGATAGCAATACTGTTTTTTATCACCCGCCAAGCGTGTGGTTCCCTGAAGGAATACTAGAGTAAGAGATATTATTAAAGAGAAGAGCCTTCAAAAGGTTTCGCCGGCGTCCATCGGATGAAAACCTAGTAGCTTTTAAAAAAGCTAAAAATATCTTCTTAGAATAAATATGTCTCTTCAATGACCACAAACACATATATAAGTGAAGTTAGGCACAAAATCAGAGCTACAGCTGGAAAAAGATCACTAACCTATCCCTCATACCTGCATAGAAATGATGGGTGTTTGACAAGCAACCCATTAGAAATAGTGGTGCTTAGCAATCCAATTCGAGAATTCGAGCAGCTCACGGAACTACAAAGAACCATTTGCGTTCCATTTGCTATAGTTGTATACTTAGTTCATTAATTTAGCACTGAGTTAAACGTTACAATACCAAATAGGATCTTCTCAAATATTATGATGATCTTGGTACAATACTTCGAGAATGTAAAAACAGCGACATGCAAACTTATGAATTGTGTGGAGAACTCCAGCTTTTAAAATCCAATTCCATGGACTCTACCATCGATGAAAAACAACTTACACAGATAATTCATCCACGCACCGATATATAAAATATCTCCATCGAGTTTGTAAATGGGCATGATTGGACAAGTAGTTTCTGAATGGCAGCCTACCAAACATTGAAAAAATCTCTAGAAATAGTCGTTGAAATTTGATCTGAAATATGTATTTTGGAGTTATAGAAAAGAGCCACTAAAAATTTTGTTTGGAACATTTTTTCCTAAAAGTGTCAGAAAAAAATAATCAGAATTAGCATATCTCTTCTATGTATCTATGAAGGGTACAGGTAAGGTTATGGGAATTCAATTTGAAAACCGGTCGACTTGAAGCAGTAAATAAAAAAAAATAAGAAAGACGAGGATGGTGTAGGACGAGGTATGATAAGAACTAAGCCTACGATAGAAGTGTGTATTTATTTAAAAAGTTATGGTTTTGTCAGATTTCTACGAATTTCTGTATTATTTTCTATTTTCTATTAGTGCACCATTACTCGTATTTATATGAATTGAAGAATTCAATTTTCAATCTTCATTTTGAAAAGTGCGCCATTTCATAGCGGAAGTCTATCCTTTCTTCCATTCTATTTTGCGGATCATTTAGAAGCCCTTGTCCACAATTTTGGTATCTTTTTAGCACACTTGCCCATTGAAGATTGCAGTCCCCTCCTACAGTCCATACGTAATTCCCTGTGTTTCCCAGCGAGTGAGAAAGTTTAAGTCAATTAATATGTCAAACGCCAGATTATGGCACAAAAAACATATACTTACAAATAAATTACACATTACATTACAATTAAAAGGTTAATGATGCAAATATCCCGCTTGTTTCTATTACTAAAGAAACCATTTTCTAGAACTCTGGAGACGAACATTTTCTCTTGATTGGTCTGGAGAAGAAAGGCCGCAAACAATTGCCTGGGATATATATAACGTGCGGCCAAGGAGTATTTATTGAGTATTCAGTATTCATCATTGGTAGCAGCAGCGAGCGGAAGACCAAGATCAGCGATGTATCAATCTAAGAGGTCACCTATTGAAGTATACCAGTTTATTACATACAAGTTAGTTTGATGAATTTCTTTCGGTGTGTGATTTTTTTTAATTAGGAACAAAGACTAGAAAATATTTGCAATTTTTATCGGACACTCTCTTTATTGAAAATACTCTCTGGATTTTTTTTTGGTAATGACTGAAATCATTTGCAAACTTATGTTCTAAAAGCAGTGATTTCTTAAGAAATAGATCAATCCCTCATACATGTAGTAAACTCTGTTTATTCCGGATTCAAGAGATAACGATATTTACGATTTGGGTATCAATTCGTTCAAATAAGAAATTATTATATCATTACCTGTTATGTAAGTATAATTCCAATTTCTGCATAAATATATTCAAGATATCCAAAATATCTATCACCTGTTTCTGTTAGTTAACTATACCAACTATTGAATAAGAAATATATGTAATTATATGGCTCTGGAAGTAATAGTAGATAAGCATAATTCTAGTTCCGTATAAATACATTATACTTCTTTCTCAACCTCTGACCATCCATTGTTGAATATAGGCCTCTTCCAGGTTTTTTCATGCTATGAGGTCTGTTGCCAATCTTATCCAGTGTGTTCCAGCTATTGTCTTAACGTCATCGGTCCAACTCTTTTTCGTCGTCCCACACATCTCTTTGTTCCTCTTGGTCTCCAGAGTATCGCTTTCTAGGTCAATCTGTATGTATCTTGTCTCGCCACATGTTCGAACCATTGCCACTTCAACTTCAGGTTTGCCACCCTTTCCATAATATCTATCACTTTGGTTGTGTTTTGTTATTCTGCTGCTTTTCGATTTATTGTCATGTTTTCTAAGCCGTAGCTATCATAGGCCTTTTTCTTTAGCATGATGGGTACATTCTTATCCTTAAAGATTTAGTTCAGATTTCCGAATTCCACCCATGTCAAATGGATCCCGCGTTTGATTTCCACATTTTGATTTTCTGGTTGCTCATTATCTTAGTCTTATTCAAGTTCATTTTCAGGCTTATTTTCTTAGAGTGTTCGTTTAGCTAATTTAGCATGATGTTCAATTCTTGGATGTGAGTGCTCAGCAGGACTATATCGTTGCAAATTTAAGGTGACTAAGGCAAAGTCTATCTAAGGGCAAGTCTGGTCAATTGTTTGATCTCCTCGAAAACGCCGACGTTTTTTGCGGAGCGGTCCTAAATCATTTGTACTAGCAGCTTGCGAGTGATACGAGGGTTATTTCAAGTAAAATTTTGTAATTGGCGGTGATACTATTTGGAGATGCTCTTACGAGGGTAGATCTAATTTATTTTATACGTTAGTGTAGATTCTGTATATTGTTTATAATATTATTCTGTATAATTTGTATAGTATTTCTATTATTTAGCATTTATGCCGGTAGTAATCAAACGATATGACGCTCGTAGGTGAGTTCTCTTATTATATTTTGTATTTAAGGTACAGTACGCATAAAAAAATAATTTAATTGAAAGTATTTTTATTAACATACCAATTCAGCATATTTTTTAATAATAGTTAGGTATAGCAATAATATAAAATCAAACGAGTTAGATCAAAACAATATATATTTGTCCAATTTGTTTAGTACATGTGATTAAAAAAAAATTAATAAAGGTAAGTATTATTTTTATGTAATACATTTGATCTAAGTGTGGATTTCTGCAGCATCAAGTAAGAATTATTGAGTAAAAAGTAACAAATAACAATTATCAATTAACAAGTATAAAAATGTAATTAAAAATAAAAAGTAAGCATGAGCACAAGTATGACATCCGTAGTATACATTTTTCAAAATAACCTTTGTCCCTGCTGGAAAACTGAAAACAAGTGTTTAGAATTCCAAATTTTCAATAAAAAAAATACCGAATCAGTTTTCAAGTTGCCCAAAGAAATACACAAATATTTCAAAATGTGAGGTTATTTACCTACATCATCGACCTCACCAATCCGCGTTCACCTCGTTCAATTAAAGTAAGAATGTTAAAAGTTGACAACTTCTTATTCGTTAATTGATAATTGTTACTTGGCTGCATGCACACACTTGAAAAATAAGAAGTTCAACATTTACTAGCTATTTATAATTGTTAATTGTTACGTGATTTTTAATTTGGACTGAATGAATAACTGGCAACAAGACAAAAAAAACTTATCTAAAATTACTTACTACATGAAACAAGATTACAATTTTTTGAAATGGGTTTTCTTTATTTTGTTTTTGGGATTTTAGTTCCTTGATTAAAATGTTGTTTAAAAATATTTTCCATAGATATAATATATTTTAAGTATTTTGGAGGCATCCCCTAAATCGTCCTTGACATGCCCTTTTATATAAAAATTCAGTTTTTTTTACTAAATCTGGTGTTATGGTAACAGAACAGAAACAATCAAAACAAAACTTTTATTAGCATCGGCTAAGCAATTGGATCCTTCGTTCCTTTTCAGCTGTTAAACTTACTCTCCAATAAAGCCTAAATCATCATTCCACTGCTGATATCTTGAAAAATATACATCAATTCTATCTACGATAAGTTTACAACGGCAAGCGTTTTTCTTATCTCACTGATTTTCGATTAATCAAATAAAAAAGGAGCATTCATTTTGCATAAATCTAAGCAATAATAATTCCCATGAGAGGGCATCATAAATACTCAACAATTACAAACATTAAATAACAATGAGACACAACACTCTTTTATTTGGCACAACCAATATATTCCTATCGCTGCCATCGTGTCACACACCTCTGGTTAAATTTCTAATTTCTAGCTCGGACTGGGAAACATATAGGCAGAGGACGCGGCGAAGGCAAGAGGGGGATTTTCGTCGAATTAAAGCGAGTGACCGGACTTCTCCTTAGATAGACTTTGACTTCATGATCATGATACAACAGAAGGTATAATATTGCTATATGTGGCTACGTCACGCGGAGCAAGATTTGGCGTTATTCCTAACCTAACCAAATTCCGTCGGGTTTAAGTTTCTGGTGATTTTTATAGTAGTAAGGCGATATTCTGTGGCAGGATGTAACACAGATAGTTGTGATCTGATGCTATTTTGATTTGCCAAAGAAGAAAATATTCAAAAAGGTGGGCTATGGCTTTCAAACGTGATGATCACATTATCACATCAATGTGAAAACTGCCAGAGTGTGCTCTAAGTATTTCGACGAATCATCCTATAAATGAAATCTGCGTTTTGAACTTTTGGGCTATAGGTATGGTACTACCCGAAATCGACGATTGCTTAAAAGAGATGCCGTGCCAGTTCTCAATTTACCTTTGGAAAAATGGAGGAATGTGAAAGGAAAATTTGCCCGAAATAGTTTTATTAATAAAAGAAATCGCTCAAAATTAGTTTGGACTCTTCTACAAACCAGGAAGAGGCTGCAATTATTATTGTTTATGTTGGTATTAGCAGTATTGAAATAGATCAGGTTTTGGATGACCATCAAAAGAGATACTAGGTAGATTACAATGCATAAAAACGCATAAGTCTTGAATAGCTACTCCAAAAATGTCTTTGGTATTATACAAGTAGTATGTTTATAATTTGCAAGAGATTTCATTTTCCTATTTTTATAATACGTGTTTAGATGTGGCATTTTTTAAAGGTGGATCTTTATATTTTTCGGCGTATTTAACATTTTCAATTATACTTCTAAGTTATTATTTACCCTACCTACCCTATTTACCCTAAACTATTATAATTAACAAGTAGTACAACAGTAGAATAATGAAACTTATCCAATAAGAATTCCGCATAAAATTCAAATTATAAGCTACGCGTGACGTCATGCCCATGACGGACGAATTTAGAACGGCTATCGATTATACCTTACTTTCTTGTATCATGCTTTGACCTTATTATGGTAAGCTGGGCTTTGACTGAGGTAAGCGCCATCGATGTTTAGGCCTTTAAGTGGCTACTTTCTTTCATTTCAGCGATTGTTTTAGTCTTCAAGATGGTTTTGTTTATTGCATTTTCTCTCAGACAACTGACATACTTATATTATTTTGAAGATCTACGGTATCAGATTTGGTTGAATGAAGTTCGTTTCCGGCCTACGGCCTGTAACGTTTTTGTTCCACTCCTATTTACCTTTAGTCTCATAAAATGATTCGTTTATTTTGAAGTTTACCATATGATTTATATTCTGGAGGGTCTATGGGACGATGTCATGTTCAGAACAACACAAACTGTCTTTTTTACCTATGTGATAGAAAGCAATCATGAATTGTTTTTATTTCTAGAATAACGTTTGCTAGCTTGCTATCCATATGTTCTCTTCTACTTAGGTGTTCAAAAAGTTGGTAATTTAATTCGTTATTTCGTGTCTTTGTGTAGGTCTCTTAAAACACTGTTCTAAAAAATAACTGATTGGTGATTATATCGTCATTATGCTCAACGTTAATGAGGTTGATGAAATCCTTTTATTTCTCGTATATGGCTAACTGTAAAAACCTATAAGAGAAATGGCTTGTTCTTTGTCCATGTTGCAATTTCAGAAAATATTTATAATCAAATATTACCTGCCTCATAAGTTTTTGTAGTTCGTTTTTTTCAATTCATCAGTAATTGTCAGATGGTGTAAATCTTTACCTCTACTCGATTTTATTTCTGCATTGTGCCTGAATTGGCCAGACTATGACTTAAATTTCTTTCAGCACTAACAACAATTAAAAATATTATTACTTCCAATTTGTAACTTATTGATAATTTCCTTGATATTATATGTTCTCACCTACTTATTTACCTATATATTTTAATATTTAATCAGCAGTCATATTATTTTTTTGCGCTAGCCGGACCATTCAGCCATTGTAGGAATAACAGGTTATTTTTCTGGTTTTTCTCCAAGAAAATGGTGGAGGACTTCCAAGAGAATATGTCAAAATCCTTATGGCCATTTTGGCTCTACATCCCAAAGCAAAAAACGTTTTTCGGCTATTGCGTAGCGAAAAATAGTGAGCAAAATACCCATCTTGTGCTACAATCATTCAAGAATGGTAATTTACAAAATAGGTCAGTTCTTGCGATCATCTTGGCACACAGAGATATGGCTAAGAATATTTTTTTTTGGATGAACGAAACATAAACATTTTTTGAAACAGCGGACACCAAAAATTAAACACGTAAGTATACAATATAAGCCTCACATAGCTACTTACAGAAGCAATATAACAGAAAATATAAAGAATATGATGGGTGCACTAGCACGTGTTTTCTACCACTTTTAAATGAATTCAATCGAATATAAAATTCGTCTTAAAAGGTCATAAGACATTTCTTTCAACGTACCAAGATAAACAACAATGGTCATTTCAATTTTGATATACGGGTAACCGTTTAGCCAGATTATAAATAAACAAATAATTTTACACCTCATTTGCGATTTTTTTCTTCTTTTTCTCAGATATACGCGTTATAGCCGCTGGTGGAAGGTTTTAAGCAGAATCTTTAAGACAAGTGTACCTAAACAAAATTGTCAGAGTCGTTCACGAGGGTTTTGAGCAAAATATGTCTTTTAACTATTGCCTCGCAACCAGTCCGAGCAGAAAAAAAAACAACAAAATCGGCCCATCCGTTCCTGAGATAATCTTGGCATAGACAGACCAATTGGTGAATACTTATATGTTTTTTTTGCATTCAAGGACCTCTGGAACGTGAGAATAAATTGAAAAATTAACACCGAAAATCTTCGTAGCTTTAGGAAAGTAAAAATATACTCTCGATTTGATATTTACTCTTATCCCTTTATATTTTATACAGATTTTGTACCTACTGTACCTAGGTATATCCTAGGTATCTCGTACTGCTCTATCATAATAAAAGTTAATTATGAATAATTCCAATTAAAAATGATTTGTCAAAGAATAGTTTATTTATTGAATTTTTATTTATATTTTTCGACTTACATACACATTCTGTTTTATTGCAGATATACTTTTTTATACTGAATAAGTTTTCTCTGGATGCTCTGATTACTTGCAATTATGCTAAGAAATTATAACAAAGTTGAACGCTGGAAAATGTTCTATAGAAATTATTAGTTCGTTGAAAAAGTCATGAATATGAATAAGAAAAAAACGCGATTACTTATAAAATATTCCACCATTTGAATCTCTAAGAAAATTGAATGGTCTATTTGTTGAAGTTTGATTTGCAGATTCGATATTAAGTGTCAAATTAGTTTTGAAATTACAAAAGTTATAAATAAAATTTACAATGCTTTGCTCAGTGCTAACTAACTGATAGTTGAATAATCAAATGATCAAATAATACGAGGTGTTATTATTATATAATACAAGGTCAACAGGTCATCACATCCCGTCATATCAGCATTGAGCATAAAAAATATAGTATTTAGGAATTATCTACCTACTCGTAAATTTCTGTTCAATTATTAATAATTGTTATCTGCAGGCCGCAACAAACGAATCGCAACAATGTTATTGACAGTGAAATTTATAGGTAATTTACCTAAGCACAGATTCGAGCACAATGCAATCAAGAGTAAAATAAAACAAAATACTTATCTCTACTAATCATTTATTCTATGATCTAGAAGATTATAGTAGCAGCCTATAAATTTATCATCACAGACGAAGGTTGTTTAAAAGTTAATTATATTAATCATGAATTTCCAAATGCTTCACATCTAGCATATATACTCACAACATGTACCTACTGTTCTTTTTGTATATCAACAACACCTCTGCTGTTTTAGAATATCCTGTATTTCATTTAAAGTCTTTCCTTTTGTTTCTGGTACTACAAATATGAATATCACCAATGACACACAAATCAACGAACCGAAAAAATAAAATGCAACATGCAAACCGAATGATTTCAAGGCGAAATAAATTTGAAGCGCTGCTATAGAGCTAAGCAGAAACGATCCCTCTGTTATTGTAATGCAAATTGTTTTCATCTTTTGTGGAAAGATCTCAGACGATATCACCGAGGGCACAGTACCCATACCAAATCTGAAAACAATGATAAACGACATGATACTAGCTTGAGATAACCAACTCAAATATCTTATGTCATAATCATTATTCTTGAAATAGAAGAATGTAGCCAAGGTTAACATAGATATAGCAGATCCGATCGATGATATTATCAATAATCTCTTTCTACCCAATTTATCTACAACCATGGAAAAACCTATCGTCACTACAAGCATAACAATGGAAACAACGATGGCCATCAAAGATGGGTCGAAATCCTCTGACCCGGCATTGTTCAATATATCGTGTAAGTTCATAATAATGATATCATAACAAGTGAAAGTTTGAAAACAATTCAGTAATATCATTGTGAAAATAGCTCTACGAGTATTTGCTGAACAGAATATATCTTTCAGTTGTAGTGTTTCATCTTCGACTTCCATGCTTGAGAGTTTTATATCGTCCCATTCTTTATCGATATTGCAATGGCCTCTCAGTTGTTCCAACGCTTGCTTTGCCTTATCTTCTTTTTTGTTGGCGAGCAAGAACTGTGGTGACTCGGGTATAAAAAGCATCAGTACCATCTGTGAAGCTAATAATATAATAGCTATGACTGGGGGTGCAAAGTACGGTGTGTATGGACCTATACTGTAAACTATGATTATACCGAGCAAAATGAAGATTAATATGAAAGAGCTCAGAAATCCCCTGATCGATTTCTCTGATATCTCTCCCAGGTATATCGGCATAGCTATGTTGGCCATGTTCTGGCTCATACCCAACCCAAATCGTGCAATGTATATAATCAGAACTCGATCTGCCACAGCTACTAGTATCCAACAAATTATAGCGGTGCAACAGGACAGTGTTAATGCTGATTTTCTGCCTCTTTTTTCAACATATAACATGGAAATAGGCAGACCACAGAAAGCACCAATAAAGAGAAAGACTTCGATCTGATCCGCTTGCTCTTGGGACATTTTGATGTGTGATTTTTCACTGAGGAAGTATGGAATGGCGGGAGAGGTCCAGCCCACGCTAATACCTGTCGAAATGCCCATCAAGTTTCCTGGGAAAAAACAAAATAAAATTAGTTTGACAGACTCGGCAGAAGTCGATAGACGAGAGAATTATTCATGAAATATATATAATTTCTAGGATTTCTTCTTAAAATTCAATATTTATTTGTTATATGTAAAATAATAAATAATATACAGTGCGTTCATAAAGTATGAAAACGCTTCAACGTCTTTTGAAATATGAATGTATTACGGAGAGAAAAGCTCTGACAGGTCAATTTTAGATTTTGATTTTCTGTTTTTATGCAAACCGCAACCTTTGGTCGCCATCATATTCCAACCTATGTCATCAAGATATTTTTTTAAATGGAAATTTTATATCAAAATTGAAAATTTATTGACTTTCTGAGTTCAAAGTTACCAAATGTAGATACCAGTATTTGGAGATATGAAAAACTGATTTAAAATTCCCCCTAAATACTATTACACAATCTAATGTATTCTTTGATAAAACTTACAAAATAGTTCATATTGAGCTATGATTCCTTTAGAAAAATAAAATAAAAGGATATAATAATCAAAAGAGGAGCCTCATAGAGGCACAATACTTTTGTAATTGAAGTTAGGCAGAGCAGAGCCTGACAAAGGCTTGAACCAGTGTCCAGTGATGAGCAGGGCGATCGTTAAAATCCTTGGCTCTCGCTTTGTAGAATCCTTCTCTCGCAAGGTAATGGAAGACTAGCGAGGGTATATTTCCCTAATACAGCTGACGTTAGAATGCAAGATATTGGAAATGAAAAGTATTTTCCATATCAAAAGTCATATTTTTTTTTCTCATTATAAAACCTATTCGCTCTTTTCATGGCTAGTGGAATATTTCTTATGCCTGCAGACCTCAATTTTCGGTTCCGCTATAAGAAATTTACCATTAATGAGAAAACATGAACGGAAATTGTTCTCTATCGATAGGTACAAGGTAAATTTGTGTCACGGCTATTATATGATTGATAAAGAACTATCATCGTTTTTGTCAAAAGGCTTTCCTATCTTATTATTTTTCTCTTGGTCGATACTTTTGGAAAAATATAAAGATGTAGATATGGTTCACAGACTGCTAAATGCAAAGAGCAGCATGTATATGTTGAGTGCAAAGTACGAAAACGGCCAATGGACAAAATTTTTGCTTAAACCTAAGTTTGGTCATTTTAAAATGACCAAAGCCCTACGTTAAAATCAATATCGCACTTTGATTGATTTGAAATGGCAACCATAGATTTGGGCAATTACAAAACGACCAAAGCTCGGAATAACGGTCATTTCAAATGGAGCCTAGATGAAAGTAAAGATTTTATGTAATTTAGCATGTGTTATAAGGGGCAAGAGATGGGCTTCTATAGTGACTGCACGGCATTGTCAGGCGCCGGTGGGTGCCGCGCGTTATTGTCAATGTATTGCCTTGATGGTGGTTTCACGCTTATTAGGTACATTATTTCATAGATATCTGTCGTAAGTGAAGACGCATTCAAGCTAAAATTAGATGCCTTTATCGGAAAAAGTAAATCGAGTAATACATTTTTTCATCTCTATCAGTTGGGAACATCATCAGGAGTTCGTAAGAAATGAATTTCAAGTAGCAGACCAAAACTTCATAGAAATAAAAGATATCCCGGAAAAAAAAAACTCACGTGGCTGCTGTAGACTATCACTTGAAGTAAGGTTTTGTGAAGTGCGGGTATAGAAATGACTGCGGAAACAAGAGATGCAATTGTTTTAAAAAAAAGGTGCGAGATATATCTCAAAATGTCATTCATCGTCAAGTTGCAGAGATAAATAATCAATCATTCAATTAAGTTAAGCTTATGCTGTTGAATTATTTTCTTACTCTCTTATTAGTAACAGTCGTTCACATCAGATTTTTTTTAAATTTTATTTCCTATTAAAAAGTTCTAGCTTATTTAGATCCCTGCGCTCTATTTATAATAAAGTTATTTAATATGGATGTACCTGTTAAGCTTTGAATGTTTCCTAAATGTACAAAGCTAAGTTTGACTGTTTGAAAACGATCAAAGTGCGATATTGAATTCAACTTCGGGCTTTGGTTGTTTTAAAACATCCAATCTTAGGTATGAGTAAAAATTTCGGTCATTGGCTGGCTTAGCAATTTGTTCTCAACAAATACATTCTGGTATAGCACTCAGCATGTGTACAGACTGGTTAATTTCAAATATTGACTAAGATACTAATAAGAGTGAAATGTTAAATATAAGAACAGATTGTTCAACAGTGCAGGTCAGCATGTTGCAGTATATCTTTCGAATTATAGTTCAAAATGTGCAACAGTTTCCAGCCACCGAATATAGAATTAAGACCTCAATAGAGCTCATAGATATATTAAAATGGTCTTTGTATTTATTTTAAAATTTATTCAAGTCAAGAGAATATAAATATGTATAAGCATAAATATTTTTTTATTTATTTTTTTAATTATATAGCACGATATTGCGATTATTTGTTATATCTTCGAAAAAAAATAAACAAGTAAATAAATCATTCTTCATAGTCCATATTATATAATGCTGACAATATTGTCATTAACGGATAAAAAAATATTAAATGAAATTTATAGTTATCTTTGTATCTAGTACACGAAATGCTGTTTATTTTCAAATAAGTTCTCAATCACCAAAGTATTTCGCGCACGAGTTGCAAGAAAATTTTTCCCACTAACGTCAAAAAATTAAGAACTTCAGCAGCCCTTCTTGATAATACGGGGGTGATATGTGTAATTCGAAGAAACCCAGAGGATAGAAATCTTCAAGGATACGTAGAAGATTCTGTCAATAATAAAATTCAAATATCAAATAAAATTTCTATCACCTCATGGCAATTGCCTCAACGGCAAAAATAGATAGTCTTCCAATTTCCAAAATTCCAGTATCACGTTGTACCATTAATATTAAAATTGTAAACGATAAGCTTTTTCATACCTATAATAAAATAGAAAAAACAGACCGATCTCTGTATATTAATGGTTAATTAAGAAAAACTAATATGGGTGTGTTTATTAGAGCACCAGAAGCCAGAACTCCAGTTTTAATAATTTTTGTCTGTCTGTATGTATGTTTGTAAGCGCATTAAGCAAAAAAATACTCCATGGAAGTGAATGCAGTTTTCAACGATGTATGGCTAGAGATGCAACTTAAAATATAAGTGTTCCATTTTACGGTCTGTCTGTATCTTTATGATTTTTGCTTCATTGTGGTCCACAATGGTCAAAATAAAAAAATCACATATGGGTTACATGCAGTACGCAGAATATTTATATCGCACACTATTTCGCGCAGGGTATCATGATAACGTAGGAAAATTAAAAAAAATGGGTCACTTCGTATATTGTTATCAACCTTTTTTGATATTTGTAGAAAAAAAAGGTGTTCTATACAAAATGTTAGTAGATTTCACAGTGGGAACCAAGACTGTAAAAATGTACTTAACATTTCATTGATTAAAAATGGCGGTAATCTCATAACTTCTCAATGAGTGGCCCTGTATACCTACTATTATTATGAGTCAAGAAAAAAACGTGTTAGAGGTTTTCGGTAGAAATCCTGAATGTTTTATGAAATTCATTCCCATCTTTACGGACACAACGTACAAAATAAAGGAAAAACAAATTTTTCATCTAATTCAACGAATACTTTAAATGGGCCTAATACAATGAGTCACTGGGCTACGTGTCGCCGTTTTGATATTTAATAGCAAGGATTGCATTAAGTATAAATATAAATAATAATCTATTTATAATTCTCAATAAAGAAATGACTATTCACATTCTTTTTGTGCGTTAATATAATAAAATAATTATTATTATGTCTAATCATAAAATGTATCCCGAGTTTATAGGAGCAAATGAGAAAAACCTGAAATTATTATTATTGTATAGACCCGATACTTACGGTACTTACGGTATGGTTTCATGGTATTTTTATATCATGTCAAAATAAAAACTCAACTGATTTATATCTCGAGAAGTTACAATATAATATTATAGGATTATAATTATGTTGTAATGAAAAAAATTTTTAGTGAAATTGACCAATTAATTTCAAGCCTGTTTAACATTTGAAAAATTGTACATATTATCACAGTGCTATTTTCATATGGTTATTGTATATCAAATCCTTGAATTACAATTGCAAAAGGCTTTGAATTTTATTTGCAGAATTTAATTAATATTGTCTCTTATAATAATTTCAAATGAGAATATTTATTATATTTTGGACATAAAATAATATACTATCTTCGTTGAGTAAATAATTTTAATTCATACAACTATTTTTAATACATTTATTATATAATATTAACTTCTTAATTTATGTACAGAATATTAATTCTTATTCGAATCTTTTCATTCTTGAATTCAAATTATGTATTTAATATTGATTCCAGAGTTTTTATTCTTGAATTAAAATTATCGAATACGTCAAGTTGTAATTTCATGGAAGGAATTTCGGGGGCGGTGAGAAGCGATAGAATCACTTGATGAAAATGTACCATTAAAGCAAAATTCTTTGTATACGAATTTTGCTTTAATGGTACATTTTCATCAAGTGATTCTATCGCTTCTCACCACTCCCAAAATTCCTTCCATGAAATTACACCTTGACGTATTATATTTATAATTTTTTTTATTTCACTTGTTACTGTTGACCAGGGGCAGGAGAAGGAAGTTGAAAAGATTTACAATTGATGATGACGATCAAAATGCGTTAATATTGCGAATCATAAATGCAGGCTGGTGAGGAAATGGAAATGCTCGAGTCCAGATTTACTGTAAATGTGGATTATGAATATAATACGTCAAGTTGTAATTTCATGGCAGGAATTTTTGGGGCGGTGAGAAGCGATAGAATCACTTGATGAAAATGTACCATTCAAACAAAATTCTTATAAAAAACAACATACTAAAAATTGTATCGGTGTGGTTCAGCTCTAACTGAGCATATGCGAAAGAGTTTTTTGTTGAATTTAGCTGAATATAGGACAATCTTGCACTTTAGGTGGTCTAATTTAGAGCTCCCCAATGCGCATGTCCAAATTTCAAAAAAGGACGTCAACGTTGCCGGATGTTTTGCTGTTAATTGACGAATGATACTTTTAGAAGTAGTTAATTTTTACTGAATCTAATTTACATTTTTAAGGTTACGCGGGAGATTTATCATTTATTTAATTTTTTTAAAGCGTTATACACTACCTTGTGAGCTCTGATAAATCTGTGCAACTACATAGTCTGTTTTGGTTCTGATTCAAATACTTAAAAATAAATACTAGTTTTCCAGCTTCTTGGTTACCAAGACGATTTGTGGAAAAATATCTTTCCAATCCTGCGGTTGCCCCTATGGCTGTTAGTAGTTGCTCGTATAGTCTTACCAAATTATTCTTATTAGGCCATTCTGAATCCTGTATAGTTAAGATTTTCCACCATATCAAAGGAGCGGTGTTCATGAAATGGGCACCATAAATACATTTGGGAAATGGCTTTGATTTTGTTGTTAAGGCAATAACGAATGGGACAAATTCTGGGTTAATATCGTTCAGAAATGCATAAGCTTGTTCTTTCTGCAAATTGCTTAGTCTATTGCCTAAAAATCTGTGGTCTAGCATATTTGTAAAATAATATGAAAAGCTTCCAACCTATTTAAGATATTAAATAAATATAAACCAATAAATATCACGATATATATCAATGATATTTATCTGATATATATCGAGTAATATATGTATATCGGCGAACCCTGCTTTAAAGTAAACAAAATGCAGGTCTCCTTTAAGCAAGTAGCAAATACGTCTTTGTTGAATTGGCAAGCTTGAGAAAAAACATTACAAGTTATATTCAAGTTGTGCCTATTTGAGTATTTGAGTGATGCGAACAGAAGCAATAAAATTAAAGTCTTCTATTTCAAAGCCTAGGCAACTAACTCTACATTACAAAGTATATTATATTGTATATAAGTCAATGAATTAGTAATTTGAGAATATTATTAATATAAGTTAACCTCTAGTAATAATTATTATAAGGCAGGGCAGAAGTTTCTCCATATTTTATAGAATTAATATATAAGCAGATTACATTTTCAATCATTTCTATATCTATTCTTTGTTATTAATGGTCTATGAATCTTATTCACAGAAAACAATCAATTCAAATACGTAGTTTCACCTACTGAATGCACATTTATATTCAGTTTATATCTTATCACAGCAAAAGATGCGGCAACGTTGACGTGCTTTTTTGAAAATTTTGCATGCGCAATGGAAGCTCCAAATTAGACCACTTTAAGTGCAAGATTGTCGAATATAGCTCTCACCTCCAAAATTTTTACATTGGGAATGTTTTTTGGGGATATGGATTCATTTTGGAAATCGGTTAGCTGTCACGGACTTTAATTTTCAATAATCATGTTATTTTTAAATACATGTAGGCATACAAATATCTTAATACAAAAAAAAAACACAACCGAATTGTATACCTCCTCCGTCTGGCGAAATCGGTCAAAGACATCGAAAACTCTTGAGCAAAACAGCTATTATCAGAATTTGTGTTTTTAGTAACGTGTGGCTTGAATAATAATAGTAAGGTGATGTTATAAGTAATTATCAACAAAGAATCAAGTTTTATTTTTATATATATAATTTAGAAATAGTTCACAATATAAATTTGAAACGCTCGTACTTCTGTATGATATTTTTTAATATTAAGGTGATGTTATAACCACTAGAAAAGAGAAAATGGTATATTTATCAATAGTTAAAATTACAGTGAAATACAATGTTAAGTAAGACTATAAATACCTATAGTATGAAGAAAATATATTAATGTTAATGTTACATTATTCACTCAAAATTTCCTTCAATGTTTCTGGTATATGTCGATTTTATTCTTGCTTGTTTTTGAACTGGACAGTAACGGAGAATATTTTCTATTTTCAATTATTCAAGGAAATACACTTTTATTTTAGGCATTTGTTGTATAATATTAAGGTGATGTAACTACCAGCAAATAAAAATGTTGAATTTATTTATATTCATTAATTATTATTAATATTTTAATATCTAATGTTTCGTTCTTATAATATGTATATTGTATTGAAATACACGTAGTTTATTATTCGAAGTTTTCTATCATGAATGGTATTTTAAACACTCCAGGAAATTAATGAATGATTTCGGTATGATAGGTCTTCAAGATTCAAAATTAGTTTTTTCAATCATTCAATATGCGCAACCTCTTATCTATAATATAATATTCACTCAAATCAACAGTCTCCATCCTGGTCATTCTGTGGTAAACTTATATTGATGCCAACCCAACCTGGCGGTACCTCCAAGCGATTCACCGATTCCTATTATTTTTCTCATAAATATTTCTAAGACCCACTTAGTTTTACTCAGCACTACATATAAAAAGCTAGGATCTCCTGGAAATTGATATATTTAATATCCTTGCACAATCTAAAGTCTTGTTTTTCGGCCAGCTAAGCAGTAAGAATTATGTAGTTCGGCTATGAATGAACTCCCCTTCTTCTCCAGATGAAGTTTTACCTACTTGAACTTCAAATGTTATGCAAATCTGCTTGTGCCTTAACTTCAAAACATCCCGACACGAAAGCTTGGATACGATCCTTTGGCTTACTTCAGTCAATGGTGATCTTGCAATTTAGTCCACCTAAATATTATCCATGCTACAAATTGACACTTCTTCGAAAATTAAAGTTGATTTACCTATCTGAGGGTAAGGAAAAGGTTTCTGTTTCTCTTTAAAATTAATGATTCTTGCTATATTTTGGTCCATTTGGACCAATTCTCTTATTCGAGTTATTAAAATCACTGAATTAGAATGAATATTGATTAAATAACATAATTATCGATTGGTATCAAAAGTTTTTCAATATACGAGAGTTCATCATCTGGCGCAGTGCTGGTGTGTATGGAGAGTGTGCGTTTGCAATAGGGATGTTACTTTGGAACAGAATCTGCTTCTTTCGGAACAGGTTTTCATAAGGAGCAGGTTGGAACAGGTATGAATCGGTACGATTTCCTGTTCCAATGGAACAGTGTTTCAGTGTCTAACTGTGATGTTTGCTGTGGTCGCGAACTCGTATTAGGGTATGACGTATCGTTATCGTTTATTCTTTCCCGTTCCGAGTGTGCTGTTCTGTTGCAACGCAGGGTAACAGTCCAGTGTTCTGTGGGTCCCAGTGGAATACTAGCGGTGCTGTGACCTGTGACTCACAACATATCATGTGTTATCTGTGAAAGTTATTGGCTGCTGTGTTCTGTGGCTGCTGCCGACGCTGCGAATTTCGGTTAAAAAGGAAAACGTGAATTAATGTGGTCGCGCGATGTTGTCGATGTTTATTATTTTTGAGAAAATACGCAAAATAAAAATAAATATTTATTGAAAATGCTTTTTAATATAAATAATAAAATAAAAACTCTTGGGATAAAGGCTATACTCTCAGTATACAATATTAATAATAACGAAAATAGGATATAAAAATTTTCACTGTTGGATGTTTCCTTTCAATATGTATTTTTAAGTTTGTTATTGAAGATTTAAAAGATATTTGTAACTTGCACATATTACACTGCGCGTTTATATTATCTACGACAGTAAAAAATTCCAAACTGGACTTGTTTTATTACGCGTTCATAGACTTTTGATTAGACTCATTATAAAATATTTTTTTTTTTTCAAAAACAACACATGAACTTACTTAAAACGGCAGACAGGACGATGTACTACGTACGACGTATATATCATAACATAAATAAGGCATAACAATACCGAATAGAATCAGCAGGGAAGTCCCTAAATGCCAATCTTTCAATTCTACTACAGCAGAGAGAACATACAATCAATGTTCTCTCTGTACCACAGTAAACGCTGCTCTGGAGCATCTGGCAACCCTGCCTTGAACAACGAACGATGCATCGCATCGTAACATGAAAAGAATAGCGCGAAGCACGGAGTAACTTTGTAAAATTATTTATTTTAGTTTTCGATTATTTTGGAACTGGAACAGGTTTCTTGGAACAGGTACTTTTAAAAACTGGAACAGGTTGTACCTGTTATTAGAAATACCCTGTTCCAAACATGCCTAGTTTGCAAGCCACAATGACAGGAATGCTGTATATCTGACATAGACTTCATACTGACACTGACATAACAAACCGATAATCTTGTATGACAGTTTTCTATAGCGGAGAGGGATAAGTTTCTACTTTGGGATAAGTTAAATAAATAATTTAACTGAAATATTTTCACGCGATGAGGAAACTCAGATGCAATTAAGATGCAGTGGTCACCAAATTCTTCTGCAAGAGTATAATCTTATACCAGTATGTCTACGTTTGATTTAAGCCCGCTGCTGACGGAGTATGTTTTGCTGCATGATTGCTTGCTTGTTTTGCTGCATGGACCGATAAATGTTGCCGCGCATGGTGTGTTGATGGCTTCCTTGCTTGTGTTGGCTTCACACGATGCAGGCCATCATGTACGTAAAATAACAGTACATTTTAATCAAGCTCTATTTGTAATCATTGTTACAACATAGAAAATGTCCCAACAATCAGAAATAAGATGTTATCATGTGCAAATAACTTTTGAGTGCGACTCGACTAGTTCCGAGTGCTCCGACAAGGCGCGATGCATGAAAACAGTCACCGAAAATAGCACCGGTTTTATCATCAAATCATGCACAGCACTACGCCTAGCTTCCGTCAAAGAAACATACAGCAAAACATACTCCCTCTGCTGCGGGCTTTATTCTAATTATTCAATCCTCATTATTATTGAAATTATTTGAGAAATATTATTTATTTAACCCAAAATTTATTACACACACATTTTAAGTGGTAATTTTTACTTATCACAATGATATTAGAATGACCATTGGTGGATTACTGTACCTATCTGTCATCCGCATCCGACTCAGCCGTCATCCAAACTCAAATAGAAATCCGAAGCAGTTACATTTTTATAATTTGTAGATAGGGAAATAGTTGAAAATTAAACGGTAAACAATATCAATGCAAACTGTAGTTTGCAGAAGTGAGAGCGGTATCTCTTACTTCTGGCTACAGATGCATTATTTACAGAAAAATGTTGGATTCTCAAGGTCACGTAATGGTTTTTCCCGATTAATTTAAAAATATGGCTTGAAATTGATGAGATATTGTATATAATACAATCTAAGAATGATAAGTAATCATTTGAGACCGTTTTCAACTCGTAAAAGGCTGTAATATTTATATTATCAATATATGTAAAACCAAGTAGACGGATTTCACAATTTATTATTTTCAAGACTCTACGGTGTTGCCGGTGCTAAAATTTTACCTGTTTTTAAATACCTCAGTAATATAGATATCGGATAAATACCTAAGTGAAACTAACAAATTAATTATGATCATAAAATCATAAAATCATTTATTATTTGAAAAGCATGCAAACTACTTCGCTCTTATTCGAAAGTGGTACATTTTTAACGCATTAATAATATTTGTCAAGCGTATACTCCAACTAAATGGCAACAATCAGGTAGAGGTAGCAGTAGCAGAAAACAGAGACGTATACATATATCACATTTAATACATCTATTGACTAAGAGATGGCAGAGCGATCGTACGCTGTGCCTTAATAATTATTATTAATAATTATTATTAATATTTCCCATATACCTAGGTATATTTCTTCTAACATTGTCTACTCGTGCATAATTTTTTTTGGTTTTTAATTTTGGTTCAGATCACACGATATAGCTTTTTTATAATTAGACGCGGACCGCTGTTGATAAATATCTAGATACATTTCAGGTATTGAAATACAAGGTGGGAGATCAGTAGTGCGTAGGTATTCGGACGATTATGGGGTTATTGTAAAGATTATGAGAAAATGTTTATAACTAACCCAATCATATTTTAAACATTCTACAACATAAAAATATTTTCAATTATACCGGGTGTTTCTAAATAGTTGGAACTCTACACAACTTTGTTTTTTCTTATGGAATGTTTATAGATAATTTTAATTATTTCTCAAATCAAAATGGAAAAAAATGTCAGTTTATTAATTTGACTTTATGTTTATAGCTAATATTTTATGAGATATTAATTATTATCAATCCAAAGGATGAGAGAGTCAGTATGTATAGTTATTCGCGATTTCACATTTTTTTTAGTATATCTATATACATGTCCCCAACAATAATGGTAATGTTGGTACCATTATCAATGTTCCGCAAATGTGCTTCAAAATCTGTAACATTGCATTTCATTTCTTGGCAAGCCCTGAAAAGAAAGATCATTACGCTAGATACAAAAATGTTTAAAAATGAGTTTTTCTAAATGGAAAACCCTGTACCTATATTATAAAATATCCTGAAAGATGCCTAAATTTCCTTCGATTTTATTATCATGTTCCTATACCTAAGTAGCCAGAATTCCGAGATAAGATCAATTTTCAAAAAATCTAATTATATTTCTCATATTCATCTAGGTTGATAATAAATGTCATCATAGTACATAACAAAATGAAAATTTGACAATTAGTGCATTATTAATAATACCTTTGCGTATTTCTCAACGTAAGTGACTTGAAATTAATGAAATAACAATACAAACGAAGTTCTAATAAAATTGTTTATTCTTCATGGAAAATGTGTAGAAACTATCGCAAAAACGTGCAGAAAATTAAATGAAACGTACTCTGATTTACATCCAATGAACAACTGACCTTAGAATTTCCAGATATTTCTCAGAATTCAACGGTTCATCGTAAATAAGAAAACTTGAAACTAAAATTCTCCTGAAATCCCATTTCCTTGACAATATTTGGATTTGATCAGCCCAGAAATGCTCGTTCCTTCTATTAAAAATTCCTTCTCTGGAAATTTTGATTCGTCTGTCTAGATATTTTTTTTTAATTCAGGATCTTCTTGGATGCGAAATAGGATTCTTTTGCAAAAGTGAACCCTACTTTGATGATATTCTGGTTTAAGAGCTTAAACTTTAGTAAACTTGTACGGGCGCATGTAATGATTATGGTTGATCCTTCCAACAGACCCACGATCCAAGCCTAAATCATATTCGGCACTTCTAGTGGAAGCTTGGGGATCAGCACGGAAATAGGCCAAAACATTTATTATGTTGTCTTCATCTGAGGTTATAGGTTTCGGTAGATGTCGTTCCGCTTTTAATTTTGATCCATTATTAATGAAATTATTTTGTAATCGTACAAACTTCCTCTTGTTCATTGGATGTAAATCAGGGTACGTTTCATTGAATTTTCTGCACGTTCTTGCTATAATTCCCTCTCATTTTCCATGAAGAATAAAAATCATTAGTACCTCAAGTCACTTACGTTAAAAAACACTCAAAGAAATTATTGTTAATAACGCACTACTTGTCAAATTTTCATTATGTCATGTACTATAATGACATTTAATAGCAACCTAGATGAATATGAGAAATATAATTTGATTTTTTTAGACAATTGCTCTTATCTCGGAATTCTGGCTACTTTGGTATAGGAACATAATACATCAAATCGAAGGAAATTTAGGTATCTTTCAGGATATTTCATAATATACAGGGTGTTCCAACTAAAAAACACATTTTGAATGATCCTGTATAACACAGGACAAATTTCTCTATTCAGAATCCATAAACATTATCTCGATGACCTACTAACAAAGTTACAGCTTCCTAGGAATTACAATAACGCAGAAATAAACATTTAATTCGAGCTATGTTTTTGATCCAAAATATGGAAAATAATTAATATCTCGGAAACCGTTAGAGATAGGTGTAGGTAAGTGGGGCGGAAATATCAGAAAGTGAGGACAGATGCAGAAACGCAGTAATACTTATATAAGCGGCAACGCTGCATCGCTGAAAATATATTAAATAGATTATTATTATTATATTATTATATAAAATAGATTAAGAGCAATTACTTAACCAAACTTTCAGAACGATCCTATGTCCCGTTCTCCGTAAACGTCTAAGGTACCATCGACCATATATATATATATATATATATATATATATATATATATATATATATATATATATATATATATATATATATATAGACACGAAATCGCGGTGTCCTTTGACGAAATCGCGGTGGCCTTTGACAAACAGACGACCGCAAAAAATGATGCTCCGAAACTATCATTTAAGGCGGCCGCCGTTGATTTGGAGTACTGGGTATATTTATACTGTGGGTACGGGAGACACGGCGGCAAAGGCGGGCCACATCAAGGAATGGCTTGCGTTGGACTGCTGTGTTTATCTACACTGAGGTGACTTCCAAAAAAAATCCATATCCCCAAAAAACATTCCCAATGTAAGACTTTTGGAGGTGAGAGCTATATTCTGCAAAACTCGACAAAAAAATCTCAAATCTTTCGCATACGCTCAGTAAGAGCTCCACACCCATACCATTTCTTATGTTTCTTTGTATACGCATTTTGCTTTAATGGTACATTTTCATCAAGTGATTCTATCGCTTCTCACCGCCCCCAAAATTCCTTCCATGACGTTGAAACATAAGTTGTTCAATTTCTTTTTCAACTCATAATAGGTTTTATAGATACTCCACGCCTTTCTAAGTCTCCTTAATACGGTGTTAGCAGTTATTTTCAGGTTTAAATATACAGGATGTTTTATAATATATGCGCAGGACTTGAGGATGTGATAGCTCGTCCAAAAAAATGAAAAAAAAAATATTAACTTATCCTCAGAATACACCATTTTCGAGATACAGGGTGTTGAAATTGAAAGAAAAAAAATGTTTTTTGTGAATATCTTGGAATCGTTTAACTTGTAGTAAACAGCTTTTGTAAGCATTTTCCACTCATAATAGGCTAAGTTTTGGGTCAGATTTTTTTTGTGTTAAGTCATAATTGGTGAAGATTTTGTAGGAGTAGTGCGTGTTTTTCTACCCAATTCCTACGCCAATGGAAAAATTACAGTTTTGATATGCCCATTTGAACTGCCAATGTTTTCTACACAAAAAAAACACCATTGGTCGTGAGCGTTGAAGTCGACCGTTTTCGACAAAAATCATTTTTATGTTTAGAGGTTACGACCAACATTACCTTTTTTGTGTAGAAAACATTGGCGCTTCAAATGGGCGTTCCAAAACCGTACTTTTTCCATTAGCGTAGAAATTGTGGAGAAAAACCCCCACTACTCCTTCAAAATCTTCACCAATCATGACTTAACAACAATGTTTTTCTGACTCAAAACTTGTACGATAAATGGTTCAGGAGATCGTCGCAAAAACGTTTTTTTTTTAAATTTCAACGCCCTGTATCTCGAAAATGGCGCATTTTAGAGGGTAAGTTAATGTAAACTTTTTTTCATATTTTTGGACGAGCTAGCACATCCTCAAGTCCTGCGAATATATTTGAAACACCCTGTATATTAAGAAATAGATCGTATTGCACTTTTGTATGTTTGGTGTGTGTAAAAATATTGTAGATCACTAACATAGTTGATTTTTTCTCCCATATAGAACCCTTAGAACTTGACCATATAGTTAAATATACACATGTAGTTCGTAAAAACGAATCAAAGTTCAAATGAAATATTATTTCTGTTTTATTTCATCTTCTTTTCCAAGACGGAATATAGTGCATTCATTTCAAGTATGTATGTAAGGTAGTGACAATTTTATCACTTAAAGTGTGCAGGTGAGTGACTGGAAATGCTAGTCCATATTTAGTGGAACTATGGGTTATGAATATAATACGTCAAGTAGTAATTTCATGGTCGGAATTTTGGGGGCGGTGAGAAGCGATAGAATCACTTGATGAAAATGTACCATTAAAGCAAAATGCGTATACAAAGAAACATAAGAAATGGTATGGGTGTGGAGCTCTTACTGAGCGTATGCGAAAGATTTGAGATTTTTTTGTCGAGTTTTGCAGAATATAGCTCTCACCTCCAAAAGTCTTACATTGGGAATGTTTTTTGGGGATACTAATAATGAAAAAAGAAAGTTTGTCTCTTAGCGCAAGTTTTAAGTTCAAGGACATCAACTGCAGTAAACTAACTTAAATTCGACATAAAGGATAGTGAGCTTGAAAATGCTTCAACGTAGGTACATATACCTAAATTCTTGAAAATCTTCAATGACATTTTTTATTTGTTAAATACCAAGAATCTGTTTTGTAAAACAGTTGGAAAGATGAGTATAACTGAAAAATCATTACCTGCATTATAAACAAAAATTAAAGAATATATTATTTACATACAACAATTAGAAATTGATGTAGGTACAAGTTAAAGTTAAGATTAGTAAATTTAAACAATCCAATGTGAAGCATTTAAATCAACCTCAGTTTTATAAAACTATTCGCAAGTCTGTTCTTAAATCAATATCGGTTCGAACTGGCTTTTTATTCTTACATTATTTGTTTAATAAATTTATATACCTACTTGAAAAACTTCTCCCACAAAAAATAGTGTTACGTGGGTAGTTTATCATGTATTTACTGTTATTATTTCTTTTAGTTTGTATTTGTTCTGATTTCTTGCTTAGAATAGTTATTGCATGTATATTTCATTATGCAGTTCTAGAATTATAGTAGATTTATTCTCGATCCTTCCAGAAACAATTTCTGAGGTATAATTTGTCATACTATTGTCAGTTTGACAAGGATCTAGAACATTAATTATGTGCGTCTAGATAATCATAGAACATTCTCGATGAATCATGATTCAGATCATGAACAAATATAGGGAGGACGAGTAACACGATAGTGGGAGTAGCACAAAAAAAATTGGGTAATCGTATGTCATTTCGGTGGGTTGCGCAAAATCACGCTGCGCATCCTTATGTAGTATGGGCGAAGGAAGCTTAAATACAACAATAGACACTTAAATACTGCGCAACCTACCAAATCGACAACTTATCCCGGGACGTTAATTCAGCCACTTCTGCTTATAGAACAGAATACAGAGTTAGTCATCCTCCCTTTATATATTCTTGATTTAGATATATAACGCCGTGACGATCACGGAACAGAGTCAGTTTATTGTATCAGTCAATTGGAGACATAACTCGAAAGTAGTTGGAACGCGATAGTCAAAGTGACAAGTAGTGACAGTTGTACTACAACAGAAAGCCGTGTACAGTGTGTTTGAAAATAAATCATTGGAAGCAATCTGCGAATTTTGAGACTTACGCAAGTGAACTCACCACAGAACGTTTAGCACAGGGTTAAACGTTACAATTGGTGTCAGAAAAAGGGATCTTCGCATTTTGCTGAGAATATATAGTGAATATCAGATCGAAAGATTTGGTGGAATGGCAACTATTGCAGATGTTATCGAGTTTCTTATGAAATGGAAATACTTATTATAGATAACATGAGGAAACAAAAGGTAATTGGACCTTCGAACAGTCCTTGGTTGTCACCGGTTGTTTTAGTCACAAAAAAGATGGCTCGACTAGGTTTTGTGTTGATTATAGAAAATTAAATGAAATCACAAAAAGACAGTTATCCTCTTCCCAGTATAGAAGATACACTGGATTGGTTGTCAGGTCTACATTGGACTTGAAAAGTGGATATTGGCAAGTCGAAATGCATCCTGAGGATAAAAAAAGACAACATTTTCAGCCAATACTGGTCTATGGCAATTCACTGTAATGCCATTTGGATTTTGCAGCGCTCCAGCGACTTTTGAGAGATTGATGGAAAGAGTATTACGTGGACACATTGGAAAGAAATGTTTAGTATACCTTGATGATGTAATCGTTTTCAGTGAAACATTTGAGGAACACTTGAAAAATCTAGAAGAGGTATTTCAACGATTCTCTTAAGCAAATCTTAAGTTTAATCCCGAGAAATGTGTTTTCCTAAGAACTGAGGTTCTTAGTGAAAAAACTAATAAGAACAAAGAAAAGAGAGTACGAAAGACAAATGTATGAAGCAATAGAGAGAGCCCGTACTAAACCGGGCTCCAAGGAATTCTATAGAGCAGTTTCTTTGGAAAAGAGAGGTCGTAAGTACAGATCCATCCCGACACTCAAAAACGACCAACCAACGACACATGATATTCAAGGAGGAAAAGCTAATTGAAGAATGGAAGATGTATTCTGGGGAACTCCTAAATATAATACAAGAAGAACCACATAAGGAGGAAACCTACAGCACAGTAGACCTACCAGTTAAAGAAATACAGAAGGCACTTAACAAATTAAGGAACTCCAAGGTATCGGATACGATACCCGCAGAGTTTCTGAAATACGGAGGGGAAATACTACATCGACAAATCCATAAACTAATAACTCTTATATGGCAAGAAGAAAAAATCCCAACAAGATCGAAGGAAAGCATCATCATACCCATTCACAAAAAAGGGGATAAATCAAAATGCTCCTACCACAGAGGAATCTCCCTAATAAACACCGCATATAAAGTACTCTCAAACATACTACTACACAGACTAACCCCATATGCAGAAACCACACTGGGCGAATACCAAGCTGGTTTTAGGACGAAGAGGCCCACAATAGACCAATTCTTTACACTAAGACAGCTTATCGAAAAGGGATGGGAATATAATAAAGCAATACACAATCTCTTTATAGAATTCCGACAGGCATATGACAGCATAGAGAGAACCCAAGTCTGGAACGCGATGGCGGAGTTCTCAATACCAGGGAAGCTCATTCGAATGACTAAGGTCTGCATGGAAGGAGGAGTATCTAAGGTGCGAGTAAACAACAGCCTATCAAACAATTTCGAAATACATAATGGACTAAAACAGAGCGACGCCTTGTCACCACTACTTTTTAATCTAGTCCTAGAGAAAGCCATCAGAACAGCCGAAATAAAAACTGAATTGCTAACAGTGAAAGGCCTCAAACTTCTTCTAGCATATGCAGATGACATTGACCTTATCGGAGATACAATCTTAACTGTGAAAGACATATTTAACAAGATCGAAAGAACAACAAGAGAAGTAGGACTAAAGATCAATGACGAAAAGACGAAGTACATGTGCATAAACAGATCAGGGCGGAGAGATAGAATAGGACAAAACATCACAGTAAATAATTATAATTTCAAAAGAGTGGAGCGTTTCAAATACCTTGGAGCCACAATCACAGCTGACAATGCCATCACCGAAGAAATGAAAGGCAGAATCCAATCGGCAAACCGGTGCTTGTTCGCGCTAGGTGGTCTCTTGAAGCCAAAAAACCTAGCGAGGACATCAAAAATAAAAATATATAAAACCATTATCAGACCTATAATAATATACGGAGGTGAAACGTGGACAATGACCAAAGCAAATAAGGAAAAACTAAGAGTTTCGAAAGAAAAATCCTCAGAAAAATTTTTGGACCTCATCATGACCCGACCACGGGACAATATCGCATCAGAACTAATGCCGAAATCTAAGAACTATACAATGTCAGTGATATCGTACAAGAGACTCAATCCCAACGACTAAGATGGGCAGGACTCGTGCAAAGGCTTCATGGGGATAGACTGGTGAGACTGGCATGGGAAGAGGTCCCAACAGGAAAAAGGCCGCTGGAACGTCCCAGAATGCGTTGGAGAGATAACATTAGGTCAGACCTACAGAAAATAAATATTCCCTCTGAGCCTGGAATGATGGTAGACCGCGTCATCTGGAGAAAAGTTGTGCAGTCAGCCAAGGCCCATCCAGGATTGTAGCGCTAATAATGATGATGAAGAACTGAGGTGAAGTATTTGGGACACATAATATCCTCAAATGGTGTAAAAACAGATCCGAAAAAGACAGAAGTGGTTCATAATTGGCCTGTACCAAGGAACAAAACAGAACTGCGAAGTTTCTTAGGCCTGTGTTCATATTACAGACGGTTTGTAAAAAATTTTGCTAGTATTGCCCGTCCATTGCATCGAATAACTGAGAAGGAAAGACCTGACAATTGGACTCCAGAATGTCAGAATGCTTTCGAATATCTGAAAGGTGCTTTGTGCTCTTCTATTGTTCTGGCTTATCCCCAGAGAGAAGGGGAATTTATCCTAGATACTGATGCCAGTAGAACAGGAATTGGGGTAATTTTGTCCCAAAGAATAGAAGGAGTGGAGTATGTACTAGCATATTACAGTATGAGTTTATCAAAGGCTGAAAAAAATTACTCTGTGACGCGGCAGGAGTTACTAGCTATAGTCAAGGCAATAAGACATTTCCACAAATATTTATACAGTCAGACATTTGTTCTACGGACCGATCACGCATCACTTAAATGGCTGTTCCAGTTCAAGAGCCCAGAAGGTCAGATAGCGCGCTGGCTCCAACAACTTCAAGAATATGACTTCAAAATTGAACATCGTCCTGGTATTAACCACAGAAACGCTGATGCACTGTCAAGACGGCCTTATGCAGAGGACTGTAAAAACTGTTCAAGACTTGAAAATAATTTGCCAGAAATTCTTAAAGTCAAACCAACTTTGATAAATGGCGACCCAAACTGGAGTTCGGAAGTACTCAAACAAGACCAACTGGATGATAATGATATTGGACCAGTGATGAGGTGGAAAATGGATGGAGCATGACCTACTTGGCAGGAGATATCAGATTTGTCTCCTGTCATAAATGGATACTGGTCACTTTGGGAATCTTTAGTAATTGATGATAACGTTTTAAAAAGAAAATGGGAAAGTAATGATTGTAAGACTGTTCATTTGTAAATAATTCTTCCACGGAAAAGAATTGCACAAGTACTGCAAGAGATTCATTGTGGAGCAAGTGGTGGCCATTTAGGTATCAATAAAACTTTATCGAAGATTAGAGAGAGGTTCTACTTGTTAGGAAGCTGTGCTGACGTAGAGGACTGGTGTCGGCGATGGGATAACTGCTTTACCAGTAAAGGCCCAGAACTCGCCATAGAATGCAGCAGTACAATGTGGGTGCCCCATTTGAGCGAATAGCCATCGATATTACGGGGCCATTTCCAATAAGCAGCGCTGGAAATAAATATATCTTGGTCATCATGGATTATTTCAGTAAATGGCCAGAGGTAGTCGCAATTCCAAATCAGGAGGCAAAAACAGTGGCCGATGCCCTAATTGAAAATTGGATAAGTCGGTTTGGTCTGCCGTTAGAGATTCACTCGGACCAAGGTCGAAATTTTGAGTCGGAAATCTTTCAGAGTGTGTGAAACCTAATGGGGATTAAGAAAACTCGTACTCGTAAAACTCCACTGCATCCACAATCCGATGGAATGATAGAGAGAGTTAACAGAACACAAAAAATTATTTGAGGTCAGCAATCAATGAACACCAAACAAACTGGGATAAGTGTATAGCGTTCTTCCTTTTATAGATCTTCCACTCATGAATCGACCAAATAATCCCCAGCTGGCATTGTGCTTGGTAGAAATCTGAAAGTTCCGTCTGACATCTTGTTTGGTTCACCAAGCGAAACTCCCAAATCTGTAGATGCCTACATTCAGAGTTTGAGGCGAAGACTCGAAGAAATACACAATCTGGTTAGAAAACAGTTGAAGATTTCTAGTGATCGAATGAATGCCCGATATGATATTCGTGCAGAAACCGGACAATTTAAAATTGGTGAAAAAGTGTGGTTGTACAATCCACAAAGACAAAAAGGTCGTTCTCAAAGTTTGACAAACAATGGGAGGGACCATATACCGTTATGAAGAGGATAAACGATGTGGTATATAGAATTCAGAAATCCCCACGCAGTAAAATGAAAGTGGTTCATATGATGTGACATTTGATCGGGACGATCAAAGCTAAAAAGGGGGCAGTGTTACGTGGGTAGTTTATCATGTACTTACTGTTATTATTTCTTTTAGTTTATATTTGTTCTGATTCCTTGCTTACAGTAGTTATTGCATATATATTTCATTATGTAGTTCCAGAATTATAGTAGATTTATTCTCGATCCTTCCAGAAACAATTTGTGAGGTACAATTTGTCATACTTTTGTCAGTTTGACAAGGATCTAGAACATTAATTATGTGGGTCTATATAATCATAGAACATTCTCGTTGAATGTCATACCATGATCGAAGCGAGTACATATACTAAAATTGTAACGTTTAACCCTGTGCTAAACGTTGTGGGGTGAGTTCACTTGCGTAAGACTCAAAATTCGCAGATTGCTTCCAATGATTTATTTTCAAACACACTGTACACGGCTTTCTGTTGTAGTAAAACTGTCACTACTTGTCACTTTGACTGTCGCGTTCCAACTACTTTCGAGTTATGTCTTCAATTGACTGATACAATAAACTGACTCTGCTCCGTGATCGTCACGGCTTTATATATCTGAATCATGATATGACATTCATCGATAATGTTCTATGATTATCTAGACGCACACAATTAATGTTGTAGATCCTTATCAAACTGACAATAGTATGACAAATTGTACCTCACAAATTGTTTCTGGAAAGATCTACATAATGAAATATACATGCAGTAACTATTGTAAGCAAGGAATCAGAACAAATACAAACTAAAAGAAATAATAACAGTAAGTACATGATAAACTACCCACGTAACTATAGTTAAATATTCTTTATCATATAAATTATCTCAAAACCATGTCGAAATATTTTTTGCGCTTATTAGGAAAATACATTGATTTAATAATAATCCTACCACGATTCAGTTTCAATCAGCCTTTAAAAAGTTACTTCTTAATAATGTTAATGTATTTTGTTCCTTCTTCTGCCAATAGACCGATTACATAAAGCGAACATTGTTCTTCGCATGCGCGGCGGACAGTTCCAGCGGCCCCTTTCATTTGAAATGTCACTCTTTTGAACAGAATGTACTTTACCCATATATATATATAATACTCCTATATGGCCAGTGAAGAGAGAGGTCTTGAAGCTTTTAATACGGTACAGAAAATCATTCCTCTCTCGCACAGTTGTTTCTGCTCATCCTCTCGCGCATCTTGTATCGTGCTAACATTTGTGACATTTACACATAAATAGGGATAGTTTGCAACACATAACACCTATAGGTGTAATGTGGTTTGCCACCACATGTTTGTATATGCATATATCCTAATATGAAGCAATGGTCGCGCATGCGCATTAGGAGCGAAACAAACCATTTCTATCTATCTTTAATGGCATCACTTTCCACTTGTGTATTAGATGAGACGCTGGCCATATAGGAGTATTATATATATGACTATACCTATGTCCAAATAATTCCATGCTAATGGTTCTCCGTGAGCGCTTCTATCAATTTCCTTATGTTCTATGACATGTACCAGAGAACAATGCTTCCAGATAAGCTTGAAAGAGGTATTCTATGACCGATAATTCGCGCATGCGGAGAATTCATTCATATTCGATGACATGCTACATAGTAGTTTTAACATACTGGAACAGTCAGAATATCTTGACGACATCATAAAACATATCGCTGAATTTATAGTTTATACATTCAGGAAAAGAATTCACCGTGAGCAATGTTTAACTTTGTTGGTTTTAGAAAATTCCGATAAATTAGAATTGAAAAATTGGTTAAAGAAGTTAAACTTTGCATCAAATGTTGTCAATCTAATTTGTCATCATACAGAAAGAATACTGCGTTTATATAAAGATTCCTTATTAATGAAAAATATATATTTCAAAATTGTAAGTGAAACCTTAAAAATATTAACCAATGGCAAATATTTTCGAGCAAGAACCTTTTTACGATCACAGACAGAAGCTTATATATCTTATACCTAGTACAAAACTACATAGATATTCGCCTATAGGCCTAAAACATGAAAGTGACAAATTAAATGACCTAAAATTTAGAATTAGAATTTACTATAATAAATGACCTATTTTTAGAGGACAATAAGAATTGTAATAAATTTCAATTTGAATTATGCGCAAATATAAACTCTTCCCTCTGTATGCGTCATGAAACAAACAGAGACACGGGCACGATATTCTCTATCTTTTTTTATCTATGGACCACATCCGCTATCAGTGCTGCATAGGACTTGCCTACTCTATGTTAAATATTATATCTCTATGGTTTGCATTGATTGTGCAGATAGCGGCTCCCTGAACACAGACATCGTCACTTGCATTGTTATCGTGATTGACACTCGTTAGTTGGGAGAGAAATACTGCTACCGTGTTGCCGTTTAGTTAGGGATACGTTAGTTATACGTTTGACGAATATTATTTATGCGTTAACAATGTACCATTTTCCAATAAAAGCGAAGTCGATTGCATGCTTTTTAAGTAAAAAATGATTCTACTATCACGTTCATTATTACATTATTCGTTTCACTTAAGTATTTATCCGACATTTATATATGACTTAGGTCTTCATAAACAGGTAAAATGTTAGCACTGGCAACACCGTAGAGTCTTGAAAATAATAAATTGTGAAATCCGTCTACTTGGTTTTACATATATTGATAATATAAATATTACAGCCTTTTACGAGTTGAAAACGTTCTCAGATGATTACTTATCATTGTATTATTGTATTATATACAATATCTCATTAATTTCAAGCCATATTTTTAAATTAATCGGGAAAAACCGTTAAGTGACCTTGAAAATCCAACATTTTTCTGTAAATAATGCTTCTGTAGGCAGACGTGAGAGATACTGCTCTCACCTCCGCAAACTACAGTTTGCATTGATACACGATTATTTTTTCCAAAACACACAAATTTGCTTCAATTCTTATAAATTGGTCATTGGAGGTAAATGTGGATCTCGTTAAACATTCTACACGTTCTACTGAGAATTTCGTCGCACAAAAATAAATTAAGAATTTCTTGATTTATATAGACGTTGTTTTCTTTACTGTTATTCATTTTAACACGTAATAGAGAGAGAGAGAGAGAGAGAAATGCTTTATTGTCGAAAAAATATAAATTTTGTAGACAAAGCAAAATAAAAATATCAAAATTAAACAATACACAAACAAAACAAGGTCAAAACTAAAAATTAAATTAAAATTAAATAAATTTATATAATATAAAACAAAAATATAAAAATATAGAGATGTAAAAATATGAGATAATAAGAATAAGAATGTAGCCTACAGCTGTATAATCGGTTAGAAAGTAAGTTAATATACAGCTCTATATTCAGCGAGCGAGGGGTTGACAGATAAAGATCATGCACGGTATTTCTAAGCGGATAGTTGTGAGATGGCCTCTCAGGAATAGAAGATACGTGCTTGCGGATTAAGCAAACAGATTCAAATATGAATAGGGACGGAAGAGTCAATATTTTTTTTTTTAAGTAATCCTAGCAGTCCTACTGCTAAGTCTCAGTGAATACCGAACAGCTCTCTTCTGCAGTTTAAAAATACGTTCAAATTGAGTCGCATTACACGTACCCCAGAATGGAAGGGCGTATCGGTGGTGCGACTGCATAATAGACTGTTCTAGAAGTGGACAAGTTGATCTCGGCGCAAAGCAGGCAGAACTTAACCTTTTTAATAAAGCATCGATGTGCAAGTCCCATTTTAAACGGTTGTCTACAATAAGCCCCAAGAATTTCACAGATTCAACGGCCTCAATAGTGGTGTTATTAAGCACAAAAGATTGCAATGTACTTTTACAAAACTTTGGTTTAGAAATGTTGAGGCATAGGAGATTTGAATCGCACCAAGATTTAATCGTGACTAAGTCTCTAGATACATTCCTATGAAGTGTCGTAATATCGGGGTTGGTCCACGTGAAACTAGTATCATTCGCAAAGAGGCAGATTTCACCGCTAATGTCCAGACTAGCAATGTCGTTGATAAAAAGCAGAAACAAAATAGGGCCCTCACGATCTGACTCCTGTTGTTGAGATACGACTTAAACCATTCGAGAGACACTCCTCTGAAACCGTAGTACTGCAATTTATTAGTTAATATATTATGATCTACGCAATCAAAAGCCTTAGAGAAATTACAGAAAATTGTTGCTATAGAGTGATGCTTGATCAGGTTTGAATATACATTATTAAAGAAAGAAAACATGGCATCGTATGTGCATTTTCTTTATATTTTATTATTTATTTTAAAAATCCAAATTGATGGGTAGAAAGTATATTTATTTTAAGTATAATTATAGCATAATTAATTTGTCGTTTGACTTGGAAAATTATTTATTGAGAATGATTATTTAATTTCTATGGCACACTAGATAAGTATCAACAAGATATGTGCGCATTAAAAAAATAATTATTTCCTAAACTATTAATCTCAGGTATACGACATGTGGGTTATATAAGATGTAAAATTAAACGCCGAAAACGACTAAGCAATAAAATATGGGTGTGCTATTTAAAAAAATCAAGTTATGTTCAAATCTATGATTGCTTGAATAAATCTCTGCTACCGCATTTTTTTAAATTGAATAAGTCCAAAACGGCTGGATCAAATTGAAAAAAATAAAGGTATTTATGAAGATTGACAATAGATAAATCCAATTATATAAAAACATACAGGGTGTTCTATTTAAAATAACAAAGTAGATGCCGACTTCCGGTATAACCAGAAGCACCAGAAATCTTAAAATATTTTAGTTGAAGAGAACATAATCGACTATATATAAATTTCAATAGTCAATTTATTATTTTGAAAAGAACCCAATAAACTTCTAATAAACGGTCTCGCTGAGACACCTTGTATATTAGTATTTTGCTATTGATAAGTTTTGTCTACCAAGTAAACAATTCGTGAAAAAAGACTACGAACTTGAAAATAAGTGGATTACTAGAGAATCATTCGAGTTACGTAAATCAATAAACAATTTATATTGGCTAAAGCTGAACTCCAATGATGAAAAATTTAAAATTGAATATAAACTTCTGCTTAAAACTTATAGAAACATACTAAAATAAGACGGAAGATTATAGTAACAAAAAAATAACTGAGAATAAAATAGATCCTAATGAAAAACAGAAATATGGAAATTAGTTAGAGAAGAAACTGGAAAAAATATAATAATATAAGAGAAACTAAACTGAATATCAATGGATCAGTTGTTGATAAGGACTTTGTTGTTGTGAATAGTTTTGTTCTTCATTTCAGTACCCATATTAGATTAGGGAACGAAAGAATATTAAAAATTTTGTATCCTCTTGTACAAAATATGATCTAAAATAATAGTAACTTATTCTTTTTTACCACTGTTACAGCACAGGAGGTCTTCGAGATAATATGTAGCTTAAAAAATAATAACTCGAGTAGTATTGACTGTATATTATCAACGAAACTTATCAAATATATAGCTGAAAACATTGCATCGCCTCTGTCTGAACTAATAAATATCTCTAATGAAATTGGCCAGTTTCCGGAAGAACTGAAAACTGGACTGATTACTTCTATCTTTAAAAAAGATGATCCTCTATGCATGGACAACTAGAGAAAGATAACTGTTTCAAATGTTATTAGCAAAGTTGTTGAAAAATCTACTTACCTATAATGGATAAAAAATGATTCCAAAACGTCTTTTACAATACGTACTTAATCATTAATATGACGTCAGTTGAAACAATAAAATTCCTTATCACTTTCTTTTCAGGCATGTACTGATCATATTTCTAAGAAGATATGTAGCAGCTACTAGGCAATCTTACTACTTAAAAATATTTTCTCCTAACAGCATCTAATAAATATCTACTATGCAATGACATACTCTCATTTATCTTATAAAGTTATATGGGGAAACTCTAGATACTCGACAAAATTGTTTATCTTACAAAAAAATAAGGCCACTTTAAAAAAAAAAAATCTTAACTCTCCCCTGTATCTGTATCTATAAAATTATTCTATTCATGAAAAATAATCTAAACGACTTTATAGAAAGTGCTGACAATAATAACTATACCTCTAATAAGACAAGGCATGGTAAACTTCTTCGCATAGCGCCTCATCGGACAACTTTTTATGAAAAGAGTCCATCTTATACTATAGTTCTTTTCAGAATAAATGGTTGGTTGATTTTTTTTCACCCGGGACGTTTTGCCAGAGGTTAGCCATAAATATGCAATAAACTGTCGGTCAGGGTCGACTGATAATATAGCAGTATAATAATATTTAAATATATTTTTTCTGCGAAATAATTAACATGTATTCATGTCATTAAATATATTATATGAACATACAATGTGTGTAAGATTACTTGTTTCCTAAAAACCTCCATATTTTAACTTTAATTAAATTACCTACCTATATTATATACCGAATTAAATATATAAAGTCCGATCCTGTAGTATATTTGCTTGTGGATAGTGTATATAATGGGAATATACCCCGTAGTTTTATTGCAGCCACAAAGACAGTACCATTTATTGTGAGAAGAACTACAATAGTTATATAATAACTACCGACACTATAAGAGAAATTTAAAATCTTAATGTATTTAAAAATATCTCAAAGATCTCCTGTTGCAATACTCAATCTATAATCTAAACGAATTTATGGAATATAGCTTTCAATATCTTGTTTCTCTTTATATATTGATTTATGCTATAACAAACTTTATGTATTTTTATTTATCTACTTAATTTTCCAATATCATGCAAATGGTCTTAATGGAATAAAATATTATTTATTTATTTTTTTATAAATTGACTGTAATGAAAAGTACCAAAAACATAACATAATTGGTGCTTCAAATGATTATGAAATATAACAATAATTTTCTGAATTTGAATTTTATTACCGAGTTAAACAAATCATTTATTTACAATTATTTCATGGAATTTAGAATTATTCAATTGCAAATATTATTATCATATATTTCTAAGGTCACGAATTTCTTTGTGAATAATTTTCTTGTTTAAATATTTTTGACTATTGATTTGTTTTATGTCATTAAATAGCAAAACGGTGTCCATACTGGGCATGTTATCTATGATTCGGCACTCCACGCTGGCTGATATACTGCATGCAACATTCCGATCTGCGTTTGGGAGCCACATTCTGGATTTCAGGTTTAACGTTTCACACTTTTAATTAATATTAATTTATAATTCTTATTTTATTATTTGATTGCTATAACAGAATGTATAAATGCAACCCGGCATCTTGGGTCTTGAACCAGAAAGGCCTACACAAACAATGATGTAATAAATTTCAAGAGCCGAAATTAGGAAAGAGGCACAAAAAATAAATTTCAGGTAAAATTTTCGCTTAAGTTGATTACATTGTTGTTTTTTGTGAAATCAGTTACTCTATTCTTGTGTTTGTACATTTTTAATTGCAAAGGTGCAACTGTATACGATCTGCATGTTGTTTGCGATATGCAAAACTATGTACATATTTATTCAGCGAAAGGTTAACCTTCATTTTTCTTAATTAAATCGTAAGACATGAAAAAACCTTTTCAATAATAGTTTTTGCTATTTTTTCATGCATTTTTCTCTTTTTCTTGTAAATTAAATCCCCAAAAAACATTCCCAATGTAAGACTTTTGGAGGTGAGAGCTATATTCTCCAAAACTCGACAGAAAAAATCTCAAATCTTTCGTATACGCTCAGTAAGAGCTACACACCCATACAACTTTTTATGTTTCTTTGTATATGAATTTTGCTTTAATGGTACATTTTCATCAAGTCGCTTCTCACCGCCCCCAAAATCCCTACCATGAAATTACAACTTGACGTATTATATTCATAACCCATAGTTCCACTAAATATGGACTAGCATTTCCAGTCACTCACCTGCTCACTTTAAATGATAAAATTGTCACTAGCTTGCATACATACTTGAAATGAATGCACTATATTCCGTCTTGGAAAAGAAGATGAAATAAAACAGATTGGGAGAAAAAAACAACTTTGTTAGTTATCTATAATATTTTTACACAATACGATCTATTTCTTAATATACAGGGTGTTTCAAATATATTCACAGGACTTGAGGATATGATAGCTCGTCCAAAAATATGAAAAAAAGTTTATATCAACTTATACTTTAAAATGCGTCATTTTCGAGACACAGGGCGTTGAAATTAAAAAAAAAATCGTTTTTTGTGACTACCTCCTGAACCGTTTATCGTACAAGTTTTGATTCAGAACAACATTTTTGTTAAGTCATAATTGGTGAAGATTTTGAAGGAGTAGTGGGTGTTTTTATCCACAATTTCTACGCTAATGGAAAAAGTACGGTTTTGAGATGCCCATTTGAACCGTCAATGTTTATTACACCTGAAAAGTACTGTTAGTCGTGACTTCTAAACATAAAATTTTTCTCGAAAACGGTCGAATTCAGATCTCACGACCAATTGTGTTTCTTTTTTGTAGAAAACATTGGCGGTTCAAATGGGCAACTCAAAACTGTAATTTTTCCGTCGGCGTAGGAAATGGGGAGAAAAGCACGTACTACTCCTTCAAAATCTTCACCAATTCTGACTCAAAACTTAGCTTATTATGAGTGGAAAATGCTTACGAAAGCTGTTTACTACAAGATAAACAGTTCCAAAGATATTCACAAAAAACGATTTTTTTCCTTCGATTTCAACACTGTATTTCGAAAGTGGTGCATTCTAGAGGATAAGTTAATATTTTTTTTAATTTTCTTGGACGAGCTATGTATATATATATATATGTTAGCGGTATCTAACTTACACCACTGTAGAGACCGATTTGCTGACGTTGCGAAGTCAGGACAGGCGAGCGGAGGAAGTGTGAGAGGCACTTCGAGACTCGACACTCTCATCGCGCCATCAATAGCGGAGAGACCTACTGCGTCACATATTATGAATATAGACCAGTTGTGTAATAAACAAAGTATTTTGTGAATCTAGACTTTTATTGAGGGTAACTACCCTTACGTTTACATATATATATATATATATATATATATATATATATATATATATATATATATATATATATATATATATATATATATAAAAGCAGATACCGCTCTCACCCCTGCAAACTACAGTTTGCATTGATTATTTGTTAATTTGAGCTTTTTATATTCTTGTTTTTGGTATTTCAATATCTATTATGGTTTCTGCATTAAAATGTAATACTTAATTATCGATATTATTAAAATCAAGAAACAGTTGAAATTCAGTTATAATTTGTATCGTTGATAGATTTACACCAAACGGATCATGCAAAAGACCAATCAAGAACTCGACTATCAAATTTAAATTCATAACTATGAATTCAGTTACCTACATACATAGCAACGAAAAAGCTTGCAAGGTTCCATAAGGTAATGCTTAAATTTAATTCCGTTTATTTCTTGTATTTTATTATTACATATTATTATTATTATTTAATGAACACATGAAAAAATAAATTTGTTTGAAAAATTATTACGTTCCTCTGAATCCGTCCCTGTCTTATCTAGATTTGAAAATGTTAAAATGAATATGAGTTGTACATGTTGAGATACCAATGTATTTCAACAAAATTGTTAATAATAAGATAATACAAATGAGTATTTTGAATTTCGATAAATGAAAAATGCATTCGTATTATGTGATATACTTAAAAATGATAATTATTATAAGCATAATTCTTATCAACATACTAATCATTGCTTTAAATATTATTATTATAAACTAGATAAATGAAACGCCATAGTCAATAATGTGAGAGAAAATTTGAATAATAAATAAATAATATTTACCTGTTATTGCCACGAAGATTTGGTACAGCACTCCTTGGACACCGAGCATGGTTGCGAAGCAGGAAACCGATCTAATCTGTTGACACAAATAAGTGCCTTAGATAATTTTACAGCTTTACCCACTCCTACCATTATCTACAATAACTATTTTCTAAATAATTGTAGTTAGGTATATAATAAGCGTGAGTGCATACGATTCCAAGTATATGTAGGGGAGAGTTGGTCTGGAATTTCTGATTGTCATGAAATATGGGATTATTTTTTGGGTGTTTGAGCAGAAGTTCAAACCAAATACAAACCGTAAGAAGAATGCGTATTTTAATTGAATTGAAATTGAAATGCGTATGCTTCACAAACACAAAATACAGTTTATTTAGGTTAGGTTAGTTAGGTCAGCTACTTATGTCGAAAGTATAATATGAAAACTACGTCTCTGAATAATATGCTTAGGGATTTTATAAGAAGCTGGCAAAATGTACAACGTACTACAACCTGGCTGATTTATTTCCTGTGGGACCATCTAGAGTTATTATTTTATCAGACTCTAGTGAGACTTGAAAATATTTAGGAAATCGGATAACTGCTAGCTGGCTAGCTGTAACTCAGTAAGAAACGGCTATGGTCTTTTTGGAAGATTTCGGCAGGCAGTGGCTGTATTTGTTACTGATCCAATTTGTTCAGTCATCCTATCGCACATGCGCTATAACCGTTTTAACAACTGTTGTAAGAATTCCCACATTTGATTTATTTATTTTTCTACTTAGAGCCTATTCATGAGCGAAGAAGATCAGCAAACGAATGTGGAAGAAGATTGCTTTTTGAACAGTTCCTGTAGATTAAGAAACTTTACATACTTTAATCATAAAATGTTATATCTATTATCGAACATTTTTCTGGCACTGCATCTTTAAAAGAAATTGTTTTTTTCAAAAATCATCGAAGGATAAAATAGTCTTAGAAAATATCAGAGGAAATAACCCCTAGAGTAGGTATAGGTATCTTGTTCTGACTCATTATTTTTGGGCATCTTATAATTTGCCAACACTGTGTGAGTAATTATTATTTACTTATAAACTGTTTCAATATATTGTACCCAAAAAGATATGCCCTTTCGAATTCTACAATGAAACATGTAGGTTGCCATTTAAAAAAACATATCGATGACGTCATTTGTTTACTAACCCTGTAGATTTCAGTATAAAAATTAAAATCGAAGGGTCCGAGCATTTTTTGTTCAGATTTTATTGAATTTATCCGCTACTTTCCTAATGAATGCTTAAAAAATGAAAATATAAAAACCTTCAGCTTAGAAGTATTGAACATTAGGCCGAATTTATTTATAAGTAATATAGATACAGGGTGGCCCATCGAAAACAGTCCAGTAAGGTTCACGGGTTTGTATGTGAAAATAAAAGAAAATCCTCGGACCCTTATACCCTTGTTTTCAGGCATGAGGTCTATACTCATCAACCTGAAAAATTAAGCGTATGGACTGGTATTTTTGGTGATCGCATAATTGGATCATTGTTTTACCGGGAAATTTAAATGGAGATACGTACTTAGGGTTCTTGGAGGATGCTGTCAATCAAGCGCTGATCAAAATTACGGGAAACGACCAACGCTACCATGAAATCAATCCCATATTTCAGCAAGACGAGGCTCCTCCCCATTGTTCATTACATGTACGGCAGTTTCTGGATGATACGTTTTCTGGTAGATGAATCGGGAGGAGAGGTGCAATCGAATGGCCTGCTAGCTCACCCGATTTATCTTCCCTTGATTTGATTTTGTGGGGACATCTGAAATCGAAAACTTATACCACTAAGCCTGAATCTTTAGAAGATTCACGGAACCACATCACTAATGAATGCCAACAAATTACTCCCGATATTCTTTACAATGTACGGGAACACTTGCTGTAGTACTGTATGGAGGTGAAAGGCAGAGATTTCATCAGTTACGATAACACGTAAGTAGGTACTAATCAATACAATAAAATTAATATTTCTCGGCAACCCGCATCACAAATTTATAAAACGAAGCACCATGAAGAAAAATCAATGTCGTTTCAAAAGATTTATCACATCATACTCCTCCATTTGAAAAATAACACTGTAAGCTGTAAACCTTGCTGGACTGTTTTCGATGGGCTACCCATAGGGAACCACGACGAGCGTCTGTTAGCCGTATATGGAAAGCTATACATGATATAAATTTGAAATTTGTGTACAAATGTAAGAAAAGGAATCATTGTTACGCCCATTTTAAGTAAACTTATGAATTCTCGGTGCCAAGTAGATCTAATTGATATGCAGACTGAACCAGACGGAGACTACAAATTCTTATAGAACTATCAAGACCATTTGTCTGAATTTTGTGTACTACGCCCAATAAAAAGTAAGACTGCTGTAGAAACTGCCAGGAACCATCTATTCTATATTCATTCGGATAATGGTCGTGAATTTGTAAACCAAGTTATAAATGATTTAAAGTGTTAATGGTCTCATTTGAGAATAGTACATGGAAAACCGCGTCACTCACAGAGTCAAGGTTCCGTATGGAACGTTGTAATGGAGATTTGCGGGATGCCCTTATATGTTGAATATGCCATGAAAATACCAAATACTGGGCTGATGGACTGTATGCAATTAAGCGACCGCCGTACGTACGAAGCTATGTTTGGGTGCGCCCAGAGAAATAGCTTAAATGGCACTGACTTGCTTCAAGATCTAATTGCTCCATTGGAAACCGAAGACGATCTAGAAAAATTGTTGAATGAAACCATCGAACTTCAAACTATTGAAGATGAAGCGCAAGTTTCTATTGTCAATGAGGAAAACATGTTGGATAGCGTAGTGCAGGGTTTTAATACAGATGAGGAAATCGAAAATATGGTACAAGAAACCGTTGAATGTCATGTGCAACTTTCTGAGGAAAACATAGACGATTGTGAAGTGCATAGTTTTATTCAAGATGGAGAAATAGAAAATATGCCAAGTGAAGAAGTGCAAACTATTTCAGTGAATGTAGAAACTGAAAGTACAAGCAAATTTCATGCTCGCACAATCAAACAAAAAATTTAAATCAGTTTCGCTTGGCGACAATGTCCTTTTACGAATACGTGGATCGTGGCAGATTAGCACCAGGATTTCCTACATTTGTAATGGCAGTTGTTCAATCGATTGATAATGAATTTTACAAATTAGTAACAAAGACTGAAGTTTTACAAAAATAGTTTTTTAGAAACTCTGATATATCTGGATCTACTCAAGGATTTATTTCATGTATGTGCAATAAAAAGTATATTAACAGAGCATGTTCTTTTCGAAAAAGTAATGTCATCTGATATTCTAATTGCCATTATTCAAGCTGTTGTTCAAATATTTTTTTTTAAATTCAACTGGATATTTGCCTAAGAATAAAGTTTTATTTGTCAGTATTTAAATAAGATATATTATTAAAATAACGTTTCCAACTTTATTTTATTCGTACGCTTTACACTGATTCAAATCAGAACTTATGCTTATTTAGAAATATAGATACATAACTAGTATTGTAAATTTCAAAATGTGCAAAACTAGTTTTGCGTATTTTATAATGCTCAGTAACCGTATAAAATTAACATTTCGGGTCTGCAAAATATTCGTTGCTCAAAACTAGTTTGCGTATTTTTTCGGGCATTGCCCGAATTCGACTATTGAGCGTAACATATATGTGAACTTCGCAACGTTGCAATTGGAATGTTCACCATGGTTACATCAAATATTGTTATATGATTTTAAAAAACATGTCATTCGGACCATGATATTTTGAATTATATGAATATATATCATATGAAGCTAGGATTTCTAACCAAGTAAAAATCATTAACCTACTAGAAGCTAAAATAAAAAGAAATATTATTGATGAACAGACTGCAGAGATTGCTAAATCCAAAAGAATCTCGACCAAAATATGTGCTAGACCTGTGAAGACTCCTGTCGACGCCACTGGTACTCTTAGTCTTAGTGATACCAACTCATCAGCTGTTGATACTTTATCAATAACAGAAACCAATCCTACCAATCTACCAATATTCACATTCAAGATGTCGATGCTCCTAACGAAAACATGGCATTAACGTCAAATTATATAAATAATAAAAATAAATTATCTTTATTGGATGAAAAAGATGTAAGTGAAGATGGAAAATGGACTCAAGTAAAGAATCGGCGTAGAAGAGGAGTTATTGTCCGTGGTACTGCTGCCCTCACAGTAAATTCTCAGCTGAGATCTGCTACTAAAAAACGTTGGTTGTACGTCGGCAATATAGACAGCAAAACTACTGTAGAAAATATTACATCACATCTGAATCAATTATTTCCAAAACATGAAATGTTCGTGGAGGAAATACCTACGCATGCTACCAATAAAAGTACAAGCAAATCTTTTAAAATTGGTTTTAACTTTGAATTACTGGATGATATTGCAAAGAGTGATATATGGCCTATTGGAAGTGTAATTAAAACCAACAATTTTTTTCGATCCCGACGTTGAAGCTGAGAATTTGAATGAAGCCTCAGAAAAGAAGCTTAATAACATAATCGTTAATAATATAGCAACAAATAAAAACTCAATTTCCAAAGTAAAGAGTCCTATTATCACAGTAACTAATTCGTGTAATATCTTATGCCTTAATGTGAGAATTATCAATGGTAAATTTTCACAATTAGAATTATTAATTGAAGAAAAAAAATGTGATTTTGTGTGCCTAAATGAAGTCTGGGTATCAGAGGATAATTTGCAGAGGTTGCCCTATGAAATTATACTTTGGCTACACGCAAGGCTAGGAAATATATCAGAGGTGGAGGTACTTGTATATACACTCGTAATACAATTAAATTCGATTCACTTCCTTTAAATAAATTTGATATTGATAAAGATTTCGAAATTTCGGGCATTGTTTGTAAGAATTTTCTAAACAATCAATTTTATGTCTTTAGTATTTACAGATCACCTGATGGTGATATTAGCAACTTTCTAGACATGCTTGCTGAAGTGCTGGAAACATATTTCGACCCAAACAGAGCCATTTTTATTGCTGCAGACGTTAATACTGATTTATCTAAGCCATTAGCAAGTCGGAGTATGCTTATGGACTTATTAGAAACATATGGTATTCATCAAACGGTAAATTCTCATACTAGAGTTACAGACACAACAGCAACGACTATTGATAATATTTTCACCAATTATCCTTTAATAAATATTAAAACGCACGTTTTTGATAATTCAATATCAGATCATAAGGCCCTTCTGTTAAATTTTAAAATAGCGTTATCACTGCAAAAAATTAAGCGTAGGGTCAGAGACTTTAGTCATGATAATGTGGAATATTTTAAAAACCTTATAAAAAGAGAATCCTGGGAGGAGATTTACAATTCAGACGGAATAGATGAAAAGACCTCATGCTTTCTAAATACTGTTTTCTATTATTTTGATGCAAGTTTTCCGTTAAAAACTGTGGAGATAAATAAAAATAAAACCTGGATCAATCGAGAATTGTTAATAGTAAAAAGAAATCTTGAAGACCTGTTAATATTGTCAAGAAAATACCCTGAACTAGGGCCAGTATATAAATTAAAGAAATCAAAATACAATAAACTAGTAACTAGTGTTAGAAACTAGAAAAGAATATTTTTCAAACAAAATTCAAAATTCAAATAACAAGACGAAGACTTTATACAAATGTGCTAACTCGCTCAAACCAAATACATCTTCAGCATCTATTGAAGAAATAAAAATTAACGGGAAAAGTGTACAAGACCCTATGGCAATATCAAATATCTTTATCAAAAGTTTCGTTGAAAAACCTATGGAAATATCAAATCAAATTCCAGATGTAACACCTAACTTTCCTCCTGAATTAGTAATTCCTAATAGTCTATTCTTAGCACCACTGAACGAGGATGAGGTTCTAAATATATTTAAAAAATCAAGCCAAAACACTCAGGAGGCTTCTGTGGTATTTCTGGCAAATTTTTAAGAACTCATCAAAATATGTTACTCAAACCTGTCATGCACTTAATTAATGAATCCTTTACACAAGGAAAATTTCCCACTATTCTCAAATCTGCACTAGTGAAGCACTTGTATAAAGCAAAAGACAAACAGGATGTTGCAAACTATAGGCCAATATCCCCTCTATCCGTTTTCTCGAAAGTACTAGAATATTCTATGCTCTATAGGCTAGAATCATTTTTAGATAAATATAAAATAATATCCCCGATCTACATGGCTTCAGGAAAAAACTAAGAACAATAACGACAATAAAATCATTCTATGAAAATATCTTGTGTGAGCTAGATAATAAAAATATTCCACTCGGTGTTTTTTGCGATTTAAGTCAAGCTTTTGATTTAGTTGACCATCAGATTTTATTACAAAAACTAAATGGATACGGAATAAGAGGAAGGGCTGCCAAATGGTTCGCCTCTTACCTTGAAGGGAGATCGCAAGTGGTGTCCTTACCTTATATACGGCATGGAGTGGAACAATTGGCTAGGTCCGAAAAACAGTCTCTATCGATAGGTGTACAACAGGGTTCGATCCTGGGCCCTGTGTTGTCCACTCTTTTCAATAATGATCTTCCGTTTCATTTGGGAAACTGTAAACTGTCACTATATGCGGATGATTCTTCTTTACAAATTTCTAGAAGTAGTTTTGAAGATACAGAAAGAGATACTAAGTATATTTTATCAATTCTTAATCAGTGGTTTTCAGCAAGTAAATTGTTTTTAAATAGAAATAAAAGGAACTTTATTGCTTTTCATACTAAACAAAAAATAGTTGATTATGACTTTAAAATAAACATTAACGATCGTCAATTGGAAAGAGTGACGAATATGAAATTTCTAGGTCTGGCCACTGAAGAGACACTTGACTGGTCTATTCATGTCAAAAACCTTATCTCCAAAATCAATCCAAAAGTATACTTACTCAGAAATGTGAGAAGTCTATTAAATAACAATGCTCTTCGTACAGTTTATTTCAGCGCGTTTCACTCCCGTTTCTTGTATGGATTATCTTTCTAGGGCTGCAGTTCGGCGGTGGATAGAGCTCTTGTAGCTCAGAGGAACGTATTACGGTGTATAGCCAATATAAAATCGAGAGAATCGTGTCGTCCATACTTTTGAATGTTTAAATACTATCAATATATCTATAACGTCGCGTGTGCAGCCAAAGTCAATGCAGATCTTTACAGTAAAACCTCTGATACTCATGACTACAATACCCGACACAAAAATGATCTGTAAGTGCCTGTACATAACTTAAGTCTAAGTAGAAAAAGCCCTAATATTATGGGGGTTATTTTTCTGAGAAATTTTGGTCCTTTGCTTTTAGTTTGGAGAATATTAAATTCAAAAATTGGTTAAGCAATCTCTTACTTGAAAATTCATTTTATTCATTAAAAGAATTTGATGATTTCTGTAAGGTTAATTTTAATCCATAATTTTATTTTTATTGTAGATGTATCTGTGTATTGTTTTTTGTGACTTACCAATATGTTGTCTCTGATGTTTGTAAGCTGTACACATAGATTTGGTCAAAATATATTCTATTCTATTCTAATTAATTTCTCGGAAATTACTGAATAATTTTATGACCTTTTATTCGGTTTTCAATATATCGGATGGATTGCCTAAAATAAGTGCTGTTGCAATTAGTTCATGGTATTTCATAGACAGATTGGGTAATTTAATTTTTGTCTGTTTTAGTTTTAAGTTTGCAAAATGTGTTTTTGGAAAGGTTAAGGGCTTTATGACTAACAGGTATATGTATTGTAAATTTTTATTTTTTTTGATAAACCTTCTATGTATGGCAAAATGAGATAGTTTCGGTTTTCGTTTTTCGTGGTTTTATTTTTATTGCTTGTATTGTATATTGCCTCTATTTTGGCGTTAAATATATAGTGCATTAAAACGGATTTTGTTTTTTTATTGTGTTTTTTCGGTTTTCGCTCTCCGTAAGTTTTATTGATCTGTCTGCTAGGCTGTTAATTACTGATTTCTTCTAGGATAGCCGGTGCAGGGAGAGGTAATTTAAGTATATTTCCGACCAACTATTTTTGGAAATTCGCTGAGGGTAAGATTTTGTTTTCTAAATCTTCGAGTACTAGTTGTGCAATGAAGGTAGAAATAGATGATCCCATTGCGCACGCATAAATTTGTTGGTAAAATTTTTATTTATATTTAGAATATGTGTAATTAAGTGTCAGTCTTACCTACTGCTTCTTTGAATTCTGATGTGAGTATATCGGTTTGTTGTTTTATTTCGTTCCATTTTTTGTCAATGATTTCTAGTGCTTAATCTGATGGGGTATTTGTGTTTAGTCGTGGGCGATAAGGATATTTTTATTTTTATTTGAATTTCCAGGAATCTTTTATATAAGTATCTGGCTTATTGATTATATTATTTAGGATTTCTTTAAGATGTTTGGAGATTTTGTTAAATGGTGACTGTATTGATGAAACTATTGGTCTTTATGGGATGTGGAGTTGAGGTTTAGATTATGTATTAGTAAGTTCTCTGCCGTTGTTGGAGAAATGAACATTATTTTTTAAATTTTCTAATGAGCTTTCTGTTTTGTGTTTGGTATCTGTTGGTTGGGTCGGACTTTATTTCCTTCTATGTTGTTTTATCGGATGAAAGTTCGTTCATTTTGGTGTTATATGATTCAGATTTTGTTATAAAGGTTTTATTGGATTTATCTTGTTTAAGCACTAATAGGTCTGGGTAATTAAATAATTACGAGAAGAATTCAATCAAACAATACAAAAAGTTATCCAATCTCAAGAACCAAAGAATATTCCTTCTCTGATTCCACAATGAACTGATTTTTCGAAAATTTCTCAATTTAAATATTAATCGTATTAATTTTGCTTCTTCAAATCCAAAACATAAATTTGAAAACAAGGTAATAACAGACATAATCAAATATATAAATAACCTCTCAAAAGAAATGTATAATGGAATAGAAAAATTAAGAACCTTAATAACTATAGATATCCTCAACATATACCATACAACACCAAAATCAGAGATTCAAACAAATTTTTAATAAATCTAAAACTAAAAACATAAATAAATTTAATAATCTAAAACAGCAATCACAACATAATAGAACATTGAATACACCAAACAGATGGACAGAAAATATATCAGATACTGTAATACCGGAAGATGCAACCAACATTTTCAGTCTCGGACCTGGTTTTGCAATGTCGCCTGAGAATCACAACAATATACCCACACCCGAAATATTAGCAAACATAGAATCATCAACAAAAAAGACGAAATCAGAGCTACTTGTTGCAATATACTAACCAACTACCAAGAAACGAAAAACCAGACATAGAAATATCAAGAGAAAACTAATAAAAGAACATATGAAAACCAAAACCTTTCTTAAAAATAACCCCAACCTATTAGTGCTTAAACTAGACAAATCCAATAAAACGGTAATAATGAAATCTGAATCATATGATACCAAAATGAACGAACTTTTATCCGACAAAACAACATACAAAGAAATAAAGTCCGACCCAACCAACAAATACCACACAGAAAACAACAATCTCATTAAAAAATGGAATAAGGAATGTTCATTTCTCGTGCAACAGCAGAGAACTTACAATACAGTCACAACTTAGCAATCTCTCATAATATGTCAAAGAAATCCTAAAAAAGATTACTGGCAATTAAAAAAAATCCCGCGCCAAATCCTTCATTTTGAAAAAAACAAATTGTTCATTGTAAAACCTAAATGGTTAAAATTTTCTTTTACCCCTTTCAATTTTCAATAATAAAATGTGCCTCACTTTTTATCTTTTACAGTTTTTCAATTGTTTTCACCAGAAAAGTTTTTTATTTTTCACCGACGAATCCAAAACGTCATAATATCCATACATAAGAATAAGAACACAGCATGCAAAACCCTAGCAATTATCTTAATGAAGAGACTAACCCCTTATTTGGCAGATATTATTGGCGACTACCAATGCCGATTTTGGGCTGGAAGGTCAAGGATAGATCAAATATATACGATCAGGCAAATATTAGAAAAAAACTGGGAATTCAATCGGGAAGTTCACCAAATCTTCGTGGATTTTCAGCAAGTTTATGATTCCATAAAAAGAAGCAGGTTGTGGCTGGCTATGCTAGAAATGGGCATACCAAGAAAACTAGTGGAGCTAGACAAACTCATATGCATAGGTAAGGGTAGGAAGTAGAACGCCATTCAGAGTAACAGCAGGGCTCAGACAAGGAGACCCCCTGTCACCGTTGCTGTTTATTTGGCCTTTGAACCGTACAGAGGGCTTTGCTAACCAAGGCACATTCAGGTATTTTCACACACACACACACACACACACATATATATATATATATATATATCGTCTAACATCAGCCGTTTTCTGATAAATAACTACATTACTGTAGTATGTTTAACTGTGCCGACAACAACTACTTCGAGGGCAAACACCCCTTCCCCCATTGAATAACGTCAACAACTGTTATCACCATAGTAGTGGACAGAGAAGACAGACAACGAATGACAGCAGGAAAAGCTAGTAGTTCTAGAATTACCCAGACAACTGGCAGTTCCAAAATATAACAATGTCTTGGTTGAAGTAGTGGAATTTCACTGCTGTTTTACATTCGTGCTATAAAATATAATAGAGTTTCAAATATACTGAAAAGATATCAGATTCTAGGATCTACATTAAACTAATAATGATAAAAGATAGATTTTCATATAAGGAGCTCAGATTCTCAATGTCTGATCTTTGGTTCATGCAGTGTGAATCCCTTTTTATTTGAATCATTTCATGAAATTTGAGTTTGAACAGATTCGGTTCAATAACTAAAATTCAGGCTTGTTCACAGTTGAATTGGGTTTTCAGGTCAATGTTTTTTTCTGTACTTGGGATGCGTTAGTTTTTCTTACTCTGATCTTAAGGGCTATGGCTTGATACACTTTTATTGTATATTAGTGATATGAGAGAAAGTTGGAATATCGTTTGCTACATAAAGATTTTCGGGACCATCTAATGCGTAATACAATTCTCGTCTCTCACAAATAAGATATCAAGGAAAGGGATATTCCTTTCAACTTCATATTCAACAGTATGCTTTCATTGACGGATTTAAGAATGTCAAGGGCCATTTGGGCATTTTCCTCTGGAACGGCAAGAATTAGAAAATCTACAGCTGGCTCCGCAAATGAAATATTGAAAAGAACTTTTTTAAAACATCCACTGTATTGTCCGAAACTAGATTTAAAGAATGGGTAATATTTTGGATCTCACAGGTGTTCCAAATAAGTTTTTGTAAAAATCTCCATTAAGAATGAAGATAGATTGAAAAATAAAATCTAAAACTGATTTGAAAGAACAATATGTTAAGGGGCTATGTGGCTATATAGTGAGCCAATTCTTTCTAGAGAGAAGGAATACTACAACAAAACTGACCAAAATTTAATCAAGCGGTTGTGTGTAATTGTTAATGAACTCACTGAATAGAAAAGAGTACTTGATGAATTAGGCATCATATGTTATGGCATTTGTGAGGATTGTTGTTATGAAAGCTGCTACTTTACTATTTGGACCATTCATTGTAGTACAAATTGGGCTCATTGATAATATGGGTTTGTCGATTTTAGGCAGAGTGTAAAAATGCGGTGCAACAGATGTGTAAGAACGGAAGAACTTCCGTTTATCTTCAGTAATTTGTTTATCGTTGAATAATTTTGACCTGATTTATTTGATTTTTACTGCAGAGTGCAGGTTGGGTTTCTAGGTAAGACAAAATAATATTTCGAATATGTTGATAACTTTATTGTGTGGAATACTACGTAAAGATGAATTGTTCAAAATGAAAGATAAAGACTGTATCGAGATTAAATACGAGAACAACCAAAATATCCACCGGGGGGAGTGGAGGGAAGTGCCAACTCGGCGCGTCTCCAGGTGGCGGATAGGTTGGGGCCTCCGACTATGATTTCAGATGAGGTCTGCAGGTAAAAAGGGGGGTCGTTGAGCCTAAAAACTTAACTGACAGCGCTCAATACAAACCTTGCCGCAGATCAACTTTACCTGTCCCAGCTGTAGTGTCGTGGCTAAGGTATTGCACTCAGTTAAACGACGCCAGGTGAGTCCTCGAGCTAACCTCAAGACCACCTCGTTATACCAACGCTACCTGGTTGTCTGTTGTGGCCAGTGGAGCGGGGGGTCTTGACTTGACCACCTGGACCAAGAGGAAACAGCCTCATCAAAAATTCTAAATCTAAACTATGGCTAGATATAGGACTAAGTCTTTACTGGTTTCAGGCTCTGCAGAAGCTGACCGTTACAACTCTAGTTACTCGTGGGTAAAAAAATGGACATTATAGACCGAAAAACAAGACCTATCGACCGATCGATTTTCCCAAATCGAGAAAACCAGGCGGCAGAGACGATCCACTGAAAAAGGGTCTCAGTGGAGCGAAAGTGCGAAAGTACCTGCGACTCCTCCATCAGCACCTGAGGATGCCAGGAAACAGGCTCTTAAGCACATAACCCAGTCAACCCCGAGGGTAGCACCGAGCGACTCTCTTCCCTAGAGGACATTCTAGTGGAGGAGCTACGCCGCAGTAAGGAGAAGGGGATCCATTTCACCGGCATATAATTCCGCTGTGGAATGATGATGGTAGATTGTGGATCAAAAGAATCGGCAGACTGGCTTATAAAGTCAGTGCCGAAGCTGAGCTTTTGGATGGGACCCGAGTTGGTGGCATTGTGTGGGGATAAAATCTCCAAATCCATCACCATAACCTCGTTTTTCCCAATGTGCCTTGACATGGAGACGGAGAAAATCCTCTGACTTGTCGAAGTTCAGAAATCCAACCTCATACTGGGGCTTGAAAGGCTCTACACTCCAAAAAGGAGGAAAAAGGATCAGTACTCACGATTGGGATTGATCACCAATCGAGGGAAGCTCCAAAGGCAGGAGGGTGCGCAATGAACTTTCGGTTCGGACGCATCCCAGTCTCAGGGCTAGGAAAGAGAGGAAACCCTTCAAAGATGTGGAGTTGATTATCCAGACCTCAGATGAACGGATTCACGACTATCAGAATTTCCAACCATTAGCATTACTCCGCTCGGCTTTCCCGATTAAGACGCCACGAGAAGAGTCGAAAAGGTTGGCTTCCCTGTAGCTTTGCAGGAGAGGGATCCGAACCATATGTGAAATACATTGGCTCGGCTCCTTTCAGCCTTTGAATCGAGTGCCAAAAAAGTAACTTTATTTTTTCAGCGATTGAACTAGAAAGTAGACTTTTCAGAGCCTCATTTGACATTCGAAAGTTGACACTTGATGCGGAGCGAGCGCAAGCACATAATTACCGCTCTAGAGCGTTTTCGCTTTCTACCAATAAAAAACGTTAGCGTGTCAGAAGGTTGTTACACAACGCTAGTTTCAATAACGAGTGTGTTTTCAGAATTGTTTGATAAAGACATTATTTCTCAAAAACGATAAGTTCAAGCGACAAAAGTGATCTCATGTCGTCGAAACTATAAGTGAATACTTTGAGCGGAAAGTATTTTGCCGCTCGTGGCGAATTTCATGCATGCACTAGTGGCAAAAAATTACTTTCTGCTCTTAATATTCAATATATTATTATTCGTGAAAGTTTGTTTCTCTAGTGATTTCAACAAGAAAAAAAGAGTTCATTGCTACATACATATGCATAGAGTAATACAAAGTCACTTACTTAAAAAAACGAAACCCTTATTAGATTTCTCTAGTGTCTGTCCGTCTTTCAAAGCAATTTCCTCCGGAACTCCTGAAAGGCGAAAGTTGGATTTAATTTGGTTTATTTTGTGGACCCTATCAAAAAATGGAGTTTTTTGTTTCATTAGCATCATTGATATATTATGTAAAAGAACTCATTATAATACTAATTTATTTATTTTAGTCGGCTCAGGGACATTAAGCGAAATATACGAAATTTACCATTGCCACTGTTATTTATGAAATAACTGTGCAGCATTTGAAAAAAATATGGTATATAAGCCTTGAAGTGGCAACATCGCTGGTAGTGTAGTGTTTATATGATTTTTTCGTCGACATTGAACTCAATTTTTCGGAGTTTGTAATAATAAACAAATAAATAGAAAGGTGTTGAAGTGACCTAAGAATGTTTAAACAAAGAATGAGATAAGATAGCAGCGAAAAAGTGCGAAAGCAGTAAATAAAGAACCCGTGGAGAGTTTAATTGATGAGGAGATTAAACTGAACTATCTAGCCAAGAGTAATATCAAATTTTATTTCGGCGTTGCCAGGGTGTATCAGAATTATAGAGACTACGGAAAAGATACAAAAGAAGTACTTAATAAAATTCTTAGTGCTGATAAGAGGCGAATATCCGAATGGATCAAGTGGATGAACCTTTTTCTTATACCTGAAATAAATTGCTGATTTGGAAAGTAAAAGGAAGAGGACGGAACAAGGAAAACTGATATTTGGAAAGAGTAAACGAATAAATAGAACCCCAACTAAGGCGAATAGAAATATGGATGATAAAGTGGACATATTATTAAAAGAATTGCGGGAAGTGAAGTTGGAAATGGAGCATGTTAAAGAAATAAAAAGTGAAATTAAGCAAATGAGAGAAGAACTTTGAGATTACAGAGAAGAAGTCGGCTGTGACAAGAAAATTGCAACTTACGGAAAAAAACAGGAATAGGGATATTTGAAAAATAATGTGGATATAATAGAAATAATAATAACAAGAATAAACGTAAATATATGGAGTTGAGAATAGGAACATGTGATGTACGTGGCACATATGAGGAAGGGCCGTTAAGAAATCTGGCGGACGTAATGGGAAAGTGTGAGTTAAATGTACTCGTTCTTCAGGAAACTAAACAACTACATAATGAGATTATAAATATTGAAAAATGCACCTTATGGTAAAGCAGTGGTGATAATAGATATTTTGGAGTAGGTTTTATACTTAATGAAAGAGTAAAAAATCTCATAAGTTAGACAAAGAATTCTACTGGATGGAAGTTTCTCAAAGGAGTTTGAGGAGAAATTAGATTGAGACAAGGTGATCCACTTTCAACGGACCTGTTTGATATTGTGCTGGGGGCTATAGTTAGAAGAAGTGATATCCAAAGATCTGGAATAATTTACCATCATAGAGAGCCATGTATAGCATATGCAGACGATTTAGTGCTGTCAAACGTTTCAGACAAAAGCGATATCATCAGATTTAAAACTGCCCATAAGAATTATATGTTTGAAGGAGTAAAGGAGTTCGAGTATTTTGGGTTGATAATAACGAAAAAAGGTCAAGAAGATAGAAATAGATAAAATGATAATAAAAGGGAACAGAGGTGTTGGATCCCTTTCGATAATATTAAGAGCGAAAAATACTAAAAAGCAGCTAAAATACGTGTGTATGAAACTATTGTAACGCGGGTAGTTTATCATGTATTTACTGTTATAATTTCTTTTAGTTTGTATTTGTTCTAGTTCCTTATTTCCTATAGTTATGTGTTTGGAAATAAACCATTGGAAGCAATTTGTGAACTTTTGAGTCTTACGCAAGTGAACTCACCCCACAACGTTCAGCATAGGATTAAACGTTACACTATCATCAAACCTGTTGTACTCTATGCATCAGAAACATAGACAATGAATATGCAATCAGAACAAAAATTACAAATTTGGAAAAGGAAAGTTCTTAGAAAAAATTATGGAGGAATAAAAGTAGAAGGAGATATGTGGCGGAAACATACAAACAAGGAAATAGATTACTTATATGGCAAACCTACAATTACAAAACAAGTCAGAGCCCAGAGAGTCAGATGGTTAAGACATATCACCCGACTACCAGATAAATAATTCTTGAAAAGGTATTGTCTAAAGGTGGTTGAATTAAAAAGAGAAGGGGACAATCCAGGAAAAGATGAATGGAGGAGGTAAGGAGTGACATATTTATATAAGCTTTCACTCATAGTTTACAGAAAAGTAAGTAGTCGTTGACATTATGCATTATTGCAAGATTTTGAATAGATGTATTTATTATCTTTACGAGTTTTCTAATGACGGCCGAGAGCTGAGGAAGGTTTATTTTTACAGTGTTCTGAAGATTGTTGATGTTGTTTTGATATTGCTTCAAGCCGACTAAATCAAGTGGACTATTTCATACGTGGGAATTCAAAATTACCAAAATTGTAAAGAAAGCAAAGTATCACCTTTATAAGGTATGCCTTGTTCATGAGCTAAATGAAGACGACTTTGATCGGCGAACTCAATTCAGCGAGCAAATACAGGAGTTATGCATGAATGATAATAATTTCATGCCTATGGGAAAAACTGTCTTTATTGGGCTACAGAGAATCCCCGATGGATATGGAGAAGGGCGGATTGAGTGGCCTGCCATATCGCCAGATTTGACACTCCTAATTCACTGCAAAATATACGTTACGACACCGGCGAGTTTAGAAGAATTACAAGCGAGAATTTCGTCAGAAAATACATCGTATACCTCCAGAAGTTATTGACGATGTTCAAAAAGAATTTATTAGTCGTTTTGGTTACTGTCAGGCAAAATTTCAAGATTTAGTAAAATTGGAAATAATTCTTTTCAGTTTCTTTTATTTAACCTACATACGCTAATATAATCATATTTTTGACGCTGTGTCCGTAGAATGACACGCGCTTTCAATTGGCGTGATCGAAATTGAGTGTCGCCCTTTAAGAAAATTGTCGATGACGTCATCCACTGAACTAAAACTAAATATACAGAAATACACATAATTTCATCAGTTGCAAAAATATAAAACCACTAATGTTTCTCGAAGTTCTAAATGTAAAGAATGATAAAAGAATTTGCAAAAAACTCCTTTCCACATCCACGGATGTAATAGGGGCGATTTTTGTTGATTATTACAGGATTCAAATCAATGGACTCTCCCTCTAAACTACTATTGGCAATACAAGTAATCCTGTTATTTGATCAAGGTGGCCGCGATCTCGTGGGATATTACCACACACGACATAGGAGAATTCAGTGAATCTACTCATTCAACCAGTTTATAGCCAAAATATGAATTTTATTCAAGTGATATTTATATATATGCTCATTTAACGAAAGCAACATACTTACGAAATGTCAGGATCATAACCTAATTTTCATTTATTGACTTCTTAAACGTCAGAATTGAGGAATCTGAAATTAATCACATTGACATATTGACATAAAAATTCAACATAACCTGTAAAACATATCTTTATTTTCGATTTTAAATATGACGTTACCATAGAAGACTAGGCTGCTTTTGTTGAATGATGAATATATCTACATATCACTTGAAGAAAGTTCATATTCTGGCAAAACACTGTTTGAATGAGTAGATTCACTGAATTCTCCTATGTCGTGTATGGTAATATCCCACGAGATCGCGGCCTCCTTGATCAAAAAACAGGGTTACTTGTATTGCCAATAGTCGCCTTCCATTTAACGAGGCGGTTGATAATTTCCGAAAAAACACTAGCATCAGAGGTTCCAAACAATTATGTAATGTAATAACCAGTATGGCGCATTGGGAACATCTGATTTTCTGTAAGGTTTAATAAAATAGGTTAAAGATTACTTCAAACTGACAAGTACCTAATGACAGAATGGAAAAGAATAACCAGAGAGAATAGATAAAATAAAAATTTTTAACATTAACTGACAGATCTGTCAAAATATATATGAAATTATTTCAAGATGAAAGTGACATATTAAAAAACTCATTTTTTGGCAACCAGCACATTTTTGTAGCCTCTGGAATTTGTATGTTTGTCTCTCAGTTATTTATCAAACACGGATGTCCTATAATTTTTAAAATACGGCTGTCTTTTTGACGTTATTTTTCCTGGATCCATGTAACATAGCACAGATTAGTTAAGTGGAAGGCGAATATAGCTACTTGGTTAAGTAATTGAAATACATAAAAATTATTTTAGACATTTTATTATTAAAAATATGTAAAGTATGATAAGTATTAAATTTATATGATAATGTAATTTCGAATAAACGAGAAAAGCTAGGAACTGGGGACTGGAAATACCGACTGTCATGTACCTCACCAAACGGTAATAAAATAAATTACTTTATAATGGGGTATTCATGAAATAGCTTAAATCTTAGATTTTTGAAACATTTACCAAACAAAACCTTTCAATTATGCAAAATGTATACCTATTTAAAGGAAAGATATATTCAAAAATTTAAAAAATGCATACCTCTAATGGGCAAAATATGCGCTTTGCATTTTCGAGTTAGGTACCTTACTCATCATTAGGAAGACATCAATATTAATAGTTGCTTCAAACTTATCTACTGTTTGTTGCTTTAGAAAATTTGTTTCTACATATCAAATACCAAGTTTTTACTCTCTACGACTCCAAAAAGAAGCATAATAATCTTAGCTTCTTCAAAATACAATAAATTAGCAAATACCACTTGTATGTAATCAAGATGAATTATCTGCTGGTTAATGTACCAACACATTTTTTTGACCTTTTACAATCTCTCGATTATTATGAAATTTTTAATCCTCTATTAATTGTCATATGATCCAATTCAACAAATGAGTATTTGATTGCGCTTGGTAATTCTGTATTCCCACTTATGAAATAGTCCACTTAATTTAGTATGTCGGCTTGAAGCAATATAAAAACAACATCAACAAACTTCAGAACACTGTAGAAATAAACCTTTCTCAGCTCTCGGCCATCATTTAGAAAACTCGTAGGTGAACATATTAAATACATCTATTCAAAATCTGACAATAATACATAATGCCAAAGACTATAAAAAAACTAATTTAGAAAAATTTAAAATACTTCTTACTTTTCTGTAAACTTTGAGTGAAGGCTTATATATATATATATATATATATATATATATATATATATATATATATATATATATATATATGTATATATATATATATGTCCAAGATAAGGATGTCTATCATTGAGTTCTCGGAAACCATAAAAACGAAGTAAATATTGGTAAACATGAAAACTCAATATAAATTTGATGTAATTGTACATTTTCTGGAGATCTTAATATAGAACTTTATTAATATATATTTAAGGTATTGAAAAAAAATAAACGAAAAAAAAACAGCCTTGAAGCGGAACGGGAACTCTATCCTTTATATTCAACAGCCCAAACCAAATCCTCTAACCACAAGGCTATGACACATGCACTTAAAAATGTACAATTTGCATGTAATGGCATGTAAGTATATCAATCAAAAGTATCTTACACTTCCATATATAAAAAACTTCTCACAAAGCATACAAATGGTTTTCGAAAAACATAATATACCGGTTGGTCATAAAGCTTATAATCTTCTGAAAAGAACATATAGTAAACTAAAATCAAATAACGAAAAGAATAAAATTACCTACAGCGTATTTGAAATACCATTCAACAACTGCAATAACACATATATCGGTCAAACTAGCCAATACCTCATAAATCTACTCAAAGCTAGGTCGTAAATATGACAAAAAAAATAAAACCGCAGTAACAATCCAAGAAGAAAAAAACATACTTTCAATTATGATGAAACCAAAATTTTAACTACTGAACAAAATTCATATAAACGCGAAATTCTGGAAACTATCTATATTAAGAAGAAACAAAACACAGTAAACTATACAACCGATAAAAATAAACTAAATATCATATATAACAATATTCTATAATAAATAAAACAATATGTTGTCTCCAAAACACCCGTTCCAAATTAACACAAAACAGTATCTGTACAAAATATCAAAAATCAGTTTTGTCAAAAATTTTCTCCTTATCTAATATAAACAATTTCATCGTAAAAACAGGAACAAGATATCACAAAAACAAATTTTACGATAACCATGAAGAAGAGGAAAAAATACCAACGCTATGATAAAATAAGGTGCCAATACCTCTTTTATCTAGAATTAAACTTCAATGTTTCAAGAAAGTAATGTTTTCTTTCTGTGCATTTTATGAAAAATTGCTTCGATCAAAAGTTGAAGGTACTGATTTTATCTATAACCCAAAATTACTTTTGATGATATTCACGATACGGCCCTTTTTGATAATTTTTTGAAATGTTTGGACGGTCGCCATTTTGAAGCTACTTACCCAATGACAAACTCGGCCGAGATATTTAAGAGATTGGAGCAAATTTAATTTTCTTGGGGATGCAGTCATGTATTCAGTAAAATTCTTTGAATTAAGCCGAGCTTTCGAGAATGTTTATTCTCTTCTTCAGGGCAAAAACTACAAATCGTTACAAAATTATTTCAACAACAACTTAATAGTATTATAAAAATACTTACAATCGTGAATTTAGAATAAATTAGCTAAAAACTGGAAAGATTTCATAGCCATCAATTACAAATATCATTATTCATATTATATATATATATATATATATATATATCATGGTAAAATATTAAGTTAGAAATTATCTAGATTTAGTTGATAAAAATGAATATTACTGAATGATCTTTATATGTTTGTAGCTATTTGAACAAGGAGCACACTTAAATTAAAATTATTATTCAGGCAGATACAGGTTCAGTGTAAAAAAATATTATTCAATTTAAGAATATTGCATAAATACATACATATATACCCGTACATAGGCTAAATTACTTTTATTCTGGGCTTAAGCTGACAGTTAAAAGAATAAGATATATAATATAATTAAAAATTTATATTTAAGTGTAATCATATTCTCTCACAATACGACACACATAGGTAAGTTAAACATGATTATTCTGGAAAGTGAATTGATACTTATTCACTCAACATTTCTAATGTAAATAATATCCTACCTATCCATAGATCTCTACATTACATCAATGAACTCACTAATAAACTTGTTAATATTTTTAAGGGGTATAATGTTATAATTGCGAGAAAGAATGTAAAACCAGTAGGTATCCAATTTATTTTCTAAATTAAAGACTCCTTTAAAAATAACAGAGAAATCTGGAGTAGTAGGTATATAAAGTAAATTGTCTAGACTGTGAATTATCATATATTGGTCAAACTTCCAGGAATATTTCGGGAAGAATTACATATCATAAAAGTGATATTAGACGAAATAAAAAATCCTGTGCCTTGACTGAACATGCTATCAGTAAGAAACATAGTATTGATTTTGATAATACTATTGCTCTCTCTCTTCTTAGAAATGGTGAATATTAAGAAACATAATAATACTATGAATAAACGCTCAGATATAAAATGACTTATTTTCTCAAGATGTATCTCAAAATTAAAATATGTATAGTTATTATTTATGCATAGTTTTGTATGTATATGTATATGTATATGTATATGTATATGTATATATATATATATATATATAAAGTTGTTATTACTTCCGGCAAAACCGGAAGTTATTTTTTTATGAAAATATTTTCCAAAGATAGTTTAAACTCTCTAATAGACACCGTAAAAGTTTCAAATCGATAGCTTTTGTCATTCTCCAGAAACTTCTAATAGGCCATGACCGTGGGACACCCTATATATATATATATATATATAAGCGAAAGACCACTACTCACTCATCACGAAATCTAAGAAACTACAAGTGCTACAGGTCTCAAATTTTGCATGGGCTTTCCTTTTAGAATTTAGGTGCTCACTAAGACGAGATTTTGCAAAATTCAACCCCTAAGGAGGTAAAAATGGGTGTCAATGTTTGTATTAAATTTCTATAGCTTTAATAGTAGAGTTTTGCCTGCACATTAAAGATATTTAAGGAAAAATATGTTTTCACCGATGTATTACTAGAGGTCTAAATTAAAATATAGGCTACATTTCATCGCGTCTGTCTGTGTTTCTGTATTTTTTTACACGCATCACGCAAAAACTATTACAAGGAATGGAATGAATGGAATTGAATGCAGTTTTCCACGTGCACGATGTCGCGGGCAAAAGCTAGTATATTTATATTTAAATATACGCGCGGTGGTCTCTAGTGATCTAACCGTTCAAATAGGAAGAAAAAGTTTCAAATAAAAATTGTTTCTTTTCGAGTGTTCTTTCTGTGGAAAATAATTTCAAAGATGGCGGATCTCCGGATATACCGGAAGTAAACATCAACTTCCTTATTTTAAATGGAACACTATGTACGTGTATTTTTACATTTTTGAATTCAGCATTGATTTTAAGGTCCAGTTTGTTGTCTACGGAGTCTCCATTTGAAGTTATTCGATAATCTTTAGAAAATTTTACATTTGTAGTACTTTACAAAAGTTACTTTACATGATGTTTTCGCTGTTGAAAAGACTGAAAACCTACTTTTGTTTTGAAGGTAGCATTGCTTCAAAAGAACAACTTGCAATTTTCAAAGTTGAAGAGTTTGAAACATGCAAAAGTTATTAAAAACGATAAATTAATAATCACTTTTAGCCTTGGCTCTAGCTAATGTGCTTTTGAAAATATTATGTCAAAAGCAAAATATTTTATTTGCAAAATAGGCATTGTTAGAGTTAACCAATCCTTATTTAATTAAAAATACTAAAATTGAATTAAACGATCATTTATAATGGACGTAAGGCGTAAGATATGCGTAATGGATAAAGTTGAACACTGGAAAATAAGTAAGATCGTTCACAATAAGCACTTATGTGTTACGGTAGACCTTAAGATCTTACGGCCGTACGTTAGGCGGACATATTGTTGGACAATGTTCAACTTTACGTGCGGCTTATGAGAAATTAAGGAACATTTTTAGGGTATTTGGATTTCTTGGGTTGAATTATTCGTCGGTTGGTAAGTATCGGTTCGCATTCTTGTATATTTGAAGAATCATTCTTCATCATGAAGTTTTAGTTCTAGTATTAAAGGTCGGTATTCACCTTTCTTTTCTTAATCCCTGTTTATTGGACGCACAATCCATCGTCTAGGTTTTTTTACACAAAATCTTCCTTGTATTCTACGCACTGCTAATAACAAAACCAATAACTGCATTTCCAACTCCATGGCGTTAAAGTTAGTATACCTACACCAGAGAAAACCCCCAGATGAACTATAGCCGTCAAATTATTTCACACATGCGTAGTAACTAAGCTTTAACGTTTATTTAAAAAAAATGTAAAGTTTATCTTATGTGTTATGTAGCCTTACGTCTTACGTCCATTATAAATGGACACTTAGACGATGACAGTAAGTGAATGCATCCTATTCAATTTAAATTTATCGTAACAATATCGAAATTAGCTCAAACACAATAAAAAAAAATATATAATATCCACACTCTATACCCACAAAGCTACGTTTATGGAGCCATTTTTGGCTATGTACTGACCGTTAAAGAAAATAGCACATCTCGTAGATTGGCTGATATTTTTCCTTTCTCATTCTGGTTCTACTGTACGTCACAGATTACCATATGCTTAATTCGGGTATCGAGTCTATGCTGACTGATTCAGGCTATCTAATATAATAAAGTGTCTTCATTGACTGACGCTTACGATTACATTAGTTCTAATAAGAATGCTGCGAATAAAACTAACAATAGCAGACTAAATTTATGTCCAATCAATTTTCACACAAGATGTTGTTTAGATAAGTCATATATTATAGCACTGAAATTGGTTTAAACATGAGAAGCCACTGGATATGTAAAATATATCAGAGTAAATAATGACTGTCTACGATATAATTGACAACCTAACCTAACCTAGAAAAAAGTCACATATTTTACTATATTCAGAATCCGGCGGATTATTCAGGTTATGGAGCATTCGCTATCTATTTCGCAACGTTGTTGTGCAGTACACATAGAAACAAAGACATCGCCCATCGAAAGTGAAATTCATACACAAATATCATGTTTTTCCCAGTCACAGATTTATACAAAACTATTAATTCGATTCAAAAATCATGTTAATACATTTCTTAAAATATGAGCTAATAGCATGTGAATTGGTTCCTTATAAATGTGGATCAAAATATTTAAATATAAAGGTTTTCACTTACGTATTTTGATGGCTTCATGCACACACTCACATAACCTTTGCGCGAAAGTAACTAAACCAGCTGAATACGAGGTATGACTCGCATGACTAAACTAGCTGCCGCAGTGGCCCACTCTTTTGTGTATCGCTATCCCTTTTTACTAACAGACTTATTGCTATCGGAACAACTTAAACCAGGAAATAACAGCCCCGCTCTCCCCCACGAAATATTAGATGAACTGATTGAAAATATCTGTTATACGTACAATGGTTGGTAGTAGGCCTAATGCACTACAGAAATATGTGCTAGGTACCTACCTATATGATTGCTATCGCATATTTAATTTGATAAGAAAGATTCAGTATACCGACAATCATAAAAATAAATTTTACCGATTATTAATTAATCATGTCAAATATATTTAAATATCAGATATTCGATTGAAAGAAACAATATGATCAACTTCCCAGTATAGGAAGTTATTGTAGTGAGTCTGATATTCCGAAATAGGAATTTTGAAAAATCTCCACGTTTAAGCGATACCCAGAGTCATAAAAATGGTTTAAAGAAATATGCATATGTGTCCGTTTCTGTTTGTACGTATGTACGGTGTAAAGGGTGGGCAAATTTTGATGCTTTTAAAGGATAACTATATGTCGTAACTTGAAATTTAAGAATCAAATTGGAAGTCCAGTTACACCACCAGATTCTACTCTAAGAAGTGTCTGGGGAATGTGAAAATGATTTTTAAATAATTTCACAAATTAATAGGATGAAGGCATGCATCACATACGCACATAATTGATTTTAGGTTTAAATTGAAAACAAAAGACGACAGCTAATTTTTCTTTTCACCTTTGATTATATCTAAAAAAAGAGATCGAGATAGATTTTTTTTCTATTTCTTGTAGTTACCAAGTTAACCTATAAAAACATCGAAATTTGAATTTTTGTTACATTATCCAGAGAAAGAAAAATGATAGAGACATTAATCGATACAAAAGTACATAGTAATAAGCTGATTCATCTTTGCCCAGTATCTCTAGGCCATTTTTTTCATACTTGGGTTATTTATCTTTTATTATTTTTTTTAATTTACTCTCCAAAATATCGCTCCTCCTGGAGGAATTGCTAGATTAAGGGACATATCCAAGTGAACGAAAATAACCAGCAACACTACTGCTGACACGAAACCTCAATTATTCTTAGAAGAGAAAACTGGTGGGGATACTGAGACGGCAGTTCAGGCAAAAAAATAGGGGTTCTTCTCATAAGTCCTGTGTGAAATATTCTTCTTTGAACGTGTTCCCAACGGAGAAGGTACACAATTTGACTGTATGGTTTCATTCGTATGCATTGCCAGTGTTTCCAATATTTTTAATACAATTTTTTTGCATGAAGATCCTATTTTCAAGGTCCTCTACACAGGGTCCTGCAATTTCAGCTCTCGTCTTTTACAGCTTAGTTGTTAGTTAAGTTATGAATTTGATATGTTGCAATTTTTATCTGTAAACGCATTTCATTATTTTGGATTATACCTAGTTTCCCAAAAATGTTGTGACATCGTGTACTTTTTCAATTGCATCTTGTTGCTTATTTTAATACCTCTTATGGTTACTTACATGCTCCTAAAATGAAATCGTTTTAGTTATGTTCATTAAAAAACTAAGAAAGTTAGTTTCTCTACGGTATAAATCCATTAATAATAAATTATCGTTCTTGAATTTTAGAGCAAAGCTCTTTTAGCGAGATTACGTGCCCAGAGTTAATCGAGAAAAATTGTAACGGGTTGCTTTTCTTTAAGAGGCTTGATCGTCATCAGACGCGTGAACAAATACAATATCTATATCTTGCACCCTACGCTACGATACGTATTCAAGGAGAGTGAGAGGGAGTGGCCATACAAGAATTCCAAAAAATGTCGCTGAAAACTTTGGAAACAAGAGCCCAAAATCTTCTGAAATTTGATGAGTACCTATTGATAAAATAATTTTCTTATATAAGTCTGTAATTGAAAATTATAATGCAATAAATCCACAGGAATACCTACTTATTGATACAACGAATAGTACATTTTATACTGCTGAGCTTAGGTAAAGGACTTGGTACCAGAAACAAATATAGAGTTTGATTCAAGACACAAAAATGAACTAAGAAATAATTTTTATCATTTGAAAAAATAGTAGTACTGTGGTAGGTATAGTGCTAACCGACACGAGGATGAAAAACGGCAAAACATTAGATAGTATACCCAGCTTTCGTTTGTACCAATTTAGAAGACATTTGCTTAGCATATCAATAAGTATGCCTTGTTCATTAAAAAAGAAACAGAACGACATAACAAATTAAATATTGTCAAGGTGTGATGACAACATTTAAAAAATATCTACAACAAACAAGATAAGGAACCAACCAATTGAATGTTTTCTCCATTCACGAATAAATTCACAGAAATACTTATTGATACGAATAATCGTTTTTTTTACTTTTGAATTCTTGTATAGTACATGGTACCGGAAACAAACATAGAGTTCGATGCAAGATTCAAAAATGAAATAAGAACAGTTTTTAGGAAAAGTTTCTATGGAAAACGTTTTTTATAAAACTTTACACAAAAACGATTAATTCTTTGAAAAACCATCCAGTATTTTTGTATCTAAATCAGATAAGGGTAATTCCACAGTTATGTATCAAGGACGTGGGGATATTAACACGTATGGTCCATAAACGCTGTTTGCGCCCGAAATACAATAGAATATTATTACAAATTAGTTAGGTAGGTATTATCAATGTTGCTTGAAGTTTCTATACCTCGATATTATTGTACACTGTATAGGGTTATATGTTAAAACCATAATCTATATACCTATTCGAAATTCGAAAGCGTTACCATAGAAAGTAAGTCAATAAGACAAGAATAGGGAGTCACCATCTTTATCTTAAAAAAAAGTGTCTAACAACTTCATCGATTGCTAATTTCGTAGTATATTTTCAAAGAAGTTTTATGTGCAATTTCTTCGAAATGGACAGTAGTGACAGTGACGATGAAATATTTTCCGAAACGCCACCGGAAATTTTGAAAGCAGCAGAAGATGTCTATTACCCGAAAATTCTAAGAAAATATAAGGCAAGGTCTACGATGATTTTGTCAGTTGGTTCAAATTGCACAATGTTAAATGTGGTAACTATACGGAAAATGTATTTTTTGCATTTTCTGGGAAAACTGTGAGTGGAATAATAAGTTATTTTTATCCAGGTATGAGAGTAGTCTATTCTTATAAACTTTTTCTATAAGTTTGGAGAGAATTGGGATTATAGATATTGGTCTGTGACTGTCACAAATATTTTTATCACCCTTATTTTTATAAATTGGTATCACCTTTGCGAATTTTAATTTTGTGGGAAAGTCACCATGTTCAAAGCATTTGTTTATTATGATGGCAAGAGGGTGTGAGATACCTTTTACAAGTTTGTTGCTTAGTCCGTATATGCCCAAAGCAGAACTATTCGACATGTTTTTTATAAAGTTTTCGACTTCTGTGGGTGTGATAGGGGAGAGGAATAATGATTTCCTGGATCTGTATTGTTGAGGAACCTGCCTAATGGGATCTCTATCTGTTAAAAAAATTTCTTTCTAGGTTCATTTATAATATGCCAGATTGCTTTAGAATTGTTTGCTGATCCAATTAATTGTTTGGAGGTGAAATTTCGTTTTTGCTCCTTTATTTTATTTGCCTGAATTCAATGATTCTGGTCTCCCCCTTCCTTTTTAATTTAGATTCTATTGTGTATTTATTTTCTAAGCCAATAACAGTTACCAAGTGTTATTTCGCTAGCTTTCCTAACATTAGTAATACAATTGTCTATGCAGATTTCACTAATTTGAGTTATTCTAGTCGATTCATTTACTAGTAAGTCACATCCGACGGAGCTATCAGTGTCACGGAATTCATTAGTCAAATTACAATCTACCTTAATATTTATGTTGAAATCCCCATAGATAGAAATGGGTTTTTGAGTTTTGTGGATAATATTCAAGATCTTGTTGAGTTTTTGTAGAAAGATGCCTGGGTCTCCTGAAAGTGATCTGTACATACATAGCACTATAATAATTATTACTTCTATTGCCGTCACTTCACAATGTATGTCAACTGAGAGAGAGTCAATGATTGTTAGTTTTTTGGTTTTATACTTGGATTTAACGTAGATTTTAACACATCCATGGTTACTCTGGGTTCAGCAGTAGTTGCTCACTAAGGAAAAATTTTCAATTCGAAAGTATTTGATAATTTCTTGTTTGAGCCAGTGTTCGCACAGACAGATAATGTCTAGTTTTTCTTTCTGGATAAACAATTCTAGTTCTTCTAACTACGAAGGCTTCTAATATTTATGAAAAATGAATTCAGTTCGAGACTGTTTTTTTCTTTACTGTTGAGGGACTCACTTAAAAATTTTCACATCAATGATAGGACTGTTGAAGTCGTAACCTTTAACTCCCACGCCTCGTGGCCAGAATCTAGGATCGTACATGTTTTCTTTCTTGGAAAAAGGAGCTACCACTCTGAAACATTTGTTTTTATCCTCCGTTGTAGACAGTTCGCGGAATGTTATTTCGACATTTTCAAAATGTTGTTTCTTTTCTTATGTAGGCTTCAATTTTTTCTGGTGTGACATGTCTCTTGCATCTAAATAGATATAACCACAGTTTTTTTCAGCGCCTTCGAAACCCTCTTCTTCTTCCAGGGATTCATTAGTGCCCAGTATTTTGGGTAATGATCTCTTCTTTTCAGTCTTCTCTTCACTGGAGGTTTCTCCAAATTTCTTGATGTTAATATTCTGATGTTCAGTTTTCTTTTCCTTCGTCCGGTCTTTTACTTGTAGGTGGTTTACGGCATTTTCACTGTAGGTATCATCATTTTCATTGATGTTCCTAATCACTTCTGATTTGTTTGGGGTTTGTCCATTTGGCCTTTGAGTTTAGCATTTTTTCATTTGGATATTTCCCTTGTTGGTGAATTTTTGATTTTTCCAGTCTGATATGTGATGTATCAGTACTCTTTTGTATTAATTTTTGCTTATATGAGGGTTTATTTTCATTGGCTCTCCCATTTTGTTGTTTCTGAAGAACGTACAATTAGTAACTTAAGTCAGGGATCTTTTCCAGCAATAAGACATTATTTTCGCTTGATTGCCAGTATAAGCTTTGTAATAGCCCATTTTCGCGTTTTATAGCTACTAGAGAATTTTCATTGTCCTCCAGGGACTTAACTTCACAACACTTGATCCGCGTATCATCTAAAGAAGTGAATTTTAGTCTTTCGGAACAGCTTTTATGATAAGCAGCACCACAATTCACGCATATGATTGTTGAACACTGTTTAGATTTGCAACAATTATAATTGGCTTTATTAGTAATTTAAATTGCAGCACTATTTTTCGGTTCACTTTTCTCGCCCATTTTATATGATAGATAGGGGAGAGTTTTTGATCCAAATTTCAGAGACTAAGAGTCGGTGCAACTAAGCTTGATGATTGTCCGCCATGCTGGCATACACCACAAAGGCCCTTCACCGATTTAATCTCCTCTAGCTGTTAGTTATTAAATGAAAGCAAATAAAAACAAATGCAGATAGAACGCTTCTGTTTATTGATATTGAAAATTCTTTACATTCCTTTGTAAAAGTGTCTCTAACTCTCGTTAGCGTGGACCGATATTGATGGTGATATTTTTATTGTACTCACGATTAAATAAGCTTTCCAGAATGTAATGGCACCATGCACTTTGCAGCACTTTCACTTTTACACCACATGTGTTCTAATTGGTTTTTATCGTAACTGAATTCGCGAACTTTTTGTCAAGGAATTTCACTAATATCTCGGTTAATAACGCACCTAGGGGGACGTGGTTCCCACTATTGTATACAGAAAGTTACTCACTACCTACTACAAATACTGACCATGGACGTTTTTGTGTATTATAATAATGGATTTTTTTCTGAAAAATTGGGAAATAGGGAAATGGAAAGAATTCATTTGGTCAAATTCCTTTTAAAATAGCAAAATATTTACAATTTACTACTCCAAAAGTTTATATAAGTCATTGTCTTAGACGATCCTCAGCAACATTGTTAGCTAACGCAGGTGATGATATCCCTAATATTAAGCGACATGCTGGTTGGAAGTCTACAACGGTGGCAGAAGGATATATTGAAGATTTCTACTTAAAATTCATAAGCCAACATTTTATATTACCAATTGTCACATCTATTGGTTCACCAATCGAAATATTAGCCTCGTTCTTGAGTAGTATTTTAAAATAAGAATATTATTATAACTGTGAATATTATATAAGGGATTCATTTGCTACATCTCAGTTATTCAATAAAATGTGTTACGTTCAGATTACATCATTGCAAGTTTCTATTTTATTTCTTTTTTAACCAATGTTCAATTTTCATTTGGATGCAGTAGGTTCTAAGAGCTTTAGATAAGAAATGGCCAGACATTAGTTTGAAAATGTAATATACATAAGGCTCAAAGTTTTTGAATTGATAAGCGTTTTGTTTGATAGCAAATTTTTACATTTGTTGGTAAATTTTATGAACAACCGTTTGGCACTCCAATGGGCTTATGTATTCCACTTATCTTAGCAGCCTATGTCATGTATAATGTGTTAGATATTGTGAATGTTCAAAGCATTATTTATTAATAAATATGTACCTAGATGATTTATTAGTCTGTATATCCAGTGTTGCCAATGATGAAATTTTGTTTACTTCCAATTCATCCAATTTACTATTGAGACTGAAGACGCTAACCATTCAGTAACATCCTCAGATACCCGGCTTATTCTTAAATAACTTTTTGTTAGACTCGTATAGGAATATATCTTTTTCTGGTAGTTACATTATTTTTGTTCATATTAAAAATTTAGTATGAAGATCAACTTAACATAACAAATGAAATATTGTTTTACTTACAATGCAGATCCATCTTTCCGTGATAAGAGTATACATATTTTATCTAAATTATTCATTCATCGCTCAACAGAAATTGAATGAATATTCCGAAAATTTAGACAAAATTATAAATGAACCTTTCATAACAAAGAACATCTCATGGTTTATTTATATAGTAATAGTATTAATAATTGCATTCATTATGCTCTATATATTTTGTAAATGTAAACGAAGAAGACCTACAGGAATGAGCATCGCAGTAGCACCTCATGATCCACCACAACCACCAGATAAAAACGTTGGTCGATGAAAATCCTTTCTACCCAGAAGAAGACCCAGTGTTCATCCAGAATATGAAGAATACGAATTAAATTAAAACACTATGTTTAAAATATTGTCCTATTGTATTGCAAATTTATAATATTTTAATCAATTTAATTTTTATATTTTTATCATTTAAAAGTTTTCGCATAGCAAAAACTTTTTTTTTTAAAGGGGAGTTGTTATATGCTAACCACATCTTGTATAATATTGATTATACTTTGATTAATTTGCGTCACATACTAATTTTAATTGTTACTTATCTAAAATAATCTTCTACGTTCTTCTCTCAGACGCTCATATCAAGTTTCCTATTGTTTTAATGTTTCTCCTTGAAACCTGCAAATTCATCAAAGACGCAATATTTGGTACTTTATTACTAGAGAAACTTCTAGAACCTTTATTTGTAAAATAATCAAAAAGGCACCTGCACTTGTTTACCATAAAGGTTCTGAAACGTAATTAGTGACGTCATAACACAGAAGGTATAAATATTGGATCCTTCTCCACTTCAATCACTTTTGAAGTCACCTTTTAAGTCAGATTGTTGTTTTCAAAATTAAATATTGTAAAGTCAAACTGAACTACAAGTTGTGAAACAAGTTTAAATAAATAAAGTTTTTTAAAAAGTTTTAATTGTTACAAATCCCGTAACATATATATATATATATATTTATTTATTTATTTATTTATTCACCAGAAAATGTTTACAGTCAATACACTTTGGGAAGTAGTATTTTCCAGTAAACCCGTACAGAGGTAATCGCAGTTACCTGTATGTAGGACTGGTGACATTGACTTAAAACTAGAACTAATAACTATAACTAAAACTATTAATTGAATAATTATACATAATAATGAAATTAAGAAATATGCTCAACCTGATTTTAAATAACTATATTAAAATTATTAAACTGTCAATAATTCATTTGCAACCATTTTTTGTATATTTTTGTCTTGCTTTGAAAGTTGTCTATAATCTTGAGCTCATTGGGTAAATTATTGAAAACTTTTGTAGCATTTATTTTACTGCTTTTTTCACTCACTGTTTTGTTTCTTAATGGCAGTGTTATACTTTTGTTTCTTGTACTACTATTGGAATGTACAAACATTTCCTTCAATTCATTAAAGTGACATTTTAAAACCTCAAGTAGATAAATCTGTTTTATATTTCATGTGTTATCGATTGTGATGGAACAATTTTTATTTACAATTTTTATGATTCTTTTTTGATGGTTTTGTAACATATTAAGATAATTGGTGTAGGCACCACCCCAAGCAACAATCCCATAAATTATGATACTGTGTAAAGGAGCATAATATAGAATTCTCAGTGTTTTGGTTGTTATAAATTTAGACATTCTACGAAATACAAATAACAAATATTTTGTTTTATCAATTACATATGTAATATGCTGATTCCATTGCATTCTATAGTCAAAAATGACTCCAAGATATTTATGCCTTTCAGCTCTATTAAGATTTGTGCCGTTTATTATTATACTGATATTATTTGGTACACTGTTACAATAGTTGCCAAAAGTCATAGATACTGATTTCTCTACATTTAGTGAGAGCTCATTTAGTGCAAGATAGTGGTATATTTTTTCCAGGTATGAATTCATTTTGGCTTCTACCCCTTGCCAACTTTTATCAATAGATATCACAGCTGTGTCATCCACAAATGATATGATTGTATCTTTAGGCATGTCAGTAAGTATGTCGTTGACGTAAATGATGAATAGTAGAGGCCCCAGTATAGTTCCCTGTGGCACACCAACACTAACTTTAGACCAATCACTCGCACAACCATTCACTATAGTTCTTTGATATCTATCAATAACACTGTAACCTTTTCCTCTAATCCCATAGTTAAATAATTTATTTAATAGTATATTATGGTTAACAGTATCGAAAGCTTTCGCAAGATCCAAGAAAGTAATAGCTATTGGGGTGCTCTCATCTAACTTTTCATATATCACATTAGTCAAATATTTCAATGCATCGTTGGTACCAATATTCTTTAAAAAACCATATTGTCTTTTGGATAATATATTATTTGTGTGTATGAATTTTATAATTCTGTTAAAAATAACTCTTTCAAAAATTTTAGCTACATTGGAGATTAATGAGATGGGTCTGTAATTCGAGGATAGGTGCTTGTTATTTGCTTTATATATTGGTTTAATATCAGCTTTTTTAGTGAGTCTGGCCAAATAGTTTTATCTATACATATGTTTATTATATGGACTAATGGATCTACAATGTAATTATTTAAAATTTTGATTGTTTTCACATTGATGTTGTCAACTCCTCCAGTCTTGAATTTTAAATTTTCAATGAAGGTATTAACTTCATTCGCGTCTGTTGGTGCAATTAAAATAGTATTCGAATTAATAGGAGGATACTTGATTCTTGATCCGAGTGGTTTTACAATGTTGTTTCTCAGTTGTTCGCCAATATCGCTAAAATAGAGATTCATTGTATTTGAAATCTTGTGAGGTTCATGAATTTTTAGGTTAATGTTATTACTATCAAAAACATATTCGATATTTTCGACTTTCTTAGGATCCTTGCCAAGCTTCCGATTTACAATATTCCATAAATTTCTTGGGTTATTTATATTATTTTGAACTTGTTCACTCTCAAATCTAAGCTTAGCCTCTTTGATTACCTTCTCTAATACTTTCGTGTATTTTTTATATTCATCTCTTAGAACTTGATTTTTTGGTTCTATTTGCCACATTTTATATAAAAATTCTTTATGTTTGCATGAAATCATTATCGCTCTAGTAGTCCATTTCTTCCTAGGTTTAAATTTATTATTCCGTTTTAATTCAGTTGCCCTACTTGTACATACTTTTATAAGATTTATTAAAGTATCTGTAGCTTGGTTGGGATCAGACATCATCAATATTGATTTCCAATTTGTGCTTTTAGCTATTTTATTTAGTTTATTGTAATTAATCCTTAGGTTCATTGTCTGACTTTTTCTAATCTTTAATTTTTCCAATGTTAAGAAAAGAGGGTAACGGTCATTGAATGGATTTGATAATTTAAAATCTCTTGCGTTAATTGCATCTAATTTGATAAAAATATTGTCAATGCATGATCCCTCACTACAGTTTAAGTTAGATGGTCTAGTGATTGTCTGAAATCCAGGAATAAACCCATAATCTAAGAAATTATTAAGAAAATCCTGGCTATAGTTATCAAGTTTAAGGAGATCTGTGTTAAAGTCTCCTATTACCAAGTGATTCTTAAACTTCTTCTTAGTAATCAAATAATTTTTCAAGTTTTCAAGAAATTCAGCCTTTGATAGATCATGTGATCTATACAAAGCTGTGATTTGTAGTTTATCTTTGTTGCTCAGGTGTATAGAAGTATTCAATAAACTTAATCTTCCTACATTAATGATAGAAGTACTTTCAGACAATTTGTCTTGTATATATATCACTACACCATCTGTTATGTTTATATTGCTATTGTTATAAAATATTTTGTACCCTGTTATTCCAAAAAACTTATAATACTCAAGTACACGAGTATCAGTACATACTATAACGCACGGTTTAACTTCGAGACTCTCAATAAATGTTGTAAGTTTTGTATAATTTGCATTCAGACTTCTTATATTCACATATAATATAATATCATTATTGCTTCTTACAAATTTATTTAGTGACTCTAGATCATGGAATACTTCTTCTTTCTTAACAAGATTCATCTGCATGTCATTAATTAGATCCAAGCACTGATACATTAAAATATAATTAAAAAGTCTTATATATTATTTACGTTAGAGATGTTTTTAAAAGTTTATTTGTATATTACCAGTTTCTGCTATATCATAATACATGTACTGTGGCACATCTGACATGCAAGGATAATCCGTCATGTCGATCTGTTTCCTTATTTTATTCTTCAGAATTTCACACGCGTTGGTATCATATGAAAGATGATTACAGTTGAATTTAGCCCGATGGTTATTATAAGCATATAAGCAATTTACACACTTATGAGATTCACTATCACATTGGGTCGTTTTGTGGAATCCGGCACATTTTAAACATGTAGTCTTATTTTTACATTTCTTGGCATTATGGTTATGTCCTCCACAGTTGCGGCATAGATTTGCATCAATGATATCAAAAACTTTACAGCTTTGATATCCAACAAATAATTTACTATTATGATCCTTAATGTGTTTATATATTTGAGAAGACACTTCAAGGATTGCTGTTGTTTTCTTTTTGTTAGGATTGACGTATTACTTTTATTTTATCAACACTCTGTTCGAAATTCCTAGTATTTATATCTGTCTCAAGGTCGCTTATCTCCATATTTGAGCAGTTATCTATTCCAACAATTTTAATTTTAGGATTTTTTATTTCTTCTTTCTCTATTATTATCTTATTACCCAATTCGTTATTTAATAGTTTAGTTGTTGCATTTATACTTTGCTCATTCATACAATTTTTGAATTTATAGATTTTGTTTGTATGGTTTTTTTATTTGTAAGATGGTGAATAACTGATTTTTTAACATCATTATTGTCATTTCCCTCTCTCGTTCTAATGATTATTTTGGGAATTCTCTTTGGTTTTGATTTGGAATTCGGATAATTTATTATTTCAGAATAAGATTTTTGTTTACCTTTATTGTTTTCCTTCTCTTTGGCTAACACCTCCTCTAACAGCTTGATCTTATCCTCTTGAGTAGAATTAATCTTCCTTAATAAAGCATTTTCAATCTTCACACTTTCACTATTATTGTCAATCATGGTTTTATTAAGCACAGAGTCAGGATGTTTGGTTTCAGTTACCAGTTCATCATATAGCTCCTTTTGGGTATTCTCTTTTTTGGTAGTTATTATTTGGGCGATTAAAAACTTCACTGATTCACTAAGGTCATCATCACTGATTTTTGAGGTTAGCTTATTATGATCGTGGTTTGAGCACGTGACTAAGGGATCACTTATATATTTTATATTATTAAGGTTTTTAAATTCACTACTGTGGTAAACGTTTTGACAAATAATACACACTACTGTAGCCACTCTTTGCCTAGGGTGGCAAATATATGTGATTATAGCCATCTATCTACTGTAAAGACCGAAGTCATTTATACAGATGTTCTTGGGGATGCTGTCATGTGATGAATAAAATTCTTTGAATTAAGCCAAGCTTTCGAGAATGTTTATTCTCTTCTTCACGGCAAAAGTCGTGAATTTAGAATAAATCAGCTAAGAACAGGAAAGATTTCATAGCCGTCAATTACAAATGTCATTATTTATATTTTTATGACATTTGTAATTGATGGCCATCAAAACTCCCCTTATCAATAAAAACTTTTATGTAAGAATGACATATTCAGTCATGGGATGGCATTTTCGTCAGGATTTTCTATATTGGGTCGTCTTCTTAGAAGGAGGCTTCTGTTGCTTTTTAATGGAGTTGGCGTTTCTTCTTGAGATTTTGTCCGTTAGGTCTGTGCATTTGTGACTATCACCACTAACCATGCATTGTATCTTAGTTTACTAAACAATATGACATTATGGCATGCCCTTGGCACTTCCTGTCGGTCCACACAATTTCATATATGGACCCACGTCTTCACAAAAAGTGGGGTCTTTAATAGGGATGTAAATCAAAGAATTATCATTCCTCTAGATATATTTTTGAGAGATAGATAGGATATGACGCAAGCCAGTTCTTTCGTCCAAAATTGGGATTGGGAAAAGGTTATATAAGCTGTATGATCGTTGTTCAATTAGGTGTATTTTAAAAATTAAAACAATGTTATTATTTTGTTGATAAGTCTGGAGCTCTGTAATTTCTAAGTATTGAGCACATCTTGAAACTTTTACCAGTAGGGGTAGGTTATTTCTAATGATGTTGGTGAAATTTCCTGAAAGGCAGATATGAGATTATTTGGAGAAACTATGGATGAGTGGATTATTTTCAATCGTGCAAAAGTGATGGCATTAAGAATATCATTTTAATTGTCTTCAATTATTAAATAGCTCTCCATTAGTTTTTCGCAAACTTCTAAAAAATCATCTTGGCTTCAACTAATGCTAGCTTGTCATTCATTCGATGGATTGCTCGTTCAATTTTGTTTATGTCATCATTGTATGTTTTATTTTCGATTCTTAAATTATGAACTGACTCGTTAAATGTTCTGATTAACGATGTAGAAAGTTTTCTATTTCATGTTGATCATTGTTTATTTTGTTAATAATATTTGTGTAGAGTTTGCCGTTAACTGTATCTAGGTGGAAACCTACCGAAATGTAATTGCCTTGAATATACTACCAAATCCATCTACTAATTTTAGTTTGGTACGTTTAGTATCAGTGATCACTTCGTTAAATTTTTATTTTATTGACTTAGATATTTGAGTCAGTAAGTTAACCTGTGTCCTTACGTCAGAGTGAAAGAGTTTCATAGAATGATAGTCAGGTTTGAGTGTGTTATGTAAGGTGTCATGTATTATGTTATTGTTATCAAAGGCAGAAAATAGTCCAGAAATGATTTTTTGTACTAGGAGTGTCCACCTGTCATTGGAAATAACTATTCGGTTTTCATCATGATAGTAGACTCCAAGAGTGTTATTTATTGGATTCGGTATTGGCAGGAGGCCATTCCAACCAGCATTGGATACATGAGCTTCTACATTTGCAGATAAAATCTGGCTCCGTTAGCGTTGCTCCGTCAGGTTAATATTCACTTTTTCCTGGCGTCTACAGTAGAGCTGGCTGTGGTTGAATTGTTTTCTTCTCTCTTCTTTGAGGTTTGGAAGCCACCACACTCAGTTAAGACTTCCTTGTTCTGAATATATATAGAAATCCCACTTCTGACACCAATTTTAGATCTGTTAAATTAGAATATAATCTTTAAAAATGTTCACACTTTAATAATAATATCTTACAAATATTGACGTAGATTACTGGTTACGAGTAATGAGTTTAACTTTAACTAACTAAGGATACAGAATGAACTATTTATACTTTAATAGTGTCCATTAAGCACTATTGTTCACAAGAGTCCTCCAATCATGTGGTTCCACGTTTATTCTTGTGAACAGCGGACATCAATGCTGGGCTGGTGGCGTAATACGCAGCTGATATCAGAGCCTTGGAAAAAAATTTGGAAGTCAGCTACGTCAAGTGACGTAAGATATTATCCCTGAGTTCATACGTAGTTATCAAGATTTGCTATATAACATACTAGCTGTTTTACCCGGCATTTCCCGGGCAAACAGTTTCGTAGATTGTGGATTGGTGAATTTTCAATCCAAAATATTGGAAGTTGAATTAATGAAAAACGCTGTCGCTAGGCAATGACTAGGCATTACCTACACCCCAAAGAAGTAGTCCCAATCTTTATTTATTTATTTATTTCATAAACATATGGCCAATGTCACCCGCGCAGATATAGAAAATTCAATAAAAAAGAAATTATTGTAATCGGATAAGTAGTTTTCGAGATTTTCGTGGTCATACGAAAAGTGTTAACTTGTATATATATTTGTATAGAAAATCTATAAAAAAACATAAAATATAGCCTATGTCACCCGCGCAGATGTAGAAAATTCCATAAAAAAAGAATTATTGAAATCGGATAAGTAGTTTTTGAGATTTTCGTGGGCATACGAAAAGTCCTTACTCGTATATATATTAGTATAGATATGTCTATAAACTCGCCGGCACAAAAATCCGCCACCCTGAAATTTTGACTAAGTTTGATGTTTTATAACATTTTTATTTTTTATCCGATTCTCATGATTTTGTAATCAGTTTGTAGATGCATTTATTGTCCTTAATTATTTTATAAAGTAACATTTTTTGATTATGCTATATTATACAGGAGAAAATCATACTCTTGTTTTTGTCGTAAATTCAAAACTCCCTGTAGAAAAATAGAGGTGGATAATTTTGTATACTTATTTTTTTGTAATCTTTGATGTATTCTAAATATTTTGTTTTTCGATTCATTCCATTATCTCATTTCTGCTGCGAGCTGCAAAATTTGAATTCAGGGCTATTTTTTTAGAAAAACAATCACAAGGTATATCATAAAGTTATTTAATAATTTTAATAGCGTGTATTTCCTCCTCTCGCATCAATAATAGCTTGCAGTCTTCATGGTATCGAATGAATAAGGTTACTTATTCTTTCTTGAAAAATAGACGAACGGCCCTTTCAAGTTGACCCCAAGTTTTCGATACCGAGGAAGTAATTGCGTACATATTTTAGATCTTCTTGATTGATGCCCAGCTTCTGTCAATCTTCTACGTATTGTTTTACTTAATGAACGGTCTCGCTGAGACACCATGTATACTTAAGAAAAAACAGCTTGGTCTTTATTGACATACAACTCCATGCAACTTTGCTGTTGCAATGGTTACATTTTATAGGAAATGTACCTAAAATCTGATGTGCCCACTCACAAGATTTAGGAACAACTCTCAAACGAATTCAATGTAATATAAAACTCATCTAATCAGGTCGTGTGACCATTTATTAACTTTCATCAAAATTGTTGGAGCTGTTTTCGCGCCACAGCCAGTTTTTTAGCTATTGCCTTATATCGAGACCCTGCAAAACAAAAAAGAAAACAATAAAGTCCATTTCTAGATAATCTTGGCAAAGGCAGAGTGACCGACTGAAGTAGATATACTATGAGGGTCCGGCACGAAAAGTGAATTATCAAACAGCTGATAGCCACAGGTTATCTGAAGAGACCATCGTTGCTGGATGGGTAGTTCTGGTACACCCCTCCTGTTTGGTAGAAAGATCGTTACAAAAACAATTGGATGAGAGAGCCAAATAGTGACATAGCGGACAGACTCTTGCAGTTAAGCAAGAGAGAGATATAGAGGGACAAGGAGCTCCGCTGAAAAAAGAGAGACGGAGAATCAGGAATATAGAGACAGATGACCCAGGACTTCTGTCATGGGAAATTCAAATCATCTGTTAAATATTAATGCCAGCTGTAATGTTACTCCATGGACCAATAAATCACGGAACGCAAAATTGGGATGCATCCCAACAGGGGCATCTGTCATGTCAAGATAGACAGTGGGAAGCCATGCAGAATTGGGGCAATGCTGAATGCAGAATGGGTAAATGTGGCTATACAGAATAAGGGCAATGCTGTATGCATAATGGGGAAATTCAGAATAGGGACAATGGTGAAGAGGGGATGCGGAATGGGTGCAATATTATATGGAGGAGTACGGAATAGGGGCAATGCAGCAATCTTATAAGGAATATTATATTTATTTTCCAATGTTCTAGCGCGCGGCATATGTAGACAGAGACGAAGCTATGATGAAAAAAGAATCAGAAGTAAGAGATCTTTCGTAAAGATAAGCGTATGGAAAGAAGCACGGCTGCAAATGATTGTTAAGTGGGAGAACTGTGAGCAAACTATGTAGATATGGTATATTAAATACGTTGATCCACTCATTGAAAAGCCATACCTTGACAGCATCTTGTTAACAAAAGGCAAAGTAGGCAGACGCGAAGTGTTGTTATGGAGAGCGAAGCGAGCACTAACCATATCCCACAACCGGTACGTTTTTCTGGTGCACTTTACAAAGAAACAATAAATCCTCGCATTTAACATAATAATTTAAACTAATTTTTAGATCTGTTATTTATCATAATATACGTATTTATAAACAAAAGGTTTGGGAAAATACACAAAATCCAATTAGAATACTAACGCCATCTATTATTCTTTTTATTAATCGTGTATATGTAAATGTTAACAAAACCGTTTTCGACATCTGTCACACAATCGAGAGTTTACTTTTAAACAATTATTTAGACGAATTCGATGAAAGTTGTGAAATATAATAAGTAATAGTTTTGGACTAGAAACACAATTTTTTTTGGAGCATTTACTCATGAGGCATAACAGTGTACATTTATTCACCTATTTTTTTTGGAGATATTAATCAGTTGCAACCTTTAATTGATAGGCCACTCTACTGTGATAAAACTGAAGGAATCGGATTTCTTTTAGAAAGAAAATTATTATTTACGTCTAGCATCGAAAAATATAATTTTCGATCATCTTCATTTCGCAAAATGAATCTCAACAAGTATTTAAAGATATACTTGATAGAATAAGTATTGGCGAATATATAATAATTGAAGATAATGAAAAGTTAATGACTTATAGTATACAAACATTGCCATCAAATGAACGATATTTTTTCAAATATGCTGTCAGGCTGTTTGCTACTAACAAAGATGTTAAAGAGCTCAATAACCAAAAGTTAAATTAGTTGCGTCAGCCTGTTGCGTTTATCACTACTATTCACAATAGTTGTATGAAGAACTGGTGGACTGGAACGGTCAATGGAGCATTAGATTATGTAGGATACATTATTTATGAAGAAAATTATAGTCCTCCTGAGCAAGTGCCACGAGTAATAATGGTTAGATTTGAAAAGTATGCTCATTCTACCTATGACAATAACGGATGAATTCCTATACCAACCATTACAAAATTTTGTAGAAAAAGTAACACTAATTATCCTAGAAAACAATTCCCACTACAATTAGCTTTCGCGATTACGATTCATATGTCAAAAGGCTTAACGTTAGATAAAGCCGTTGTTGATATTGAGGATAAAGTCATCTATTGGCTTAACTTATGTTACATTTTAGGTACATGTCGAATTTCGATCCTAAAATAGGCTTAATCGTGAGTTCTGGTTTGTTCCATCCTTATTTTCGTTTGTTCCAACCCCTTTCCCAATACAATGCTGTGAGGGGCTGACAACACGACAGCCCCCCCAAATGAAATTTTGACTCCAAAATGGGCTTAATCGTTTGTTCAACGTTTGTTCTGGTTTGTTCCACCCTCATTTCCGTTTGTTCCAACCCCTTTCCCCATAAAATGCTAAGGGGGGCTAGTAATACATGCAACTTCCTATATATCACATTTTTTACTCAAAAAACGCCTAATTGTTTCTTTTACCACTTGTTACGCAAGCTTTTGCGCTTTACTTGCAAGCAGTCACTTTCAAGTCGTTCCATGTTAGTTGAGCTCCAAGTGTAGTGCCCCATGCACGTCTATGTATTTGCTCAAACTAGGACGGCGCGTGGCTAGGGCATCAACCTTCTTATTGTGTAACAATCTAATTGCCGCATAATCATTCCAACATTGCTAAGTATGGCAATATACCTTTTGTAAAATATGAGCATATAAAAACAACAGTTTAAAAAAAGACCTGAATAAATACACACCAAAAGAGTACCTGGTGCTCTACTTGCCCTGGGGATGAATATTCAATATTTTTTTGTTAGCCAAGTTAAGCTTTGGTAAGACAATAAAATGGGAGAATCAAGCTTGAAACATGCCGAGGTCACCGACACTGGAGTGGTTAACTCAAATTTTATAGTGGAAGAAGAATCCGTTAAGCTGCCGGACGACGCCAAGGTGGTGCGGTACCTGATTTTGGTGGCCCTAAGCATCATAATTGGTCTAGAATGCAGTGAAAACTATAGAAGGGGACTAAAGAAGCAGATTTCCAGGAGCATATACCTAAGATCCCAGCTTGCAGACGCCGGACCCCAGGCGTTAGAGGCCTAGCCAGCATGCAGAATACACAGAGATTGCAGCTTCCGCAGGTCTTAGCCCAGTGAGTCGCTCTGTGCTTATTAGAAACTTCTAAGTGAGCGCATGTTTGAGACATTAAGTTTTTTTAAAGTAATTAGGTAGGTAATTAGTCTGGAATTTGGCAACGTAGCACTGGAAGTGATATATTTAATTGAATTTTCACCTACAATCAAATTCAAATTTCGAAAGTTGTAGTGCAAAGCAATTAAAATAATTTGACCACAGTGAAAACGTAAGTTGTAGCAAGCTACCGAAACCTAAAGAATACGAGAAAATCAGTGTAATTGTGATAAGACAAGGAGTTAAACGAATCAAACAATATAAGGTTAAGTATAAAAGCCATAGGAAAACGAGAATTTAGAGTGAGGCTACGTCGAATTTATTTCCGACCTTGCCAAACGTTCGATAAAATTGGAAAACATAGGAACTTTGAAAATTGAAAAGAAAGTAAAATAATAAATAAAAAAATTAAGAACGATAGGTGCTGATAGGAAGAGAACCTCTGAACGGTTGACGTGGGCGATCTTCTTTTCGCAGCACACATCGTAAATAGTTGAGGGCCGGATTGAGAACTAGGAGAGTAGTAGAAGATGAAAGAGCTAGATAGCGACGATACAAGCACGGACGATTATATAAAAAGAAAGAGAGAGGCCGAGATGGAGGGCTTTGAAAAAAGCAAAAAAATTATGAGATCCCCATTAAAAATAAAGAAAAGTACGTGAGACAGTTTTGTTCTAGTACTAAAAGTATTACGCGAGATAAAAAAAGAATTGGAAGATGTAAAAGAGATCAAAAACGACATAAAACAGTTAAGAGGAGAAATGTTGGAGTATAAAGAGGAAGTGAGGTATTTAAGAGAGGAAAATACGAATCTACGAAAGGAGTGGGAGGAAATACAAATAGAAAACGAAGACATAAGAAAAGAAGTAAAATACTTAAAAAGCAACATGGAAATAATGGAAAAAAGAGAAAAGAAAATAATGTTGTAATATCGGGTTTAAAAATAGATACGGAAGATACAAATATTCTGAAAGGGGCAATAAAAAGTCTGTTTGAGCAAAAAATGAACATAACAGTTAAGCCAAAGCAATCATGGAAATTGGGAGAGGCTAATAGAATTGAATTCAGAAGAAGACAAAAAGATAGTAATGGAAAATAAAAGGAAATTAAGAGAAATACCCAACAATAATTTTTTTATAAACGATGATCTAACCAGAAAGGAAATGGAAATTAGAAAAGCGATCAGAGAAAAAGCTCAAGGAGATAAGAGTAACGGCAACGAAGTTAAAATAGGTTATAGAAAACTAACGGTAAACGGTAAAGAATGGAGGTGGAATCGGGAAAAGGAAGCACTAGAAGAACAGGGAACAAAAAACTAGGAGGCGGAAGAGAAGGGAAACTAAACTTGACGAACCAGGCAAAAACAACGGACACGACGAAGAAAAAGAGAAAACAACCTGTAACAGCACTAAATATACAAAAGAAAAAATATGTTAGTCACGGAAAGCTAAGAGAAACAATGGACAAAAAAAGCGAAGACTATGAGGAAAATGGGGAGATGGAATGTGAGAGGTATGTACGAAAAAGGGGGACTTATAAACCTGACACAGCAAGCGGGAAGGTACCAAATGGAATTAATAGCGATACAGGAAACGCACATAAAAGAAACAGATATAACAGAGAGTGATGGTTATACACTATTTACTAGCGGAAGGAACACAAGAAAGTACGGAGTAGGTTTTTTAATAGACAAAAAAGGAAAAGTGACAAATTTTGTACCAGTCTCAGACAGAATCTGCTATATTGAAATAAAAGACACAATGAAAATGACGTTTCAAAATGTATAAGCACCCACAGAAGAAAAAACGGAGGAAGAAAAAGATGAATTTTACGAACTATTGGAGGAAACATATAATAAATTAAGCAGAAGAACAGTACAAATAGTATTAGGTGACATAAACGCAAAAGTAGGAAAAGAAGAAATGTATAAACATATAACAGGTGGACAGAGTAAACATACCGAGAGTAATGATAATGGCAGAAGAATAATAGAATTTGCGGAAGAAAAACAAATGAAAATAATGAGTACACATTTCAAGAGAAAAGATATTTACAAAGGGACATGGGTCTCCCCGGATGGACGTTATGTGAACCAGATTGATCATGTATTAGTAGAAAAGGAATATTGTACTATTATAAAAAATGTGAAGTCAGCCAGAGGTGCAGATATGAATTCGGACCACTACTTGATACAAATAAATTTCTGAATAGAATCGCCACAGAAGAAACAAGCCCAGAAAAGGAAAGGTAGGAAAATACATGATATGGGAAAATTGAAAGATGAAGAGATTCGACATAGATATGTAAACAACATCGAAGACAAATGTAATGAATGGAGTGAAACAGGGAGACAAGATATAAACAAAATGTGGCAAGAAATAGAAAGGACAATCCAAAAAGCTACGGAAGAAACGGTACCAATACTTGAGAAACAGAGGAAAAAATTTTGGTGGGACGATGAATGCAAACAAGAGGTAGAGAAACGAAGCAGGTTAAGAAAGTTAGCAATACAAAAAAAGAAAGAAAAAGACAAAAGAGCTTATGAATAACAGAGGAGGAAAGTAAAGAGCACCCTAAGACTTAAAACAAGAAATTATAACGAAGAGAAAATTAAAAGTACTGAAGAATATTACAACAGAAAAGAGATCCGTAATTTTTACAGAGAAGTGAAAAGAGAAAAACAAGGGAATCAAAGTGGAATCAAGTTCATTAGAGATAAAGAAAAGAACCTTATAGGAGAGGACAATAAGATGAGAGAAAGGTGGAGCGAGTATTTTTGTGAAATCCTTAATAACATAGAAGAAAATGAAAATAAAAAAAAACTGATCAAACAGGTGTGGAGACAAGAAATTCTACCAAAGAGCTGGGAAGCTATTATTTCACCAATTTTCGAAGGGGGGATGCAACTGAATGTAATGACTACAGGTGAATATCTTTATTAGACATAACATATAAAGTACTTGCAACGATTATCAAGATTAGACTAGAAGATTATATAGAACCGCAACTAGGCGATTACCAAGCGGGCTTCAGAAAAGGAAGATCAACGAAAGATCAAGTGTTCATGATGAAAGAAATCATAACAACTTGCTATGAATACAAAATACCATCGGTAGTAGTCTTCATCGACTTCAGGAAAGCGTACGACTCTATTAAAAGAAGCAAAATTTAACAAGTAATGGAAGAACTCGATGTTCCCCAAAAACTGATCAGATTAACCAAAATAACCTTAAGGAAAACCTCAAGCAGAGTGAGAGTAAAAGACGAATTGTCAGACGAATTTGAAGTCACAACAGGAGTTAGACAAGGAGGCCCCTTGTCAACACTGCTATTTAATATGATATTGGAGAGGGTTGTAAGACAAAGTCAATTGAATAGAACAGGCAATATAATGTCTAAAAGTCACCAACTGATAGCTTACGCAGACGATGTAGCCGTCATTGCACGGAATATGAAAGAAGCAAAAAACGTGACAAGAAAAGTAATACTAGCTGCGAAAGAAGTGGGACTTGAAGTAAATGTTAAAAAAGCAAAGTCTTAAAAATAGCAGCGACCGAAACAGAAGAGATGGAAATAAATGTTCAGGGAAGAAGGATAAGGCTGCAGGAAGTAAAAGAATATATTTATCTGGGAACAATGATAACTAACAAAATAGAGGAAGAGAAAGAAGTGAGCTGCAGAATAACGAAAGCTAATAGGTGTGCAGGAGCCATAAATCACCTATTACGATCAAAACATATATCGAGAGCAGGGAAAATAAGACTTTATAAAACCATACTAAGACCAACCCTTTTATATGTATCTGAAATCTGGATTTTAAATCAAAATTTAAAAGAAAATATTCAAAGATGGGAAAGGAAAATACTACGAATAATCTTTGGAGAGAAAAAGACGGTGGAAGGGTACATAAGAAGAACAAAAAGGGAAGTCTATGAGTTATATGGAGAACAGGATATAGTAGAAACTATGAATTAGAAAACAAGAAGATTGCTGATGGTTAGGACATATAGAAAGGATGAATGGGGATCGTACAGTAAAACAAATAGCGCATATAGATGGGAGAAGAAGAAGGGAAAGACCAAGAAGAAGATGGCGGGAAGCAGTACGTGAGGATATTAGAGAGAGAAATATCACAAACTGGAAGGAGATAGCAAAGGACAAAAAACAGTCGAACAAGCTAACCAGGCTCAGGGCCTAAATGGCCTGTTTATAAGCTTTCTATATATAATTAATCTGTAAATGCATAATTAGTAGCATAAAATTATAAGGATTTAAGTTATTTAATTAATTCTATATATTATTTTTCTCACGTATTAATGAGCTGTACGGCACAACAATTTATTGCAAAGTTAGCAAATTTTAAAAATGAGGCCGACAGGCAAACTAAGCGTATTTTAAAAACTTTAGTACCAAAAAGATAAAATATTAGAGTAGAGATAAGGGATAATTTAGTTTTGTCGTACAATAATTTCGTGAAAACACTAGCTATTTATTGGGCATCTATAGAGGCGAGAGAGCAGATTGTAATAAAGGAATTATTTTCAAGTCTAAGTTATAAGGTCATTAGGTGTTTTCAAGTGCTAGGTGTCAATTATAAAATTGCAACTTCTTGCTTAGAGGTAATTAATTCCAACATACTGGAAAAAAATATAATTAGTGACGGAAGCGACACTGAAGATAACAAAACGATGACAGCGGTCGAATTTTTCAATCTAGCTGCGAAAATTGTTCCAGAGCAGTTCGACGGAACACCCGATAGGCTACAAGCTTTCTTAGATGCGTTAGATTTACTTATGCTTAAAGCAACCAACCACGCTGATAATGCGTTGGCGTTTGCTAAAACCAAAATTATGTAATTAAGATGTAAATATGATAATGTAACTTTAAAATCGCAGGGTTGCAGCCAAAATGTGGGTGAAATAAAAAGAAGACTACATTTACGTCTTAATTACATAATTAAGATTACATAATAAGGATATGCTATTTGATGAACATCGGTTCCAACACCAATCTCATCATTGTAAGTCAGTTTATACTTTTGTTTATATCTTTTACCTAGTCTTTATATTACACCTTTATAGATTTTGACTGAAGAAGGAATAAAACAGATTCCGAAAGCTCTCAAGTAAATGTAAAGAGTCTTCTTTTTATTTCACCCACATTTTGGCTGCAACCCTGTGATTTTAAAGTTATGTATATAGTGCGAGATTGAAATTAAATACGCTTTTTAAATTGCCCCCGGACCTGGGGGTCCTGGGAGTTTCCCGGGGCCTGTTCTTCTGGCTGGAGTACTCTTACTTTGCGCGACACGTAGCTTGATGACCGGGTCGAGTTTTTGTAATTTCGCCCCCGGTAGCTAACATAATTATTATTATAGCTACTGTGATTACCTCTTGGATGCCCCCTGAATCTACCCCTTTGAAATCTTGTGTTTCCTCTTCCGCGTCTAGTAGAGTTCCTATTAAAGTATCAAAAGTTAGCCGACGCGTTGTCCATGCTGACATTGACAAAAACGCCTCGTGAGAGGTACCGAATGTTCCAGCCTCCATAACTATTTTAACTCTTTCGGAATCAGAATTATTACTAAGAGATTTAACGGTTGTTTCCGGTACGTAATTTTCGCGGTAGCTGGTACACCCTCAGTGATAGAAGCACGCCTTAAACTCGCCGACAAACTTTCTATTTCACTAGCGAACCGGGATACATCTTTTTGACCTTGTCTCAGAGCTAGCAACTTGGCCGTAACTAGTTTCGAACTTTCACCTTTTATGCGACTATGATTGCGTTCAAAGCATTATATTCTGCGGCCAAGTCCCTTGCTTTGTCGGTTAATTTGGTTTTAGCAAACGCCAACGCATTATCAGCGTGGTTGGTTGCTTTAAGCATAAGTAAATCTAACGCATCTAAGAAAGCTTGTAGCCTATCGGGTGTTCCGTCGAACTGCTCTGGAACAATTTTCGCAGCTAGATTGAAAAATTCGACCGCTGTCATCGTTTTGTTATCTTCAGTGTCGCTTCCGTCACTAATTATATTTTTTTCCAGTATGTTGGAATTAATTACCTCTAAGCAAGAAGTTGCAATTTTATAATTGACACCTAGTACTTGAAAACACCTAATGACCTTATAACTTAGACTTGAAAATAATTCCTTTATTACAATCTGCTCTCTCGCCTCTATAGATGCCCAATAAATAGCTAGTGTTTTCACGAAATTATTGTACGACAAAACTAAATTATCCCTTATCTCTACTCTAATATTTTATCTTTTTGGTACTAAAGTTTTTAAAATACGCTTAGTTTGCCTGTCGGCCTCATTTTTAAAATTTGCTAACTTTGCAATAAATTGTTCTGCTGTACAGCTCATTAATACGTGAGAAAAATAATATATAGAATTAATTAAATAACTTAAATCCTTATAATTTTATACTACTAATTATGCATTTACAGATTAATTATATATAGAAAGCTTATAAACAGGCCATTTAGGCCCTGAGCCTGGTTAGCTTGTTCGACTGTTTTTTGTCCTTTTTTTTTATCTCCTTCCAGTTTGTGATATTTCTCTCTCTAATATCCTCACGTACTGCTTCCCGCCATCTTCTTCTTGGTCTTCCCCTTCTTCTTCTCCCATCTATATGCGCTATTTGTTTTACTGTACGATCCCCATTCATCCTTTCTATATGTCCTAACCATCAGCAATCTTCTTGTTTTCTAATTCATAGTTTCTACTATATCCTGTTCTCCATATAACTCATAGACTTCCCTTTTTGTTCTTCTTATGTACCCTTCCACCGTCTTTTTCTCACCAAAGATTATTCGTAGTATTTTCCTTTCCCATCTTTGAATATTTTCTTTTAAATTTTGATTTAAAATCCAGGTTTCAGATCCATATTAAAGGGTTGGTCTTAGTATGGTTTTATAAAGTCTTATTTTCCCTGCTCTCGATATATGTTTTGATCGTAATAGGTGATTTATGGCTCCTGCACACCTATTAGCTTTCGTTATTCTGCAGCTCACTTCTTTCTCTTCCTCTATTTTGTTAGTTATCATTGTTCCCAGATAAATATATTCTTTTACTTCTTGCAGCCTTATCCTTCTTCCCTGAACATTTATTTCCATCTCTTCTGTTTCGGTCGCTGCTATTTTTAAGACTTTGCTTTTTTAACATTTACTTCAAGTCCCACTTCTTTCGCAGCTAGTATTACTTTTCTTGTCACGTTTTTTGCTTCTTTCATATTCCGTGCAATGACGGCTACATCGTCTGCGTAAGCTATCAGTTGGTGACTTTTAGACATTATATTGCCTGTTCTATTCAATTGACTTTGTCTTACAACCATCTCCAATATCATATTAAATAGCAGTGTTGACAAGGGGCCTCCTTGTCTAACTCCTGTTGTGACTTCAAATTCGTCTGACAATTCGTCTTTTACTCTCACTCTGCTTGAGGTTTTCCTTAAGGTTATTTTGGTTAATCTGATCAGCTTTTGGGGAACATCGAGTTCTTCCATTACTTGTTAAATTTTGCTTCTTTTAATAGAGTCGTACGCTTTCCTGAAGTCGATGAAGACTACTACCGATGGTATTTTGTATTCATAGCAAGTTGTTATGATTTATTTCATCATGAACACTTGATCTTTCGTTGATCTTCCTTTTCTGAAGCCCGCTTGGTAATCGCCTAGTTGCGGTTCTATATAATCTTCTAGTCTAATCTTGATAATCGTTGCAAGTACTTTATATGTTATGTCTAATAAAGATATTCCTCTGTAGTCATTACATTCAGTTGCATCCCCCCTTTGAAAATTGGTGAAATAATAGCTTCCCAGCTCTTTGGTAGAATTTCTTGTCTCCACACCTGTATGATCAGTTTTTTTTTATTTTCATTTTCTTCTATGTTATTAAGGATTTCACAAAAATACTCGCTCCACCTTTCTCTCATCTTATTGTCCTCTCCTATTAGGTTCTTTTCTTTATCTCTAATGAACTTGATTCCACTTTGATTCCCTTGTTTTTCTCTTTTCACTTCTCTGTAAAAATTACGGATCTCTTTTCTGTTGTAATATTCTTCAGTACTTTTAATTTTCTCTTCGTTATAATTTCTTGTTTTAAGTCTTAGGGTGCTCTTTACTTTCCTCCTCTGTTGTTCATAAGCTCTTTTGTCTTTTTCTTTCTTTTTTTGTATTGCTAACTTTCTTAACCTGCTTCGTTTCTCTACCTCTTGTTTGCATTCATCGTCCCACCAAGATTTTTTCCTCTGTTTCTCAAGTATTGGTACCGTTTCTTCCGTAGCTTTTTGGATTGTCCTTTCTATTTCTTGCCACATTTTGTTTATATCTTGTCTCCCTGTTTCACTCCATTCATTACATTTGTCTTCAATGTTGTTTACATATCTACGTCGAATCTCTTCATCTTTCAATTTTCCCATATCATGTATTTTCCTACCTTTCCTTTTCTGGGCTTGTTTCTTCTGTGGCGATTCTATTCCGAAATTTATTTGTATCAAGTAGTGGTCCGAATTCATATCTGCACCTCGGGCTGACTTCACATTTTTTATAATAGTACAATATTCCTTTTCTACTAATACATGATCAATCTGGTTCACATAACGTCCATCCGGGGAGACCCATGTCCCTTTGTAAATATCTTTTCTCTTGAAATGTGTACTCATTATTTTCATTTGTTTTTCTTCCGCAAATTCTATTATTCTTCTGCCATTATCATTACTCTCGGTATGTTTACTCTGTCCACCTGTTATATGTTTATACATTTCTTCTTTTCCTACTTTTGCGTTTATGTCACCTAATACTATTTGTACTGTTCTTCTGCTTAATTTATTATATGTTTCCTCCAATAGTTCGTAAAATTCAACTTTTTCTTCCTCCGTTTTTTCTTCTGTGGGTGCGTATACATTTAGAAACGTCATTTTCATTGTTTCTTTTATTTCAATATAGCAGATTCTTTCTGAGACTGGTACAAAATTTGTCACTTTTCCTTTTTTGTTTATTAAAAAACCTACTCCGTACTTTCTTGTGTTCCTTCCGCTAGTAAATAGTGTATAACCATCACTCTCTGTTATATCTGTTTCTTTTATGTGCGTTTCCTGTATCGCTATTAATTCCATTTGGTACCTTCCCGCTTGCTGTGTCAGGTTTATAAGTCCCCCTTTTTCGTACATACCTCTCACATTCCATCTCCCCATTTTCCTCATAGTCTTCGCTTATTTTGTCCATTGTTTCTCTTAGCTTTCCGTGACTAACATATTTTTTCTTTTGTATATTTAGTGCTGTTACAGGTTGTTTTCTCTTTTTCTTCGTCGTGTCCGTTATTTTTGCCTGGTTCGTCAAGTTTAGTTTCCCTTCTCTTCCGCCTCCTAGTTTTTTGTTCCCTGTTCTTCTAGTGCTTCCTTTTCCCGATTCCACCTCCATTCTTTACCGTTTACCGTTAGTTTTCTATAACCTATCTTAACTTCGTTGCCGTTACTCTTATCTCCTTGAGCTATTTCTCTGATCGCTTTTCTAATTTCCATTTCCTTTCTGGTTAGATCATCGTTTATAAAAAAATTATTGTTGGGTATTTCTCTTAATTTCCTTTTATTTTCCATTACTATCTTTTTGTCTTCTTCTGAATTCAATTCTATTAGTCTCTCCCAATTTCCATGCTTGCTTTGACTTAACTGTTATGTTCATTTTTTGCTCAAACAGACTTTTTATTGCCCCTTTCAGAATATTCTCTCTCTTTCTTTTTATATAATCGTCCGTGCTTGTATCGTCGCTATCTAGCTCTTTCATCTTCTACTACTCTCCTAGTTCTCAATCCGGCCCTCAACTGTTTACGATATGTGCTGCGAAAAGAAGATCGCCCACGTCAACCATTCAGAGGTTCTCTTCCTATCAGCACCTATCGTTCTTAATTTTTTTATTTATTATTTTACTTTCTTTTCAATTTTCAAAGTTCCTATGTTTTCCAATTTTATGGAACGTTTGGCAAGGTCGGAAATAAATTCGACGTAGCCTCACTCTAAATTCTCGTTTTCTTATGGCTTTTATACTTATATTGTTTGATTCGTTTAACTCCTTGTCTTATCATAATTACACTGATTTTCTCGTATTCTTTAGGTTTCGGTAGCTTGCTACAACTTACGTTTTCACTGTGGTCAAATTATTTTAATTGCTTTGCACTACAACTTTCGAAATTTGAATTTGATTGTAGGTGAAAATTCAATTAAATATATCACACCAGTGCTACGTTGCCAAATTCCAGATTAATTACCTACCTAATTACTTTAAAAAAACTTAATGTCTCAAACATGCGCTCACTTAGAAGTTTCTAATAAGCACAGAGCGACTCACTGGGCTAAGACCTGCGGAAGCTGCAATCTCTGTGTATTCTGCATGCTGGCTAGGCCTCTAACGTCTGGGGTCCGGCGTCTGCAAGCTGGGATCTTAGGTATATGCTCCTGGACATCTGCTTCTTTAGTCCCCTTCTATAGTTTTCACTGCATTCTAGACCAATTATGATGCATAGGGCCACCAAGATCAGGTACCGTACCACCTTGGCGTCGTCCGGCAGCTTAACGGATTCTTCTTCCACTATAAAATTTGAGTTAACCACTCCAGTGTGGGTGACCTCGGCATGTTTCAAGCTTGATTCTCCCATTTTATTGTCTTACCAAAGCTTAACTTGGCTAACAAAAAAATATTGAATATTCATCCCCAGGGCAAGTAGAGCACCAGGTACTCTTTTGGTGTGTATTTATTCAGGTCTTTTTTTAAAACTGTTGTTTCTATATGCTCATATTTTACAAAAGGTATATTGCCATACTTAGCAATGTTGGAATGATTATGCGGCAATTAGATTGTTACACAATAAGAAGGTTGATGCCCTAGCCACGCGCCGTCCTAGTTTGTATATATATATGTTGGTATATATGTTGGTGGTTTTATGCGGAACAAATTGCTTGCCGTTGATATTTTTCCATCCGTAAATCACTTCGCTATAATATTTGTATATATATACAATTAGAGATGGCAGGCGATGCTAAAATTACACTTCTGGTGGACACGGTCGCGGATATATCCATCTTTAAGAGGAGCAAGGCGAATCCACATACTCTAGTATATATATATATGCCATTACAATTAAGGGCGTAACATATGGAATAGTTAAATCACTAGGGAATACAACCGCAAATATTTACTTCAACAATTTCCCAATTCCAAGCGATGGGATTTTGGGTACAGATTTTATTACTATGTACAACTGTAAGTTAGACTACCTTAATTGGACGCTTGTGGTACGATTGAACGGGGAAATATCTGTTCCAATCTTAGACGGTCCAGAGGATGATAGGATTTCTATACCTCCAAGGTGTGAAGTTATTAGAAAAATCAATCATTTTGGAAAAGTCAAGGGATATTTTGTGGTATTAAACGAGGAATTGGCACCGGGAGTTTTTATTGCGAGAACGATAACATCTGCTGCGGCGCCATTCGTAAAAATACTTAATTCTAACTACTAACACTGAAAGTGCGACGATCATAAAAGACAATATTAAAACGACGGTGTATGTGAACGATAGTATGAACAAATTATTTGCAGATATTTTGGCACTTCAAACAGATAAACTTACATACAATATTTTTTAAACATAAAAATTAAAGTTAAGCGACAAAAAGCCTGTATACATTAAAATTATCGAACGCCAAAAAGTCAAAGAGAGGAATTTTACGTAATGAAATTATTCAACCTTCTTGTTCTGAATACAATACCCCGGTTCTATGAATTCCTAAAAAGTCAACGGACGGCACCCAAAGATGGCACTTGGTTATTTATTGACTTTAGACAACTAAATAAAAAGCTGGTAGCAGACAAACATCCTTTACCACGTATCGACGACCTTCTATATAAACTGGGACGAGCCAAATGGTTTTCTGTGATCGATCTTATCTTGGGATATCACTAAATCCCACGGGAAATCTCGCGACTTAACATCTTTTAGTGTAGAGACAGGTTCGTTTTGTTTTACTAGACTTCCTTTTGGGTTGGTTGTTGGTTGTTAGCCCTAACAGTTTTTCCAGAATGATGTCCATGGCATTTGCTGGGATTACTCCCAAAAAAGCTTTTTTGTATATGGATGACCTCATAATTATTGGGTGCTCTGAAAAGCATCACTTGAATTACATTCGAAAAGTTTTTGAAATTGTCGGAAGTTTAACTTGAAACTAAATCCGGTAAAATGTGACTTTTTTAGAAAATAAGTTACATATTTAGGTCACAAAATTAGGGACAAAGGAATTTCACCTGACGAATCAAAATATGACACCATAAATATTTTTGATGTTCCAGACAATGCTGACGCGGTCAAACAATTTATCGCATTTTGTAATTATTACCGTAGACTTATACCCAATTTTGCACATACTTGCAGGCCCCTGAATAGATTAACAAAAAAGGATCAAACTTTTATTTGGTCAACGGAATGTCAGGAATCATTTGACAGCTTCAAAGATGCTCTAATTTCGCTACAAATTTTACAATACCCTGACTATTCTAAACAGTTTATAGTCACAACTGATGCTTCAATGGAAGCTGGCAGCGCAATGTTTTCTCAAAATTTTAACTGTCACGACTTACCCATAGCGTACGCCTCAAGATCTTTTACTAAGGGAGAATCTCACAAATCAACCATTGAGAAAGAATTGGCTGCCATACATTGGGCTATTAATTTCTTTAGACCTTATTTATATGGTCAAAAATTTATTGTAAAATCTGATCACAAACCTTTAATATACCTTTTTTCTATGAAAAATCCTTCCTCAAAGCTTACTAGAATGCGATTGGACCTTGAAGAGTATAACTTCGATGTCGAATACATATATCAAAGGTACTCACAACGTTGGTGCAGATGCATTGTCTCGAATAGGTATTGAGGAGCTAAAGGAAATAAATAACAATAGTACTACTATTTTGGCTATAACACGTTCAAATCACTCATCATTATCATCATTGCTAAGTATGGCAATATTGGAATGATTATGCGGCAATTGGATTGTTACACAATTAGAAGGTTGATGCCCTAGCCACGCGCCGTCCTAGTTTGAGCAAATACATAGACGTGCATGGGGCACTACATAAGCTCTGTACAGACAGACTTTCTAAAATGTTGAAGTAAAAACGATGCTCCATTCATAAATGCAATTCATTGATCGGTAAATAGACTGGAGGTGCTCACATGAATTTCAAGCCATGAACAACTGTACAGAAAAATTAATGATAAGTAGGTACATCAGTGATGTTGTAACTCACAACAAATTGTTGTTGCTGTAATGAATTTAAAAAATAATAAACTCAGTAATTACCGCAGTATTGCGGGCATGGATGTATCAAACGTGCATTACCAATAATTTCCATTCAGTCGCAAATGAAAAAAAAACGGCCATTCAAAGAAAAAAAGGAAGACGAGAAATGCGTTTTTTTGTATAGAATATTGTTGCGTATGTGGGTTCTCAGACAAGTGAGACTAATTTACAATTATTAATTAAACTTTATTTACACACGAAAGTAGATTAATAAAAAAATACAACTTCACTTTATTATTGAATATTCTTAACTATCTTTTCTAATTCTTATCCTTTTTTTCGCCCCACTTCTTACAGCAACGAGATGTCCTCCCGAAGAATTTTGATCTTGAAAAATTGAGAACGTTGATTATTCAAAATAAAGAGGATTTATATGACCACTCACAGAAAAAAATTAATTCTCCAAAGAACAATAATTGTTGGTCAAAAATAGTGAAAGGAATGAACATGAACCAAAAGTATGTGTTTGTCATTGTGAATGAAAATCGCTATGGGTTACAAAATGAATTAAATTTTGAACGTAAAAACGACATTCAATTTAGTTGCTGATTTTCCTTAGTATATGTTTAATATAATCATTTTTTTATTTTTTTTTGTTGCTCATGGCTGAATATTTTTAGATTCTTAATTTTGGCAGGTATTTAACTTGATTTTTCGATTGGGAAATAAAAATTGGTATATGTAATTAGATTCAGATAGTTAAATTTAATAAATTTATTAGCTTGAATATATGCCTATCACTTTTGTTGTTTAGAATTAATCTTCCCCATTGAAATATCTTTATTATTTTTATTCCTATCACTAATTTACGTTGGTCGTCAAAGTCCAACATCGAGGCGTTTCAACTTCGGCAGCGTTAGGAAGTTGGTGGCGCTCTGGCATTTTTAATTGCCTATGCTACTATTGTAGCTGTATAAGGGAAGTTTTGTAATCGTGTGAAATTTTCGTAATCGAGATTTTTACAAATATTGACGTTTTAGAGTTTTCTAAGCCTAATAAACATATTTTTAGCCACTGGTCTGTTATCTGTCTGTCTGTGACAGCATTATCTCGGGAACGGATTTGTGTATTTTGTTGCTTTATTTTTTATTTTGTTTGGTACCAATATCACTCGCAGCTGGTACTGAATGAGAATCCTGTATACACTGGTTGTTGAGCTATAGCCAAAAAAATGATTTGCTCAAGACTATAGCGCGAAAACAGGTCTAAGGATTTTGATTAAACTTGCCTAAAGTATTCTTCTGAGAGCCCGCTACCACCCACATATAATGCCATCTCTGAGAAAAAGCACAAAAAAAAGTTATGCTTGAATAAATTCCGTATTTTCCACATGTTTCTTCAGATTCTGGTTAAACGTTTCATCTTGAGAAAAAATTTTATATGACCATTGTTGTTTGTCTTACCTTCCTACCGCTATTATCGTCGCTATGTAAGGTAAGTATAATAGTGTAAAATTTTTCATTCACTGGAATTCGCCTGCGAGAGGTAGGAAAGTCATGCGAGTGGACACACCAGATATTTTAGGCTTTACTCACCATCACCTGTATAGTCCACGACCCACATCTCGCCTGGAAGGCTAGTTAGCTGGCTCAGCGGGGGTAGTTTTTGTTTACGTTGATCAAGGTAAGAGGTTCTTCGTTTTGTCATTTTGTCGTCATAATTTTTAGAATATATTTGAAGAGTCTTTGAAATATCTTTAAAACTTTCTAGAAAATGGCTCATCAATATCTGGATCTTCGAAATAAAGGTGGAATTGCGTATTTTTTAACAAAATCCATAACATCTTTCAGAAGGTATTTCTTGATAACTGAACTCTTATTCTGTTCTATTATTTTGGGTTTGGCAAATTATAATGAGGTTTTAATTGTAATTTACTGAGCAGTCTGTTATAGGAATATTGATTATGAGATTTTCGTCAGCATTAGAATAAGTAGTCATTTGATTCTTCATTCAATTTGATGATATCATTAGATATTCCGTTACGTAGAAAAATTAGTTCGTATTGTTCGAATTATTTGTTGGATGATTGAGATCTGTGTTGATGTTGTCAATATTATGGCGTCCACCGCAGACAGCTGCTCTACCAACCGCTAATGATTTTCAGCTAATAAAACATAGTCTTTTATAGAGCATGCCTAATCTACCTACCGATTGAGAGCGTTAGTAATGCTGACTGTGATTATATTCACTTTTATGAACCTAGTGATTCATAGAGCATTTTGTTATTAAGTATTCAGTAGTAATTGAGTTCTATTCTTGTATCTTGTGCAACAGTTTTATATTCAACACAATGTAGTGCTTACTGCTTATCTTAGTGATTAGATTATTATGTTCATATGATTGCCTTTCAAACTATCATAATTTTCATATAGTTTAAATGTTCTATAACCCCAGACTGGGTTGTAGGAAATAAATTTGGTTGATAAAGTTCCAGATAGTCCTGCTAGACGTTGTCAGTCATTTATTATGTCTTCTAATTCGTTCCCAAAATTCTAGTATATATTCTTAATTGTAGTGTAGTTCAATGCGAAATAAAGCATCGGCTTTGGTATTTAGTTCTAATTTTTTTAATAGATGATCTTAAACTGATATTCTTCTAATTTAATCTTCCATCGCATTAATTTACAGTTAGGGTGTTTCAAGGAGAACAACCATTGTAAAGGTTTGTGGTCAGTTATGGTGTCGAATTTTCATCAGTAGTTATCAGCCCGTGGCAACTCTTATGGGAAAATTTTGACCCTAAGTTGCCAAAGTATACCGATTGATCGCTAGTATCGCTTCCGACAATTAATGGCGGTAACATTTAAATACGTAAATGTTCTATTATAAATATGTTATCTGTCTAACACCTCTAACCTCATTTTTCTGAATCATTATTTGTGTTTGTATTTGTGGTATGTTTTCTCTGGTTTTGTAGCTTTTGGATGTTTTGAAGGTACGTATCTGAGAAATGAGAGAATATGCACGTTTTCTCTGCAATTCTCTGTTGTTGAATGTGAATTTTATTCTCTATTACTATTTTAGTATCTTATTCTTATCATTCGTATCTCATTTATTTCAGTGTTCGTATGGCTCTGTGGCAAGAAAATGCCACTAAAGACATCCTGTAAGGCTGTCGAGAAAGCTGGTTAAACCCAGGAAAACATTTGTAATTAGGTATAAAAATGGGTACAAAGGAAAACGGAGAGCAACGCAATTTATATATACAAAGTTTTCAAGCAAGTTCATCCTAAAACTGGAACATTAAGCAAAGGTATGTGTATCATTAATAGCTTTTTGATTGACATTTTGGAACGTATTGTTGCTTAAGCTTTCCGTCAAGCTCATTATTTAGAGATCAGAGTAAACAAAAGAGATCGCAAATAACATGTAGGAAATAACTGAAATCTACTTCTACCAGGTAAATTAGCATACCATCTTGTAGTTGAAAGAACCAACTAGTACTCCAGTGAAGCTAAAAATATAGAAAAATTGTTGAATGTGAATTTTATTCTCTATTTCTATTTTAGTATCTTATTCTTATCATTCGTATCTCATTTATTTCAGTGTTGGTATAGCTCATATAGGCAAGAAAATGCCACTAAAGACATGCTGTAAGGCTGACTAGAAAGCTGATAAAACCCAGGAAAACATTTGTAATTAGGTATGGCATGAAGAAAATACAAAGGAAAATGGAGAGCAACCCAATTTATATATACAAGTATTCAATCAAGTTCATCCTAAAACTGGAATATTAAGCAAATGTATGTGTATCATGAATAGCTTTTTGATTGACATTTTCGAATGTATTGTTGCTTAAGCTTTCCGTGAAGCTCATTAAATAGAGATCAGAGTAAACAAAAGAGATCGCAGATAACATATAAGAAACAACTGTTAATTTACTTCTACCAGGTAAATTAGGGTACCATGTTGTAGGTAAAAGAAGCAACTAGTACTCCGGTGAAGCTAAAAATATGGAAAAGTTGTTGAATGTGAATTTTATTCTCTATTACTATTTTAATATCTTATTCTTATCATTCGTATTTCATTTATTTCAGTGTTGGTATGGCTCAGTGGCAAGAAAATGCCACTAAATACATGCTGTTATGCATGATTGATAGTTTATAATGTATTGCTGTTTAAGATTGTCGTCTAGCTCATTATACAAAGAGATCAGCGAATACTCAATAGATCCCTAATAAAAGAGACGGCTATTACAGTTACAATTCAGAGAACGTTTAAATTTGATTGTTTGTCTTGTGAACTCTTTACCGAGTATGCTTCTCTCATATCAGCCCAGATTTGTAATGATGTATTTTTTATTGCAGTGAAATGGTGGTGCACAAGGCAAAATCGAATGTTTGCAGATGAACAACGGAAGAAGAAGGATGTGGTAAAAGTAAAACACCTCAAAGGCATTTGAAGAATCTAGTTTCCGGGTTCTTGTGGTATAGAGAGAGTATAATGAGTGCATAAATGTGAGTATAGCTGAATTTTGCTTATAATTATTTCAGTTTACTTGTAATATACGGTGCAGATGCTTAAAATTTGTTTTTTATTTACATATCTAATTGAGGAGCAACGGAAAAAGGCTGAAGCAGAAATGGAGCAATGCAAGGGCAGATTAAGTATCCAGCGTCCGGGTCCTGGTGGTGTAATAAGTGTTTCACAAAAGCAGAAATTTAGACAGTGCTCTGGGTAATAATTTATTAAAATAATAAGTATATTATATAAGTATATTATTATAGTAGTGTATGTTGATGTTCACATTGGCGACCTTCAAGTTAATAAAAAAATTACTTCTAACTTTTCGCGTATTTATTATGACATTAATTCCCCTTAGACATAGTGAAAGGAGTGAAGCTTTCAGAAATTGTTGGAGAACACTTAATAAAAAATCTATGCTGCAGTCATATAATGTTTTCTTAACCTTCTTCAACAATTTTTGAAACATTTTCTCTACTTTGTGCTACTTTTATATTCCACCGTTAATTTGAATGTCCGATTTAAATCTACCACCACACGTAACTTCGTGAGTGTACCGATTGAGCGCTAGTGTACTCAAGGTCAAAACATGGTCAAAAAGATTAACATGGGAGTTACCATTCTCTTGGAGGTATGTTTTCTCTGGTAGGTATAAAAAGTCCTTTGTAGTCTAATCTATGGCTTACAGCTCTTTCTCTAGAGTAGAATAATTTTGTTTGGAATCGTTATATTCTAGAGGCCTCTGCCCTAGTTCTCTATCTATTGGTCTTTGGGATAGAACTGCGCCTAATGCGACATTTAAAATATACAATATAAAAGTCTTAGTAAAGTCAGGGTATTGCAAAATGGGTTCATTAGTTTTTACAATTTTCGAAGCAGGTTAGAAATTCGTGGTTATATTAATATTAGTTCCCTTTTGAGGCACTGTGAAAGATTTAGTAATTTTCACATAATTCAAAATGAATCTACGGTAATATCCTAATTACCCAATAAAATCTTTGATTTATTTGGATGTTTTAAGTGGATAATTTCGAATAGCTTTTATCAGAGAACAGAGACGTATATAGAACTGCAAGAACGTGTAACAATTTGTTCCTGACCTTGACTACCCCCGATGAGTAGTTAGTACCCCCGATACAGAGGACACTAGTATATCATGGCAAAAACACGCCCACTCACTCCCCCGTCCCTCAAAATTTAAAACGCTACCGCTCCTAACAGAGAACAGAGCGAGGCACGAGCAGAGAGCACTGATATTCTCTGGCACTGGCAATGTCATGCATTTCTTTTCAGCGCTATCCATCAGAGTTGTACCTAAATAAAAAACCGTTTATTATTTCAAAAGTAAGAGGAACATTGTGTAATTATTGTAAGAAAGGCGTACGAGACGAAAGACGGCTCCACTTTTAACATTTGAATATGAATGTTCCTTCTGATGGTTTTTCAGGATCAATATTAAGTGCGTATCAAATATTTGCTGATCAATTTCAAAAGCTGTTTCCGTGTTTAAATGTTAGTAAAAGTTTGGAAGGAAAAATCGCCTCGTGTTTTCTTCATAAAGATTATTTTGGAGATAAAACGTTTGCGACTCGCATAAGAAATTCATTTTAAATTTATTTGTATTGATAGGTGGGAGGTAAGCTCAGATTATAGACCATGGGAGGTAAGTGCGTATTCGGACGATTACGAGGTTAATGCAAATATTAGGAGAAATTGTTTATGACTAACCACTCACCCTAACCCCATCTTATTATAGACATTCTACAATACACAACTTTGTTTTTCTAATGGAATGTGTATAATTTTAGTTTATTTTTCAGATCAAAATGGAATAATAATGGCAGTTTATGACATGACATGTTTATAGCTAATATTTTATGATATATTAATTATTTTCTAAAAAAATAGACAGATAAATAGCATAATTTAAAAATTCTTATTGATACTAAGATTGAAAACTGAAATTTTTATGGAAACTACTTATTATCGAGTAATATGTTACGGTTAATTTATATGTCCTTGATATTATACCGGGTGTGCTCAAAACATATTTGTGTAAGGTTTTGTTAAAATCAGCTATAACACATTTTTTAAAATAGGACAGTATAGTTTTGACACTGCCGATGGAAACATCGGATAATTTTACATGGGAATAACTGAACGTTTATTTGGGCCTCATAATGATTTTTCAGAATTATTTACGATTTTGTGATTATTTAATAGAATTTCATAACTTAATCATATAGCCTTGGATTCATGACTAAAATTAAGTTGTCACTTTGATAATTAAATAATCAATCGTATAGGTACATAGAATTATTTTATAAATTAAACTCCAGCAATGGTAAATAAATGAAATAAGAACAGAAAATAATTGAATAAATTTAACAATCTTGAATAAGCTTTATAAATGTTCAAAGTGATTACTATTGACATTTATACATAAGTAGACACGTCTAATAAATTATGTTTTCGTATTTTGCAGCATCCCGGGTGTAACTAACCTGAATGCATTGGTAATAGGAATTTTCATATTGTATCAGTCAGTGGGGGGCTGCTGGTATACAATATCTTTGACATAGCCCCACAAGAAAAAATCATAAGGTGTAAGATAAAGTGATCTAGGAGGAAATGAAACCGGTCCTCCTAAACCAATCCACCGTGCTCTGTAGACTCTTGTCGGTAGAAGAGTGTTCTGACTAGTCTCGCCCAAAACATAGATCATGTATTTTAATTCTTCTTGAATAAAATCATGTTTTAAAATATTTTTATGGTGTTGTAGTAGGTAAGTATTTGCCGATAAGAGATGTAAAAATTGTTGTTGACAAACAAACTGACATTAATTTCTATTCACTGCAATACATTTGTGATTTATAAAATTCTATTGAATAGTTTCAAAATCGTAAATATTTCTAAAAAATCATTATGAGGCCTAGGTTAATGTTCAGTTATTCCCATGTAAAAATATACGGTCTTTCAATCATCAGTGTAAAAATTAGACCGTCCCATTTGGAAAAAATAGTTATAGCTGATTTTATCAAAACTTTATACAAATATGTTTTGAGGACACCCGGTATACTATCAAGAACATATAAATTAACCCTAACAATATCTGGGAAACCGAACTTTGCTCAGGTAAAACAGGATTTAAGATGGGCCTATAAGAGTTACTAAAGATATTTAAACTTATTAAAAAATGTGCATATATCTGGTTAAAATGTATTGCGATCGGTAAATACTGCTTTTATTGTTCACATATTCATAAGTAATAGATTTCAAAATAAATATGAATGTGTAATAGGAATGATAAATATACCAAAACTCAGCTGTATCACCAATCGACTTCTCAACCCCCAAACACTATACATACTGAAACTTTTATCTGCGGAGCCTTTCTTGAAATAGCTAGTGTGAACCTCGAGGGTCACACCGATTAAATATGAAAGTATCGTAAATCGATTTCACTACTCCGAAAATCCCTTTTTGCTAATTTTTGAGACATTAAAATTAATAACTCAAAATGATGGTGATTGCCTAGGTCGAGGTTTTATTGTATCTTTCTTCAATAGCATCTACAAGTGTGGAAACATACCTACCCAAATATTGGCTAAAGTCAGTCTTTGTCACTTTGTAAAAAATAATTATATCCCCCACTGTGATGAACATCGTACAATAAGCTTAATGTCCATCCAATGTGTTGAAGGTTTTACGAATTATATACACATGCGACAATAACGCTATTTTTCCTTAAATTTTCTTAGACAAAGATAAGAATGTGGATATTTTATCGACTATCAAACGCATTTGGCTGTGTATTTCATCATAAACTTGTAGAGATACTGAGGACTGGCATAGGCGAGGGAGACTTACGCATCATAGCACCGCTGTATTGGAACCAGACAGCTAACGACGTTCCGTCTGAAGAGGTGACCATTAAGACAAGGTTGCGTATTATCGCCTCTCTTATTAAACTTATATCACGGCATCAAAATCAACGGCATTTTAATAAATAACATTCGTTTTGCTGACGATACCTTATCAAAAACTACACAAAACTCTTACTGTTTTCTAAAACACCGAAAAGGTCACATTACCAATTGGTGGCAAACCAGTGAAACAAGTGCCAGCCATTAAATATCTGGAAATAATGGTCAATGAAAATAAATACCCAAATATAGAAGTGCGTTCCCGAATCGCCGAATAAGCCAGAAGAACTTTCCTACAAATTAAACCTCTCTTCACCAGCCGAGACATCAGGCTGGAGCACCGAGTGCGGTCAAGACGTTGCTACATATTTTCGGAGCTCCTGTAGAGTGCTGAAGGTTGGACTTTTAGCCCATCACTATTAAAAACGATCGAATCACGAAAGCTCCATATTTAGGTCACATAATAAGGGGCCATTACCAAGTTCAACGTCTTATTATAGAGGGCAGGATTGTTGGGAAAAGTTCCGTGTGACGAATACAGAACTCATGGACAAAGGACCTCAGATGATGGTATGAAAAGAATACATTAGAGAGAGATTTTTAGAGCCGCACCATCAATAGTTGTTACCGCTTGTTGGTTCGCCAACATCAGCTAGAAGAAGACTCAACAAGAAAAAGAAGAGTCTTTAAAAAAAGCATCAAAGTCTTTCTAAATGTTCCTGTAATGAAGTCGAAAATGCTATAATATCTTCTAAGTATGTGAGGCAATTTTCACTATGACTGGATCAGTTAGAAAGTATTAACAATAAATTTTGAAAAACCTTTTTCATATCATTTGCCAACAACAAGACAAAACTACCAGAGTACACGACAATAGATGTAGACAATCTCGCAACTATGAAAGTGATGAATCAACTCTTGTAAAAACATCAAATACATAGGAGTAACCGGAGTAACTTTAGATTCACATCTGCGATGGGAAGAACACATTACAAATACCACAAAAACGCTGCTGTACAGATTTAAATCAATACAAAATATTCTGGACGCCACTCACCTAAACAAATACCCACAAATAAGAAAGGAAGCAGTAAAATATTTGAGAAAACATTGCAACTCAAAAAAGAATCTTTAATCGTCACAGTCTCAAACTTTAGAAATGTGAGATCCTACTGTCACTACATAAACCAGCATAAAACCTATGGAACTAGCATAGAAATATTGGCAATCAGAATTGTACAAAATCTACTTTAATATGTAAATAGAAACAAAGCAAACTGCAAGTGAACAGTTTGTAACTGACAAAAAACCAACAGTCATATCATAAAAAGAACACGACGATATTAACCTGATTCTGCTCGGCAACCCGGAAGAAGGGCACTTCGAATTGCTGAAACTTGAAACAAAATCAAACGAATTCACTGGAAAATAAAATATAAGAAGAATTATCCAAACTAAACAAAAACAAAGTATTTTTAATAAGTGCTTTTATAAAGAAGATATCCCAAAGATTGGAAAAAATGAAGTCATTGTGTTGTTCAAGAACGGGGATAAACAAGACTAAAAGAAATGTCGTCCAATATCATTACTGTCGCAATTATAAACTAATTATGAGAATAATAACGAACCGATTAATATCCAAACCAGATACGTATCAGCCGATAGAACAGGCGGGATTTCGCAAAGGCACATGTGACCAACTTCTTACCATGAGAACACTAAAAGAAAAAACAAATGAATATCATCTTGACCTATATCTCGCCTTTGTCGACTACGAAAAGGTTTTCGACAGTGTGGAAATTTGAGCGATAGAGAGCGCACTTATCAACTAGAGAATTCTTTCTCGGCATAGGGTTCTAATTCAAAATATTTGCAAAAAGTAACAATGAACGTCTGATTAGAACAAAACACCGACAAAATACCAATTCGAAGAGGAGTCAGACAAGGACAAGGAGATGTCATATCCCCAAAATTGTTACATTAACGATAAAAGATGAATTTCAGAAACTCGATTGGTCAAATAGTGAAATAAACATAAACGGAAAAAATTAAGTCATTTTAGATATGCTGATGATACTATACTAATCGCTGCCAACTTTGAGGAACTACAAGTGATGGACTGAGGAATCTTCAAAAATAGACATGGCTCGGTCTGCTATAAAAGTAAATAAACTCTAGCATTGAAGAATCGTTTGTCCTTTTAACATAGCGCCATGTATTGGATACTAACTCAATCCAGCCGATGAATTACCTTACCGCTATCTGTTAGAATTTTATACAACTCATAGATAATTATAATTCTTTGTCAGATACTCAACAAATAATTTGCAATAAAAAAATATTGCGACTATAAATTGAGATATAAATTATCCTATCTTTCAAGTTGGACCAAACTGCACACAGTGTACAAGATTTTATTAAAATCTGTTCTGTGGTTTAGGAGTTCATCGCGGACAAACAACGTGATCTGAAATTTTTATATATTAAGATAATATGTTTGTTTTAAATATCGCATCACATATTATTCATTGTTTTCATTATAAGATACATCAGTTATTACAGTAGTGGATTGTAATATTCCAATTTCTTTATTAATGTTTCGAAAAATAGTAATTTTTTACATATGTCAGTCATAAAATAAATGCCTATTACTAAAAGACAAAAAAAAATAGTTTAAAACATGCAGAAGTCACTACAATATTTATGTAATATATCTGTTGACAGACACATAATTGCTAAAACTTACATTAAGACAAATAAAGCATTGACAGAGCGAGACAAAATAAAACTCAATGAAATAAATAAAATAATATCACAATTATAAAATAAAACACAATCGACAACAATGTAATATTGACAAGGTGCAGGCTTAATAGCTATCATTAAATTAGTATCAGTTAATGTTAATATCAATGTTATGCGTTCGTACACTAAAAAATTCTTGTAGTGAGTAAAAAGATTCCCTCATAAGATATTGTTTTAATGTTGTTTTAAACGATTTCAGACTCAGGCTTCTTATGTTATGTGGCAGCTTATTGAAGAGGGCAGGGGCATAATGCAGGGTAGCGTTGAATGACCTATGAAGTCGTAAATAATCGATATTAAGATTTTTTCTCCCTCTGGTAGAATGATCATGAATATCGCTGTGCTGTTGGTAGTTCGGTGAACATTTTGCATGCTCCAGGCACTCATAGATATACCTTGAAGGAACAGTCATTATCCCCAGATTACAATACGCCCCTCTCACATCATCGCGATCATCCGAGACTAGCAAGAACACGCACGGCCCTTCGTTGTAGGGCAAAAAACCTGCCAGAGTGTGCAGAATGACCCCACACCAAGATAGCATGATAGCAGAGTGACTGTACAAAAGCATGAAAAGCCATCATACAGATGCCGTGCTCCACAGTCTTTGTTAGTTGTTTTATTAAGAAAATAGATTTTGAATTTTTTTTCGCCACGAACCAACTGTTTAGGTCTTCACGACTGTCCATCATCTTCTGATACAAGGTTCCCATATCCGCGCTAGAATTTATAGCCGACGTGTCATCAGCAAACTGAACAAGTTCACCGTCATTTAGAGCCATGGGTAGATCGTTGACATAGATCAAGAAGAGAATAGGACCTCGCACCAGATACCATCCCATTATAGGCCGTAATCTGTCTGCGGTCAGTGAGATAACTTCGCATAAGAGAAAGACTAAGGCCATTGAAGCCATAAAATGACAGCTTATTAAGAAGTACTTGATGAGATATGGTATCAAAAGCCTTGGAGAGGTCGCAATAGGTGGAACAGACGTATAACCCCCCTCAAAGCCCTCCAAGACGGGTTTACAAAGGGAGTCAACAGCGTGAACAGTGGAAAGTTCTGCTCTGAAGCCGAATTGGTTATTTGAAAACAGTTTGTTTTTCTCAAAGAATATACACAACCTGTTCTTAAGCAGCCTCTCAAAGACCTTAGCGATTACTGGTATAAGAGCAATAGGTCCATAGTTGTTTATCTCAGATATATTTCCTTTTTTATGTAACGGAATAACTTTTGCCAATTTAAGAGAACTGGGAAAGACTCCCTCCTCAAGTATACATTTATTAATGATCTTTGTTAGAGGAATCAAAATTATATTTTTTATGCCCATGAGCAATATTTTGTTCATACCATAAATATCCCGACTTTCCTTCTTTTTTAATCCATCAATCGCATCTCTCACCTCATCATATGATACCTGACCAAAAGAAAAACTAGTTCCGTAGGGGACACTCATCCTTCTCAGTCCTCGGCCGGCACACTCGGCAGCGGCAAGTCGCCGACTATGCTATCCGCAACACTCGTAAAGAAGTTATTAAAATCATTGGCACTTATATTTGCGCTCTCAGATGAGCGACCAACACAACCACGAGAAGAGTTGATGACCCGCTAGGCTGCCACCACCCTATTCCCAGCATTCTTGATATAATCTGAATTTGCCCTTACTTTGGCTCTTTAGCTCCTCTGTGAACCACGATACCTTGCCTCGATCCCTCGATACTTTTTTGACTATGGGAAATGCTCTGGTCAGTGCAGTGTTTATTTGATCAAAAAAGAGGTTACAAACCAATTCTGTAGGTGCCCTTTGATTCAAAAAGGTCCAGTCCGCAGCCTCCAGAATCAGAAAAAACACAAACTGCCCCCCACGAGTAAGAGGGTGATATAATATTGGATGTGGTTTTACTGTATTACTGGCATCAGACGATGGCAGCAATACAGCTATATCCACTGCACTATGGTCCGATAGTAAAGGATCATAAACGCACACGACAGAACTCAACATGTCATTAAAGTTTGTAAATATATTATCTATACAATGATTTACTCTAGTATTAATAAATATTCTCTGTTCAAAGCCATATGTACTTATTAGATCTATAAATTTATTTCTTAAGTCATAGTTCCTGTCAAAATGTATGTTAAAATCACCATTTATAATGCAATGTTTGTTGTTACCACGAAGAGTTATTAACAATTGCTCAAAGATTGACATAAACAGAGCTTGATCACCATTTGGTGGACGATATACAGTTATTACAATTAATTTTTGTTTACAGAATTCTGCTGCACTTATTTCACAGTTCCTTTCTGAGCTTAGATCAATGAGATCATTTACTAATTTGTATGACAATTCACTTCTGGAGAAAATTAAATTTCTCCCATGCCTATGCTTTGGTCTGGCATAAACCGCAGCCTTATTAAAGCCAGCCAAATTTAAGGAGTCAATCTCATTTTCACACACGCAATGTTCCAAGATGCACACCACATCATATTTCTTAGTACTTACATCCAAAAACGCCTCGAGCTCTCCAGTTTTATTTCGGAGAGACCAGATGTTGAGATGGAAAAAATTAAAAGACAATTGATGTTCATTACTTTGTCCAATACCATTAGTCGTCCTTGATTTACCTAATGAGAGCAATCCACCACTTCCTGTGAGCGTGGTGTGATCTTTCGCTTCACAAAAAAAACGCGATACCAAGGCGCCACTATGCCACACCTCACGTTTCCAGGCCTCAAGAATGTGATCATGTTTTATGGTTACCTGAATGGACTTGTAGAGATCAGGGTGCTTTGAACAGTGATCTTCACACGTAACCTCGGGGAACCTATCCTTTAGAAAGACTCTCAAGTCTTCAGCAGAGGTATTAGGGTCTAGTCTAGTAACATGTAGGTGCACATACCTTGAAACTATTTGTATGCTTTCGCTTTTATCATTTCCGCCGATCCCAAATCTGCGGGTTCTTCGATGCTTTTGTTGTTCCCATCGACCCTCGTTATCAGGCTGGTCGCCGTCACTTTTTTGTAGTTCACGCATTAGAGCCTGTGCCTCATTTATGGCTGCCTTTACTGTAGATGCCGGAATATTTAGATGAATCGCCGGTCCGTTTTTTTTGTTATTATTGAAAGTTGACATGTCTGTCATATTTGTCAAACTTCTTGGGACTTTTTGAGTTATGCTGTTGGCGACACTGCTTGTTGTAATGGTTGCATATGGTGTAGCAGCAGCACTATTATCTACTTGAGCAACAATATCCTTTACAGCTGTCATAGCAGGTGCAGGATTGTGTTTCGGAACCCTCCGATCAAGTGATTGCTGGTTGTGGATTTTGGACTCCCTTGTTTTCCGCCATTTTTTTCTTCCAATAAACTAATTTGCTTGTACAACAATTTTTCGTTAGCTCTAAGCTCGGAAATAACTTCTTCCAGCCTCTTTAAACTGACCTTGTTTGATTTTAATACTTCCAGGAAAACGTCCGGAGCGATGAAATCTCCATGCTGACACTTAACCTCAGAATCGCTGCTACAGCATTTTACCAAGTTGTCCCGCCCGACGGCCACGAGACCTGCTACTCTTAGGGCACATGATGTATGATATACCCCCTCACACTTTAAACACTTAGCCGTAGCACTGGCCACGTTCTTTTTACAATATTGAGATAATAGGCCTATGATAATCGAAATAAGATATGTAGGTTTTTGAATACATATTTAAAATATATCTGGAGATAACCCCGTCGATTTTTGTTTGATGTCTTGTTGTAGGCTTGTGATAGAGCAACATAAAGTAATAGTAGAGAATGAGTCCTTTGATATTCATAAACTATTTCATTAAATGTTCCACCATGAGATTTATTTCGTATTTCGGTTCACCGCCGGTATCGATCACTGACATTTTATGTAGGTTATGAACCCATCACTAACGAGTCCCATTCGCACTTAAACATCTCAAAAATATGCAGCTGTCCTCGAACTATAGTGAAAATACCTCAAAATCCAAGATGGCGGCCCGAGCCAGAAACTATAAAACCCACCATGTAGGGGTCACAAGTGCACTTAGACACCATCATAAAATCGACTCTACCCATACCCATAACAAAAGTTGCCAAAACCACCATCAGAGGGGTTCGGACGGGTATGACTATGGAACCCAAAATTAGTGAGCTCCAAGTACACATACATACCATCATAACATCGACCCCACCCAAAACCATAACTAAGTTCCCAGTACATAACCGTTAGAGGGTATCTTAGGGGTATGGGTATGGAACCCAAAATTAGTGAGCCTCAAGATCACTTACATACCATCATAACATCGACCCCATCCTCACCAATAACGAAAGTCCCAATATCAGGCCTCCCTAGGGCTCTCAAGGTATGGAACTCACATCCAATAAGTCACAGTCGTACTTAAACACAACCATAAAATTCACCCTCAAACCTCCCCCCGATCTTTTTCCTAAAAACCGCATCTTATTGAAACATATAGAGGAGTGCCAGGTACGAAACCCACCACCAAGGAGTCACACGCATACTAGCATACCTTCCCACCAACCCTTAACTCCATTCCCATCCAAAAAACCATAAAATTCCAGCCTAGAGAAAAGCCCAAGTACGGAACCCACCACCACGAGACCCACGCAGACTATAAGACCCTAGTTTGAAGCCCCACCCTGCCAAGACTCCATCCCCATTGAAAGAACCACCAGAATCTCTCAAATAATCTCACAATGCCATCAAAGTTATCGAGAAAAAAAAAAGGTTTTACTACACGCCTACACTCTCTCTTTCTATCTTTACCAACGTATATCTCCCTCTCAAATTCGCCGTTCGCCTCGGCCGATCACACTTTTTCTCAACGCTTTAACTTAATAAATCCCTAAGCCCTAATCTCAATGAAAAAATGAAGGAAAAGAAAGAAGCGCTCTATGCAAACAATAAAATAAAGACAGAAACAGAGAACGCTGAAACGACAGAGAAACTGAAGCAATTATTATCTGCACAAACATACCGAATAACGCGTTACTCAGAAAAATCGGCACCATGTTACCATAACAAACAGTTTGTAGAAGATACCAGCGGATTCTAGAACACTGTTCTTAATAAGAACATACAAATAATTGAATATTGAAAATATTGAAAACAATATGGGAAGCAGATGCAAATCACAAGTCTAACGCAAATTGGATCCAACAAGCACATCGGTACAAGAAATACAAACAGCCCTTCTGAAAATTGGAAAGCTCGAGGCACTGATGGAAATCCAAATTTTTTGTAAAAAAATTACTGCAACTCACGCTGTGTCCTAGGTGAACACGATAAATTCGGTGCGTGCGTTGCGTTGCGTGTGATGCGGGGAACGTATGCAATCAAACTGTTAAATATCAATGATCCTGTCCAATCTGAATACAGTATGCGTGCGATCATCGAAACACCTCTTCCCCGAAGAAGGGAAGTGTGAAAAATACTTACGGTTGCACGGATTATCTTCTAACCAGCTAAAAGGTGCACAAGGACTGCAAGATCAACAAAAAGGATCTTTCAATACCTTGGATAGATTATAAAAATTCGTTTGACACAATCCCGTATAGCTGTACTTTAGAGACACTAAAAGCCAATAGTGCTTCAGCAAAACTTATACAGGCGTATTCATAATCGAAACTACTAAATTAAGTGCGGAGGTTAAACCTTAAATTAGGTTTATGGCTCTTATGTCAGTGTTAGTCAGTTAATAGTGTTTTGTATTTTATTATTATATAGGTAAAAAAATACCTTCAGCTGAAGAAAGACGATAAATACCATCAAAGAAAGAATAAAACGGAAATTGAGAGAACAACAACAGATGGAAAGATGGAGGGAAAAAGCGATGTACGGACAAATTTTGAAGGAGGTGGAAAGAGAGATAACGGATGGAAGCCCAACACTTCCATTGGAAAAAAATATCAATATAAAAATGGGGAAAAGATAAAACAACATTAAGTATACAGTACTACCAGAAGGCAGACAAGTACTTATAATAATACTTATAATACTTGCAAGGTATATCACAATAACAAATTAGTTTTAGAATTTGTAAAGTAAGTTTGTCAGATACCTAAGTATCTGAAGCGTGATAATATATAATATTCAAAGCTCTCTTGGAAGAAAAAAAATAAATAATGTTCATTTTTACAATTGAGATATTGCTTTGGGACAATACACACACCTGGTATACAGAGAACTTATCATAAATATCGATTAACGCCTTGATCTAACAACATGTCCGCTTGTAAAATTTAGGTAATGAAATTATAATAAATATTTTTTACAAAAAATTGGACCGACGTGTACTGAAAAATATGAAATAATATTAATTCTATTGGTGCTGTTACTTTTAAAGTTGTGCAGTTGCAGTTAGATTGATAACTTTTGGTACCAACTTTACAAGTATCAGCACCAATAGAATTAATATTATTTCATATTTTTCAGTGCACGTCGGCCCAATTTTTTGTAAAAAAAAATATTTCACACTTTTGAGTATAACATTAGTCACAAAAATCGTTGAACGTTCGCTAATACCATTAATATCCTATTACCCAAGTATATAGAATCTTTGCTTTGACAGTAGGTGAACCACAATATATGGACTTAAAAGGAGAAATACGACAGAGAGACTCACTCAGCCTTACATTGTCCAATATTTTAATGAATCAAATAACAGATTGAAAGAACGAAAAGGGTATAGATTGGGTGAACATAAAATCAATATAGTATTGTTGCGTATGTGGGTTCGCAGATAAGTGAGACTAATTTAGAGTTATTAAATTAACTTTATTTACACTCGAAATAATAAAAATTACAACTTAACTTTACTATATTCTCACTAGCTTACTCGGCCTATTCTATTATTCACACTGTCTTTTACATTCTGTCTGTCATGCCGATAACTCTCCCATGTATACATCCGACAAAGGCTCCAGATCATTCGAGCGGCTTCCGGTCTTTGACTCGCAAGCCGCCACTGGACCCTTCTCGAAATCCTCCTGTCGGCACTCCAGGAATAGATGCCGACATGCTGCCGTCGCCCTCCCTGCCAACGCCTTTCGAACCACAGTATATATCTCGCGCCTACTTCAAACGGATGCCACCACTTTGCAGCCAACACCGGCGGCTGTTCCCCTTGCACGTTACACTGCTCCCTCCCTTAAAGCTGTTCGCCCCGAAACAGCTTATTCCGTTTGTCTCCAGACCGGTGGATTATCTCCTCGATACGGACTCAGTCTTTTCACGTGCACCACTTATGGCTTGACTCTTGGCGAAAGTTGGATCGTGTACACCAAGTCATTAATCTTTTTGACAATGCGATATGGTCCTTCCCAAGGTCTTTGCAATTTCGGACTTAATCCACTCCTTCGCTGTGGCTGGTACAACCATACTGCATCGCCTTCGTTGAAAGAGTTTAATGGCTGCCTTTTGTCAAGTCTCATCTTCATTTTGTCGCTCTTCAACTGAAGCTTTTGTCTGGCAAAATCATGGACAACTCTAAGTCGCTCCTGTAGGTCAGCTACATAATGTGAAAGAGACACTTATTCATGATCGTCGGCTGATGGTCTGCCAAACATCAGATCTATGGGGAGCTTTATTTCTCTTCCAGACAACAGTATCGATGGTGTATACCCAGTGAATTCATGCTGGGAACTTCGGTAGGCCAGGAGAAAGAGAGGTACCAGTTTATCCCAGTTACGTTGGTGCTCATCCACAAATATTGAGAGGTATTGATTGATGGTCCTATTGTACCTCTCAACCATTCCATCTGACTGTGGATGAAGTGGGGTTGTTCGTGTTTTTCGTATCCCCAGTATCCTCATTAACTGCGTCCATACTTCGGATTCAAAATTTCTGCCTTGATCGGTATGCAGCTCCAAGGGTACTCCGTGTCTGGATATCACGTTTTACAGAAGGGCTTCGGCCACTGTAACTGCTTCTTGATTCGGCATCGGCACTACTTCTGGCCACTTCGAGAAATAGTCCATGGTGACCATGATGAAATTATTTCAAGAATCTGTCCTGCAATATCCTCCGCAATTATTTCTCAAGGTTCACCTGACAGATACTGATTCATTTTCCCTCGGGCTCGTGTCTTTGGACCCTTCTAAGAAGCACAGAGGTCACATCTTCTGCACCATTCTTCCACATCTCTTCGACAGTTGATCCAATAATACCGCTCTTTCACACGTGCCAGTGTTCTATTTACTACAAAATAGCCTCCACTGCGACTGCCATGCAGTTTACGAAGTACTTCAGCTACCATCGTTCGGGGTACAACGGTTTGATACACAATGCTCCTACCATCTGGACTTTCCCATTTACGAGTGATCAAGTCATCCCGTAAGCACAATGAATCCCACAGAGCCCAGTACTCCTTGTCCGTCTGATCAAATCTGGAGATTTCTTGCCACTCAGGTCGTCGCTTTTGATCTAGCCAGCCCCATACTATCTTCAAATCTTTGTCAGCGATTTGTTCTCCTCTAAAGTTGACTCTGGTGATTTCCTCAGTAATTTCCATTTCTTCATACCTAATCTGCATTTGTTGGATATGTACAATATCCTTGGCTGTTTCTCTTTGTTCCTGTCTTTGACAGAATTTACAGGAACTGCCACAAGGTCTTCGTGACAAGCTGTCAGCGTTGGCGTGACTTCTTTCTTTTCGGTGTTTAATTTGAAAGTCGTAACTCTGCAGTTTCTCCAGCGAACGCGCTATCTGTCCCTCCGGATTTTTGAAATTCAGCAGCCACTGTAATGCAGAGTGGTCTGTTCTTACTAAGAATTTCCATCCATAGAGAAAACTGTGGTAATGTTCTATGGATCGTACAACCGCTAGCAGCTCCTTCCGGGTCACACAGTAACTTCGCTCTGCTTTTCCCAACGTTTTGCTGAAATATCCAATTACAGCTTCTTCGCCATTCTGTATTTGGGAAAGAACAGCTCCTATTCCACTTCATGAAGCGTCAGTGTCTAACACGAACAATTCTTCGTCCAAGGGATATGCAAGAACAGGAGCACTGGTCAAACGGTTTTTTAGCTCCAGAAACGACTGCTGACATTCTGGTGACCAGTCAAAGTGGGAGTTCTTTTCGGTTAATTGATGTAGTGGCCCAAAATCCTTAACATATCGGCGGTAGTAACTGCTGAGTCCCAAAAAGCTTCTAACTTCGTGCTTGTTCTTTGGTCTGGGCCAATCTCACACTGCCTGGACTTTTTCTGGATCGGTCTCAATTCCTTTCGATGGTACGTGTCCGAAAAAGTTGACTTTTTTCTGGAATAGAACGCATTTCTTTGGATTCAGCTGGAGATTAGCACTTCGGATACTGGCGAATACTTTCTTCAGATTCGATTGATGTTCGTCGAAATCTTTGCCAATCACCATTACATCATCCAACTATACCAGGCACGTCTCCCAAGTTAGTCCTCACAGAACTAATTCCATTAACCTTTCAAAAGTGGCAGGCGCATTACATAACAGGCCGTTTCCAGCTGTAAAGGCCGTTTTCTCTTTATATTCTTTGTTTATCTCTACCTGACAATATCCGCTTTTCAGGTCAAGAGTTCAAAACCACCTGGATTCTTCTATGACGCCATCCTTCAGCATTTCTTGAACCATGACGTTAAATGGCTGTTGTTTTACGAAAGGAAGTCTTCGTGAAGGTTGGCGAATAGGTACAGCAATTCCCGTGTTAATCCGATGTTCGACTAAATTCGTTCGCCCTGTAATTTTTCCTTATACGAAAACATCAGCTTCTTGCTTTACAAACTCGATGGTCTTTTTCTTTTCCTGTTCGCTAAGATGTTTCCAGGTCTTCTTGGAAGTCTCCATTAGTTCTTGGGAAAAATATACATCTTGTGAAACGGGTTCCTCTTGCTCACATCTTGTTACACGGGAGACTGGCGAACAGGTACCGATTACTTCCCCTTTCTTCAATGTCATTCTGTTTACAGATAGATTGGCTACCCTCACTGGAATAATGTCGTTGGAATTAACTAAGCACCTAGCCAAAAGAGCCCCGTTCTCGTTTGGTTCAAAAACCATAGTGTTAACTCCTTGCAGTTGTTTTCCTAGGTGCGCCTTCACGATCTTCTCACTATTACCAGGTATTCGTGTATCTTCGGTGATGATTATTTTAACAGGACAGTTCTTGTTCGAAGATGCTGAGAAAAATATTTCCTCGTTGCCCACTCTCAACATTCTGTTTTAAAAGTGTGAAGGTTTCCAAAACTTCTAAGCCTACTATAAATTCATCCACTATGCCGGCCACGATTGCATTAATCTTTACTTGTGCCTTGCCAATTTCCAAAATGGTGGTGGTCTCTCCAAAAACATTAATCAAATCTCCTTTTGCAGTTTCCAGTATCGGCTTGATGTTGTGCTGCACGATAGAGTCCTTGGAAACCATGTCGGAGCGTACCACTGACCTTGTTACCCCCGTTCCGATAGTCAAATCACAGGTATTATCAACCTTGGACAACGAGACTCTCGCAGCTCTTCTTGATTGAGCACAAATGTAACTTGGGGGCTTGATAATCAGTGGTTGCCAGCGTTCGCCCCCTTACACTGGCGAGGTGGAGTTTTCCTGAAGTCGGGTATTCTCTCTCTGACTATTTCGTTCTTCAGATCTGGGTCGTCGCCTGCATTTATGATATGTCCCTCTTGGTTGCAATTGCAACACTTAATCACTTTTCTATATCCGGACTCCTTGCCACCTCGAGAGCAGAATTTCTGGAACATCGCCTCCAGCTTTTTAAAGAAATCTGCATTGTCTTGCGGTTCGTCTGACACCCTGACTTCTCTTACTTTGCTGCGACGATTTATTGAAGCATTTTCGCAGCTTCGTATTCCAGTGCCTGAACAATTGTTTCGGCTAAGGTGTTATGCCTACTCAGTCTCAACGGTTGCTGCATGTCTATATCTCGAACTCCGTCGATGAAGTACTGGACACTAATTTGCTCAATGAATTCATCTGGGGCTTGTGGATAAGCCAGTCGCACCATGCTCTCAATGCTACTGCTGAACTCCTGCAGTGACTTCGTTGAACCTTGAATTCTGCTTTTCAACTGGCTCTGATATACTTGGCTAAGATATTTGTTGCCGTACCTTAGTTCCAAGGTGCCCGCAACAGCCCAATAATCTGTTTGTTTGGCTTCAGGAATGTTTTGAAGTATTTCAAGCGCCTTTCCTCGCAAAGCCAATACCAACGCCGTCGCTTTCTGCTGCTGATCCCATCTATTTGCATTAGCTGCAGCCTCAAATTGACGTTTGTACATGGCCCAGGATATTTCGCCGTCAAACGTTGGTGGTTTAAGTTTTTCATTGGCTGTAGTGATCGCCGACGTGTCCAATTTGCTGCTTTCGTCGTGGTTGTTATCCCGTATTTTCTTCACCTGTTTCTCTAATCGTAGGTACTTTTCCTCAAACTCTTCTCGAACTGTCCCAATTTCTTCTCGAACTGTTCCAATTTCCTTTTCTTGTAGTCGTCGTGCCTCTTCCTCTTGTTTTTCTAGCAGCCTTCGCTCCTCCTCTTCTCTCTTTTCTTGTTGTCGTCGTGCCTCTTCCTCTTGTTTTTCTCGCAGCCTTCGCTCCCCCTCTTCTTTCTTTTCTGGTAAACGTAATTCTTCTTGCCTTCTCGAAAAATCGGAGAATAACTTAGTAAGTTGTTCTTCCATTTTTTCTGTCTGCTTTCGGGTATTCACCATTGACAAAAGCTTCTTCACTCACTTATCCCTCTTATAACACCAAATTGTTGCGTATGCGGGTTCGCAGATAAGTGAGACTAATTTAGAGGTATTAAATTAACTTTATTTACACTCGAAAAAATAAAAATAAATTTTTATATGAATAAATTTTATCGAGGAATCTGGTCTACCGATTTCGATGAAAATTCATATCTATGGGTTCTAGAGTGTATTGAATCGATTGGTTGTATTCACATTCACAAGAAAAATCGTTTTCAGCAATTTATTAATTGAGAATATTTTCTCATTTTACGAGTTCTATAGATTATAGATGAGATAGCAATATGAAACCGAAAGCATCATAGGGAAAAATTATCCTGTGGTTAAGCTTCCGGGTATTAATCTAGAGATCCTCGGTTCGAATTCTGTTCACCTTTAACTTTTTTTTAACAAAATCCATTTTTTTTAATAAAAGATGTTTATATGTGTTCCTAATAATTTAATCGGAAATTTTCAATGAAAATTTGTACATATCTAATATATTGCGACCCTTAAGGTACACATTAGCTATTTCAAGGAAGGGTTAGCAGATTTTGGTAAAAATGAGCATAAACCGGTTTTCGGAGTCGAGAAATCGATTGACGATACTTTCATATTTCGGTGTGACCCTCGAGGTTCACACTAGCAATTTCAAGAATGGCTCCGCAGATAAAAGTTTCAGTATGTATAGTGCTTGGGGGTTGAGAAGTCGATTGGTGATACAGCTGAGTTTTGGTATATTTATCATTTATATTACACATTCATATATATTTTGAAATCTATTACTTACGAATATGTGAACAACAAAAGCAGTATTTACCGATCGCAATACATTTTAACCAGAGATATGCACATTTTTTAATAAGTTTAAATATCCTTAGTAACTCTTATAGGCTCATCTTAAACCCTGTTTTACTCAAGGAAAGCTCGGACTCCCAGATATTATATATATATATATATATATATATATATATACAAGCATTGCTCGTTTAATATAATTAGATTTATCAGTTATGGTTTCTAGAAAAAAGGCAATGATAGCTGTGAGTTATTTCTACATTTTTTTCGAAATTCCACCCTTAGAGCAGGACATTGTAAGAAGTATTCTCTATCAATCGGGATATCTTTAAAATAGCTAATTCATTTGCCAACTCACAAAAAAAATTATTAATAGAATTAGTTCGAGTTTATGAAATGAATGAAACCAAAAAAAATCAAATCGTCAATGGCCTAACCTCACTTAGCCCAGTCATCAACAAAAGACTTGCTAGAGGTTAGTTGAATTACATAAAATACATAAATCTTTTAGTTTCCAAGCTTTATTTTAAGTAAATTCCGGAAAAATGGGCTTTGAAATGGTCACTTTTTATAATTTCCATGACAATGGCGACGCCCGTCATTTTAGAACTAGTTGGTTGATAATTTCTATCAATGAACTTGACCTTAGTCTCAACAAGACATATTTTTGTAGTATATTTGGTCACGATATTACTCTACCAACTTAAAATTTTGAATAATCAAGTAATATGTACACTGTGTCCAATTAAGTCGGAACCATATGGAAAACTTTTTTATTATTGGTTTTTCTTGATAAAATGTTCTGCATAGTACACTACTTCAAATACAATCATCAGATATCAAATGTTTTCATCCGTATACGAGGTAAGTCGAAAAATATGAATTTTGTTCAAGAGTAAATTACCTTTATTTTTGAAAATATTGAAAGTTTTTATTGAAAAAAGTTGATCATAATTGAAAACTATTGTCAGATATCCAATAATATTCATCCGCCTTGAAAAAAACATATTTTATTATTTTTATTAACTTCTGTATATTAGCATTGAAAATTTAGGTCTACCGATAAACATTTAATCTAGGATGCACTGACTCCAAAGGTCAAATCGCTAGTTCGTTTTAGAAAATACGAGAAATGGTGCCTCTATTAACTAGTAATTCGACATTCGACAGACAAATTCTAAATAAATTCAAGACGTCTGTAAGTGTGCACAATAATTTAAAAAAATATTTTTTTCAAGAAAATAACTGAGTTGTAATTTACAAAATCTGCATGTGTATTTTATTTATACCAAAAATTATTTTTTATAGCTGATGAATAATATTGGATATCTGACAACAGTTTTCAATTATGATCAACTTTTTTCAATAAAAACTTTCAATATTCTCAAAAATAAAGGTACTTTACTTGTGAGCAAATTTCCTATTTTTCGACTCACCTCGTATACGGATTAAAAGAATTCATATCTGATGGTGAAGTTTTAAGTTTTGGACTATGCAGAACTTTTTATCAAGAATAACTTTTTTCATAAAACCTATAATAAAAAAGTTTTCTATATGGTTCCGACTTAATTGGCCTTACAAATGAAAGACTGCGTGTACTGTTTTTCTTTATTTGCTTGAGCTTTCGATTGCTATATTTACATCTTCTTCAGGAGCTTACTGAAATTAATTGAAAAGAATGAGTGGAAGTTATTGTATGTTCTGAGCCTAACTTACAGATTTGAGTTTTTTTTTTTGTCTTAAAATTGTTAACTTATATTGTAATTCAGACATGATTTAGCGACAATAAATACTCCAGAGGTATTTTTTAGATATTACTTTCAGTTCGTGTAATCATTTACTGGACATATATTAGAAAAGTTCTCGAATTCAAATTTAAAGTTGGTTCGAAACACAATTATTATACAATAACGACACAAACATTTAGCGATGGGACATGATATAAAATATCTATTGGTTTTCTATAAATATTTTTATATAAAATAGGTATCTCTCTATTACTATAAGGTTAACTTCAAGTCATAAATTTGTCTGGTGTTTCAATGTCAATACTTGACAGTTAGCGTCAAATTTTCGTTTAGGTATGTATGTGAGACTTCTTTGCACGAAGTTATTGGTTCAACAATAGGAACGTTCCATGAGTCAATATCCCAATTACACATGCAAATGTGTTCTAATCTCTGATTTTACTATCCTACCTTAGGAGCACCCCCAAGTATGATATACGATTAAACGAAAATACAGTTAGTTGTGTTGTGATTTCTATGTTGTCAGTTAGGTTGCTGTCCTCCCTCTTGCATACTCTTTTGTCTAGTTCTAGTAAGAAAGAATATGCAATATTTATTTTTTCAACGTCCTTTTTTCGGTTCACCCTGTCTTTAATTTTATATATTCAAGATTTTGAAATTATTACTCTCTTATATATTTGGAAGTACGGCAGTATTTGTTAGAACACAGTAATCTGCCGAAGAATTTTTTGGGGCTTAAAAAAAAGTATACTCTTCTTGCTATCCAAGCTTTCGAAAAATTTATTATAGTATTTGCATGGGTGCGTCTACTTGTTTGATTTTATTGCCACTCTAAATTCTGATGGTATGAAATAACAATATAGGTACAGGATGAGTTTTCAGTGTGTCCACTATCTACATTATTGGAATAATCAAAAAAAAAATAGAAAGGAAAATAGTAGGCACTCTTAAGCTCCATTCTTTAGAAATTAATTAGACATTCATAGAATGTTCTCTAATATGGTGAAAGATCAATCTTATGTTTTTTAGATGGAATGCCCTATATTTTATTCTATAATCAGAATCTATACTTTTTCACGATTACAACAACGTAATGGTATACAGTTATACCGGGGCTTTCAAAAGATATGATTATTATTATATATATATATATATATATATATATATATATATATATATATATATATATATATATTATAGTTACTTTAACTGTATTTCAAATGTATTTTTTGCATTTGTCGATTATGTTTATTTATGAAGTATTTTATTAATGATCTATTCTCACATTATTGCATATATTGTGAACAGGGGAAACAAAACTCAAATGTCATATTTTTTCAATACATATTTTTAAATGGAACATCCTATATTTTATATCATGATCGAAAGGTAGGTAGGAAAATATCTCCTATACCTAAAATATTAGTTTTGGAAATACTTTTTTCAACCGTTACCAATAGTTGTCAGTTTTACTTGAATAAGTTTGAGGATACGTTCTCAAACCAGTTCCTACATTTTTTTTGAGAACAGAGCTCAAAGTCAACTATTATTACTGCAATGTAGCAACTGGCATCAACTTGAATGCTTTATTATATTTTTATGATGAAAATAAGAGATTGTGGACGAATTTTGTGATTTAAGGTACGATTATATGTCAAATTTGTACACATATTTAGGGTTGAAGATCGAGAATTCACTGAATGCCTCTCCAAGATTCACAATTTAAGGCATGATTGTATTGAAAGTTGGTGTCAAAACTGGAATTTAGGGATTTTAGTTTTCGGAGATTAAAAATTCTCTGTTACAATACAATAATTTTGTATAGGTTGTTTTTTCTACTTAAAATCGAAAGACTCAATAAGGTGGACAATCATTGCGGTCTGACCTTTTTCGTTATTGGTACCAAGTATAGGTATTCTGGGTCCAGAATTAAGAATTTAAATAAGCGAACATTTTTTGTGATTTATGTTCAGAATATACATATAAAATCCTTGCCTCTGAGGGGCTTTCAAAAGCCCACTAAAAGACCTCCTGAAGAATCTTTGAAATAATCGGAAACATTACCAGTTTTTGTGGTTTATCTCACTCATCTGCGCTCTTGATCTTTTGACTATTGAAAAATATTTAATTGAAATCTCCCACATCAAAAAACTTAGACACCAATTTTTATTACGTTTAGTACGTCGCAAATCTTCTGCAATCTTAGGACAACATTCCATTATTCTTTGATTTCGAAAATGATTTGTCTCAAGTTTATAGATATAGAAACAAACAAAAACGTGGTGTTGAATAAAACCTTTTCGGTTATGTTTGCCACTTCAACGTGATTAGAATTAGCAAATGCATATCAGACAAGCTTTTATTCAACTCCACTTGTGATTTGAACTTGAACGCATTATGATAATTTCATGAAGAAAAAAATGGTAGATGCATTTCATCATCTACTGTCCGATAGCATTCAAAATTGGGATACAGAGTTTTTTGTTGTCAAAGATAATATTTTTTCCGCCAAATTCAAAAACTGAAGAATGAGTATCCAAGATAGCGGAAGATTTTTGATTCATACTCCGATTTAATTAAATTTTTTTGCCTGGGAGATTACGATAATTTGTCGAAAGTTAAATGCTGAAGATGGCATGTAAGTGAGATGGAACCCAAAGACTCCTAAATACTGTTTTTCTAACCAAACGTTCCGGAGTTTTTGGGGAGAAATGCTCTATTTTACTACCAGAAATAAAAATTCAATACAGCAGACCATCATTATGATCAGAATCTTTTCAATATTATTATCAAGGTGGTTTTAGTGTGCGAAATAATGGACGAGATGTATGAATTCAAGTGCATTTCAACAAAAGCTTGTTGGTAACATGTTTCTGAATATCTATTTAATTCACCAAAAATATTTGAATTGTACCTAAAAGGCAATCCAGAAGTACGTATTTTCTATACATTCGAATTCTTAATTCACAAGACTCCTCCGGCCTGATGAATTCTTGATTCCAGACTACAGCACTTACTTGGTAACGATATTGAATAGAATCAGACCGCAGTGACTGTATGCCATATGGAAATTTTCCATTTTCAGATAAAAAAAATAAACCAAATACGGATTTTGAGACTCTGGCTATGAAACTAACAATGAATTCGTCATCTACTATTGTAGTTTGGCATGAAATGTTTAGTCACCAACCACAAAAATCACTGAATACCAATTCCGAATGAATCGGACCATAAGCAAAAAATGCATCTACCATAATATTGAGCTTCCAAAAAAAAGTTTTTAATATTATTGAACCATAAACTACAAGTTTTCCGTTATCTTAGCTCTTCAATCGTTTTATTTTCATCTTAAAAATATAATAATGCATTCAAGTTGATTGCCTTAGAATTGCCGAATGCCACTTTGCATTTACAATAATTTTTACTTTGAAGTGACAATGAACTGAAAATTGTGAACTTTACTTAAACAATAAGCATTTTTTTTGAAAATGACCTCAAACTAACCATACGTCCTCAAACTAACCAATTCCTATAAAAAAAGGTTTTAGGACGGACCCCAAAGTCCCCCATACTTTACGATTCACATACATATATATATATATAATTAATTAAATAAATGAAGGGCTATCCGTACATATATAAATTGTGTGTGTGGTGAAAAGTGGACGTGTGTTCTGATGAATCAATAATAATATTATCACATTGCACGTAAATACAAACCAATATTATAGTTATTTCTGCACCATACTGGATCATTAAATATTTTGATCATATTAATTATAAAGATGCCTACACGCCAGTTCCAATTCGATTTTGAAAGCTCTCTTAAGAACGCACTCAAAAAAAATAGAATCTATATCATCTATATATAAAAGCAATTGAACAACATTTTGCCGCCATATTCCAGGATTATGAAAATAAAATAAATAATTTGGAAATAAATAAAATCAAATTAGAATCTGATAAAGCAATAACTCCAATAGACGAAAATATACATAAGGAATTTAAAATCCAGATGGAACAAAAGGTAGACCATATACAACAATACAAAAATAGCAATATACGTCTCATGCATATGCCAGAAACCGAGAGAGAAAATGTAGGAGATAAATCATTGATATCATCCTAAATTCAAGGAAGATTCAAATCAACACATTATAAAAGCTGCAACATAGTGTTTGACAACGAACTCAAGATGATAAACTCCGTCATATAGTCGTTATTTTCTCGGATCTGACTACTAGAGAAAAATTTTATAAAAATAAAAGAGCCCTTAAGGGTACTAATAATTAAGGACGATTTAATTTTATATAGACTGAATATTCTAAATGATAACTCCTAAAAATACGGATTTAAGAATGATTGGACTATGAATGGCATTATCTATGCAAAAACGGAAAATGGTGTCAGGAAAATTAATTGTTACTATGATAAATATGAATTGTATTTACAATCAATTTTGTACAATATTACAGAATCTTTCCATTTAATTTAATTAGTTTAGCATTTTTTATTTTGTTGTCGCATTTCTGAAATTTTGGTTAGAGTGTATATTTATATTTTTCTGGTATTTAATTTATATTTACAGGTATTTTTCTTGATGGAATTATAATAATACACCTCTTTTTCTATTTTTAACTACACTAAACAATTGGGATATTCTCAAAGGCATTTTTGTAGATTAATAGTTTTAGATCTCTAGTAAATATGTATAATATTCATAAGTTTATCTATTATCCAATTAATTCACATGGAACAACACCTAATTTTTATTGAAAATTTCTAAAAAGAGAAGATTCCAGAAGGATTCTCTTTTCTTGATCTTGAATCTCTTAATACTGAACTAGTTAAAACGTAGAGTTATATTTTATAAGTTATTATAAAAAGTCTTAACGGAAATCATACTAAACTTGAAGTTTTTATTGACAGTTTAAAGATCGAACCATATACCTATTATTATTTGTACTAAAACCTGGAATCTTGATCATTTTCAAGACTTTTCATTACATGCTTATAAAATATTTTATAATAATAGTTGAATAAACAGATCGGTTGTCTTATATGTCAAAATCAATATATCAGAAATAAATGAAACTATAGAAATTGATAATCTTAAAATTCTTAATACAAAATTTAAATTTGATGAAAACACTAATCTAGAAATATCAGCTTTATAAAGATCACATGATCTTCCGTATAATATTAAAAATCACTTGATAATTGGTGATTATAAAATCGACATATTGAATCATAATCCAATTAGCCAAGATTTTCTAAATAACTTCCTTGAAAATGGATATATTCCAGGATATATCAGTACAACTAGACCATCGATGAATAATAATAATAACGGAACTTGCATCGATAATATATTTATCAAATCAAAATCGATCGATGTAAGAACTTTTAAATTAATGATTCCAATTACAGACCATTACTCTCTATTCATCGCTCTAGCAAAACCTCATCGTATAATAAATGTTGAATTATGACTACAAAAAACTTTCAAGTCCGGCTAATAACAAAGATTGGAATATTGTCAAATCAATGAATGATCCAAATGAAGCAACGGACTTTATTATAAGGGAAATACAAGAATGCTTAAATGACTGTAAACATCATTTCAAAAATAAAAAAACGAAGGAAAAACTGGCTTACAAAGGCAATAGTCGTTTCCTGCGCTAGAGAAGAAAAGCTATATACCTATAAAAATTAAAAGTGATCCGGACAATGAGCAACTAAAGAGAGAATATAGAAATTACGTAAAACGACTGGACAAAATTATAAAGGATGCTAAAGTTCAACATGATAAACAAACTGTTGAAAAATATACTAACAGTTCAAAGTATTTATGGAAGTATAGTTTGAATACCCATCGAGTGGAATTTCGTCACGATTCCTGACGTCATCTGCCATTTCACGCATGTCTTAAATGATATAAATTTTATTTCCTAACCACAAAACACTGACACTGACATATTTGTAAAGGGGGTGAATCACTTTCAAAAAGAAATGTTTGACATTAAACGTCAAAGACAACAAGAACAAACGTCAAAATAACAATCAGCCGATCTGATCGAAGAAATATTGTTTATGACGTTAACATTTTATTTCACCTAGTTTACAAACGAAAAAAAGAGATAGACAAGGTATGACGAAACCCCATTCGATGGGTATTCAAACTATACATTAAATCCAAGCTTGGTAAAAATAAAGTAGACACACACAAGTAACACAATCAGTCACATAGTCGATATCAATATTGTTAAGATAGGTGAACCTAGTAAAATAGCAGATTATGTAAACATTTTTTTTGTAATATAGGAAATAACCAACAGATCCTACAGAAATACAAAGTATTATAGACAATCTCAAATTAACAAATCGTGAAGTGGACATGATTAATACCAAATCAATAAAAATTTTATCGGGTTTTATCTCAGATGCTTTAGCACACATTTTCAATCTATGTATAAGGAAGATCAATATGGCCTAATGCGCTGAAGGTACGTGATGTGATACCCATATTCAAATCAGGTAATAAAAATGATGTTGCAAACTATAGACCTATCTTACTAATCTCAAACATAGCAAAAACATTTTAAAAAATTATACACTCAAGGATGTATCAATTTATTTCAATAACTAAAATTTAACTTACAAATCAATTTGGCTTCATTAAAAAGAGGGGTACCAAAGATGCAGTGAGTTACATCACCATAGAACTATATGAGAAATTAAACAAAAGCAATCCCGTTGCAATAACCTTCCTAGACCTTCCTAAAGCTTTTGATACGATCAATCATAGCATTTTATTTGATAAATTGTATCAGTAAGGTATCAGAGGAAAAGCCCTTAAGCTACTAGTTAGTTATATGGAAAACCGACGACAGTATGTTAAAATTGGGGATATCAGGGGTCATTTTGTTACAATAACATCAGGAGTACCGCAAAGAACTATTTTAGCGCCATTACTATTTATATTATATGTAAATGATTTTTTAACGGTACTGGATGAAAATAAGACTCTATCTTATGCCGATGACACTGGTTATTTCAACGGAAAATTCCTGAAAAAAAGTTGGGTTAAATATGAAAACAACCTTAGATAAAATACCCAAGTGGTTAGCACTCAATAAATTATCATTAAACATTGACAAAACTACATACATTTGTTTTGGAAACTATAGTAATAGTGTACCAGAAAATATGAACATCAAAATAAATGGAAAAAAATTAATTAGAGTCCAAAACTGCAAATATTTAGGTATTATTTTTGACTCCAACTTAAAATAGGATACAAATATAGAGTACATTATTCAAAAATCAAAATATTTAATATTTATTTTCTACAAACTATCTATGTTCATGCAATCAAGTACACTAAGGATTATATACTAGGCTCTTTTTCATAGCATTGTAACTTATGGGATATCTGATAGCCTGTGGTGGTGCCTATAAAAACAACCTAGACATGTTGCAATCACTTCAGAAAAGGATCATAAAACTTGTAAATAAAAACAAACGCAGTGAAAAAAATCCGATGAATCTAAATCAACTATTTGCCTTTGAATCCTTAAACTATAATTATAAGAATATAAAGAAAAGTTACGTTGCTTCAGACAGAGTGACAAGATATAAAATGGTTACTCTTCCAAAATCTTTAAGACGAGTTAGCGATAAAAAAAATATTATATTACAGCGATTAATGTTTTCAAAAAGCTCCCAAATGAGCTCAAGACTTTAGATAGTATTAAAAATATTAACAAAAAAAATTAAAGATTGGATAATATCGAATATAGAGGAAGTTACTAGTTTTTAGCATTAAATAAAGTTTGTTTTCTAGAAAATTGTCTTATTTGAGATATTTAAGGTTAAGAGAGTTTAGTTTATTGTTAGTAAGATAAACACTCAAGATTGTATTATTCTTTTTAGTTACTTTTTAGAGCCATAACTGCATTCAGATAATATTATTTATCTCTGCAGGATTATGTTGTCCTATATTTTTTATTATTCCGGTCCAGTCCGGATGTTGTCAATCAGCATCTGGGAGGAGTGAAGTGCCAACCCGGCGCGTCTCCAGGTGGCGGATAGGAGGGGGCCTCTAACGATGATTTTTATATGAGAAGGGGGCCTGCGGGGAAATAGGGCTCATTGAGACTAAAAACTCAATTGGCAGCCACGAATACCCTGCCGCGGACCAACTTCACCTGTCCCAGCTGTAGTGTCGTGGCTAAGGGAATTGCACTCAGGTACAACGATGACAGGTGTGCTTTCGAGTTAACCTCGAAATCACCCTGTCAAACCAACGCATCCTGGTCGTCTGTGGTCATGTCTCGCGGTCCAGTGATGCGGGGGGGTCTTGGCTTAACCGCCCGGACCAAGAGGAAGTAACCTCATCAAAAATTCTAAATCCAAGGCGGGAAACCAGGCCGAGGTATGCATGGCCAGATAGAGGACTGGTTTCGACCTTGGAGCATAAGGGGGAACTCCATTGTATTAACCCCTTACTCCTGCATGCGGGGCTCTGCAGGAGTGGACCGATTTGTCCCCAGCTACTCGTAGGAACTTTATGGAAAATTCATATAATCCCAAACTCACCGGAGGAGAGATGGAGAAAGCCTCCACCTCTTCATCCGGGGGAAATGCCAAACGGCAAAGGAATCGTCTGCCGTTCGACCTGCCGAAACTCGGACAGCCGGGCGGCAGAGACGATCCACTGAGAAAGAGTCTCAGTGGAGCAGGAGTGTGGAAGTACCGGCGACTCCTCCATCAGGGACTTGCACCTGAGGAGGCCAGAAAACAGGCTCTTCAACACTCCATACCACCTACTGTCCCGACCCCGAAGGTAACACCGACGGGAAACGGGAAAGGAAAGAGAGGCGCGGAGCATATCACTCCTCCGGAAAGGCCTCAGCCTAAAAATCCGAAAACAGCTGCAGCAAAAACTAGGCTATTCGTGTGAGTATCATACCCAAGGATTACCCTAGAGTAATCCTTGAACCACAGCGGCTCTCAATGCTGGAGGGTACTCTAGTGGAAGAGATGTGTAGTGGAGAGGTAAAGGGAATGCACTTCACCGGTATACATTTCCGCTGTGGAATGATGCTGGTGGACTGCGGTTCTCAGGATTCGGCGGACTGGCTCATTGGAGTAGTGCCGGCCTTGAGGTCTTGGGAAGGACCAGAGTTAGTGGCGGTGGAGGAGAAAAACATCCCCAAACCTATCACTGTAACGGTGTACTTCCCAAGAAGCTTCGAAATGGAGACGGAGAAGATCCTCCGACTCGTCGAAGTACAGAACACCTGGCTCAGTACCGGAGCCTGGAAAGTTCTCAACTCCAAAAAGGAGGGAACCGGTACTGTCCTCACGATTGGGATCGATCATCGATCAGGAGAGGCCCTGAAGGCAGAAGGATGCGTCTTAAACTTTAGGTTTGGACGTGTGTCTATTTCGGGGCTAGGACAGAAAAATAAACCTGCGGGAGGTCCAAAAGATGCGGAGATGCCCTCCACATCTACGGACTCCGGTGTGCAGGATAAAACTGCTAGCTCAGGTCTGGTCGAGGCCTCTGCTGGCTCTGCCAAAGAAACCGGGGCGGCAGAGAAATTCTCTGCAGTCCTGGGGGAAGGGCGAACCCATGCGGGGATCGAGGCCATAACCCGAGACCCAGATACCCGCTCGAGCTCCAAGGAGACTACCCTCCCGATGGATCTTGATGAGGGACAGGAGGAAAGAGAGGAGGGGGGGAACTAGAGGCTGGACTACCCAGCCCCTACACCCCAGACTACAGCATCTTCCTCCCTTTCTCCAAGGTGCCGCAAGTGAACTTGCATCACGCGAAGGGAGCTTCAGCAGTGATTGCAAGGCTATTTGCGAAATCCCAACTGGATTTTGTACTGACCCAGGAACCCTGGACAGGCAAAGCAAGCCAAATTAAAGGTTTGGCATCTAAGGACTCAGAACTGATCTATGACCAGTGGCAGGAGTCCCCTCGTGCCTGTGTGATCATAAGAAACAACATTAATTACACATGTGTTTCAGAATTCATGACTCGGGACCTAGTTCCAATTCTAGTACACCTCAACACTGGGGGCATCAACCGAGACATAGTTATTGCATCTGCTTATTTCGCTGGAGACAATCCTGCAATACCTCCAGTCGAAGCTCAAGAGCTAGTGCAAACCTGCAATAGCAGACAACTGCCAGTCATCATAGGCTGTGATGCCAATGCGCACAATGTTATTTGGGGAAGCACGAACAACAACCCTAGAGGTGCGTGCTTACTTGAATATCTCTTAGCTAGTAATCTAGAACGCCTTAATGTGGGAACAACCCCCACTTTTGTCACGAGAGCAAGAGAAGAGGTCCTGGACGTAACAATTGCCAGCCTTACTGCCAGGAATAACGTATTTGATTGGAGAGTGATGGAGGAACCTTCTCTCTCCGATCATAGGATTATAGAGTTTAGGATTGCGGGGTAAGTAACCTCACTGTCTCCAACTCGTAACCCTAGAAATACAGATTGGTCTAAATATAAGACCCTTCTGAAGCAAAACTTGGAACAGATCGAAAGTAATGGGGTCAAACACCCACACTGCGATCTGGATCAAGAGGTCGAACTGGTCAGTGTGGCGATAACGGAGGCATTCCAATCAAGTTGCCCACTCTCAAAAGCTCGACCAAGCAAGGAAGCACCTTGGTGGAACAAAAACCTGTCAAACCTCAGATTAGAGGTCCGTCGGCTCTTCAACAGGGCCAAAAGAGACGATAATTGGCAGGGCTACACCGAGAAGCTCACACAATACAATAAGGAGATCAGGAAGGCCAAGAGGCTTCACTTTCAAGCTTTTTGTGAAAAGATCACTTCGACTCCTACTGCAGCCAGATTGCAAAAAGTCATGGCAAGAAGGGCAATCAGCCCCTTAATGTCGCTAAAGAAGCCAGACGGGTCATACACTGAGGGAGAAGAGGAGCGATCTGCTCTACTTCTCAAAACACACTTCCCAGGAAGTGAACCCCTCTGTAGTATTGACGTAGCAATCCAAACCAAGAATACTCGCAAGGAAGATTGGAGTATTGCTAAGAAGATATTCACAAGACAAAGGTTGGAATGGGCAGTCAACACCTTTCAACCTTATAAATCGCCGGGAGTAGATGGTATATTCCCAATACTCCTACAGAAAGGAATGGAGGAGATCCTTCCCCATCTCCTGAAGATTACAAGAAGCTGCCTAGCACGGGGCTTTATACCTATAATATGGCAAAGAGCCAAAGTAATCTTCATACCGAAAATAGGGAAGAAAATTGGGACTGATCCCCGATCTTTCCGACCTATCTGTTTAACATCGTTTCTACTGAAAACGATGGAGGAAGTAGTGGATAACTACATAAGAACAGAGATTCTGAAGGACAAACCACTTCATAAATGTCAGCATGCATACAGGGCGGGGCGTTCAACAGAAACCGCGCTGTATCAGCTAACTGAGGTCATTCAGAGTTCTCTGAGCAATAAAGAAATCGCAATGTGTGCCTTCCTGGACATATCTGGGGCTTTTGACAACACCACACATGTGTCAATCAGGGAGGCACTCACACGGCGAGGAGTGAACAAGACCGTTATCAAATAGATGTATGAGATGTTGAACACGAGAATAGCTGAGGCCCAAGTAGGTGATCATACCACCTCTGTTAAAGCTACACCTCAAGGAGGAGTAATATCTCCCCTCCTATGGAGCTTAGTAGTAGACGAGTTACTCCACAAACTCACGGAGCTTGGCTTCACATGTATAGGCTATGCCGACGACATAGTCCTAATAGTCCGAGGAAAATTCGCGAACACCCTATGCGAATTATTGCAGGAGGGCCTTAGAACTATTGAGCAATGGTGCTTGTCAGTGGGGCTTAGCATAAACCCATCCAAGACCACAATTATTCCATTTACTAGGAAAAGGAAACTTCCAGCAATGAAACCTCTCACTTTGAGTGGAGACATAATAAGCTGGAAGGCGGAAGTCAAATATCTGGGATTAACACTAGATAGCAAGCTTCTGTGGAACAAGCATATTGAGGCTACTGCTAGCAAAGCAATAAAGGCCTTAATGGCGTGCAGAAATCTGACTGGTAAGGCTTGGGGATGTAACCCAAAAATACTGCGATGGATGTACGTCATGATTGTAAGACCGATAATATCATATGGGTCAATAGCCTGGCATGGCAAGGCAAGTCAGAGCAATACGAGGAAAACCCTCGATAGAATACAAAGACTAGCCTGTGTCTGTATCACTGGAGCCATGAGAACTTGCCCGACCAGGGCACTAGAGATCATCACAGATCTCACACCTCTCCATCTAGTGATAGATAGATTGGCCCATGAGGCCATTCTAAGACTATCTAGGGAAGGTTCAGACATTGTGGGAATTCGGAATCAGAGAGCTTGGTCCTCTCTGTCCAAACACATCCCATCAGCAAACCTTCCCAGTGATGTAATGACAAAGAAAATTAGCATCGAGAGAACTTTCACCACGGTGCTAAGTAGCAGAGAAGATTGGGACAGGGGGCTCACAACCCAAGCTCTCAAAAAGAATACCATTAAATGGTACACTGATGGTTCTAAGACCACGACGGGGACAGGCGCTGGAGTGTTTGGGAATCGCACCAAATTCTCACTTGCGCTAGGTCGCTGCCCAAGCGTCTTTCAAGCAGAATTGCTTGCAATTGAGAGATGCGTGGAGGTGAACTTTGAAAGAAACTATCAGAAATGTGATATTGCAATACATTCTGATAGTCAAGCTGCAATTAAAGCACTGAACTCTCATACCATTGAATCTAAAATGGTATGGGAGTGTCGAAGGAAGCTCAATGAGCTAGGCAAGAACAACAGGGTCTACTTAGTCTGGGTTCCCAGCCACTCGGAAATCAAAGGCAACGAGGAGGCCAACACACTTGCCAGGAAAGGAGCACAAACTCCATTTACTGGCCCAGACCCTTCTGTGGCACAGATAAAAGCACCTACAAGGAGTTTCTGGAGAGGGAAAAAACCGTAAGAGAAACACTCCTGCGGGATACCCCTGGATTTCTTGAGATTAGGTCTAGCAGAGGATGAAGAGTGCAGATTCTGCGGGGAAGAGGAAGAAACTCCGGATCATCTGGTGACGGAGTGCCTTGGAATAGCAACCTGCAGTAGTGAGTTGTAGACCGCGTATAGGCGAGTGCAACTCAGGTAGGGGGCACAATAGGCCTTATGGTCGCAGTGCAATGTAACCCCCTCTTAAATCTAAATCTAAATTGTAAGATTTTATGGCAAATAAATAAATAGATGAATAAATAATAGGAAATAAAAATATAAAAATAGGATAATTAACTGGGCCAACAACAACTACTGCGAGGGCAAATACCCCTTCCGCCATTGAATGACATCGACAGCTGTTAGGACAATACGTACAAGTTATTACATGTCACAATAATGAATAATACCACAATAAACGTTCGATAACATTGATTACCAAACAAAGCACCGCCACCCAGACAAATATGATTTCAAGTTTGTTGTCTATCTTCAGTTTGCCGCAGAGCGTCGAGCAGTGTCTGATAATCAATCCTTATTTTGAACTCATATTAGTATCATTCTTTAGTGTGCCACTGACGGTGGAGACTAATATGAGCGATGCATTGAACACGTAAAGTGGGTGGATATAAACACCCAGCAACTGGAATGAATTAATTCAATTATCCTATATCCTATTTTCAAACAAAGCACCGCCACCCAGACAAATATCATGATTTCACGTTTGTTGACTATCTACAGTTTGCCGTAGAGCGTCGAGCCGTGTTTGATAATCAATCTGTACTTTGAACTTATAATAGTACCAATCTTCAGTGTGCCACTGACGGTGGAAATTTATATGAGCCATGCATTGAACATGTATAGTGGGTGGATATATACACCCGGCAAGTGGAATTAATTATTTCAATTATCTTATAACTGTGGTATTATAATATTTCTAAATTTAAATTGTTTTGATTCTCGATGATTATATATCATCCGTTTAACTGGTAAATATCTAGATTACGCTAGGACGTCCAACTGTTCCGACAATAACTACTACGAGGGCAAACACCCCTTCTGCCAATGCATGACATCGACAACTGTTAGGATAATTCGTATAATGTTTAATATTGCCGCAATATTGCCTTATACCACTATAAATGCTCAATCAGATTGATGACCAAACAAAGCACCGCCACCAAGACAGTTATCATGATTTCAAAGTTGTTGCCTATTTTCAGTTTGCCGCAGAGCGTCGAGCAGTGTCTGATAATCAATCCTTATTTTGAACTTATATTAGTATCAATCTTCAGTGTTCCACTGACAGTGTAGACTAATATGAGTGATGCATTGAAAACGTATAGTGGAAGGATATATACACCCGGCAAGCGGAATGAATTAATTCAATTATCCTATACCAGTGATATGATAATATTCTATGAATTTCTAAATTCAAATTGTTTAAAATCTCGGTGATTATATATCAGCCGTTTACCTGATAAATAACTAGATTACGCTAGGACGTCCAACTGTGCCGACAGCAACTACTACGAAGGCAAACACCCCTTCCGCCATTGAACGACATAGACAATTTTAGAACAATACGGACAATTTATAACATTGTCACAATATTGCATAATACCACTATAAATTTTCAATCAGATTGTCTACCAAACAACGCACCGGCATCAAGACAAATATCATGATTCCAAGATTGTTGCCTGTCTTCATTTTGCCGCAGAGTGTCGAGCTGTGTCTTATAATCAATCCTTATTCTGAAATTACATTAGTATCAATCTTCAGTGTGTCACTGACGGTGGAGACTAATATGAGCGATGCATTGAACACGTAAAATGGGTGGATATAAACACCCAGAAAGTGGAAAAGAATTAATTCAATTGTCCTATACCAGTGATATTATAATATTCTATGAATTTCGAAATTCAAATTGAGTAAAATTTCGATGATTATATTTCAGCCATTCAAATGGTAAATAGCTAGAATACGCTAGGACGTCTAACTGTGCCGACAACAACTACAGGGATGGCACACACCCCTTCCGCGATTAAGTGACATCGACTTTTGTTAGGACAATACGTGAAATTCATTACTTTGTCAAAATATTGCATAATTCCACTATAAATATTCAATCAGATTTATTACCAATCATAGCACCGCCACCCAGACAAATATCATGATTTCAAGGTTTTTGCCTATCTTCAGTTTGCCGCAGAGAGTCGAGCCGTGTCTGATAATCAATCCTTATTTTGAACTTATATTAGTATCAATCTTCAGTGTGCCACTGACGGTGGATACTAATATGAGCGATGCATTGAACCCGTATAGTGGGTGGATGTTAATACCCGACAAGTGGAATTAATTAATTCAATTATCCTATAAAAGTGATAATATAATATTCTATGAATTTCTAAATTTAAATTGTTTATAATCTCGATGATTATATATCAGCCATATAACTAGAAAAAAATAGATTACGCTATGACGTCTAACTGTGCCGACTACATCTACAGGGAGAGCAAACACCCCATCCGCCATTGATTGACATTGACAACTGGTAGGAAAATAAGTACAATTTATAACATTATCATAATATTTCGCAATACCACTATAAATGTTCAATCAGATTGTTTATCAAACAAAGCACCGCCAATCCGACAGATAACATGATTTCCAGGTTATTGCCTATCTTCAGTTTGCCGCAGATCGTCGAGCCGTGTCTGATAATCAATTCTTATTTTGAACTTATATTAGTATCAATCTTCAGTGTGTCACTGACGGTGGAGACTAATATGAGCGATGCATTGAACACGTAGAATGGGTGGATATAAACACCCAGCAAGTGGAAAGGAACTAATTCAATTGTCCTATACCAGTGATATTGTAATATACTATGAATTTCTAAATTCAAATTGATTAAAATTTCGATGATTATATATTAGCCGTTCAACTGGTAAATAGCTGGAATACGCTAGGACATCCAACTGAGCCGACATCAACTACAGGGAGGGCACACTCCAATCCCACCATTGAATGACATCTACTATTGTTAGGACAATACGTAAAATTCATTACTTTGTCAAAATATTACATAATTCCACTATAAATGTTCAATCAGATTTATTATCAATCATAACACCGCCATCCAGACAAATATCATGATTTCAAGGTTGTTGACTATCTTCAGTTTGCCACAGAGAGTCGAGCCGTGTCTGATAATCAATCCTTATTTTGAACTTATATTTGTATCAATCTTCAGTGTGCCACTGACGGTGGAGGCTAATATGAGCCATGTATTGAACACGTAAAATGGGTGGATATAAACACCCAGCAAGTGGAAATGAATTAATTAAATTGTCCTATACCAGTGATATTATAATATTCTATGAATTTCTTAATTCAAATTGTTTAAAATCTCGATGATTATATATCAGCTGTTTAACTGGTAAATAGCTAGAATACGCTAGGACCTCCAACTGTGCCGACAACAACTTCAGGGAGGGCGCTGTCCCCTTCCGCCATTGAATGACATCGACAATTGTTAGGACAATACGTGAAATTCATTACTTTGTCAAAATATTGCATAATTCCACTATAAATAATCAATCAGATTTATTACCAAACAAAGCACCGCCACCCCGACAAATATCATGATTTCAAGGTTGTTGCCTATCTTCAGTTTGCCGCAGAGTGTCGAGCCGTGTCTGATAATCAATCCTTATTTTGAACTTATATTAGTATCAATCTTATCGTATAGTGGGTGGATGTTAATACCCGACAAGTGGAATTAATTAATTCAATTATCCAATAAAAGTGATAATATAATATTCCAAGAATTTCTAAATTTAAATTGTTTATAATCTTGATGATTATATATCAGCCATATAACTAGAAAAAAATAGATCACGCTATGACGTCTGACTGTGCCGACTACATCTACAGGAAGGGCAAACACCCCATCCGCCATTGATAGACATTGACAACTGTTAGGACAATAAGTACAATTTATTATATTATCACAATCTTGCGCAATACCACTATAAATGTTCAATCAGATTGTTTACCAAACAAAGCACCGCCAGCCAGACAAATATCATGATTTCAAGGTTATTGCCTATCTTCAGTTTGCCGCAGATCGTCGAGCCGTGTCTTATAATCAATCCTTATTCTGAAATTACATTAGTATCAATCTTCAGTGTGTCACTGACGGTGGAGACTAATATGGGCGATGCATTGAGCACGTAAAATGGGTGGATATAAACACCCAGCAAGTGGAAATAATTAATTCAATTATCCTATACCAGTGATATACTATTCTATGAATTTCTAAATTCAAATTGTTCAAAATCTCGATGATTATATATCAGCTGCTTAACTGGTAAATAGCTAGAATTCGCTAGGACGTCCAACTGTGCCGACAACAACTTCAGGGAGGGCACAGTCCCCTTCCGCCATTTAATGACATCGACAACTGTTACGACAATACGTACTATTTATTACAGGGTCACAATATTGCATAATACAAATATAAATGTTCAATCAGATTTATTACCAAACAAAGCACCGCCACCCAGACAAATATCATGATTTCAGATCGTCGAGCCGTGTCTGATAATCAATCCTTATTTTGAACTTATATTAGTATCATTCTTCAGTGTACCACTGATGGTAGAGACTACTATGAGCGATGCATTGAACACGTAAAATGGGTGGATATAAACACCCAGATATTGGAAATGAATTAATTCAATTGTCCTATACCAGTGATATTATAATATTCTATGAATTTCTAAATTTAAATTGTTTAAAATCTCGATGATTATATATCAGCTGTTTAATTGGTAAATAGCTAGAATACGCTAGGACGTCCAACTTTGCCGACTACATCTACAGGGAGAGCAAACACCCCTTCCGCCATTGAATGACATCAACAATTTTTAGAACAATATGCACAATTTATATCATTGTAACAATATCGCATAATACCACCATAAATGTTCAATCAGAATGATTACCAAACAAAGCACCGCCACCCAGACAAATATGATTTCAAGGTTGTTGTCTATCTTCAGTTTTCCTCAGAGCGTCGAGCCGTGTCTTATAATCAATCCTTATTTTGAACTTATATTAGTATCAATCTTCAGTGGGTCACTGACGGTGGAGACTAATATGAGCGATGCATTGAACCCTTATAGTGGGTGTATGTTAAAATCCGACAAGTGGAATTAATTAATTCAATTATCCTATAAAAGTGATAATATAATATTCTATGAATTTCTAAATTTAAATTGTTTATAATCTCGATGATTATATATCAGCCGTTTACCTGGTAAATAACTTGGTTACGCTAGGACTTCCAACTGTGCCGACAACAACTACTGCGAGAGCAAACACCCCTTCCGCCATTGAATGTCATCAACAATTTTCAGAACAATATGCACAATTTATATCATTATAACAATATCGCACAATACCACTATAAATGTTCAATCAGATTGATTACCAAACAAAGCACTGCCACCCAGACAAATATGATTTCAAGGTTGTTGTCTATCTTCAGTTTTCCACAGAGCGTCGAGCCGTGTCTTATAATCCATCCTTATTCTGATATTACATTAGTATCAATCTTCAGTGTGTCACTGACGGTGGAGACTAATATGAGCGATGCATTGAACACGTAAAATGGGTGGATGTAAACACCCAGAAAGTGGAAAGGAATTAATTCAATTGTCCGATACCAGTGATATTATAATATTCTATGAATTTCTAAATTAAAATTGATTGAAATTTCGATGATTATATATCAGCCGTTCAACTGGTAAATAGCTAGAATACGCTAGGACGTCCAACTGTGCCAACAACAACTAGAGGGAGGGCACACTCCCCTTCCGCCATCGACTTTTGTTAGGACAATACGTAAAATTCATTACTTTGTCAAAATATTGCATAATTCCACTATAAATTATAAATCAGATTTATTACCAATCATAGCACCGACACCCAGACAAATATCATGATTTCATGGTTGTTGCCTATCTTCAGTTTGCCGCAGAGAGTCGAGCCGTGTCTGATAATCAATTAATCCGGCTCCGGTATCTATTAGTATGTTGAATTTGTTAGTGGCGTCTTTTATTTAATATAGATTTCTTGAATTGACTGTTAATGTAGTGTCTACATGAGAATTTGTTGGATGTCGTTCTGAACTGTCTGTATGTCTGTTTTGGAAGTTTTGGTTTCTGATGTCTTGTTTTCTGAAATATCGGGAGGTGTTGCTACTATTCCCGATTGAAAATCCTGCTGATTTTGAGGGCCTACAGAATTCGTGTTATCTGGAATATTGTTGTACTGATCATTTGGGGTATAATAATCATAAGTATCGTTCTGATAAAAATCTTGGGAATAGTCGGCTTCATGTGGAGCGTTTTAATCGGAATAATAATAATCAGAATCATAGTTATTATAGGTGCAATTCGGGTGATCACTGTTGAAATGATGTGTTCTTTGGGAATTGAAACTGGGATTTGGCTGTATCATGCTTGGTCGTTGGAAATTTTCATTTGATCTATGAAAATTTGGATTTGGTCGTTGGGAGTTTGAATTTTGTCCCTGGAAATTTGGATTTGGTCGTTGGAAGTTTGGATTTTGTCCTTGGAAATTTGGATTTGAGTAAATGAGCTATAAGAGTTCGGGACCAAAATCGGCAATTTTACATGTAATTTCCCATAAGGAATTCTAAGGTCAAAAATAGCGAAAATTGGCTCTTTTTTCCCTAGATTCTAGGGAAAAATGCTTCGGCCCCATGTGTTTGGGATAGGAAAGTAGCAGATCTAGGGATGCTACCCATGAGGTCCATTTGTAGGTATTTGTATGATCAAGTTACTATTTCACTAGATTTTCAACCCTAAAATCCCCAGATGACGAAAATTCCCTAGATTTTGAAACCTAAAATCCCTAGATGAAGATTTTCAAACGAAAATCCCTAGATGAAGAAAATATAAGTTTTTCCTACAATTTCTGCTATTTTCTCAATTTGTTCTCTGATGTTTCATATTTTCTAGATATTTTTCGTTGCCTTTCCAGTAATTCTAGCCGTTTTCCGTTGTTTTTATTGACATTTAGTCGCTTTTCATGCAATTCCTAACGCGATTTTTCATAATTCACACCCGTTTAGCTACTTTCTCTTCAACAATACATCGTTTTGCATAGCATTTTAACATTGTCAGAATGAATTCACCTAATTAATGCTAGTAAAGCGCAGGTGATTAAGTAGATTAGTGTAGAAGTGTAGCGTCCATATTTCATCACATTGCGCATGCGTCTCCAATGCTATATAAAGGAGGATCCTAACAAATATCATCAGTCAATCATCGACTACTGTACGAGCAAGATGTCTCTCTTCACTGATTTATTAAAATGTATCGCTGGCATATTGCAGCTCTTGTCATCTCATTATGATGATAAAGTGGCTCGTAAAGGGCTAAGTGATTGTGCAAAGACGTCAAAACGTATTAAAAATGCTATGAGATATGCCAAGACCATAGGCGAGAACCAGCATTTAGAAGCATGTTTAAGAAATGTCAAAACCTTGAGGAAGCAGATTAAAGCTGAACGGAAGAAAGGAGCAGGGTCATTTTCCAGACCAGAAACCGCGAGGGACCGTGTTTGCTGGAGCGATAGCGAGTCTGCATTCCAAAATCGCATACGTACTGGAATTATCTCGAACCTCAAACATAAAGATCCCATCACATTTTTCCAGGACTGTTTTAAGCTATTCAGGCCACGCATCATCAACGCTTTAAAGAATGATATAGCCGTTAAGGTTAACGCTGTATTCGGAGGCGAGTTTGAAATAGTGAAAGGTGATCGAGTGTTAACAGAATATAAATATTTCACTACCTCCAATTCACCTATCTATCGTGAGACAGATATCGAGGAGTGGTTCATCTCAAAGGTCATCACCCCCCTCCTCAAAGACTTGGAGGAATTTAAAGAACGTGACTCTGGATGGGCACTGAAGCGAGTTATTAATTTAGGAGTGAACATTAACAAATTTACACCTCAGCTGGGCTCATCATATATTGAGCTACCACCACAGATTAAGAAGAAGGAAGCCTGCGTTAACGTTAAAAACGATGATCAAGCCTGCTTTGCAAGGGCAGTTACTTCAGCGCTATATCCTGCTAAGAATCATTCTGATCGCACATCTTCTTACCCCCACTACTCATCTGTACTAAAATTAAAAGGTATTCAGTTTCCAATGACCATCAAACAGATTCCATTATTTGAGAAGCAGAACAACATATCCATCAACGTATACATTCTCCAAGAGGAGAAAAAGACATTCACCACATTACCAACATACTTGACCAAGGAAAAGCGTGAGAAACATGTGAATCTGCTACTTATTCAGGACAGATATGATGATACTGAGGGCCCCGTCAAATATCATTATGTATGGATCAAAAATCTATCTCGGCTTCTATCAACCCAACTATCTAAATGTAATGGTCAAAAGTTCTTCTGTGAACGCTGTCTCCATTATTGTAGATCCCCAGAAAAAATAGAAAAGCATTTGGAGGACTGTCAAAAAATTAATGAAACAGCCATCAAAATGCCAGAGTCAGGAAGGAACATCCTTAAATTCAAACATTTTAAAAATAAGGAAAAAGCTCCTTTTGTTGTATATGCTGATTTGGAGAGTGTCTTGGAAAAAACTGATGACCCAAAAACACCACAACGTCACGTTCCAGCTGCGATTGGCTATTATGTTAAGTGTTCCTACGACCACTCCATTAGTTTTTTCCGATCTTACCGCGGACAGGACTGTATGCAGTGGTTTGCTAATGAGATGGGCAGTTTAGCGGAAGATATGGCTACAGTCTTCTGGTGCTCATATAACATCCATATGACATATGAACAGGAAATAGAGTATCAAAAAGCTACTCACTGTCACATCTGCGTGAAATCATTTAGCCCTGAAGATAAGAAAGTGCGCGATCACAACCACTTGTTACCTGAAAACAATTATAGAGGAGCAGCGCACGAGGGATGCAACATCAATTACAAGGACAGCCATATGGTTCCAGTTGTCTTCCACAATCTATCAGGCTATGATGCTCATTTCATAGTTACAGACATTGCTACGAAGATTGGGGGAAAAGTGGACTTACTTCCCATAACAAAGGAGAAGTATATCTCATTTACTAAACATATAGATGATTACCCTATTCAGTTCCGTTTCATAGACAGTTTCCGATTTATGGCATCCTCCCTTGATAAGTTGGCATCATATTTACCGGAATTTCCAAATCTGAAGACACAGTTTCCTGAAGTAGATGAAATGCACTTTTCACTTTTAACGAAGAAAGGAGTAATGCCATATGATTACATCGACTCCTTCGACCGTTTTTCTGAAACGAATCTACCATCCATAGATGATTTTTACAATAAGCTGAATAATAAACCATGTCCTCGCCGACTCTACCGACGAGCCCAAGACGTTTGGAGCAGCTTCTCATGTGAAAATTTGGGAGAATACGTTGATTTATATATGAAGACTGATATTCTACTCTTGGCTGATGTATTTGAGATGTTCCGCACAAGCTGTCTGAACACGTATAATTTAGATCCAGCTCACTATTTTACATTACCAGGCTTCACTTGGGATGCCATGCTGAAGCATACAGGAATCGAGCTGGAGCTGTTAACCGATGCTGATATGTTTCTGTTTATTGAACGAGGCATTCGAGGAGGTTTGAGCCAAGTATGTAGTAAAAGACAGGCTAAAGCTAACAACATGTATATCAATAATTATGACCCATCGAAGCCAAAAACATTTTTGATGTACTTTGACATAAACAACCAATATGGATGGGCAATGTCACAATATCTACCGTATGGAGGTTTTGAATGGGCTGATACTAACATTGATGTCACATCAATACCTGATGATGCAGATGAAGGATATTTTTTGGAAGTAGACCTAGACTATCCTAAACATCTTCATGATAAACATAAATACATACCCTTCTGCCCACAACATATTAATCCTAGGACGCTGAAGCCTTCTAGGAATGTTAACGAGCCAACAAAATTAATGGCTACATTGTATGATAAACATAAGTATGTTATACATTATGTAGCACTCAAGCAGGCATTGGAACACGGGCTTGTGCTTAAAAAGATTCATCGAGCATTAAAATTCAAGCAGAGTCCTTGGCTTAAAAGTTACATTGATCTCAACACCGAACTTAGGAAGAAGGCTAAAAATGAGTTTGAAAAAAATCTGTTTAAATTGATGAACAATGCTGTTTTTGGAAAGACGATGGAGAACGTTAGGAAGCGTGTGAACATCAAGCTTCTTACTGAGTGGACTGGAAGATATGGTGCTGAGTCATACATCTCGAAACCTGAGTTCAAGACTGCTACAGTTTTCAATGAGAACCTAGTTGCAGTGGAATTAAAGAAACTGCAGGTATGGTTAAATAAACCAATTTATGTTGGACAATCCATCCTTGATCTAGCTAAAACTACCATCTACGATTTTCATTATGGTTACATGCGACAACGTTATGGTGATGAATGCTCTGTACTCTACACAGACACTGATTCCCTGATATATGAACTCCATCAGGATCCATATATATTAATGAGGGAAGATTGTCATAGATATTTTGATACTAGCGAATATCCTCAAGATAATCACTATGGAATACCTTTAGTAAATAAGAAGGTACTTGGAATGATGAAAGATGAGAATAATGGCGTTCCAATGATAGCTTATGTAGGGCTCAGATCCAAGTTATATACTACAAAAGTGCATACGACCGATAATGATTTAGAAAAGATGATAAAACATCTGATGGAAGATGAGTATGAAGAGGATGAAATTGCTGAGAAAATAAGAAATTTTGGAGTGACCAAGAAGGCCAAAGGGGTAAAATCTTCAATCGTCAAGACCGAGATAACTTTCGAAGACTATATTGAATGCTTAGAAGGGTTTCAAAAGAAGACGGTTACTCAAAACCTTATCAGATCTGACAAGCACGAGGTCCATTCAATAACACAAGAAAAAATAGCTCTCAGTCCTGATGATGATAAGCGTTTCCTTGTTTATGGAACAGATGACACACTTCCATGGGGACATTATCAAATATGTGAAGTTATGGATATAAACTAATTATGTTTTTTATATCTTTTATATTTTTGACAATAAAAATAAAATAAAAATCTCGTTTCTTATTTCTTTAACTCCCTTCAAAATTCTCTATATAAATCCTACAAACGACAAATTCTCTTCATTCATAATCGAGACGTCTAACAGTAAACATGCCTATAAAGGGGGATTGCAGAAGAGACTGTAGTTCAGATTACACACCTGATCTCAAAGATAGATGTGAAATATGTGAGAAAGCTGCATTTACAGTAGTATCTAAATACAAACGCGATAGACACGGTATAGGCTACTATAGCTTCACATCCTACTGCCACGATTGCTATGAATTGCATTCCGGTATACAGGAAGCAGCAAGATTTAGGCATATGCAAAACCAGGTGTTAGGATTACCAGAAATTGATGAAACCGACACATTATCCGCTATATTAATGAAGCATTTTATACTGCAACTTCCAACTATCGAGGATTTTCGACAGATTACTACCAACGATTTGGTTGTAACATTGCGAATAACGCTATACAGTAATAATATTAGGTATGCGACCAGTCTAACACCTGAAATATTAAGCAGAGATGTAGACCTTATAGATTGGTTTGAGTCCATTACACTCATGAGATGTATTGATGAGTTGCAGCGGTATAAAAATGCTATTCTATCATCATTATATGTAGAATGTAATGTTTAAATACTTCAAATAAAAAAATATATTTATTCAACAATTGTTTTATTCAAATTTAAATTAGCTTTTTTGTAGATAATTTAAGTTTAACCAGAGGTGTTTTGTTAGTTCTTTGATAGCCATAAGGCAACAATTTCCTCAAATCAAAGGCACTATACGTACTCCAAGGGTGACAGCCCGGTTTGTAAGCGGGTCTAACAGACACCCTAAGCATTGAATACTTCTCCCACAGTGTGGTACCTGGCGTGCCTTTGTGCAGGAAAAAGTCGACAACCTCGGTAATTTAGGTAATATTTGAGATTAACTGAGATAATGGTATAGCCGGAGGCCGATAGGTGATTCTTTGATAGCCATCAGGCGACAATTTCCTCAAATCAAAGACACTATACGCACTCTGCTTAATAGGTGACAGCCCGGTTTGTAAGCGGGTCTAACAGACACCCTAAGCAAGTACTTCTCCCACAGTGTGGTACCTGGCGTGCCTTCGTGTAGGAAAAAGTCGATCGCCCCTTGATACCCGAAGGAGCCTCAACAGCTTCATATCATATAGATTAGGAATTTAATTGGTCAATTTTAAATTAAGTACAGAAATAAATAAGTATATAAAAACTCACCTGTAAACTCCTAAACGGCAGTATGCTGGAATGATGAAATATCTCCATCTGCCATCATTTTGGTGAATTATCTATAAAATAGAAAAAGCATGAAAGTATATGAAAACTGAAAATGTATGACATAATCCTTATAACACATGGACCGACATTGGGGTGATAATAAAATATTATTTGATTAAAGTTTAGAATAATGATTATCGAAATTACTTAGAGATGATATATAATTATAGCAATTCCTTCAGTCTACAACAATAATCTACATTATTACTGATACTAACCGCAAAAGAGCGGTCTATTAAAAACTTGAAAATTGCAATAATCGGAACGAAAAACAAGCCTACTATGAATCACGAAAAAAAGTGGGTTGATAATATCTGTTCGACTAGATAGATGAATAAAAGGTGAATGAAGGATCGATGAAAGCTACGTAGTATTTCTAGCAAGTACTCTACATATCATTTATTTTGAAACCTTTCCTGAGGCCCTATCTCTTATATCAAGGAAACTAGCTTCCTATGCTATTATAACAATTAAAAATGCTTAAATGTTGTTGTTGACGTCGATACGAATCTATTGATACCCGATTTATCAAAATCGGACGACCGGAAATGGCCGACCGGAAGTAGCCATTTTAATGCAGATTTGGAATCTACGCATCGCATTCAACCAATATATGACATTTTTATTGTATTTCATAAAGTTTTACAAACCGGAAGTGCATAATTTTTTATGAAACGTAAACATTTGAGGTAAGGATTTTATCTCAATTTCATATTCTAGTATATTCTCAGGCAATATTTATTATTAAATTTATCACTATAACCGACATCGACCTTTTAGTAGGAGCTACTAAGCATGATTTCTTATTAAAAATATAGCTTACACTACTTCTGTAATAGACAGTTTTGAACCCTTTAAGATCGAGCCAGTAACAGCGAACAGTCAACCGTTGAAATGAATAAGGCCCTTTTGGTATGTTATCAAAGTTATATGTGAAGAATACCGATTAAAGACATCACCCATATTTATCAAAAATGATGCAACAAAAAAATCTCACCTGTTATATAAAACTAACATCACAATCAACGTTCACATAACAACTCACCACACATTACTGATAAATGATCTATTCTGCAAGCTATTTATATTCGTATGGATTATATGACGTAAGCATAAACGAAGGATTTGTTAAAAAAGGCCCCTCAAATTTTGTATTTTGTGCTAGTTTTCCATAACAAACAATGCATTTTACTACTTTCGAGCCAACCGGATTCATTTTCCCACACTTCGAGTAATCGCGATAATGAAACCGCAGAAAAATATCGATAGATGTTTCTAAAAGGCCTCCTAATACAACTAATTTGTGCGTATTTTCCATAAGAAACAATGCAATTTTATCACATTCAGCTAAAATGATCCATTTTCCCTTTTAAATACATGTATTATCGAAAACGCTTGTAGCTGTTGTTGAAATAGACGATTGCTTCGACGGTTGGAGAGGGGGCTGGCGCTGCTCGACGTGTGCAGACGGGAAGCGTACGATGAGTGGCAGCAACGGAGGGGTATGACGCTCGGACAACCCTTATCGTTTCAAGCAAACGACTCCCAAAATCGTCTTCTGCCGAAAATTTGATGTCGATTCAGTTTTTGATTCGTTTAAATCGGCCAAGATTTGATTTTCGTATAGAATATACGAGTTAAATTGCAAATTATGCTTATTCGACACAACAGCATTATTAAAAGTGCTTAAACAAGAAATCAGGAGTGAAAGAAAATGTGTTATGTTTAATATTGTATCAAAAAAGATTTTCTGAATAAAACATTATATTTAAAATTTGCTTTTTACCCATGTGAATGTGAGAAATCAAAGAATATATGTTGGATGGCGGCGCGTGCGCACTTACATCAGATAACACGACAGCTCATAAATTGAAATGTTGTCGATGTGTTAACATCGATGTCGAGCAAAGGAGAGACTTATTCGTATATTTAACTACTGTATGAAGGAAAAATAAAAATCAATTGGAAAATTCGGACTGCTGGTGGGATATTTTCGAATATATATCAGTAAAATTAAGCTTATTCAACACAATGTCAACAGCAGCAGCAGCATCACAGCAAAATTCCTCAGAAGAACAAAACTTTTGTATTAAGAAATGTTTTCGAATACCAGAAAGCCAAGTTGACGGTCGAGCATGCAAACAATGTAACTCTTTCGGATACTGCATGTTCATCAAGCTGCTTTGTAGCATCATCTCTTTCGGTGTCCTGTAATCTTTTATATCTGAGCCGACACTTTCTATTATTCGGACCATTGTGATCAGCTTTTCAACATGTCTCATGAAGAAGTGGTTTTTCAATGTATCACTTCGCGTGAATTTCTTTCCACACTCAGTACAAGCGAAGTCAATTTGCTTATGTTTATTTAGATGTCTGCTCAAATTATTAGGAAGAGTGAAATTTTTTCTACAGATTTGACAAGTATACATCTTGTTTCTTGGGGCGATTAAAGTGGAACTGATTAGTATCCTTTTTTGTATCCGTTTTATATCCGTTTTGTATCTTCAGTTATCTCCGGCTACCATCGGAAATCTTCAAACCACCTTCAGAAATCTTCAGCTATCTTCGGCTATTCGGCTATTTTCGGCTATCTTCGGCTATAAGAGTCTTGAATAGCTGAAGATTTCTGAAGGTGGTTTGAAGATTTCCGATGGTAGCCGGAGATAACTGAAGATACAAAACGGATATAAAACGGATACAAAAAAGGATACTAATCAGTTCCACTTTAATCGCCCCAAGAAACAAGATGTATACTTGTCAAATCTGTAGAAAAAATTTCACTCTTCCTAATAATTTGAGCAGACATCTAAATAAACATAAGCAAATTGACTTCGCTTGTACTGAGTGTGGAAAGAAATTCACGCGAAGTGATACATTGAAAAACCACTTCTTCATGAGACATGTTGAAAAGCTGATCACAATGGTCCGAATAATAGAAAGTGTCGGCTCAGATATAAAAGATTACAGGACACCGAAAGAGATGATGCTACAAAGCAGCTTGATGAACATGCAGTATCCGAAAGAGTTACATTGTTTGCATGCTCGACCGTCAACTTGGCTTTCTGGTATTCGAAAACATTTCTTAATACAAAAATTTTGTTCTTCTGAGGAATTTTGCTGTGATGCTGCTGCTGCTGTTGACATTGTGTTGAATAAGCTTAATTTTACTGATATATATTCGAAAATATCCCACCAGCAGTCCGAATTTTCCAATTGATTTTTATTTTTCCTTCATACAATAGTTAAATATACGAATAAGTCTCTCCTTTGCTCGATTTAAATGGCTCAAAAACTGAATCGCCATCAAATTTTCGGCAGAAGACGATTTTGGGAGTCGTTTGCTTGAAACGATGAGGGCTGTCCGAGCGCACAGACCCAAACGGCTTATCGCCCTTGCTTACGTCGAAGCGGTGTCGACATCGATGTTAACACATCGACAACATTTCAATTTATGAGCTGTCGTGTTATCTGATGTAAGTGCGCACGCGCCGCCATCCAACATATATTCTTTGATTTCTCACATTCACATGGGTAAAAAGCAAATTTTAAATATAATGTTTTATTCAGAAAATCTTTTTTGATACAATATTAAACATAACACATTTTCTTTCACTCCTGATTTCTTGTTTAAGCACTTTTAATAATGCTGTTGTGTCGAATAAGCATAATTTGCAATTTAACTCGTATATTCTATACGAAAATCAAATCTTGGCCGATTTAAACGAATCAAAAACTGAATCGACATCAAATTTTCGGCAGAAGACGATTTTGGGAGTCGTTTGCTTGAAACGATAAGGGTTGTCCGAGCGTCATACCCCTCCGTTGCTGCCACTCATCGTACGCTTCCCGTCTGCACACGTCGAGCAGCGCCAGCCCCCTCTCCAACAGTCGAAGCAATCGTCTATTTCAACAACAGCTACAAGACAATCGTGGAAAATAATCGAATGAGGTTAACACGTGGTGAAAGTGAGTTATTGAAGTGATTTCGGAAATTCTTTCCGAAGAGAAGGCAGGTGCATTACTAACAGTATCCTTTGTAAGTTTTACCTTTCTTCTCCTATAAAATACAACTTTGAAATAATAAATATTGTTAATTTAGTAAAATGAGTGATTCGGGGGGGGGACTCCCCCCAAAAAACCGAATATAAATAGGGATGATAATATAGAATTAAATTCTATGGACAGCATGGATTTAGAAATACAGAATATAATGAATATGAATAACAGCATTCATGGAAATAAAGATACAATTATTTTTGATAATAACCTTGAAAACATAAAAAACGATAAACAAACAAAAAAAGACGAAAGTATTTATTATAAAAACGGAGCTAGGGCACCTTATTTGGTTGTTATAGAACCAACAGATAAGTCAGAAAATAGTGTCGGAAGATTTAATGAATTAAAAATCGCGAAGGAGGTATTTGATTTGAAATTAAATAATATAATAAGCATTAAAAAAAAGGGAATAAATAAAATAGGGGTATTATTTAATGACAGGGAAATAGCTAATAATCTAATAAATAATGAGAGGTTGACAGAAAAGGGATATAAAATATATATTCCAATCAATCAAGTTACTTGCAAAGGAATAATAAAATATGTAAACAAAGAATTTTCCGAAGAAGATATTAAAAAGATGATTACAAGTGAACTGAGGGTAATAGACGTGAAAAGACTGAATAGAAGGGAAAAAGGTAATGATGGAAACAATGTCATTATACCGACGGGAACAATACTAATAACCTTTGAAGGAATTAAAATACCACGTTCAATTGATATTTGCTACATGAGATATATGGTAACACCATATGTTGCACCTGTAAGCCAATGTTTTGAATGTCTTCTATATGGACATATCAAGAAATGGTGTCGTGGAAAAAAAAAATGTTATAGCTGTGGGGAGCAGCATGAGAATCAAGAACAATATGAAACATGCAAAAAAATTAAATGCTTCCATTGTAAAAGTTCGGAACATAAATCCAATGATCGAATTTGTAAAGAATACGAGAGACAGAGAAAGATAAGAGAAAAAATGGCCTTTGATAATATAAGCTATTATGAAGCCAACATAATATATCCTAAAGAGGAGGTGATCATACTTGGAGGAAGAGACTTTCCAGAGTTAAAAAACAAAAACAAAGAGAAACAGGATACAATAAATATAGAACAAAGAAAAGAAGTATATAATTTAAACAATAAAAACAGATTCAAAAAAAGAACATATAATAATGTAGTGAGGGAAACACAAACAAGTGGAAAACCAAAACTTAGAAGAGAACAGGGGTATGACAAAACAGGGCACAATCAAGCACTTCTGCAGCCAAATGGGAAAATGTATCCAATTAGCATAGGTGCAGGAACCAGTAGGGAACGAGAAACCGACAGCAGTAATTCAGAAGAACTAGAGGGATACAGAACATCAAGACAAATAATTGGAGGACAAGAATGGACTAAAAATAGTGGAGATATAGAAAATAGAGTAAGGGACTTTTGTTCCATGGTCGAAGACATACCAAAGGAAAAGATAATAAAAATAATGGAAATTATAGAAACAATGATAAGTTTTAATAGAATCAAGGAATATGACTCAACAGAGGAGTGGTAAATTGAAGATGAAAGAATTAAATATTTTACAATGGAATATTAGAAGCATAAAGAATAACCTACATAATTTAATCAATTTAATTAATGAACAAAAACCGGAAGTCGTTATCATAAATGAGACATGGCTGAAAAAAGATGTAAATATTAATGTCAAAAATTATAGTATGATAAGGGAAGATAGAGAAGATGGATTCGGGGGAATAGCTACTTTTATTAAGAGTAACATTAAATACAATATTATAAATATAGAAAAACCTTTTACAGAAAATAAATGCCAAATGATTATTATCAAAATAAATCAAATTAACATAATTAATATGTATAATCCTCCAAATAATGTGTTACCAATAAATAAAATAGAACAAATAATAGAAAAATTAAACGGGGAAATAATATGGATGGGTGATTTAAACGCACACAACCCAATGTGGGGTAGTACAATTGAGAACAAAAACGGGAAATTATTGAAAAACATTTTGGACAGGAAAAAATTAGTTATTATGAATGATGGCACACCAACTAGATTCAGTAATCCAAATGAGAATCCAGGCATCCTAGATTTAACTATAGTATCAAACGAGTTAGCATTAAAATGTATATCTGAGATTATTGAAGACTGTGGAAATAGTGATCACTTTCCCACGATTTGTAAGGTAAATAGCTTTGAAATTAATAATATTAATAATAACGAAAACAAAAGAATTTTTAGAAAAGCCAATTGGGAAATGTATCGCGAATATATAAATAATAGATTAAAAAAAGAGGAGATATACGAGTATGATGAAATAATAAAAGTATTGAATGAGGCCGCAGATTCTGCCATACCAAAAAATAAAACATGTAAGAACAAACAACCTATGAATCCATGGTGGGATGTAGAGTGTGAGCGACAAGTAAAAGAACGGATACTGGCAATAAGAATATTTAAGAACAATACAAATATGGAAAATTATATTAACGCAAAAAAAATTATAGCACAAACAAGAAAATTTTTAAGAAGAAAAAAGAAAATGGGATTTCAACTTTTTTGTTCGACACTAAATAGAGAGGCTAACATATCATATGTATGGGGGATCATGAGAAAATTCTCGGATAGGAATAACAATTTAACGAAAAATAAAATGCCAGAAAAACAGATAGCAAAAACGATAATGGAAATGATGTCGATATGTGACATAGATCCTGAAATATCATTAACAAATAATAACGAAGAAATTTTAACATTTAACAGGGAAGAATGGGAAATGGTTATACATAGTGTAAGACAAAAAACAACACCAGGGATGGATGGAATAACATATAGCATGTTAGTAAATCTCCCAGAAAGAGGAGTGGAGAAATTACTGATTATATATAACAAAATTCTGAAAGGAGGAAAAATTCCTAAAGAATGGAAAGATTATATAATATTAGGATTTTTGAAAAAAAATAAAAATCCAGACGATCCACGAAATTATAGACCGATTGCCCTGGCATGCTGTGTTTTAAAAATTTTAGAGAAAATGATCAAAAACAGGGTAGACTGGGATATAGAAAACAGACAAATTCTATCAAATCATCAATTGGGTTTTAGGAAAGGGAAAGGAACTCTAGATTGTGTTAGTTTTCTAATAACGAATGTTCAAATGGCTTTTAGTTATAATCAAAAGGGAGTGGCTGTGTTACTAGATATTAAATCTGCTTACGACAATGTAAATATTAATAAATTATACAGATACTTAATAAAATATGAAGTGGAAAGTAATGTGGCTAATATAATCTTCAAGCTGTTAAATAATAGACAAAATTATATTAAAGATGAAGAGGGAAATCTACATGGGCCGGGAATAACTACAAAAGGATTGGTACAAGGATCACCGTTGAGCCCTATTCTATTTAATATATACTTAAGATCGTTATTCGATTTAAAAGTTAAAGATATAGAAATGATATCATATGCGGACGATATTTTAATTTTTACTAGAGGGGACAACATAAAAGAAATGACAGGGAAAATTAACAAAACTTTGGAATTGATAAAAAAATGGATGGACGAACATGAACTTACTTTATCCATTGAAAAATGTGAAACCATTTGGTTCGAAAGGGGAAAGAAAAAGATCAATAAGGAAAAAATTATGATAGGGAATATCCAAATTGAGGAAAAAACAAGTGTAAACTATTTGGGGGTGATTATTACATCTAATTTAAGTTGGAATATACATGTTAACAATTTAATAATTAAAGCAAGTAAAGGAATTAATGTAATAAAATGTTTTTGTAGAGTATGGTGGGGAGCAGACCCCAAAAGCATGTTAATGATATACAATGGCATAATAAAAGCACATTTAGAGTATGCTACCATATTAATCAAACCTTGTCCTATGAAACTCATAAATAAAATTAACAAAGCCCAGTATCAAGCTCTGAGAATTATAACAGGTTGCATGAAGTCCACTCCGATCACGGCATTATTAGCTGAAACGGGAGAAATTGAGTTAGAATACAGGAGAAAGATATTAGCTAATAAATTCGTAATTAAAAGAATTGAAAATTTAAATTCACCAATAATAAAGATAATTAAAGATTCAAGACAAATATACAACACAGGGAGGGGATATTGGAAAAACAAAAGTAAGCCATATTTAGTAGAGGCTCTAGAATACATATTACCATACGAAGAACATATTTATCAAAATAACTTGAACGCATGTCACAGCTTTGACTTTGAAATATACAGACATCAACCCAAAATAATAGACTTAAATCTGGAAAAAAATGACTATGGCAATAAAATCAAATTCCAAATGGCGATAGAAAAATATCAAAAAGGTTATAATGTAGTATATACAGATGCATCAAAAAAAAATGATAAAGTGGGCATTGGAGTTTCAATGGAAAGCGGGGAATATTCATTCATGTCTAGATTACATGACATTACCAATATATGTGATGCAGAACTAATTGCTATACACAAAGGAATGATGGTATGTTTGGAAAAAAATTGTAAAAAAAACTTGATCTTAACAGACTCGAAAAGTGCGATAGATAAAATCAGAATAATTAAAAGGGAGGCCAACAACGACTACATAACACTTAAAATCAAACAAATTAGTCTTTTAGCAGCAATGAATGGCACCATCTTTGAATTTGCATGGATACCTGGACATTCTAACATCGAGGGAAATGAGAAAGCGGACTTACTTGCGAAAATTGGAACTACATTAAACATACCTATGGACATCAAAATAGATAAAAATTCCATCATACCGATCATAAAAACTAAAATATTAGACCAATATTATAAAAAATGGGAAACAGATATAAAAACCAAAGGAAAAAGTTATGGAAAAATACACGAAACATATCCTAAAGAGACATGGTATAAAAAATATACATTCATGGACAGAAGACATATCACAACAATCATAAGGATGAAAACGGGTCATTGTATTTACAATCAGCACTTATTTCGAATAGGTATTAAAGACACGCCAAATTGTGAGTGTGGGAGGGAAGAAACACTTGAACACATGCTATTTGAATGTCCCATCAATCAAATACCTTCAAATGACTTATATAAAAATCTAATCAATAAAGGAATCCCAGCCCCTATGAATATACAAGTTGTATTGAGACATAACAGCACAAAGATAATTAACTCGATAATGAAATTTCTAAAGTACAATAAAATAAAATTATAATATTAAGATTAATAGTTAAAATACTAGATTAAACTTTAAAAAAAAAAAAGAGAAAAATAAAAAAAAAAATAATTAATGGAAAAAAAAAAAAAAAAAAAAAGAATCAAAAAAAACTATATAAAGAAAAATTATTAAAAAAAAAAAAAAAAAAAAAAAAAAAAAAAAAAAAAAAAAAAAAGATAAACAGTGAATAGCTTTGAGGAATAAATGTAGTTATAATTAATTATGTACATAGTTCAATATCAAAAATTAGCATAAATATCCTAGTTCTATAGTATTTTACCCTTTCCCGTAATCCTGGGTGTTATTATCCGAGACAGTTCCAGGGAGTGAAATGCTTCGCTGCTGTCCCGAAGCGAGAAGAGTTTATCCTTTGTTGTAATTCTGTTAAAACTAACCTTTCAGCACTTTTAAACAAGTATAAACGAAGAAATTGGAAAAGAAGAGAAAAATCACAAGGGTTACCATATGATGAAAAGTCAGACAAAGGTAACCTCAGGACTTGACCTGGCTGAATGCACCAAGAGGGAGCAAGGGCCATAAAATTAAGAAGAAGAAGAAGAACAACAGCTACAAGCGTTTTCGATAATACATGTATTTAAATGGGAAAATGGATCATTTTAGCTGAATGTGATAAAATTGCATTGTTTCTTATGGAAAATACGCACAAATTAGTTGTATTAGGAGGCCTTTTAGAAACATCTATCGATATTTTTCTGCGGTTTCATTATCGCGATTACTCGAAGTGTGGGAAAATGAATCCGGTTGGCTCGAAAGTAGTAAAATGCATTGTTTGTTATGGAAAATTAGCACAAAATACAAAATTTGAGGGGCCTTTTTTAACAAATCCTTCGTTTATGCTTACGTCATATAATCCATACGAATATAAATAGCTTGCAGAATAGATCATTTATCAGTAATGTGTGGTGAGTTGTTATGTGAACGTTGATTGTGATGTTAGTTTTATATAACAGGTGAGATTTTTTTGTTGCATCATTTTTGATAAATATGGGTGATGTCTTTAATCGGTATTCTTCACATATAACTTTGATAACATACCAAAAGGGCCTTATTCATTTCAACGGTTGACTGTTCGCTGTTACTGGCTCGATCTTAAAGGGTTCAAAACTGTCTATTACAGAAGTAGTGTAAGCTATATTTTTAATAAGAAATCATGCTTAGTAGCTCCTACTAAAAGGGCGATGTCGGTTATAGTGATAAATTTAATAATAAATATTGCCTGAGAATATACTAGAATATGAAATTGAGATAAAATCCTTACCTCAAATGTTTACGTTTCATAAAAAATTATGCACTTCCGGTTTGTAAAACTTTATGAAATACAATAAAAATGTCATATATTGGTTGAATGCGATGCGTAGATTCCAAATCTGCATTAAAATGGCTACTTCCGGTCGGCCATTTCCGGTCGTCCGATTTTGATAAATCGGGTATCAATAGATTCGTATCGACGTCAACAACAACATTTAAGCATTTTTAATTGTTATAATAGCATAGGAAGCTAGTTTCCTTGATATAAGAGATAGGGCCTCAGGAAAGGTTTCAAAATAAATGATATGTAGAGTACTTGCTAGAAATACTACGTAGCTTTCATCGATCCTTCATTCACCTTTTATTCATCTATCTAGTCGAACAGATATTATCAACCCACTTTTTTTCGTGATTCATAGTAGGCTTGTTTTTCGTTCCGATTATTGCAATTTTCAAGTTTTTAATAGACCGCTCTTTTGCGGTTAGTATCAGTAATAATGTAGATTATTGTTGTAGACTGAAGGAATTGCTATAATTATATATCATCTCTAAGTAATTTCGATAATCATTATTCTAAACTTTAATCAAATAATATTTTATTATCACCCCAATGTCGGTCCATGTGTTATAAGGATTATGTCATACATTTTCAGTTTTCATATACTTTCATGCTTTTTCTATTTTATAGATAATTCACCAAAATGATGGCAGATGGAGATATTTCATCATTCCAGCATACTGCCGTTTAGGAGTTTACAGGTGAGTTTTTATATACTTATTTATTTCTGTACTTAATTTAAAATTGACCAATTAAATTCCTAATCTATATGATATGAAGCTGTTGAGGCTCCTTCGGGTATCAAGGGGCGATCGACTTTTTCCTACACGAAGGCACGCCAGGTACCACACTGTGGGAGAAGTACTTGCTTAGGGTGTCTGTTAGACCCGCTTACAAACCGGGCTGTCACCTATTAAGCAGAGTGCGTATAGTGTCTTTGATTTGAGGAAATTGTCGCCTGATGGCTATCAAAGAATCACCTATCGGCCTCCGGCTATACCATTATCTCAGTTAATCTCAAATATTACCTAAATTACCGAGGTTGTCGACTTTTTCCTGCACAAAGGCACGCCAGGTACCACACTGTGGGAGAAGTATTCAATGCTTAGGGTGTCTGTTAGACCCGCTTACAAACCGGGCTGTCACCCTTGGAGTACGTATAGTGCCTTTGATTTGAGGAAATTGTTGCCTTATGGCTATCAAAGAACTAACAAAACACCTCTGGTTAAACTTAAATTATCTACAAAAAAGCTAATTTAAATTTGAATAAAACAATTGTTGAATAAATATATTTTTTTATTTGAAGTATTTAAACATTACATTCTACATATAATGATGATAGAATAGCATTTTTATACCGCTGCAACTCATCAATACATCTCATGAGTGTAATGGACTCAAACCAATCTATAAGGTCTACATCTCTGCTTAATATTTCAGGTGTTAGACTGGTCGCATACCTAATATTATTACTGTATAGCGTTATTCGCAATGTTACAACCAAATCGTTGGTAGTAATCTGTCGAAAATCCTCGATAGTTGGAAGTTGCAGTATAAAATGCTTCATTAATATAGCGGATAATGTGTCGGTTTCATCAATTTCTGGTAATCCTAACACCTGGTTTTGCATATGCCTAAATCTTGCTGCTTCCTGTATACCGGAATGCAATTCATAGCAATCGTGGCAGTAGGATGTGAAGCTATAGTAGCCTATACCGTGTCTATCGCGTTTGTATTTAGATACTACTGTAAATGCAGCTTTCTCACATATTTCACATCTATCTTTGAGATCAGGTGTGTAATCTGAACTACAGTCTCTTCTGCAATCCCCCTTTATAGGCATGTTTACTGTTAGACGTCTCGATTATGAATGAAGAGAATTTGTCGTTTGTAGGATTTATATAGAGAATTTTGAAGGGAGTTAAAGAAATAAGAAACGAGATTTTTATTTTATTTTTATTGTCAAAAATATAAAAGATATAAAAAACATAATTAGTTTATATCCATAACTTCACATATTTGATAATGTCCCCATGGAAGTGTGTCATCTGTTCCATAAACAAGGAAACGCTTATCATCATCAGGACTGAAAGCTATTTTTTCTTGTGTTATTGAATGGACCTCGTGCTTGTCAGATCTGATAAGGTTTTGAGTAACCGTCTTCTTTTGAAACCCTTCTAAGCATTCAATATAGTCTTCGAAAGTTATCTCGGTCTTGACGATTGAAGATTTTACCCCTTTGGCCTTCTTGGTCACTCCAAAATTTCTTATTTTCTCAGCAATTTCATCCTCTTCATACTCATCTTCCATCAGATGTTTTATCATCTTTTCTAAATCATTATCGGTCGTATGCACTTTTGTAGTATATAACTTGGATCTGAGCCCTACATAAGCTATCATTGGAACGCCATTATTCTCATCTTTCATCATTCCAAGTACCTTCTTATTTACTAAAGGTATTCCATAGTGATTATCTTGAGGATATTCGCTAGTATCAAAATATCTATGACAATCTTCCCTCATTAATATATATGGATCCTGATGGAGTTCATATATCAGGGAATCAGTGTCTGTGTAGAGTACAGAGCATTCATCACCATAACGTTGTCGCATGTAACCATAATGAAAATCGTAGATGGTAGTTTTAGCTAGATCAAGGATGGATTGTCCAACATAAATTGGTTTATTTAACCATACCTGCAGTTTCTTTAATTCCACTGCAACTAGGTTCTCATTGAAAACTGTAGCAGTCTTGAACTCAGGTTTCGAGATGTATGACTCAGCACCATATCTTCCAGTCCACTCAGTAAGAAGCTTGATGTTCACACGCTTCCTAACGTTCTCCATCGTCTTTCCAAAAACAGCATTGTTCATCAATTTAAACAGATTTTTTTCAAACTCATTTTTAGCCTTCTTCCTAAGTTCGGTGTTGAGATCAATGTAACTTTTAAGCCAAGGACTCTGCTTGAATTTTAATGCTCGATGAATCTTTTTAAGCACAAGCCCGTGTTCCAATGCCTGCTTGAGTGCTACATAATGTATAACATACTTATGTTTATCATACAATGTAGCCATTAATTTTGTTGGCTCGTTAACATTCCTAGAAGGCTTCAGCGTCCTAGGATTAATATGTTGTGGGCAGAAGGGTATGTATTTATGTTTATCATGAAGATGTTTAGGATAGTCTAGGTCTACTTCCAAAAAATATCCTTCATCTGCATCATCAGGTATTGATGTGACATCAATGTTAGTATCAGCCCATTCAAAACCTCCATACGGTAGATATTGTGACATTGCCCATCCATATTGGTTGTTTATGTCAAAGTACATCAAAAATGTTTTTGGCTTCGATGGGTCATAATTATTGATATACATGTTGTTAGCTTTAGCCTGTCTTTTACTACATACTTGGCTCAAACCTCCTCGAATGCCTCGTTCAATAAACAGAAACATATCAGCATCGGTTAACAGCTCCAGCTCGATTCCTGTATGCTTCAGCATGGCATCCCAAGTGAAGCCTGGTAATGTAAAATAGTGAGCTGGATCTAAATTATACGTGTTCAGACAGCTTGTGCGGAACATCTCAAATACATCAGCCAAGAGTAGAATATCAGTCTTCATATATAAATCAACGTATTCTCCCAAATTTTCACATGAGAAGCTGCTCCAAACGTCTTGGGCTCGTCGGTAGAGTCGGCGAGGACATGGTTTATTATTCAGCTTATTGTAAAAATCATCTATGGATGGTAGATTCGTTTCAGAAAAACGGTCGAAGGAGTCGATGTAATCATATGGCATTACTCCTTTCTTCGTTAAAAGTGAAAAGTGCATTTCATCTACTTCAGGAAACTGTGTCTTCAGATTTGGAAATTCCGGTAAATATGATGCCAACTTATCAAGGGAGGATGCCATAAATCGGAAACTGTCTATGAAACGGAACTGAATAGGGTAATCATCTATATGTTTGGTAAATGAGATATACTTCTCCTTTGTTATGGGAAGTAAGTCCATTTTTCCCCCAATCTTCGTAGCAATGTCTGTAACTATGAAATGAGCATCATAGCCTGATAGATTGTGGAAGACAACTGGAACCATATGGCTGTCCTTGTAATTGATGTTGCATCCCTCGTGCGCTGCTCCTCTATAATTGTTTTCAGGTAACAAGTGGTTGTGATCGCGCACTTTCTTATCTTCAGGGCTAAATGATTTCACGCAGATGTGACAGTGAGTAGCTTTTTGATACTCTATTTCCTGTTCATATGTCATATGGATGTTATATGAGCACCAGAAGACTGTAGCCATATCTTCCGCTAAACTGCCCATCTCATTAGCAAACCACTGCATACAGTCCTGTCCGCGGTAAGATCGGAAAAAACTAATGGAGTGGTCGTAGGAACACTTAACATAATAGCCAATCGCAGCTGGAACGTGACGTTGTGGTGTTTTTGGGTCATCAGTTTTTTCCAAGACACTCTCCAAATCAGCATATACAACAAAAGGAGCTTTTTCCTTATTTTTAAAATGTTTGAATTTAAGGATGTTCCTTCCTGGCTCTGGCATTTTGATGGCTGTTTCATTAATTTTTTGACAGTCCTCCAAATGCTTTTCTATTTTTTCTGGGGATCTACAATAATGGAGACAGCGTTCACAGAAGAACTTTTGACCATTACATTTAGATAGTTGGGTTGATAGAAGCCGAGATAGATTTTTGATCCATACATAATGATATTTGACGGGGCCCTCAGTATCATCATATCTGTCCTGAATAAGTAGCAGATTCACATGTTTCTCACGCTTTTCCTTGGTCAAGTATGTTGGTAATGTGGTGAATGTCTTTTTCTCCTCTTGGAGAATGTATACGTTGATGGATATGTTGTTCTGCTTCTCAAATAATGGAATCTGTTTGATGGTCATTGGAAACTGAATACCTTTTAATTTTAGTACAGATGAGTAGTGGGGGTAAGAAGATGTGCGATCAGAATGATTCTTAGCAGGATATAGCGCTGAAGTAACTGCCCTTGCAAAGCAGGCTTGATCATCGTTTTTAACGTTAACGCAGGCTTCCTTCTTCTTAATCTGTGGTGGTAGCTCAATATATGATGAGCCCAGCTGAGGTGTAAATTTGTTAATGTTCACTCCTAAATTAATAACTCGCTTCAGTGCCCATCCAGAGTCACGTTCTTTAAATTCCTCCAAGTCTTTGAGGAGGGGGGTGATGACCTTTGAGATGAACCACTCCTCGATATCTGTCTCACGATAGATAGGTGAATTGGAGGTAGTGAAATATTTATATTCTGTTAACACTCGATCACCTTTCACTATTTCAAACTCGCCTCCGAATACAGCGTTAACCTTAACGGCTATATCATTCTTTAAAGCGTTGATGATGCGTGGCCTGAATAGCTTAAAACAGTCCTGGAAAAATGTGATGGGATCTTTATGTTTGAGGTTCGAGATAATTCCAGTACGTATGCGATTTTGGAATGCAGACTCGCTATCGCTCCAGCAAACACGGTCCCTCGCGGTTTCTGGTCTGGAAAATGACCCTGCTCCTTTCTTCCGTTCAGCTTTAATCTGCTTCCTCAAGGTTTTGACATTTCTTAAACATGCTTCTAAATGCTGTTTCTCGCCTATGGTCTTGACGTCTTTGCACAATCACTTAGCCCTTTACGAGCCACTTTATCATCATAATGAGATGACAAGAGCTGCAATATGCCAGCGATACATTTTAATAAATCAGTGAAGAGAGACATCTTGCTCGTACAGTAGTCGATGATTGACTGATGATATTTGTTAGGATCCTCCTTTATATAGCATTGGAGACGCATGCGCAATGTGATGAAATATGGACGCTACACTTCTACACTAATCTACTTAATCACCTGCGCTTTACTAGCATTAATTAGGTGAATTCATTCTGACAATGTTAAAATGCTATGCAAAACGATGTATTGTTGAAGAGAAAGTAGCTAAACGGGTGTGAATTATGAAAAATCGCGTTAGGAATTGCATGAAAAGCGACTAAATGTCAATAAAAACAACGGAAAACGGCTAGAATTACTGGAAAGGCAACGAAAAATAGCTAGAAAATATGAAACATCAGAGAACAAATTGAGAAAATAGCAGAAATTGTAGGAAAAACTTATATTTTCTTCATCTAGGGATTTTCGTTTGAAAATCTTCATCTAGGGATTTTAGGTTTCAAAATCTAGGGAATTTTCGTCATCTGGGGATTTTAGGGTTGAAAATCTAGTGAAATAGTAACTTGATCATACAAATACCTACAAATGGACTCCATGGGTAGCATCCCTAGATCTGCTACTTTCCTATCCCAAACACTTGGGGCCGAAGCATTTTTCCCTAGAATCTAGGGAAAAAAGAGCCAATTTTCGCTATTTTTGACCTTAGAATTCCTTATGGGAACTTACATGTGAAATTGCCGATTTTGGTCCCGAACTCTTATAGCTCATTTACTGATTTGGTCTTGAAAAATTTTAATTTGACCTCATGAAGTTTGGTGGGTTGTGTGAAGTTTGATTTAGGTTTTGATTATTCGGATTAAAGTTATATTGTGGTCTTTGAGTAAATTGTGGTGAGTTTTTTCGTTGTCTAGTCAAGCATTCCTGAAATGAATGTCCTAAGCGGTTGCAGAATGTACACTGGTTAGGTGTTAATGAATTTGGTTTTTTCATAATATTTTGTGGTTTTGGAAATTTTTGGTTTTCGAAATAGGAAAGTTGAAGTTCCCGTTTTATTCTATTTGTGGCGGAAAGCATGTGCGTTGGATCGCTAGCTCTAACTATTTGTCCAAGCTTTAGTTCTAGACCAGTTAGTGCTTTATTTAAAATCATAGAATTAATCAGACGTGTTTGCGCTATTTTTTCTTGTAGTGATACGTCTTGTTTATTAATTGCCGAATGCATTTTAGATTCGTGTGTTTGAAGTCGCGAAATAAATGTCAATGGTGATTCGTTTGAAAGTTGCTGCAATCCTTGAAGATTTTGTATTAATGCTGTGAGATCACGAGAGTCACCGAAATGGGAATCTAATAAATTTTTTATTTCCTCCCACGTACAAGGATTTCGTGAATTCACTAATTCCGCAGCTTTTCCTTTTAATTTATTTTTCATGTGAAGGGCTAAGAGCATTTTTTGGTTACCACATGCCATGTTGGATGCTACCGTGCACGCGTTAATAAAGCTACTTAAAAATATTTGATTTCCGTCATAGTCCGGAATTATAGAGAATATTTCAGATAGTTTATATTCTTCTAAAGCGGGAGGATCAAGGTTAGACGAACCTTGAGTTGCCGGGGGAACATCTTGTTCCGCGGGAATATTCTGAGCGCGTGTAGTTGGCATATTTCTAAATTTTATATATAGTGGATAAATTTTCGATAATTTTTTTCAATATCGATAACAGAAATGTTATAATATAAATGCAATAATAAATTGGTTGATTACAATTATGTTTAAATGTTCAATTTGATTAAAATTCGAGATGATTCTTGACTTACATTAATATCTTCATTCCTGGCAGGAGATGAAATCCTTCTTCCATGCACTTTGTTATAATACAGTGAGCGTCTACTTGCGTGTTCTGTATTGCTGGAGAGACCGTCTGCGCTGCTGGAGATGAAGTCGTGGATTATTCTTCTAGGGTTCGGTCCGTTGTTCCTCTGAAGGTATGGAAACCACCGCAGGCAGTTAGAATACTCGTGTTTTGTCTGCGTGAATGGAATCCTACTGACTGCGCCAATTTTATATCACTATCTCTTGAATTTGCTTTTTAAAAAATAAACTTTACTTTTGTTACAAGTTTTATTTATCAATTTTATTACAAATTACAAAATGGTGAAGTAACTACTAAACTGAGCTAAAATTATAAGAAGAATAATCACGAGGGCTTGGAGGAGTAGTTCTTTTATAGAAAATTAGTGCTGATTCAGCATGACGTCAATATGGTTAAGCCTGGGAAGCTCGTCCACTTGAGGTTTCTATAGTCCTCGGAAACTTAATGCTGAATTAACATTTCTAACGACAATTTCTTGTAATAACCTTGAAATACAACCTATCTGACTTCTCAAAATATGATGCAATAATTCAAAGAATCTATGTTTCTGACTGTGAGAAATGAAATATGATATTCTAGCAGATAGATTGTTATTCATTGATGACTATGAAATCTTTCCTGTTTCTGGTTAATTTTATGTAAATTCATGAATTTTGCCCCGACGAAGAGAATAAACATTCTCGAAAGCTTGGCATAATCCAAAGAATTTTATTTATTAAATGACTGCATCCCCAACAAAAATCTATTTTATCACATATATATAATATACTTAGAATAAAGACTGGGAAATCTGTCGATAAATGGGGCTTAATTGAGAAGATTCTGTTTGCTCTCCGAGCTTTCGAAAATGTTTATTTTCTTTTTCAAGGCTAAAAACAGGATACAAACTAGCTATAAAAAAATTATATATAGTGTACAAATTATATAAAAAGACTTACTATGCAAGTGAGGTTACATCGGATTTGGCCAAATCCAACACATTCAAACCAAAAAAATATGTTTTCGTTTCCCTCTATCCATCAATTTCAAGGAAAGAAAAAGCAATAGTTCCGTTAAAGTTTTTTTATTCTTTCTCATTCTTCCTTAGCCATTTCAAATAGACAGCCACTAAATCTTCACCTATTATATTTTCTACGTTAAACGCTTCCATGATTATAATATGTGATGTTCCTTATTGTTAATCTAATGAAGAAAATGTATCCGTTCTTATGTTTTGTTAACTCAAGGATGTAACCTCACTTGCATAGTAAGTCTTTTTATATAATTTGAACACTATATATAATTTTTTTATAACTAATTTGTATCCTGTTTTTAGCCTTGAACAAGAAAATAAACATTTTCGAAAAATCGGTGAGCAAACAGAGTCTTCTCAATTAAGCCCCATTTATCGACATATTTCCCAGTCTTTATTCTAAGAGTTAGTGATCTAACAAATACTGTCGTACTTCCACCACTAATTTCTATATATATATAAGAGGGTTTCTTGGGATTTGGGATGTGTTTGAAAAAAAAAGATATTGAAATAAATTCCATTTGTTTCATGTCATTGTTTTTTTTTCACAAAACGTTTTGACCAGTCAATGGTCTTTTTCAATTGTATTAATAATTATTTGGAAACTAAACCATAATTCTGGTGACCAGGTTGTAAAAACTTAAAAATTATTCTCGTATAAAAAACAAACTTAACATGAAATTCTAAAATTGGTGAAAAATACAATTATAATCACATTCTAATTATTTAATGATTTATATAATTTTTTATTCTTTTTGTATATCATTATTACAACGTTGTTTATTCTTCAGGTGACATTATTAAATTTAAAAGTAACCATTCTCTAAATGTATTCGAAAATATGTTTAACCTATAGATATAATATGTACCTACAACTTTTATTTGAAGTATTTTCTCCTAAAATTGATAGATAAAAAAATAATAACCAAAAATTATTTTTAATATTGTTAACATGGGAGGAGCTCAATATAAAATTAGTAATAATTGTATATTCCCTAAGTTTGGTGATCTGGACATTGGTTTTAAAAATTTTATTTTAAAAAAAGGATATTTATAAGAAATAAGCAAGAAAAGTAAAAAAGAAATGTTCAATCACGCGTATTCGAACCTGGCTCCCGCGCGTTACATCCAGCTACCCAAGCCTATGAGCCGTCCTGACGTCGATAAACTAATCATCAATCGCAGATTTTCAATGTTAATTGAACTTACATGGTTTTAAAAATCTATTTGTTAATGAAAGCGATAGTTTACTCCAGATTCATAGATAATCAAACGACACAATTTTATTGACGTAGTTTGAAAATGAATTATGAGAAATTTACCTTTCCGCTGGCTACAGGCCATCGGGATTTCAATAAAATTGTTGGGATGAAATAAAAAAAAACAAGCAATGAGTCAATTTTATAATTTATAAATTGTTATTTCTGTAGGCTATCTCTGTGGAAAATTCATTATATTATTTTACTGTGATCATTGACTAACCTCACTAATTCATATGTTCAATATGCAATGATTTAGAAGCCTATGTGTAACAAATTATTTTTACAAACTTAAAATAGTGCACAATTCATTGTAGGAGATATAATAAATAAATTAGCAGCTTACATTTCTGCACGTCACGCATGGAGCATATCACTTTGGTAAACAGAGAGATTATGAAAACTGGGTATCTATTCTGAAGGTTACTTCTGAATTGGATAGACAGTATTTTGTATAAAGAAAATTGTTTATCTATATAGAAAGCTATGCTTATTGGATTAATAATAAAGTATATTTACATAATAAATCTATGCAAATTGACTATTTCATAAAATTTGATTTTATTTAATCTCATATAGTTTAGTAATGATTATATTTTTCGTCTAATAAACATAATTTAAAATTGAGATGAGATTCATTCGTTTAGAAATACAACTTCTTCAGATATTTCCACAAATTCTATGTTTAAAGAAAATAATGCCATGACTATAAATATTTCTGCTGCATCAACAATTCCTGAATCTCATTCATACTTTTACCTTTCGTTTCCGGAATAATAAAAATAGTAAAAGGTATGACAAGAAATACCCATAAACTAAATATATAAAAAGCTACATGCATACCTATCGTTTTCAGTGCGAAAAAAAATTGCAATGATATAATTGATGCAAAAATATAAGATGCCCCACCGATAGTCATACCCAGTGTTTTCATTTTTTGTGGGAATATCTCAGATGCTATGACAATACAAACAGTTCCCAAACCTAATTTGAACGTGATACCGTATAAAATGATAGAAGCCAAAGGCAACCAGCTGATATAGGTTGTTTCATATCCAAGGTTTTTGAAATTTAAATATACAGCCAATGATAATATCGAAAGAGAAGTACCTATTGAAGATATAACTAGTAAAATTTTCCTTCCAAATCTATCCACTAGTATAGAACTAGCTACTGAAGCAACCATCATTACAACTGACACCACAATGGCAGCTATGGAAGCATTCATATAGATTGACCCCGCAGTCTCTAGTATCTCTTCTAAATTCATTATAATTATCTCGTAGCAACCAAAACACTGAGTCGCATTCAAGACTATCATTATAATGAGACCTCTTCGATTGTTTGGTACTGTGAACAGCTCTCGGATGTGTATTCCTTCGCACTGATTCTTTTCAGACACTGTCCTCATTTCATTGAGTTCCACATCAATGTTAGCACTGCCTCTGAATTTTTGGAGTGCCTGCTCAGCCTGTTCGTACTTTCCGCATGCAACCAGATGAAGAGGCGACTCCGGGAGAAAGAAAAAAAGTCCTACCTCACATAACAGGAACGATGCACCTACAATTGGTGTAACTGTGTAAGGTACGAATGGGCCCAGACTGTATACCATTATAATCCCAAGTAGAATGAAAATGAATGTGGACGAGCTAAGAAATCCTCTGACTCGTTTATCGGATATTTCACCAATATACATGGGCATTGAAATGTAAGCCATGTTCAGTCCAAGTCCCATGCCAAATCGAGCTACATATATAAATAGTACTCGGTCAGCTAAGCCAATAAGCATCCAGCAGAGGCTCATGAAGAAGCACGCCACCATAATGGCATACTTGCGACCTAACCTATCCACCAACACTTTTGATACGGGCAAACCTACCAAAGCACCAATCATTAAAAATGTCTCAATCAGTTCAGCTTCCTTTTCAGTCATTTTTATGTGTGATTCGGCACTGAGAAAGTATGGCAGTGTTGGAGAAGTCCATCCAACGGAAAGACCGTCAGCGATGGCCAAAAAGTTTGCTGGAACAAGAAATAAATATGATAAAAATGTTAAGAAAAGGTCATAAGCAAGATTCTCTTAAAAAATAGATGTTGATTCAAATTATAGTTGCAGTGTGTTTGTTCACAACAGATAGATTTTCATCCAAGTGATGCACTTCATCTCAACTTACTTCTCTATACCTTTATTTATTAAATGGTAAGGCAAGTTATTTTGAGGATTTGAGAATATATTTTCTTTTGAATGTTTATTATTACTTCTTACAGTTATACAGTTTTCTCAGGTGCTATAGAAATATAAAATAAGGTTCTAATGCATGCACTACTTAGTTACTAGTTACCTAAGAAAAGATTGCTAAGTTACTTTTAAAAAGAAAAAGATTTAACTAATATACCTCCCATATAACATGATTAATAATGGGAGAAATATTTTTTGTATAAAATTGATTATTCAATACTTACCAACTATAGTTGCATAAATTTGGAAAACGACTCCTTCCACCTTCTGCATATTTTGTGCTTGATACTAGACCCATATAACAAAATGGTATAAAACTGTAATAAGGACCCCACGTACATACAACTTTACATATAATACTTTCATGACAAATATATGTCTATATATATATATTCAATTAAAAGATAATGGGATTAGGTATTCAGTAAATGAAAATCTCCGATTGTAATCATAGCTTTCGCTTCCTGATAAAACTGTTTGCAATTCCGTAACTTAACAATTAAATGCCTGTTGAATGTTTTGAGAGATATATGACACACAAATCACACAAAATTGTACAATATTTAAAAAAAAACTTGGACCACAATCATTAGAAATACACTTAGAATAATAAAATTAAATCATGCGCAAAATATTGAGTTCTGCGCAAAACAGGAATTTTAAGAAATCTGCCCCCGTAGTCATTCGAGAAATACCTACCCGTCCGCACAACGATGTTACTGTTCGAAGGCCATCATGTTTTCTCGGTTTTCTCTCTACGATCGGGATGAAATGCCCACCTGCATTATTAATAAAGGAACCATTTTCTAGAATTCTATAGACGAACATTCTCTCTGGATTGGTCTGGAGAAGAAACGCCGCGAACAATTGGCACAGCATATATCAATATAGCGAGTGGCCAAAGAGGAATGATTCAGTATTCATATTCATTATTGATAGCAACCAGTGAGCGGAAGATCAAGAGCAGCGACGTATCAATCCACGGGGTCTACTGTTATATATATATATATAGATTATGCACAATTGTAATGAGTGTGTGTATTTATTTAATTGTTTAAATAAATTGTCAAGTTACCGAATGTTTGCTCCCGAATCACGCTTCAAATGGTGGCAGGTTTAAGTTTTATAAATTGTGAGCAAACACTAGAAAAAAATGTGAAATTCGATGAACTATGGCTAATCTACGACATCAGATCAAAGAAAGAGGAGGATAATCTTGATAAATGTTCACCAGAAGCTGTTGCGAAAGTCTTAAGTATGGAATCTTTCTACCTCAGAACCGTTCTCGCACGTAGAACCAGTCCGAACACCAAACCAGATCCATCTACAGACATGCACTATGGGAGAACAGCATTAAAATGTTACCTAGGGATTTTTCCGCCTTTAAGTTCCAGTCGCACTGACAGACTCACAGAACTGTCCAGTGACATACTATACAGAAATATAGCGAAAAACCCACGAAAATTCAGCCGTAGACCACAAAGATACTTCTTTGGGTATTATACATATAGAACCCTCCACCTAGGAGGTCCAGTCACACTAACAGCCTCTACCAAATAATTCTAATAACATTCTACAGACATATATGATAAGAAGAGCATTAAAATTCAAACATAGAGTTCAAAGATAGAGTTCAAAAATAGACTTCCATGTACGGAGCCCACAGGCACTGAAAGTATGACTGTCTGAACCATATAAACACCTAACTACTCAACCCTGGGTAACGGATAGTACTGCCAAGGCCGTCATCTCGTACTGCGACAAAATTCCTCTCCAGATTGTAGTCAATACCCCCGAAGCCAGCATTGTTGTGGCAAAGCTAGAAGGTATATACGTCTCCAGCTGTTATGTTTCACCAGTCTTCCCCTAGCTGAATTCATGGACTTCCTTCTGCGGCTGACCGATGATAAAAGGCAGCACTCTCCTGTGGCAATCGCCGGGGACTTCATTTCCTGGGCAGTTGATTGGGGAAGTAAATAGACGAATTTGAGAGGAAGCACACTGCTAGAGGCCATGGCTGCTTCAGACGTGGTTCTACTCAATAGTGGCAATAAACCAACGTTCATCTAAGGAGAGGCTACCTCCATTATATACCTCACTTTTGCTAGCGGCTGCCTCACTAAAGGAAACAGCTCATGGGAGGTAATGGACACCTACGGCAAGCAACCACTGCCCGATTTTATGGAAAGTGTCCGACTCAGTGGAACTTTTGGAAAAATACAAGATAACATGATGTAGACTGAGAACAGTTATCAAGAACAGCAAGCGAAAATGCTGGAGGGAGCTGATCGATGAGGTAGATAAGTATCCATGGGGCAGACCGTACAAAGTGGTGATGACCCACCTAGAAAGTCAACCATTGCCATCACATACGTGCCAAAACTCCTTGAGAATATCGTTACTGCACTGTTTCCTCAAAAAAGTGAAAGTGAAAGAAGCACAACTTAAGCTAAAAGAAGGAAGAGCAGTAGCTGGAACTTCCTTCCGTGACGAAATGCCTAAAGGCAGTCCTTCCCTCATAAAAAAATATGGGTATATTGATAACATTCAACAAATTTACTTCAATCTTATTGTATTATAATGTTCTTTGTTCTATTGTGGATAGAAATTCACATACACACTGATTAATAAAGTATTTTTATTGAATATAACGAATTCGCAAACACGTATTACAATTTATATTCACTACTGTTCACTACTAACTAACTATCTATTCAAAATTTATATCTCAATAATTATTTCACATGGTTGGTACGTTCAAAACTGACTGACTTGCCTCGCTCTAGTTGAATCTATCGAATAAGACGCCGAGATGCTTCTCAGAACCTCCCGACGCGATAAAAAACAGTCCCAAAATCTACATCCCTGTGAACCTGTAGAGAATTTCCAGCAAGTTCCTGATGATTCTCCAGTCCAACCCGTCCAGTCCGCCCCAGTAAACACAGTACATACATAAGACGTACATTTCATGTCATATTTACGTACGTACGTCGAATGTACGTAATATGTACGTACATTTTTTTGTACATAGGTCCAAAATTTGGTACGTACATAATATGTACATAAGACGTAAATACTACTACGTAAAGTACTTACTATTATAGATATAAACTTTTCTGTTGTAACTGTCATAGGTAGTCATGAAGGATAACTCATCTCTTAAAAATGTTCATTTATAAGATTATATCAAATAAAATCATTCACGTATATTTTTATTTGTACTTTTTTGAAATAGGTACTTTTAGCCATTTTTGGCAGAGACCTCTTATTCATTATTTTATTAATTTGAAAATTGGAGCGGAGCTGCGATGCCAAAGGCCAAAGAAGGAAAGACTGAAAAGCAAACACCCTCTTAATAGTCTTAATGTCATTTTTTGCTGCAGCGTATTCTATAGATATTTATAAAACATATTTCAAAGTGACTTCATGAATTAAACCGTTTGTCGGCCAAACGTTATAGGTTAGGTCATTTATTTTTGTTGAGCTTTCAAATAGTATGGATAAAATTATGGTTTACAACCCCAATCTTACACTTGTACCTCTTTTTTATCACATAACAAGGTGTTATGTGTTTCTTATTTTCTTATTATTATTTTTACGACGGAAGACTATGCAAAAGCAGAGCCATCTTTAAGCAGTGTTGTCAGTTGGCTGACTTTCCCCTGCTTCGGAAACGAAATCAACAAAATAGATATTAATCTTTGATACATTTTAATTATTACTTAGATAATTTTGTTAACGTATAAATATTGGGGTAATTGCTTTACTTGAATAAGTAGCGAACTTTTGATTTTATTATAGTATACTTTGCGAAAATAGCTAATTGACTGTGAATCTGCCAACATTGGCTCTAGACTGACGACTGACAGTAGTGACAGCACTGACAGTAGACAGGAGATTAGTAATTAATTCATTTGGATCTTTTGAAAAGATTGGTTATTATTTAAAAAGTTGTGGGTGGTTTTGTTTTTAGTGTATAAAAAAGGGAATATTATTCAATGTACAAGTAAGTGGACTTAAGCTTTGCATGGTATAAATCTAATCATTTCATAGAATGTAAGCCACTTTATATGTATTATAGTTAATGTTTGGAAATGTTTAACTGCGGCTTTTATACTTTTGCTTCAATACCAATAGCAAAATTCCAAAAAACAAGAAGGAAAGCGAAAAAGCGATAGCAACATGGCTTCGGAGAGCCAGTGACAGCCTAAAAGCGAAGACTAAGTAAATTATTATTTAAGTAATTTCATGATTATATCTATTATTTTTTTGAGTTTTAGAATTGTATTATTATTTTTTTAATAGTGTCACCTTTGAGTTCCTTGATTATTATTGTTTTGTTTTGTATTTTTTAGACTAGTTGTTTCAAGAGAAAACAATAATATATTTAGGAATATTTTTCAATTCAAATGCCAAAAAAATACGTCCTTCATACGTCATATCTATGTAAGAAATACGTCGAAAAAGTACGTACATAAGATGTTAAAAAGGGTGGACAAAGTACGTACTATGTACGTCTTGGAGATATCCAAACGTAACTACCGTACGTACATAAGACGACGCTACGTCTGAATTATACGTACATAATACGTCTTTAAGATGTACATTGGTTTACTGGGGCAGGCCAGCTTTGAAATGGTTAGTTTTAAAATGTTGTCAGCCAATAGTTTTTCCCTGAGATTCAGCAGTGTTCCCCAGACAGTCCTATAGGATGGTTTTTGGTACGATAACTCCTTGGATGCCAGGTAGAAGATTCGCCTCTGGCCCTTTTGCAACTCTAATACTTGTCGGACCTGACCATTCTGCCTTTGAAGCTCTTCTACATGACCGAACGAAACTTTGAAAGCTTTGGCGATTCCTCACGCATTTGCAGATCTCTGTTAGCGAGTAGTCTTCTGGCACCTCGAAGATGTCGCGATATTCCTCTTGAGTCACGCCAAACCTAGGTTTAGCAGTGTCAGAGTAAACAATATAACATACAATATTTTTGGATCTATTACTACGGTACTGCATTTAACTCAAAGGCTCAGTGGTTGCTTGCACTTGATTCTCATCGGTGGAGAAGCCAAATTATTTTATTTCAGGAGAGTCAGTTCATTTTTTAGTTATTGAACTTCGGACCGAAGGCTTGCCACCTCAGCTCCTAGATCAACGGATTGAAGCACTTTTATTTCCTTATTAATATTATTTTGTTCATTGATAGAGTTAAAAATATTCAGTATAATTAATACCACATCCGACATTTCTGTTTATCCACGAGACGATCCTGAAGTTTATCTCCTTACCTCGTATAATGAGCCGCTTGAAGATCATCCAAACAATTAGAATGAGATTGATTCGTCCCGTCGACCTCATCTAACTCGCCAAGGTCGTTGGAGTCTGCTGGTACTGGAGGTAAAGTTGAGCGACAATTAACTGATTGACATTTTCTACAAATCTAACTATGAATGCCAGTTTTTTTTATTGTAGACACAATGAACCTCTATGATACTATGAGTTACACATTGCAGACACTTGTTGCTATCGGCCATCTTGATAATTTGTATGCTTATTATGCCATCTCTCAATTTTGTATCGACTTCTGTATGGCTTTACAAAATATGGTGAAACGTTATCCTGAAGTCGTATCTTTTGTTTCACTATATGTATGGTGGTAAATTAATCGCATTGTAGATAAAACACATTCGATTATTTTGCACATATTCTCTGAATAGCGAATTTCTGGGACAGCATTCTAGAAAAAAAAAATCAGTACCTATTGAGATATAAGAACTATAAGTGACTGGAGAAAAAATAACGTGTGTTTTGAGGAAGCTGAAACGCAGATCTACTGTGGCCATGCCAATAGTTGAACACACGATATTTTTTATTTACTCGCTTACCGCTTTTAAGTTGGTAGTAAAAGCTGATGCACTATATCCGTACCCCGAAGCAGCCGAAGTACTTTCTGGCTTTGCGCCATGGTGCTTGCTACTAGAGAAAGCGTTAGAATCTTACAGTACAGCAAAGACGAAATAATCTGAAAAACGAAGAGAGCCTGTCTACCCTGGATGAGTGGCAGTGACTCTGGGATATAGTACAGAAAGGGCGAGCTAATGTCTTAGCCGAGACAGTCGGTCAAGGCTGTTTCAAGGCATATCTGCATCACGTTTACAAAGAAAAATAGATGTATGTCCAAACTCAAAAGAGGACCTTGAACATGTTATTTTTCAGAGCCAACGTTTCGACAAAAAATGCTTTAATTTTTATGTATATGACATGATATTTATATTCATGTTTTCTCCATAACAGAGTAAATTATGGGTATCTGTGTATATAAAGACGGTTTATTCCTCAAGCTTTTATTATCTTTAAATACAGAACAGATTTAGCAATGGGGATGTTTTGAACTCAATCGATAAGGTAAAAGAAGGGCAAAGAAAACATAATAGTAAAGATAATACACCCAAAACTCACATTTCTGTATGTCGGTAAAACTTGGCGCCAAGTACCTACCTACACGTTTTAAGTGACTCTTGAAATGAAGACAAACTATTTTGAAATCAGATGGAACGCCAAGATATTCTTGAAATATAAGCAACCACTTCTATTTTCGGGTGATAATATTTCTACAAAAAGTTCAACCAATTTAAATTTATCTAAAAAACTGTTGTTTATAAAAATGAAATTAGAATAAATTATTCCTTTTGATCCAATTTTCAATAAATAAAAAAAAAAACATTTATCAGAAAAAAAATTATCAGGTTTGGCCCACTTTGATTTATGTTTTCACTTGAAATAATATTCTATTTAGCGACTGGTCAATGAAAAGATATACTTAATACAATAAGGGAGGAATGCTGTATTCTATCCTTTTTTATTAGTCACTGTTAATCAGTAGTGACAATAAGGAAGGAATACTTTGTCGATCATTTATTGGCTTCTAGATACTCAGGTTAAGAAAACCGGGAACTCTTAAATCTCCAGAAGAAAATCATAGATATTGACTATATGAAGAGTACTCGAGTTATTGAAAATCTGATAAAATATATTTTATTATTTATTGAGAATTGGTTCATAAGGAATTTATTTTTATTTTATTTTTACGGGTATTGTTATATTCATTTTCATTACTATTTTTAAATATCTTAAGATTCAACAATAGAAGTGAAACACTACTTATTTTTTGTTAAATTTGATATGAATAAAATTGATCTAGTATATTATTCTTTCTATAAATATTTGCATCAATAACATATTAAGCAAAGAATGTGAAATTATCTTGAATTGAATTACCGCAGCAGTATGTATGCAACCAACATTGCTTAGATTGAATAGACAATTGAATTTTCAATTTTTTTCTTTTGATTTCTTCTATCGATGGCCCATTTATTTGAGAGCTTAGCACTTAACTAAAAACGAAACATAATTTATTTTCTAAAATCGTTCGCTCTCTGCATTCTAAAAATGTTATCATCAGAGTCAACCATCTGCTACCTATCTACTATAAGACTGTTTCAGGTGTTTCATTTGGACGTTGTCTATAAATCTGAAAAGGTTATTTGAAATACCAGGGGAGGGGATTATTTTGTATAATAATGATTAATGTAATTTGAGAAGTTATTAGCACTTGATAGTTGAAAATATTTTAATGAAATTTACCGAGTCCAAAGTAGCAACTATATATTCATAAACAAAACTAGCTCGGCACTAGATTAGTAAGATACTAAAACTGCCCCCTAATTTTGCTCAATAGGTATATCTAGAGTTCTAAATACATTATAATATTATAGATTTCATTGTTTTACCTTTCAATATGTAAACCTCAAATTTGATTAAAAATATACATGTAGATATTATGTACATATATGTTTAGTTTTCGGCAAAATCGGAGGCTGATAGACTTTATAGAACCTAAGAAATTATAATTGTTAACTATTCTCTTAAAATTCTAGTCATAAATTTGTGCTGCAGTATAGTATATACAGAAAAGTTTTAACATTCTGAGATTCAGCTGAATAGAAATCAGATGCTAGATATTGTAATGGGCATCTAAAAATGACTGGGGTCTATTTATTTTAGAAGTTTATTTATTTCTACACTATTTATATACACACAATAAATATCCACAACTATATACAATTTATATTCACTATTTATCTAACTTTATTGAATTTAGTACAGCTCTTAGATGTTTTGCTCAAGTCACTGAATTTATACAATTGAGTTCCCTCTATGTAAAACAAATAGTTGTTGTAGAACTGACATATGTTGAAATAAAAAAATAATTGAAATAAGACGTTCAACATTTGTCTCTGCAAACAAAATCATTTTATAATTTCATTTTTAGTTTACTCCAGTGATTTGGAAATTAGAAATCGATAAAACTCAACAGGTTATGGGCCCAGATCAAACAGCAGCAAAAGTAAACTGAAAGTGAGGTGAGAGAGGCAGTCAGTGATCATTTGTTGTATGCGGGTCAGATAGCGCTTTTTTGTCGAGAGTTTTGCTTCACTTAGATCAAAGAAAATAGGATTTTCAGCGTGCGGAGAATTTTCGGAATGAAATTGAAAACTGAGTTTTTCGAGATTTCAAAGCTGACAAATTAGAAACCAAACAAATGGAGACCGAAAGAGTAAACATTGAAAAACTGGAAGGCATCCAAAACTGGTTGATGTGGAAGTTCCAGATGCGCCAAATTATGGAAGCTGCTGAACTCTTCGACTACGTCGATGGAACAATCGACAAACCAATCGTTTCAAATGAAAATTACGGCACGGATATTGTGACTTGGAAAAAGGCAGATGCAAAGGCGCGGCGGACGATTTCAACAGCATGTGCCAAGCAATCAATAAAGTTGATAATGAACTGTGAGACAGCGAGTCAGATGTGGACGGAGCTCACAAGTACGTATGAGCAAAAGTCGCAAAACAATGTGTATTTTCTGCAGCAAAAGTACTACAATTTTTAGAAGGAACTGTCAAAATTATTAGAAATTCTACTACAGTTCAGAGATCAGACGGAGATCATTTCTGATTCAATGGTTATTTAAAAAATTTTGAACACGATGCCTGCCGAGTACAATCATTTCAACAGTGCATGGGAACCAGCGAGTGCGAATGATCGGTCGTGATTAATGGCGGAAGAAATACGTGTCAAGTCACAGAGCCAAGTTGGTGAGGTGGAAGCGGTCAAGCGAACTTTTCCGAAGAGAAACAAGAAAGGACGAAAATTGTCAAATGACAACAACAAAACGACGAATAGAAATGACAAGCTGAAAGGAAAATGCTTTAAATGCGGAAAAGGCGGCCACTAGAAGCGCGATTGCCAAGAAAAACAAAACAGCTTAAGAAAGCAGGAAGAAAGTTCAAGCGACGCTTTCATGTATTACACGGCAACAAGTGAAGATAATGATACTTGGATTTTGGACTCAGGTGCAACTGAACACATGAGCTATCGGCGTGAGTGGTTTGAAAGTTTTGATGAGATCACTGAACCAGTTACAGTTGGCAATGGTGAACAGATTATGGCTCGAGGTAGAGGCGATATAAGCATTCTTGCATTCAATGGAAGTGAATGGATTCGTAAAAGAGTTATGGAAGTCTTGTTCGTGCCGGAACTGAGGAAAAATTTGTTCTCGTCGGGAAAAGTAACGGATCGTGGATACCAACTGAACATTGACAACAAAGGCTGCGAACTGCTGAAGGATGGAAGCGTTGTTGCAGTGGGAGTTCGTCGAAAGGGCTTGATGTAGATGATGTTCAGAGCAATTCATCGGACCGAACTGGAGATTGCAGCAAACGTGGTAATCAAGAAAGCAATGCTTCGTTCATGGCACGAGCGACTTGGACACCAGAACGTGACAAATGTTTTTTCAAGCTCGAAATATTGATTTTATTGATGGACATTTCGAGTGTGAAGCCTGTATATATATATGGAAAACATCATCGTAGCAACTTCAAAAATCGTGAGGACAAGTCAAAAACTTGTGGCGAGATAATTCATACAGACGTGTGCGGGTCATTCCAGACGGATTCGATCGGCGGTTCAAAATATTTCTTGTTACTTAAGGATGATTACTCGCATTTTCGTTCTGTGTTTTTCATGAAACAAAAATCTGAGGTGGCAGGGATCATCAGGAAATGTGTTAAGCTGATTCAGAAGGAGCATGGTCAAAGCATTCGTATGATCAGATCTGACAACGGTACAGAATTTGTCAACAACGAAATGAAGATGTTCTTGGAGGAGGCTGGAATTTATCATCAGCGGACTGTGCCGTACACGCAGGAACAAAATGTCTGTGTGGAAAGAGAAATGCGAACGATCGTCGAGTCAGCAAGAACAATGCTTCATTTAAACTTAGCCGTCCATATGCTCAATCGTACTGGAATAAGCACAGTTGCTTACAAAACACCGTGTGAATTGTTGTACAAAAAAGAGGCAAAATTGGATCATCTGAGAGTTTTCGGTACAGAAGTTTTCACCCATGTTTCAAAGGAAAAACGCCAGAAGCTTGATGCAAAAGCAACAAAGTGCATGTTTGTTAGCTATGACAATAAGTCAAAAGGATATCGAGTATGGAACCCGAATTATGGTAATATTGAAATCTCAAGGGACGTCATTTTTCTACCAGAGAAGTCGATGGTCACCCTCGATGTTGGAGCTGAGAATGGTGTTGGGAAAGAAAATGCGGATACGAACGGCAGGGACGTGAATGATAAAGGCGCAAGTGATTATGCTACATCAGTTCTACAAAATAATCGCGGTTCGATTTGTGATCTTGATTACAGAAATATTGTCAATCGAAGGCTGCGCAATCGAAATACCATCAGACCAGTGAAACGTTTGACATTTCAAACATCCAGTGAAAGCTATGCAATGTTAGCAATCAGCGAAGAACCAAAAACATACTAACAAGCGCTTCACTCAGATGATCACAAGCAGTGGGAGCGTGCGATGGATGAGGAGTATGATTCGCTCATTAAAAATCATACTTGGATTTTGGTTGAGAAGCCAGTCAAACAAAAGGTGATTTATAATCGATGGGTTTTCAAGGTGAAACAAAATCCAGATAGAAGCATTGATCACTACAAGGCACGATTGGTAGTGCGGGGCTTCACACAAGAATATGGCATCGATTACCATGAAACTTTCAGCCCGGTGGTAAAGTTCACGTCAATTAGAGCTATCCTAGCATTGACAGCGGCAAAACAATTACGGATGACGCAGTTCGATATCAAAACGGCATTTTTGAATGGCGATTTGGAAGAAAATGTCTACATGAACCAGCCAATTGGATATGACGATGGAACTGGAAGAGTGTGTAAGCTAATCAAGAGCTTATACGGTTTGAAGCAGGCATCACGTTGTTCGAACCGGAAATTTACTGTGTTCATTAACAGACGCAGTCAAGCGCATTTTGAAATACATCAAAGGTACGATGGACACAGGAATTCTTTTTGAAGGTGGATATGATTTGCAGTTTTGCGGGTATAGTGATGCGGACTATGCTGGAGACATTCAAACTAGAAGGTCGACGTCTGGTTACGTCTTTATGTTTAACGGAAGCGTCATCAGTTGGGGATCGGAGCGGCAAAAATCAGTTGCGTTATCAAAAACAGAATCAGAGTACATGGCGGCATGGACAACTAGAGTGCAATAAGACTTGTGAAGAATCCCGAATTTCACAAAGGAACCAAACACATCGATGTGCGCTACCATTTCATTCGAGAGAAGTTTGAAAACGGTATTTTCGAACTTAAATATGTTCAGACGGACGATCAGGTAGCGGATATAATGACATTAAACATCAATATTTTTGTAAGCTTATGAGTGTCATGCCAAAGAGTAATTTGATTTATTTTGATTCAACGTAGACTTTAGATAATCATGTTCCTGTAATTAAATTATGTTGTTATTTTGCTGAAGTTGGCATTGACTTGCAGCAAAAAGTGAGAGTATTGAATTTAGTACTGCTCTTAGATGTTTTGCTCAAGTCACTGAATTTATGCAATTGAGTTCCCTGTATGTAAAACAAATAGTTGTTGCAGAACTGACATGTTGAAATAAAAAAATAATTGAAATAAGACGTACAAAATTTGTCTCTGCAAACAAAATCATTTTATAATCTTTACCATTAGATCCCATCCAGGACTCACTAGTCTACACCGTTGGCCTTACACTCACAGCATCTCCACGTCCTCCGCTATCCCGCAGTCAATTCTTGGCGACACCCACAGGAAACTGGTCAGCAATACCCAACAAGTTGCTACGCCACCCGGCAATGCAGCACCACTTGCGGGATTGCATCACCAGATCCTTGCCATTGCTCCATGTCCACCGTCGAGGACCTTCTTCATGATAGTCTACCCCGTTGGCCTTACACCCATACGATTTGTTTGTATATGATCATAGCTTGAAAAATGTAGACTCTACTATCGGCCATTCCCGGAGCCAAACAATGGTAAGGAAATACTTGTCGTTCTGATCCACCAATGGGTATAAGTATATATTTTTAAATATGCTGATTCTATTTCGTTGATTCCATCGGTATACTACTATCATCAAAACAATTGAACATCGATTATATCCAAGAATAAAATATTTCCTAAGAAATGTTCGGAAAGTAAAACTACTTTCGGGAATTATTTTATCATTAATAAAAAAATACCAATTTTCGTTCAAATGGAATCTTTTATAGGTACAAACAAAGATGATCAAATACATTTATTTCTGTACATGTTGCAGTTCGTTCTAAAAACCCATTTACGCCTATTGTCCTTAAAAAAGGACACAATGCAAAGACCTGTAATTGGAGTCATAGCTCACTTTTGCACCTCGAAATCATAGATGTCGCTTCTAGACCATCTCAAAGAAACACCAAGTTGCTGAGTAAACATGTTGGTGCACGTTTGGGATCGTTGTGTTGGAGACTGCAGGGATTTTTAGAAAAATGTCTCATATTGATTAGTCACACGCTTCCAATGTGCACGGTAAGTTCTGCTCAGTCAATGTAACATTTCCGTTATATTATTTCGGTTTCTTGCAAGTAAAGCTTTATATTTGCGGTATCTGTCAGTACTGTTTATATCTTTTCTCTGATGTTTATACTGGAATTTCTCAAAGTTGTCTATCCTAAAAAAAGGACACTAATCAAATAGGTGACCACTTATTACTTTTCAGTGATTTCAATCTGGGTGACCTTCTTCAGCTTCTGGAAGATAAATAATATTCCGTTGAAGAAGATATTGTAAAAGTAGTTAATCTACCAGGATCGTAGTTACGAGAGGAAACAGACGTTGGCAATATGGATGATGAAGAAGAAGATGCACAAGATTATCAAGATGAAGAAAATGAAGATGATTTACCATTATCCTCGTGGAAAACAGCTATAAACAAAAAGTAGGAGTTGGAAGAGAAAGATTTGCGTACGTGTATCAGAGAGTAGCCTACTTTCTTTGAAGTAAAATCCATTTATTCCCTCGCGGAATTTCTCCTGCAATTTTTTGATTTTGAGGATTCTGTCATGTTTCCCAAATTCAGTAATTTATATGCGTCGAACGGCCCATTATCACAATATCTGAAATGAAAGCATTTTTTGGTATTTTACCCCTATGTATGTCGTCGTATGTTTTGTGAGATAAAAAAATAACTTTACAACCATGTCAAGGGACAGATTTGATTTCATTATGCCCAATTTACATTGTTGTGATTAGGACAATCTCGTACAACATGGTCGCATTGCAAAAATGCGCCTGCTTTTTCAAATGATGAGCACAAATTTTCAAAAATTTTGTCCCGTTTCTGAAAAGCAAGCTATAGACGAGTCAATGGTGCCTTATTTTGGAAGGCATGGATGCAAACAATTTATAAAGGGAAAACCAATTCGTTATGGCACCAAAGTATGGATGGGAGCAATATCTAGCGTGTATCTACAATGTACTAGTGTACGGTATGGAAATAGTAATGACTTTACTGAAAACGAACCGGTCATCTAGAAAAAGATGAGGTCGGCCGTCATCATGTTATGCAAAATAAGCAAACCCGCTGTCGCCAATGCCACAAAAAAGTACAAAAGAGAAGTATCAGGTTTGCCCTATATATTTGTTTTTTTTTTGTACCTTATCATTCAAAACTGTAAAGTATTTTATATTATGTTCATTATCCTAATGTCCTTAAAAAAGTGCAGCTCAAAAAACTACTTTTTCTTTTGGATATAATGTTGTATTTGCTATTATAATTCCTGTATAAATAGTTTAAGGCCCTGATCGACGAACGAGTAAGTCCGCGGTTTAATGGCTCACCGGTGAGGCTCGCCCGTCGATCAGAGGGAAAACATCGTGCCGCGGGTAAGCTTGTGGCTCTTCACGTTCGTTTGATATTTTGTAGCCTACAAAAACGGTTCGTTTTAGCAAAAAGACTAGAGAGACCATTTTTGTTTAGAATTGATCAGGATACCTAAATTTATCAACAAAATTGCGATAAACCATTGGCGTACAACTTTTTTTATTATTTAAAATAATTAAAAATGGTATCAAGAACGCCACTGGTAAAACAAAAGCAAGTGTTTATCATAATATAAATGTGTTTTTAAGTGACAATAATACCTACTAAGTTTTAAAGCAAAATCTAGAAAAGTTTTCATAAAATAATAAAAACCGATTTTCCCAATATTTAAACACCCCGTATCTCCGAAACGAAGCGTTTTTGGAGATAAGTTTGTATGAACTTTCTTAATTATTTTTATTTGCTGAATACGTAGTTAAAATTTTTTCATTATAATTCGGACCACCCTGTATTTTTATATTTCGCGTGTTTGCTCACACCAACGTTCCTGACTAGACTTTAGTGCGGGTTTACGAGTTCCTTGGCGCGCGTGAGATGCTGGCGCACGCAGATTGCTTCGCGTACGTTGAACAGGTTTCGCGACCGTTTTGCGCCGACCCATTTACGAGTTTCTCTACGCGCGCTTTATTATTCGACTGCGAGTGTCAAAACGAAGTGATACGGAATTTAATAAACCTTTGGAAGAAGAGCTTCGATAATTTGTTACGAATATGAGTCAACCACAACAATATTTGAGACGTATTAGTTTAATACTTAATTTAACTCATCTGTTAATATTAACACACAATATAACCTAAATCACTGCACTTATAATTTTGATGAAATCTAATCTATATATATAACGCCAAAAACATAAATTAAACACAATAAAATTGATAAATAATAATCTTAGTTCATTTTAACTTTTGACAGCACGACTACTTTTCGAATGCGTAGTTGTGATTGGGCGCTGTGGTCACGTGGTCCATATCTTTGCGCCAGGCAGAGCTTCGCGCGCGTTGTATTATTTGTCAGAGGAAATATTTGACACTCTCCGCGTGCACTTGCATCTCACGTTGGCGGACCATGGCGCACGCCAATTACTCGTAAATGATCCTATTTGCCACCATACGTTTAATCTGTTTACGTGTGCAAAGCAATCTGCACGCGCCAGCTTCTCACGCGCGCTATGAAACTCGTAAACCCGCACTTAGGCTCGCCCGTCGATCAGCATCAACGATGACGAGCCAGAACCATCAAAATTAGTCCGCGTCTTTCGGCTCGTACGTCAATCAGGGCCTGTACTGTCATATATAAGTTCATGCATTATCATCATATACTATTAATTAAACTAAATATTAGGTTTATTCGTTTATGTAGGTATGTACCATGGTCTATAATTGTGTTTCTAGACCATGCGTAGCTACCTACTACTACATTGTTAGGTAAGCTGTGCTACTACCGTACATAAAACGCCAATAGCAAATCAAAAAGTAACTCTAAGATTTCTACATCAAAACATCAGCATATAAGATGATGTATTCTTTTTAATCTTCATTAATTAAGAAATTTCTGGAACATAAATTATAACAAGTAATAACAAATTTGACAATGATTGATGAGAAGTAAAAGGGGAACTACTGCAAAATCAACAACGCTATATACATTACACATATACGAAACAACAATATTATTCATACATATCTAATTAGATATATATATATTGACCTCCATTTTAACATAAATTTAGGTACGCGATGAAAAAACCCGTTTTCTTTATCACTTCTCAAAACACAGTGGCGGCAAATTAAACTCTGTTGGAAAAAATAGGAAAATACCTAGTTATTTTTTAACAGAAACTAGAAGCAACGCTATTACCTAGATAATGTACTGATAAATCATAAATATCAGTTTTTTATTGTAGAGAAGCTTCGTTTTTCAATCAAGTCTTATCCTGGCTAAATCTTATATATAAATATATATATATATAAATTAAAATAATATCAAAGTCTATCTATCTATCCTAAGATAGACTTTGATAATACGTTTGGGAATTGTACTTCTTTAAAAATCTTGGAGAAGAGTCAGCGACTGTACAGGGCCTTTTCTCATAATTAAACAGCTTCTGCTAGTTTTATTATAAGAGCTGGAAAAAAACTTTCAATACGAAAGTTGTAGGGTTTATCCTGAACCATCAAGAAAAATAGTTATTGCTTATACAGGGTGAATCACAAACATCTGGTGAACCAAGCTAGCCTTTTTTTAATGGAATATCCTATATATTATGTTCCAGGATGTAAATCTTAAAATCATCTCTTTGAATATATATAGTTTACCCATATTTGTTTCAGTAATTTTGATATATTCAGTATTAAAGCCAATAATAAGATTTTTTTTTCTATTCTAAAATAATATTATATCGCATTATCCACAACTCTATAAAAACTCGCAAACAAACAAATAAACTGTTGCCAAAAAAGGGTTATAATCTGGTAACATAATATAAGTAACACTAAAATTATAGATTATAGATCCAATTTATTAATAAAGTTAACAATAAAATGGGATCTCTTGATTTAAAGTATTTATGGCGTTTGTTATTTTATTTAATAAGTCTTCCAGTGTCTTAGTTCTTTCTTTATATATATTTCCGCTTTTAAGTAGCCCCGCATTCAGAGGCATTTACTCGGGACTATTGGCTGGCCATTCAATATCTCCATTCCTTCCAATCCATATTGCACAGAAAGAAAATTATTATTATTTGAGAGTTTATTTGTTGCTTCCATGGCAACATGGCTAATGCGATATATTATTTTATGAATGCTTTTATGCTGAAACAAATATGGGTAAACTAAATAGTTGTAAATACATATTCGAAGAGGGTATTTCAAGCGCTATCATCTCAGAATATAATATACAGGACGTTCCAATAAAAGCCGAATTTGGTTCACCAAATGTCTGTGATTCACTCTGTATAAACAATAATACTTTTTCCTGATGGTTCAGAACACACCCTACAACTTTCGTTTTGAAAGTTTTTTTCATCTCGCAAAATAAAACCAGCAGGAGCTGTTAATTATGAGGAAACACCCTGTACATGTCAATCATCTTGCAGATACCTAGATAAATACCACCTATATTAAGGAGGAATATATAGGTACAAAGGGTGAAATATCGAGCAAAAACTAGTACATAATGATACATCTAAGTATATAACTTAGAAAATACAAAGAACTATTGATTTGAAAGTATTAGTACTTATTTTTACGCTTAAAAGAATTTCATCACGAATATATAATACAAAACAGTAAATATATTTGTTAAAGACTAGCAGAGTATTCTAGATTGGCAATTGTTTGAACCACCATGGCCTTGTTAATAGACAAAATGCTCAAATCAAATAAACTAAACGATGTTAAGGTAATTATTTTTTTTAAGTATTGGAAATCAAATTATGCCGGCCTGATAAAACTTTCAATTTCATAAAAAATATGCCCCCTCCACCTACTTTGCAAAACGCACAATCATATATATAAAAAGCAAACAGATGAATTGTATTTCTCCTACATTTTAGGTTAAAAAAACATAATATAAAGATCCGCGTAATTATGTGTGTTTCAGTATCAGTATCAATGTTTACCTAATAAATAGTTACTAACACACAGGTCTATTTCAAAAACCAAAATTGACATAGACAATCTATAAATAATGAAAATTTACTTTATTCTGAAATTTATCGGGTTGAATATTATAGCTTTACCAAGAGGGCTTCATCATCAAAATATATTACCTCTGATCATATTTGTTGTTTAGGTTTGTTAATTGTGTGCCTTGATTAAACCCAGTAATATACCTACGTATATTAGTATATTTATCAATAAAAACAATTAATCTACGTTACAGGTGCTAGCGTATTTCGGAAATCATTTGACTTTGTCAACCTATACAAATGATTGATTTCACATGTTTATACCTCTTATTTATAGGTTGTCTAATTAAATGTTTCAAAGAATGTATAACAAAGGGACTAAACTGTACTGGATAATAAATATAATAATATATTTTAAACAGGCATATCAATTCAACTGTGACGTAGGTAGATCAACAGTTTTTTTTTTAAATAGATTTTTCACCATCCAGACCAGTCAGTTCGGCACTGAATATTATACACCGGCGTATACTACAACTATTTAAATCTCAAATGGTTTCAACTCATGCATTGCATTTATTAACCGTGCCTTGAAATGGGAACGTTCATATCCTTAGCCGTATTTGTTTTTTCATGCTTTAGTATGCTGGGAGCCGACCAGCTTCCACCTGGAGGTGAGTAATAACGAATTCAAGGGATAATTGGTGTTTAATTTTCAGAACTACATTTATTTTTGACCGACGAACCCCGAACGGATGTTAGAAAAGGAATAACTATCTACTTCCTGATCTAAAGATTATATTTTAAACGATATTGGCAAAAATTATATATACAAAACATGATATCCATCCGGCTTTTTAATATGGCTGGAATATCAGTTATAATTTCAATAAGAGGAAACCACCATACTTATCTTAAATATATAGAAAACAGTACAAATATGAAGAGAGATCCATAGCTCAAAGTGGAAGGTGTGAAGTAGGCAAATTGGAGAAAATCAAAGTCGAACTTTCAAAAAAGGTTATTTAATATTAAAAAGGTTAGTATATGTTTCGACCCTTCAGGTCATCATCAGCTAAAATAGAAAAACGAAATAGATACAAAAAGGAATAGAAAATGTATATAACAATTGAAGTTAAGTTGATAAAGGTTATCATATAATATAACAATAAATATAATCTTACCTAACTAGTAATGCATATTAGAAAATGAAACACAAATTAAATTTAAGAGGTTCAAAGCCTAGGTTATACAATTGAAAAATTACATGTGGAAAAACTGATTATATGTTTAAAAAGTAAAAAACCCAAGACCGTGAAACGGAATTGGATCAGGAATAAAGAGAAAACCAAATTGGAGCTAGAATTTATACGATTTTGCCGGAAATGGAAAGGAACAAAATTTCTAGAAAAGAAAAGAAGATAGATAATTCCGGTGTGATGTTCAAATCAAGTGTTGAAAGACATTACAAAATTAAAAATAACTAGAACCGTCAACAATTAAATCTGAAAAACGAAAACAAGAGTAAATCATTTGAGGTTATTTTCCATGTAATTGTATCAATGTAAATAGAGGAATAGATAGATCGATTTTGTTATTTAGACAATTTACTTTAGGTTCTTGATCTCTACCGCTTCTAGAATGTTCAGTTTTTTACCATTATGGCGATGAATAAGATTGACATCGACAGAGGGATCAAAATTGTGATGTGATTTTGTAATATGATTTGCGAATAGGGATGGACTCTTGTGTTTGAATTGTTAGCAATGTCGCAGCAGTGTACTTTGATCCTTTGAAACATATTATCAGTTTTTCCGCATGTAATTTTTCAATTCTTTAACCTAGGCCTTTTAAATTTAGTTTGTGGTTCATTTTCTAATATGCTTTACTAATTAGGTAAAATTATATTTATTGTTATATTATATTATATGAATACCTTTATCAACTTAGCTTCAATTCTTATATAACTTTTGTATTCGTTTTTGTATCTATCTCGTTTTTCTATTTTAGCTAATGATGACCTGAATGATCGAAACACAGCTTAGTTTGGTGAGCTGTGGTCGAAACATGTACTAACCTTTTTTAATATTAAATAACCTTTTGTGGAAGTGACTTTGATATTCTCCAATTTGCCCAAAACAATATAAAACTAACTAGGTGTTTAGGTGAGACCCCTGAAACTCAGACTATGAATTTTCTATTAGTTGTACACTTCAAATTATAAGATTATCAGTAACATGTTCTTAATTGTTCCGTACTAGAGCAATATAATGAAGGGCTGAATGAGATAAAAATAGTATGTTTTTTCTAATTTTCTAATATTGACAAAATTTATAGCTGGATATTAGGTATATGAATAAGTTTCTTTCTTTCAATTATATTTAGGTATAATGGACTCTTGAGAATTGCTTTCAAACTTTCTAAATTGATCCTGTCCTATTTTTGAATTGATTTCAATAAAATTTGGCAAATTTATTTATCCGTTGCTTGTATCGGAATATTTCCAATATTGCATTAGTTTAAGAACATATTTTCTTCAACCAGTTCAAATGAAATAAAAGTCAACTGATTGCAAAGATGTAGAAAAAATGAAAAATTTTCCATTCCTACTTTGGATCCAAGGGACATTTTTTATTCTCTTACCAACAATTCTTGTATTTTAAAGTAACAGACATTATTAACCCATTCGAAACATAATAGCTTTCTTCAAGAACAACTCGAAGACCGCACAAAATTTCCCTAAATTTTATCTCTATTATGCAAGTGGCTGACGATTCCATAATGATAAATAACGAAATCGAGTTGAAAAAAGTCTGACATGTATCCAAAAAATAATACTTCCACACAACGATCTAGAGAAGTGTTAGAGACTTTTTTGAATCACAGACTTTGAGAACGTAAAGAAAATAATACTATTATATTTAAATCACGTTTTTTATTTATTATCATTATTGCTGTGTAATTGATTTATAAAGTAATTCTTGAAATCTATCGGCTGTCAAGCTTAACAGTAGGCAGAAAAAACGAAGCAAGTGTCTTAGTAATTTTAAAACTGATTATCACCCTTCATTTGAAACGCATACAAATTAATAATGTATTCATTTAAATTACTGTTTATGATTCTTATAGGTAGACAAATCAAGAATAGCTAATCGTATCAAAATGTTGCAAGCGAAAAACAAATTGCCGTGGCATAAATCTCGATTAGGAGCATGATGTAAATAAATTCCGTGAAATCTTGTAGATTAAATGCAAAGTAAATATGAGAATAATGTAGAATATTCTAAAAATAAGTCAAGTCAAATTTGCGTTTTCTGATATGTGAATAATGACAAAGTTTGAATTTTCTCTCAATTTTCAATACCTCATTTCTCGAAATCAGATCTTGCGGAGAATCGTCCAATTATTTTTGGTTATTTTAATCGGGAATCAACCTGTTAATTCAAGTGATACTGGTATTATTTATTAACGAGTGCAATATTAGTTCTCTGAGTAATCCATTTGTTTACACTTATGTTTCGAATTGAAATGTTGACAGATGATTTTCAATAAACTCTTATTTGACCACGTGGCAGCGTTTGAACTTTCCATTTAAACTAATTCATATTTATGTGAGTTTTATCAACTTTTAAACTGTAATTCTGTACTGATACTATGAATAAAAATACTGAACACTTCTTATCTTCATTATAGTTATCAAGAGGCTGAACTGTACAAGACCTAATGAAGTCTTCAATTGTGGAAGTGCTTGCCAAACGGAATGTGCATCGCTTGGTCAGGTGTGTCCTATTGTCAACATCCGTTGTAATGATTCATGTTATTGCATCGATGGATATGCAAGAAATTTCAAAGGAAATTGTATCCCCATCAAAGATTGCAAGAAAGCATTGAAAGAATGTCATCATTAATAATGATGTACTAAATTAAGCGTACTGCTGCGAATTAAATTATTTTAAACTATAGCATCATTCATTGATTATTGGACAAAACGAAGGTAATATTTTTAGTATCTTAACGTTTCTCTGTTTTATTATTGTCAATAAACAATATTGATATAAAGTATTAATATAAGCATATTAAGGAAATTATTAGGAAAATGTATCAAGGAAAATTGGATTTGGAACCTAGTTTAATTTGATAGAAGTTCACAGATCAGTTTAAACACAATTACTTTAATAAAACACAACAAACTATCTGCACAATTTACAAGCTTAATCTAACTACCAATTGAGGTTACATCAGTTCAGTGCTACCAACTTCATAGAACTCTATATCAGCCAGACTCTAAAAAATAGTTGTTGTTCAACTCTTTCCCTTATTTGCATAGTAGAAGCTGGCTGCCTTAAACTGTCAGAATATACAGTAATTCTACAATATTTGATTCAATCTCTGCTTTATGTTTGTTCTCTGCTTGAAGTGCCATTACTTCTACTTTTGTTGTTCTCTGCTTGAAGTGTCATTACTTCTACTTTTGTTTCTTCTTATTGTGTAAACTGTGTGTTTCCTGTTTCCGGCTCTCAGTTCAGCCGAGTGTATTGTATTGTGTCCACATAACTTTCGTTTAATAAAAGTTGTTGAGTTTATATCTGTGTCCATCAATGAACAATCAACAGAAACCTGCATAAATCGATCAGGTTATGAACCCAGGACGATCAACGATGTTTGTTTGATGCTGAAAGTGTTGGTTGCACCTCAAAACTGAGAAGTGAGGATATTCTTAGCACGGCAGCATGGCGACGACCGGCAATGGCACTGGTACGACGACCACGACTACAACTGTTATGTCTGTGTCTGGTGTTCCTGGTGTTAATAAACTCGAAGGAAGAAACAACTATGCACTATGGAAATTTCAGATGAAATGTTTCCTTATCGACGTTGGACTCTGGAAGGCCGTCTTGGGAACGGATGGTGACGCCACCAACAACGAGAGAGCTGCGGCCAAGATCGGATTAGCGGTATCAAATACGCTATATTCCCGCATCATGACCATCGAGGACACGAAAGGAAGATGGGATAAATTGGCCAAGGACTTCGGTGAACAGGGTGTGGTAGGCCAGCTGATTCTGAAGAGGAAACTCTACCGGACCAGAATGGACGACTTCAAATCAGTGGATGAGTACATAAACTCTGTGTTAAGTTTACGTGCTGAGCTAGCTGACTGTGGAGTGACTAAAGAAGATGACAAGATTGGATCAATGCTATTGCATGGACTTCCTGATTCTTGTACTTCTCTCAATCTAGCGTATGGTGCTGCCAACAAGAAAGTTACGCTGGAGACTGTGCTCGATTTTCTTCATAACTATGATGAGGGAACAAGGGAGCGTCAAAGTGAAACTGCTCTTGCAGCTAAATTTGTGCCAAGAAAGAAAAAGACTGATGCTAATTTTGTGCCTACATGTTACGAATGTAATGAAAAAGGTCACAAGAAGCCAGACTGCCCCAAATTCAAGAAACAGAAGGCTGAGAAGTTTAGAGAGAAGAAAAAGCAACAAAATGCGAATTCACAATCGACTTCGAAGAGTGACAGTACCAAGAGTGTTGCACTTTTGACTGTTGCCATGGCCAGTGGTGAATTAGGGAGAGAAGATTTGTACTTCGACAGTTGCTGCAGTAGACCAGTATCCCATAGAGATGATCTTGCAGATTTTGTTGACACCAGTCAATCAAGAGAAATTCTTGTTGCTGACAATACAACTATGAAGAGTAGTGGTGTAGGTGATGTGGCTCTTACTATTAATAATAAGGGGTTAACTAAAGCAGCGATCTCTGCTGTAACTTTTTGTCCTGACAGTGCAGCTAATTTGTTATCAGTGCATCAGATAGCAGAAAAGGGAAACATCTTAGTTTTTGATAAAAATGGTGTGAATGCTTGTCCTGAAAAAGATGTTACTGTGAAGGGTGAAAGTGTGTTGACTGGAAGTGTAGCAAATGGTATTTACAAATTAGATAGAGATGGTAAAACTCAGGCTACTAGCTATGATGGTTGTGACAAGGAAATTGTAAATGTAGATCCTGCTTTGTTGTCAAATGATAATTCTCAAGAATTTTGGCACAAACGAATGGGCCATTTGAATTACCAAGATTTGTCGAAACTGAAGAAAATAGCTGAGGGTGTTGATTTTGTATCTACTAAGGCAGAAGTATGTATACATTGTGTAAAAGGGAAGCACCGTAAATTGTCATTTAAGAAATCTGCTACCAGAGCAACCAAGTTGTTGGAATTAGTTCATATGGAGGAGCTACTTGTTTTGTTACGTTTATAGATGATTTTTCCAGAATGAGTTTCGTTTATTTTCTCAAACGAAATAGTGACTGTTTTGCCAAGTTTAAGGAATTCAAACTAATGGTTGAGAATCAAACTGATTGTAAAATCAAAAGATTCAGATCTGACAATGGTAAGGAGTATGACAATAATGAGATGAAAAAATTCTGTGCAGATAATGGTATTTTGTTAGAGTTAACGGTGCCTTATACACCAGAACAGAATGGTGTTTCAGAGAGACTCAATAGAACTGCTGATGATAGAGCTAGAACTATGTTGATAGATGCTAAGCTAGACAAGAAATATTGGGCTGAGGCTGTTAAATGTGCCATTTATCTTAAAAACAGAAGTCCTACTGTTGCTTTAGATAATAAGGTCCCTCTGGAAGTTTGGAGTGGAAAAAAGTAGATCTGTCAAATATCAGAGTATTTGGTTGTAAAGTAATGGCTATGATACCAAAATGTAAACGTAAGAAATTTGATGATAAGTCAGAGGAGATGATTATGGTAGGATATTGTGAAGGTTCTAAAGGATATCGAGTTGCTTATCCAAATGATCCAGGCCATGTCATTGAATCTAGAAATGTTAAATTCATTGAAAATAAGTTAGGTTGTGACCTAGATGGTAACAATACTGAACCTAAGTTTGATGAGTTAATTCCTGAGTGGGACATGATTATTACAAATACTGAAGTGCGTGAAACCGTCCAAAATAATGATTTCTTTGAAAGTGATGAGGAAAATGATTATGAGACTGGTGATGATGAGAATGAGTATGATGAAAATAATCAAGAAAACCAAGAGGAACGACAACCTAGAAATAGGAGGAAGACAGCTTGGAGTACTGTTGATGTTGTTCCATCCTCTGGTAGTGTTGCCCTTAAAAATCCAGACTGGAAATTAGCCATGGAAAAGGAATATAATTCTCTAGTCAAGAATGTTGTTTGGGAGTTAGTTGATAGACCTAAAGGTGTGAATGTTATCAAATCCAAGTGGGTATTTAAGGTCAAAAAGGATGCTGCTGGAAATTATGATTGTCATAAAGCAAGGCTTGTTGCCCGTGGATATTCACAAAAGAGAGGTGTTGATTATGAAGAAGTGTATTCTCCTGTAGTTCGACCAGAAACTTTGAGACTAATAATGTGTATCTCTAATGAGTTAAGTCTAGATACGGAACATGTTGATATCACAACAGCTTTTTGAATGGAGTGTTAACAGAAAATATCTATATGGAACAACATGAGGGGTTTGTTAAAGATGGTAAAGTATGTGCTCTAAATAAAAGCATCTATGGCTTAAAGCAGGCGTCTCGTGCCTGGAATGAGAACATTAGAACTGTGTTCAAAGAATTAGGATTTGTACAATCTGTTTGTGATCTGTGTATGTTTGTGAAGCGTGAAGGTACTCTAGTGGTATATATTTGTATGTGGATGATATATTTGTTTTCACTAATTGGGACGATGAAAAACAGAAATTTTATCAACATTTAAAAAGCAAATATGATGTTAAGTTTTTAGGTAAACATAAGAATTGTTTGGGAATGAGAGATCAATATGATAAAGATGCTGGGATCTCAAAATTAGATCAGAGTGAATATGTGTCTGAGTTTTTGAACAAATTTGAGATGAATGAATGTCACCCAAAGGAAACACCAATGGCTGCTAATGAAAAATTGCCAAAGTTTGATACTAATGACGAGACAATTCCATTTCAGGAATGTGTAGGTTCTCTTATGTACTTAGCCGTATCGACTAGACCAGATATTATGTATATTGTAAGTAAGCTTAGTCAGTACAATAAGTGTTACCAAAGTGTGCATTGGACTACATGTAAGAGAGTACTTAGATATCTTACTGGTACCAAAGATGTAGGTTTGGTGTTAACTAGGAGTGGTAATCTTGATGTTGAATGTTTTGTAGATGCAGCATATGCCTGTGATGAAATAAAAGGGTATTCTCATATAGGTTACGTTGTTAAGCTGGGAGGATCTGTGTTTGCGTGGCAATCCAAAAGGCTTAAAACTGGGACTCTGTCCTCAACAGAGGCCGAGTACTTGGGTCTAATGAAGGTATTAAAGAGTCAATGTATGTGAGGAATGTTCTTGAAGTTTTGGGTTTTAATGATGCTTGTGTTCGAGTGTTTAATGATAATCAAGGAGCCATGAGTATTACTAAAGATGAGCAAACTCACAAGAGAACTAAGCATATAAATTTGAGAAGTCTCTTCATTAAAGAAAAAGTTAGAGATGGACTTGTATGTTTGGATCATGTTAGAACAAATGATCTTGTTGCTGATGTTATGACGAAACCTTTAGGATATATTAAGCATCAAAAGTTCAGTGAGGAATGTGCTTGAAAAATATTTTGAATTAGGGGAGTGTGTCAGAATATACAGTTATTCTACAATATTTGATTCAATCTCTGCTTGAAGTGTCATTACTTCTACTTTTGTTTCTTCTTATTGTGTAAACTGTGTGTTTCCTGTTTCCGGCTCTCAGTTCAGCCGAGTGTATTGTATTGTGTCCACATAACTTTCGTTTAATAAAAGTTGTTGAGTTTATATCTGTGTCCATCAATGAACAATCATCAGAAACCTGCATAACTCGATCATAAATCGATCATAAACTAAACCCAGATCCTTATGAAAAGCTTGGATTCGGGGTCGAGGTATCGGCTTCTGTACCGATGTGCTCCGTAGCTAACATACCATTCTTGATTCGATCCCGAATAAATAGATATTTTTGCTGAATATATTTTTGTTCGGAAATGGAACTCAGTGTTTTCAGACAGTCTCCTCGCTGATTCGTTGTCAATTCTTAAAACGGATAGAACAGACAAACCAATAAGCTCTTCGAACATCCGAAAGATCCATATGGTTTCCTTCAAACCAAGGTGAGCTGCAACTATTTTTGCTTCACATGTTGAATGAGCTACCAATTCTTGTGACCACTAAGCCAAGTTATAGCTGCACCAACAAATTTTGTTACCACTCCACTTGTTGATCGCGTTATAGATGGATACCCAGCAAAGTCAGCATCGCTGTAGTATTCAAGTTGATGTGTTTCTTTGTGATTGTATATCAACTTCAAGTCAATGGTACCCCCTAGGTATCGCATTATCCTCTTAACTCGTACCCCGTACTCATCTGCTGGATTTTCTAGCTTACTCCACAGGATACTCAGACTAAAAGCAATATCGAAACGAGTACCACGGGTTACATAAAGTAAAGCCCCGACAGCTGAATGGTACAGAAAATCGGTAGCTTTTCCTTTTTCTTGAGCAGTGAGTTTCACAATGGCAGTAAGAACCGGATTATACCCTGCCATATTAAAACACGCTAGAATTTTCTTGATGAATGCTGATTGACTGACCATAAAATCACCATGACGTTGAGTAATTTCAAGTCCGAGGAAGTAGAGGGTATCCTACTTAGTTACAATATGGAACCGAGAGAGAAGTTCCTCGAAAAATTAGTCAATTCAGGCTTACTGGTTGCTGCCGCTAGTACATCATCGATATCGAAACCTAAACCAATCATGGAGTTAGCAAACTTCGTTTCAGAAGACATATAGGGTTTATACCATCTGCATACCCTTCTGGTTGCTTCAAAAAGCTTCGGCATCCCCTTAATAGCCACAATTGACAGCAGTGATTGAATCACTTCAATACGAGCAACAACTGGACTGAAAATTTCCGCGTAATCAACAGCAAGTCGTTAAGAGCATCCTTTAATTACCAATCTTGCGTGATATTTATCTATGGTACCATCAGGGTTACGCTTAATATGATAGACCTATTTATTATTAATTGCCTTCATTCCCTCAATTCCCATGCATTATTCTTGTGCGTTAATCCTCACACTGACTATCTTCGTCGAGAGTCTTTAGCTTGTCTTCAGTGAGAAAATTTTTCGAGAAGTTGGATGTAGTATAATCCTTCAGTCACTCGGGAGCCTTTCTTTCCCGAATCGAACGCTTAGGCCGAGCTCGTTCGCTGACCAGGTCAGTTTGCAGTTTCGAATCACTGCTAGACCCATCACTAAGATTTTTCTCAACCGCGTCTAGCTGTTCTTCCTGAACATCCACAGCTACATCCTTCTTAGCAGACCAGATATTCTCTTATCACAGTCTTCAACTTTCACCTGAAAGATGATATCACGGTAAACGACCACATCTCTCTTCGCAGGGATGTAAATCCGATATCATTCATGGCCATCATATCCAACTAAGTAGCCAACGATTGTCTTTGTGACCATTTCAACATTTCAAACTTACGGCCCTTAAAAGTTTAATCCTTGGCGTTCTACCATACCAGAGTTCATATGGCGTTTTGTTCTGAATTGGTGATTTTCCTAGTCGATTTAACACATAGGTAGCCGTAGATACAAGTTTAGCTAATATGGCTACGGATAATTGGACATCTGAATTCGCATACTTGAAAGTGCGGGCTATTTCTACAATATTTCTATTCTCACGCTTATCAACTCTTTTACATGGTGGCCAAGAGTGCGAGCCTTTGCTAGCACTTCACTCAGAGCCTCCTTGACAGCAAATTCTTTTTAGAAACAAAACTGTTTCGGTTTCTGGAATAGTTTTCTTCAATAACAATCAAATAGCGACGATCACTGAAGGACGGGTCTAACGGCACATATACATCAGCAGATAACAACTCACCAGGGGCCGAGACTCCTACTCGGTTTTCAAATAGCAAACGATGATTTTTTCCAAACTGACATGGCTCACAGATTTGTCAGCTGGCAGTTTGATACCCAGTTCTGAATGGATCTTAGTCGGACGTAGTGCTTGTCAATATGTCCCCAACGTTCATGATGAAGTTGTTATTGATGGACTAATTGTAAAAAACAGGTTCTTTGTTGTATTTATCGTACATTTGTTTGGAATAAAACAGATAATAATTTTCTTTGTTGATGCCCATAAAATGGTTTACCTTGAAGAAAAAGAGTGTGGAATAGTATGTTTATTTTTAAAAGATAGTAAGAATGTTGAAGAAGCAAGAAGAGAGTATCGGAATTTTCACCCGGGTAGACGAGCAGTTCATATTAACGAAAATGAGAAACTGGAAATTTTCTTATATTTTGAAGGTAAACATTGACAATTTTCTTTATAATCAATTTAGTTTATATTTCTTGATTATTGATTATAGAGAATCCGACTTTTTCAATCGCTGATGCCACCAACCATTTCAATAAATCGGCAAAAAAATCGATACACTTCTCAAATATAAATAACACCAATACAAAATTTTGCCGGTCCAACAATTAAGTGAGAATCAAAAAATCATAGAGAAGGCTTTTGTTTGCGGATGTTAGAATTAAAAATAAATGACAACGATCTTGTTGAATTTGATTAAGTTCCTTTCCGTGTTCCTGATATTTGCCACTAGTTTCGTTCAGGAGGAAGAATGAAAAAGACACGTCTATACTTTCCAAGTGCTGGTTCAAAAAGGGAAGGTTTATTCCATAGACTAGGAAAGAGAAGGGACTCGTAACGATGCAGCCGAAAATGAGGCGATTTGTCACCAAAAAGGGGTTCGCCAGTGGCGTAACCCACGTAGCGTCTGAATTTAACATGAATCTATTGAAATGATCAATCACAGAATTTCCATTGAGTAGATTGTGTGTGTGTGTGTGTAGATTTTAAACATACTGAATTAAAATATAGATTTTATAAGAACGGTAAAATGCATCAAGATTTATCCAAATAGATTGGCGTTGAATGATACGAAATAAAACAACTAAGAATATTATCCTTCATTTTAATTCTTGGAAATTGGAATACATGGTATCACACAATACTTCATACATTTCAATTCAAATTCACATAGGTAGACGGAAAACTTTATTTGTAACTCTTCAATTCCATGATTGTAGCTATTGTTATTATTTAAATAAAAACAAGACTATAGAATTCAAATCTTATAAAATAGAAATAACAATCATATAAAATATTAAATAACAACAAAAAAATATATTCAGCACGTTCAATTATTTACCAATTCGTGAAACTTACTGATAATTGATTTCTGATTTCTTACAGGATCTATTACTTCAGATTATCTATTCATCACAAAATGTAATCTTACATTTATATACTTAGAACTAACTGACTCTCTTCACATTTTTTTCAATAACTGGCATGTCACAAGGCCTGCAATATACTTACACAACAATTTTGAATTAGCAATTGATCAAAAATCATAGGTACTGCATCATCATGCAGGCGAGTTTTTTTTCTCAAATATGATAAAGTGCTTTGAGCTAATTTTGTTATTTTGGGTCACTACCCAAGCAGCCCTTTCCATTTTTTAAGTCCAAAGTACAACTCTGTTGGAATCTTTGATAGCAAATCTGAAAAACAAATATTCTACATATTTACATTACAGATAACATTTTTTTCAACCCTGAAAAGTGGCAGAAAAGCTACTATGTTGATATATCAATATATTAATATAAAATTGTTATGTAGGTGCAACGCCACTGGAAAAACCGTGTACAATTAGTTCAAGTTTTGATTTCTAACTAATATTACAGAATAATGAACAAAATATACAACTTGAAATGAATAGGAATAGGATGTTTTAGGTAAGGCCTGACTAGAAGTATGATTATTTTACCAAATAATATGTTGATACCAGAATAAATTTGAATTTTGTAACCTGGAAAACCAACTATACATTGCTTTTTACCTGTCAACTGTAATTCCTGGCTCCTTTTGATCACTGCGTCTTTTGCAGCCATAATAATCCAATGAAAATATTGAATTTTTTATCACAAATTAAGTCACAAAATCACAAAATTGGAACGATGTCACCACCAATGTTTGTCACCAAAAAATGGCGTCTTCTTCATAATTTGGTCACAAAACCCAACACGCGCTGGTAATGGATGTTACGAGTCCCCTCTATTTCCTAGTCTAAGGTTTATTCAGACATATATGACATGACAGTATTGATTGATAATGGACATAAACAAAAGAATTCTCAACAGATCTCAAAAATATTTTTGAAGCGATGAGGCATTATTTAATATGACAGGACTCTCCAATAGAAAACATAGTCTGCGAACTCTCATGGGCATAGGGAAATAAAATCTGAGGGCCTTAGATCTATGAGCGTTTGGTGCGGCAGTCTTAATAACAATATAACAATAAAAGTAATCGGCCCAAATTTTTATCTGTGTTCTTTGAGAGGTGAAAGATATTCGAATTTTCTTGGAAAAGATATCGAATTTACATCTTGTCAATATAATGAGCTCATATGGCATCAAAATGAAGCACCACCGCATAATGTAGTTCATGTCCGAAATGTTTTAAGCAATCGCTTTTCCCTATAGATTGAAAGGAATGAAGGTATTGAATGGCCAACCAATAGTCCCGATGTAACGCCTCTCGATGCTTTCTGATGCGTCTATCTGAAAGCTGAAGTACCTATATAAAGAAAGAAGTAGGACATTGGAAGACTTAATAAATAAAATAACAAACGCCGTAGATACCTTAAATCAAGAGAAATTCCATTTAATGTTAACTATATTAATAAATTAGATGTTAACTATAGAAAATGCATTAACAAAAATGGTGGTTATATAGAGCATTTATAATTTTAGTGTTACTTATATTGTGTTACCAGATTATAAGCTTTTTTTGATAACAGTTTATTTGTTTGTTTGCGTGCTTTTATAGAGTTCTGGATAATGCATTATACTGTTATTTTAAAATAAAAAAATCTTATTATTGGGTTTATCAATACTGAATATATCAAAAACTACTGAAATATAAAATATTGGAGAGAAATTATTTTATCATGTTGTTGAGTTTTTTATTTAGCTGGCAGCTGGTTTAAAAATATTCGTATTTGAAATATTTGTTGGTAGGTGTATGACAGGTATACCATGGATAAATGATCTCACACCCAAATTAATCCATATCATAAAGGATGTCCTTACAGAAAGTAACATTGCTAAAAGAAATATGAACTTATTAGACCACTCATTTTCCATTATTGTGTACAAAATTCCCTGTCATAATTGTGATTTGGTTTACATCGGAGAAACCAAAAGACAGCTTCACAATCGCATAGTGGCGCATAAGAGTGATTGCAGAATCAAAAAACTATCTTGCTCTCTGGTTCAGCATATTCATGATAAATTACACCATCCAAATTATGTCGATGCATCAATCTTAGTTTTTGAATCAAATTATAAAAAGAGACTTATCCAAGAGAAACCAAACCAAAGATCCAAAAGCGATGAATAAATGTTCTGATGTAGGAGGCTTGAGCTCAATATATTCTTTTTTAATCACAAAATTTTGCACCAATAATAATCAACATATATTTTATAATACAGATCTACTTACTTTTATTTTGCAATTTTGTTCTGGTTGTATTGAATGAAATAATAATGTACCCCTCCACCTGTCATACACCTACCAACAAATATTTCAAATACGAATATTTTTACACCAGCTGCCAGCTAAATAAAAAAATGAACAACATGATAAAATAATTTCTCTCCAATATTTTAGTTCAAAAGGCAAGTTTGGTTCATCCGATGTTTGTGATTTACCCTGTATATGCAATAACTATTTTTCCTGATGGTTCAGGATACATCCTTCAACTTTCGTATTGAAAGTTTTTTCCACAACTGTACATCCCAATTTCAGAATTTCAAATCAGAGCTAGAAAGAAAAAAATTATTGAAAAATGCAGCTTTACAACTGATATCCAATATGAAATCTAAAATGGTTTCTTCTGAAGATTTTGACTTTAATTCAAAAAACTTGAATGTCTTAAATAATATCCCAATCAAAAGGTACTTTATTCAAAACAATGTATTTTCTTCCAGCTAGTCCTGATAGTCAGAAAATAGTTATTTTCAAATAAAAAGAGAATATACTAATAGAGTTATTTATTATACAAAGGAAAAAGTATTAGAATTTAGCTCGAGGTTGTGTTGTCGATCCACGCGAAGTGGAAGGAGACTTAAAATAGACAGCTTTTACCTAATATATATAAAGTATATATACTAGGCCGGTTCCGAGGCGGAAGTGAACTGTCAACTACGACACACAAACAACTGACAGTTGACACGGTACAATGTCAACCACGGAACACGAGCAACTGACAGCTGACACAGAACACAAATAACTGACAGCTCACAAGGACCACTGACAACTGGTTTGGTAAATAGAATACAAACACTTCATCTGTGATCCACGATGCACAGTCATCCAAGGAACACAGTCATTCAGAAAATACAAAAAACAGATTCGAATAGTTGGTGTCAAATGACGTCACATTTGAATTAAATAATGATTTCAGAAAAAAAGCGGGCCTCGAACCTCTGGTGTTCTACGCATTTATTCTTCCTATTCAGCTACGCCGCTTCCCGTTTGTTTATCGTATCTAAATTTAATACTTATTTCCAAATTTTGTCATATCTGCATTTTATTCTTCAGCGGCCGAGAATCCTAGACAAAGAAATAGTGCTATGGGGAAAAGTGAGCTGCCAATACGATCGAGAGATTTATTGTAAAGATAAGCAGTTTATCATACTAAACAATCTACTAAATAATAAGAATGTATTCGAAATATAAAAATAATATAAATTTTATTCTCTATAATATAATGGAATAGTTGTAATTCTTTCTACCTCAGAAAATTGATAAGCGATAAGCGTGAAGACTTGCTATTTTATGAAAGTATATAGGGACAGGCAAGTCTTTACAAAAAGAAATATAAATAATTTTATTGGAAATTTGACATGGTGGATTTCTTTGTCGTTTGATATATACACGGGGATACAAAAAATATAAATAATTGTATTGTAAATTTGACATGGTGGTATTCTCATGTGGGCATGAGGACATTAGGCATATGGGGTGTGGAGGCATGGACGATGGAACATGAACCATACGGGTTGCAGCAGATTCAAATTCAACAGCTCACCAGCTGTGCAAATTGTATCAGGAAACACTAAGTTTGATGCTCTGTTCCTCTTCCTCCGTTTGGGTTCGTCGGTCAAAGAAGAAAGAAAAACAAAAATACAATGAAGTAATTGTGATAGTTTCTACTACATATTTGATTGAGGAAATTGATAAGCAATAACCGTGAAGACTTGTTATTTATGAAATTATACCAAGATTGGTAAAAAATTCCAAAGATAAGAGAGAGAATTAAACATGGTTGCAACTGCCTGCTGTGTGAAAGAGTCCAGCTTGCAGCAAGAGTCTTAACTTTTTACTTTTGTGTATCAGCAAGTGAGGATTTTTAGACAGAGACGATAAAAAATATGCTCGTGAAATAGAGCAAAGAAACAGATTTATGTGTTTATTTTCTATAACGAACATGTGTATCAAGTTCATAACTAATATCAGGACAAAAATGCTCTCCCCTTTTTCATCATAGGCAATCGGCAAATAAAAAATCACTCAAGTTGGCCGTTCACTTGATAAAACGATATAACATATTGTATAAAATGTTGCTCTACTTAAATGATGGTGTAGAGAAAATCATACTGTCTTAGTCATCTAGTTGGCTACAACAAATGATTTTATTTCTGGGGAATTAGAACTTAACCTACAAACATGCACATGTATTAAAAACGTGTAGAGAAAATATTTTATTCAGCGGTCGAACGTCCTAGACAGGATAGAAGCTACGAGGAAAGTGAGAACGCACTACAAGCGGGGAGATCCGTTCCAAAGATAAGAGCGAGAATTAAAAATGGTTGTGCTGCGCCCAGAATCTCAAACTATTTTCAATGATTCCCTCCCTGAAGGTGGAATTGCAGGTTTCTCAAGAAAAAAATCTGGTGTGTCCACTCACACGACTTTCCTACCGCTCGCAGGCAAATTCCAGTGAATAAAAATGTTTACACTATTACAATAGTTGCCTTACATAGCGACGATAATAGCGGTAGTAAAGTAAAACTACTCTGGTCAAATCGTGCTGGCACTCATTTTTTTCAGCGTGTCAAGACAAACATCAATGGTCATGTAACATTTTTTCGCACTACAGTCTTGAGCAAATCACATTTTGAGGCTCAACACCCAGTGTATACAGGATTCTCATTCAGTGCCACCGGCAAGTGGTATTGGTTCCAAACAAAATAAAAAAGAAAGCAACAAAATACACCAATCCGTTCCCGAGATATTGCTGTCACAGACAGACCAATGGCTGAAAATATGTTTATTAGACTAGAAAACTCTGAAACGTCAACATTTATAAAAATCTCGATACCGAAAATTTCACACGATTACAATTCTTTCCTTATACAGCTACAATAGTAGCGTAGGAAATTAAAAATGGAGAGAGCTCCCGAATCATATCTTTTATTTTATTAGTGAAGATACATAGATATCAAAAATCCAATCCAAAAATATTGATTGGCCACAACGAAAAAACGTTACACAAATCAAAGCAAAATGGGAAAAGAAGAGCGAAAGACTTTCAAATTTTTGGTATATGCAAAAGGTTCAACAAAGAAATTTCAATAACAATAAAATGTGGATTATACAGTGCGTTCATAAAGTATGGAAACGCTTCAATAACTTCTAAAACATTAACATATAGAGAAAAAAATCTGACAGGTCGATTTTTGATTTTGATTTCCAACTTTTCTATGCAAACAGCATCATTTTATCCCCTCCACCTTCCAAGTTATGACGTCATCATTAATTTTTTTAAATGGGAAGGCCATAGATTTTATATTATAAACGGCACTCTGGCAATTTTCTAAGCTCAAAAATACCAAATACATGGGTATTATCATAAAAATATATGAAATACAGGGTGCTAAAAAAATAACATATTTTCATTTGCTGCTTTCAATTTTCAATAATAACAATAATATTAATATTCAATGGTAACTAAAACTTATAAATTGTTGCTATGGACTCCGATTCTAACGTATACTTGTTTTTATGCATAATTTGTATAAAATTGAAAGCAGCAAATAAAAATATATTAATTTTTAGCACCCTGTATTTAATATTTAATTTTTAATGTTAATGCCCATCTGTTTGGTATTTTTGAACACAAAAAACTGCCAGTTTTCCGTTTGTAATATAAAATAATGGCATTCCCTTTTAAAAAAATTAACGTTGACGTCATAACTTGGAAAGTGGAGGGGATGAAAAGATGCTGTTTCCATATAAAATAAGAAAATTAAAATCAAAAATCGACCTGTCAAAGCTTTTTCTCTATATGATACTATTTCAGTAGTTATTGAAGCGTTTCCATACTTTATGAACGCACTGTATATCAGTCGAAGTGCATAATCTTTCAACCACAAGTCTGGGAGAGACACCCAATAGAATTTATTATTAAGTGAATTTAATGTCAATATATTATTTACTTAAAAAAGCAGCAAGAGAGGACTTTCTGTGAATTTCGCATAACTCAGAATTGTGTGAAGAGAAGAATCATGCAATTATTAGATTTATCATGTACCTCGGCAAAATCAAAGTTTATACATACTTAATGGATATATTACAAAAGGGTTGCAAGATATGCGTAACCGCAAGTAATAGTACAATAAACAAACTTCAGAATAGTACAGGAAAGCAGATCCTATTTTTTTAACCATATACCTTCTATTTAAATTTAGGTAGATCTCTAAAATTCTACAACAAAGAAAAACTAAAATATAATGAAAAAATTACAACAAAATGTGTTGAAAATATCAAAAATGGATGACAAGAAACGCTGGAAAAAGAAGACCACCTCCTAATATAATTTAATAATAATCTTGTAAAATAATGCTTGCACTTGCATCGTCGTTGTGAGATGTTCCTTCTTATCAACATTTTTGTTCCATCTGTTGAGTTGTATTTTAAAATCTTTTTAAAATTTCAATTGATTTGTATAAGATTGAATGTAATTTGTTTTTTCGAATAATATTTCTGAACGATACATCTTTAAATTCATGCCAAAAAAAAACTTGTGTTTCGTTCAATTTTCTTTATTATTTAAATCATATAACATATTGTATAAAGCATTACAATCAATTTTAATCACATATTTACCATCTAAAATAATTTGGTGCTCTCCAGACTTGCTTGTGAATAACCAGTAATTCAACCAGATGGCATCCATTTCACAAAAGTCGGCAAAGTCAACACATCCATACTAGTTTTGATCAATAAAATTTTGAGTTTTGTATAGAAATCCCAGAAATTCTTCAAATCCGTCTAGAGAAAAGGTGATTTTGTTTTTGGTTGTATCTCCCATTGTTATCTTACCTTCTATTCCATTAAATATTATTTTCAAAACATTGCGGAGGACATAGCTGCGAACTGAAATTGGTTTAATCACTAACATTTTCATGAGCTGTTTTCTTAAATCTTTGAAGATTGGTAAATATGCCTGATTCCGGAATTGTATCTACAAAATGCATTTCTACAATGGTTTTGCTAGACATGTCAAATCTCGTCTGACTTGTCGAATCTTGTAAAGCAACATTATAGTCGTCATCAGAAACATGCGCATTACTTAAAAAATATTATTGTTACCTCAACTCAGCTGTTGTGTTTGTTATTTAACACCAGCCATTTGACGTATATTTTTCTTCTTTACTTTTTGTATCAGATCGATCTAATGTAATGTAGGTGCAATTCTTAGAAAGCTCTTCTAATTGATGAGCCCAACATATATTCCAACAAATAGGAATGATGAATGATACATGAAATTCCATGAAAGTTTTTTTCCATGAATGATTGAAGAGACATACAGGAAAATTCATTGAAAGTTTGTAAATTATTTTCCCTCATACATTTACGAGTTGATAACCTAGTGTTCGATCATTGGAGAGAGAGAGAAAAAAACACATAATGCTGAAATTATATGGGTCAAATCTCTGTATCACTTATAAAATCAGGTGCCGAAACAAATGAAGAAACTAAAGTTCAAAGTATGATTTCAACGTCAATCCAATGCAAATTGTTATGGTGGACGTCGCAGCAGTTGTACGTACGTTGTTGTAAGAAGAAATTCCTCTTAGGCCAAAAAATGTAAACGATATTGTTTGCTTTAATACTAACGGAGACAGAAATGAAACTTGTCCAGCAAAATAGAACAAAATGGCACCTGTATGATATCTACAGAAAACACAAGAGAACCACATTAATATCAAATTCGGAAATTGCTCACAAGCCGAAGAATGTGAACGATATATTTGTTGGCTTGAATACTAACGGAGACAGAAATGAAACTTATCCAGCAAAATAGACAAAATGACACCTATAGGATACAGAAAATATGAAAGAACCACATTAATATAAAATTTGCCTTAGACTCTAACATTATAAATAAATAAACGGCAAAAACATCATCATCATTTTGAAGATGTGCCTTTGTAGTTTGTTGTTGTAGGCACCAACTCCAAAAGAACCAGCACTAATAGAATTAACATTATTTTGTATTTTAAAGTGCAACAACTAATAAAGTCAGCCTTCGACTGCGTTAAACACCAAAAGCTCATAGAGGTTCTCAAAACAACTGGAATAGATAGGGAGGAAATTCAATTAATTTCAAATCTCTCCTGGAATCCGAACGCAGTAGTGAAAATTGAGAAAAAAAATATCAGTCAGTCACGATTAGAAGAGGCTTTACACAGCTGTGTGTTATCACCCTTTTATTTATTATACATTCAGAAGCTATCTCCAACGAAGCTGTGGACGGAATCGAGTGTGGGATTAAAATTAACCAGAAAATAACATCAGATATCCTGACGATACCGTTGTCCTGGCCGAGAGCGCGCAGGATCTGCTAAGGTTAATGAATCACATAGTGCGACATAGCGAAAACACTCATGAATACAATAAAAGGACATTGCATATCGTGAATGATGCGACCCAAAGATAGATTTCAGATGCCGTATTGAACAGTACAGAAAAACATTTATTAACATGAGACGACTCTTCATAAACTCAGATCTGAGCCTGGAACTCAGAGTACGCATGGCCAGATGCTATGTTTTCTCGGTTCTTCTGTGGGCAGGAATGTAAGAGTTGGACCCTCGACGCATCATTGGAAAAGAAAATAGATGCCTTCGAAATATATATCTACCTTCGTATACTCAAAATAGCATGGACCCAAAGAGTAACAAACGTGGAAGTTCTCAATCGCATGAGAAAACAAAAAGAACTCATGCTTACCATAAAAGAAGACGCCAAAATTCATGGCTGAAGAACATCCGCCGATGGTTTGGTTGCCCATCGCTTGACATCTTTTGCATGGCCATATCTAGAACCACGTTATCTATTTGGATCGCCAACCTTCGAAAGGAGACGCCGTTATGAGACGAAGAAGAAGGAGTATCCAAATTTTCTCATACGGAGAAAAAGGGAAAGTCAGGAACATGGACTGGTTCTGTTAGGTGATTCTGCTTTGGGTCTTTGCGTCGTCCTCAGGTATACCAAAAATTTGTGGACTGGGGAAGGTTTTGAAGTGCCAAGGGAATGAAAACAGGTAATTCAGCCAAAAACTGCACTTAAACGAATGACTGCGCCACTAATGGTTGTCGACCAAAAAAAAAAAACAGTTTTTTAAAATTTATTACAATCAAGAAAGCAAAGAACATAAATGATCTTGAATATAATTAACATATATTTATGTATATTAAATGTATGACATATTAAGCTGAGAAAAAGTTTCACCAGAAGATTTCACAAAGTCCGAACTTCTAGTGAGAGCGGACGAGATATTTTATGTAGTCAGCGTTGTGGTTCCCATAACAAGTTACTGCAAAAATTGACTAAAAACTCATACACATCTGACAATTAAGTTTAACCATTGTTGTGGTTTATCATGGGCTCAGGTTCTATGGTTAAAGATGGAAACTTGTGATTTGCTTTTTTTATTTACAGAAAAAAACCGCATCAGCCAATAGATGAATGAATTATAGATGAAGTAGCAGCTACGAACACCCTTCAGCATTGGCTATACTTATGTATTTTCAATCATTTGTATATGTTATCAATAATAATAAAAGATCTGTTGATATAAAAAGCTTCTATTTTTGACAATGGAACTAGTTACATGTTGTCTATATTCAACAATAACGAAAAAAAATATTGAAACCGGTGGTACAACCGCTAATACAGTGTAGTCATGTAGGATGTAGGATGTTACTGTTGCGCCGGTACATCTTCTTTCAGATTCACAAGAGCCAGTTCTATGTAGCATTGATTTCAAATTGACAAATTCATCGACGACTTCCAATTTTATTTATTGTCCAGGTTGTCGCGGATTTTCATTATCTTGGTCGACGATCATAACTTTTGTTTTACTGGCATTAATTATAAGCCCATATTCTCGTATAAAGTATTCTAGTCTTTAAAGTAGCTTTAACAATTCTTCATCACTACCTGCTAATAAAAGTGTGTCACCAGGGAAACCAAGATTCGTGAAGCATCTTCCACTGATTTTTATTCCCTGGTTCCAATTTTCCAGAGTACGTTGTATAACCATCTCGCTATATATATTGAACAACAGTGGAGAGAGAACGCATCCTTGGCGAACGCCTTTCTTGATATGGCATAGTTTAAATGGTAAATTCTAACAATCACTTTCGAACTCTCGTATACGTTTTTGACGAGACTATTCAAGTTATGTGGGGCTCCAAGCTCTTCTAAGGTCTTCCATAACTTGGGCCATCGAACCATTTGTTCTGTTGTTCCTTAACTGAAAATTCCTAATAAATGAAAATAAGTGTATATGTAAAGCGCCAATTCATACCCAACAATTCTTCGCCGACAATTTTTTGCCAACAATTCATACCCGAATCATTTATTCGCAAAGACGTTTTTTCATCTGGATATTATTCGAGAATGAAGAGAAAATCTGATTGTAATTACAGATAAACTGATAAATAAACAACTTCTTAAAAACACAGATTCAGTTTAGATGCTTATATACAAATGTTTATTGAAAAATTGAAATTGTGTCATAATATAACAACTATACAATTTAAAAGTAGGACTTTGCAGTATTATCAATTTTCAATACAAAATACTGTGAGCCATAGGTACCTCTGATGTAATCAAGAGCAGAATCTATATGATAGGTTAAAACAATTCCTTTTATTCACTCTGCACAGCCCCGATATATTTTTCCTGCTTTTGTCCATCTTTCCCGCTGATATACTGATAAAAACGCTTCATTCAAATTTTATACCTACAATCAATTTATTTAAAACATCTTGTATAATAAATAGAAAACTTTGGTGCAATATTGAAATGTTCCATTCACATATAAAACATCGACCTAGCTTAAAAAGTGTAACTATGAAAAACATGAAAATAAAATTATTTCTTGTAGTTTGTTTTTTATATTTTTTGACAGTGATGGTAGAGTTGAGCGTCTTACAGAATAAATATATTTTTTTATATTAAATAGTACTCATATCTATCATTTCATCCGAATAATCTTGAATTGTATCAGCAATCTCCTTTCGAAGTACCTAATTTAAATGGCCTTTCACAGATATCTTCATTAAACTAATATTCAAGTACCTGTTTGTGGGATTTCCGATTCCAATATTTTTAATTATTTATTATATTTTAGTAGGTAAAAATTCAACAAGTATCCGTGTCATTAATGTCTAATTTCAGTGAGATACCATTTACCAGTGATGACCTAGACGAAAAATTGCCATTGCGAATAAATGTTGGAGGTACGAATTGCCGGTGAAAAATTGTTGGCGAAAAAAATTCCGGATACCATATTTATGTTGTTTCCTTTGTCTTCTTATGATAATTTATAATACTCGTATCCTGTAAATAATTCCATTTAGGTTTTTTCTGACACAAATTTCGGCAAACGTTACGATACAGTGTGGCATTATTACGAACAAGCTATAATCTGCCGTGATTCCATACCGTCTTTTCACGAAACGCTGACTTTTAGACTTTAGATTAGGCAGATTTTGTAGAAGTTATTATTTTGCAATTTGTGTAGGCATTTCGTGAAAAGCCGTGACAGTATTTCTTTACACTAAAGCCGAAATGATGATGAAATACCTAGGCTTTTCATGAAAAGACGGATTTTGATAAAAGACTATGAAATATAGATGTTTCGTTTGAAAAAACTGTTCTTTTCTTTTATAATTTGATCTATAAAACTTACTCTCAGTATCAGAATTCCTTTATTTAAACTTTGTTGCTATGACCTAAATCTGTATCTGAATCAAATTTCAACTTTATTCATATGATGTTTTCGTTTTTTCAGATGTCCGGAACGCTGAAAATAGAGTATTCCTTTCATACCTATATATAAAAATCCATCACATCCCGTGTAAATGACATGGCAATCAAAGTGATAGATTTATCCAACAACAATATTAAGAAAATCGAACAGGGATGTCTCGTGACGTTCCTGTTTCATGTAATTAACCTACTGGTCCTGTTGACGTCCTGACGTCACTGGATTTGCAGCATGTTTTTCCGTTTTCAGTCGTTCCACTCAACCATCCATGGACTAAACGTGATAGAATCTATAATAATACTTGAGTGCGCGTAGAGGTAGATACAGAAAATATTTTTTACAAAAAATTGGACCGACGTTATTAGTTGGTGCACTGAAAAGTATAAAATAATATTAATTCTATTGGTGCTGTTACTTTTGAAGTTGTGCAGTTGCAGGTAGATCGATAACTTTTGGCACCAACTTCACAAGTACCAGCACCAATAGAATTAATATTATTTTATACTTTTCAGTGCACCAACTAATAACGTCGGTCCATTTTTTTGTAAAAAATATTTATTTCACACTTCTGAGTATAACATTAGTCACGAAAATCGTTGAACGTTCACTAATACCAATCAAGATAGTACTTATCCTATTACCCACGTATATTCCTTGCTTGTAGTTGTTATTATTGAGATCTCAGAACATCGCTGCGGAAATAAGCTTGAATATTTTAGTTGTTACCATTTTAACATCGATTTAAAAACCGTAATCCTAAGGGAAAAATGTTCATTATAAATGTTGCTACAAATAATTATGTCTTTCATGTACTGCAAACAAATTTTCAATTTTCTACAGAAATCGCCCTCTCCACATAGCGAAAATAGGTATATTTGAGAATTTAAAATATCTCTATGTCGAAAACCGTTACTCTTTTGAAAAAATGTTCAACTCAAACGTTTTCGGATATTGTCCTATCTGTAATTATACCAACGCAGATTTTCAATTTTCGAGAAAATTTGCCCCCTCCACCCCCTTCCGGGGCGGTTTTCGGAGGGAAGGAGATGTCGGATTCCCGTTTGAATGAATATGGGACCATTTCTCAAGCCTCCTCTTTCAAATGAATCAAAAATCATCAAAATCGGATTACGATTACTATATGAAAGGCGCGCACAAACCAAAAAAAGCACACAGTCGAATTGTATACCTCCTCCATTTGGGGTTCGTCGGTCAAAAATGTATTTATTCACCGCATATTTTCAACTACGAGTTTTGCACGTCTTCCATTTATGGAGACGTTTTTGCTTATGTAACAGTCCGTCTGGTCCCCCTGGTATTTTCAGAAGATAGCAAAATGGAAAATAATTGGACATCTTGATTCCGAAGTGGAGTCAATATTTGAATAAAATCAATTTAATAATAAGTATTTTATTGTTAAGTTGGCTTTTATACGAAAAAACATGGTCAAGAACGACTGGGGCTGTCGTGAGAAGGATTTCGTATATTATATGCTTGTATAGGTTTTCCTATCAATTATGAGTAGAGACCTTTATTCCGGGCGGCCCTGAATTCGTCCCCGAGCAGGTAGTACCTAATTTCCACTACCATAATTCGTCCCCATACTAATTACGGTTCTTTAATCTCCTACCAGAATTGGACAGGAGATTAAGAGATTTATATTTTCTTGGAAATATAAATAGTAATTGCCTATGAAATACAAATTCTCCCAAAAGAGTAAATTTCTTTTCATTCATATTAGAATGTTATTTCATTAAGAAATACTATTCCTGGCTTAGAACTGCTTATTTAGGTGTGAGAAAACATGGAAAGCTTTGCCAGTTTGAGTGATTGAGGAAATCATGTGCTAATTGTAGACTCTGTAAAATTTACCAAAGACAAGTTTTTTAAAGCGAAATATGTTGGCGATGTTCGAATCGCTCCTGTAGGGCAAGTAAGTAGCTAGGTATATGGGTGATTCATACTGCGATTCAGTCGGGGACGAATTCAAGGATCTATTTTTGAGGACCTACTCTTCTTGGGGACGAGTTTAGGGATACTTTTTCAGGTTTTCCGGAGATAAAGGTGGGCAAGTGGGCATATCAGCAATTTTCGCAATTTCAAAAAGAGTATCAATTTGAGATTAACCTCCAGCAAATTCAGAATAGTCAACTTCGAAATGATAAAGTTTATTTAACAACATTAAACAAAGACTCAGAGTTCAATATCTACCATATTCAAAACATCAGGTAGGTCGTCCTTTGGAAGCTTACTTAGGCGGCTAAGCGTGATAGCCTATCCAGGGAGATTATCCGGGAAAGACATCGATCGATTGTGGGCAAACGGTAAGTACAGTCTGAAAATTTGGTGACTCACTAAAGTCACTAGGGGACATACGTCTAAAATATCTTCAAGTTAGTCGCACTTCCGGTTATACCGAAAGTAGATGCCAACTTTGTTATAGAATACCCTGTATATTAACAGTTTTAGATTTCTCGTACAATTTTTAAAACATTTTATGTATAATGGCCTATACCTAAGTCTAACCGTTTTTGATATATTTCAAATTTCATGTCAAAAATTAAGTTGGCAGTCCAAAATATAATTATCAATCCTTCCTATGAGGAAGCCTAAAATATTTACTTTGAGTTGATTTTCTTGTAGAAGAAGATCTATTTTATCAATATTTCTATGATATTTTCATAAAAAATTGTGCTCAAAAAAGAAGCTTGAAAACTAGATCCAATAAAACGTCAAAAGTATTTTTTTTTCTTCAAATGGAAACCCCCGTTTTTTATCATTTTATTTTATTATCTAAGTACCAAAAATAAGGGGAACTTAGTAGTTTTTTCATAATTGGCAATTTTTGATTTTTATATGTAAAAATTATTTCAAGTTATTTCAAGAACATGTAATACAATCGCTAGGCGATATCCACAGAAACATAAACCAAAATCTGTATAGAAAACCTCAAGAACTTTGAAACTCTAAAGTAGGTATATAGAAGTAACACCATTGTTAAAAATGAAGATATGGAAATCATGTTTAAAATAATTGCCAAATTATCATTTTTCTATGTAAAATTTAAAAATGTATTCTAATAAATGTTCATAATGACGCGCTTAATATTCCAGACATTTCTTGCACCTCCGCAGGATCTGTTCATGGGTGGCTTTTCTTATTGATTGCGGATTATGATTTTCAAATGCTGTTCTGACTCGTCGCATGCAATCTTCTATGGTGGTTAAAGCGGTGTTATAAACTTTATTTTATACTTGCTCCCCAAAAAAAAGTATCGAATAGTGTTAAGTCGGGGATTGAGGTGGTCAAAGGCTGAATGACCATTATGTAGAGGCGCCCCATCAGGTTGATAAAATAGATGTTTATATTCAGCCAGTGGAAAGTTGTCTAAATAGTTCCCTTCAAAAATTTCTCAAGATGTTGCGATAGCACTCACCTTAAAAAATATATTTATTATCTAGAGAGCTTCAAAAATATCTAACTTACCATTGAGATTATCTTGAGAATGCAAGGGCCACGATGACGTCGTTGCTTATGGCACAATAAAAGTTAAACTCGGGAATTACGTCCACTAAATACCCCCTTTTTGGTGAATTTAGCTTCGTTCGACCAAATAATTTTATCCAAAAAGAAAGTATATTCTTGCAAACGAAGTAAAATAAATTCACAGAAATTCTCTTTCATATACTGAGCTATCGAAAATGCGTAAGGATGAAACTTGGGTTCCCATAAAATGGTTAAAACTGATTTCTTAGATTTTCCTAATTCGCATGCTACTTGCCTTGTAGAATTTGTTGGATATACGGCAAAATATCCCAAAATTGTGATTTCAATATTTTCATTTAACAATAGTTTCTTTTTTCTAGGTACTTTATGGTGTATATTTCCAAATTTCTTGAAGTTTTCAAAGAGGAGGTATCCATGAACAGTTCACGCTTAGGTGCAAGGAATGTCTGGAAGTTCAAGGGCCTCATTTTGAACATTTATTAGCATACATTTTTAAATAGAAAAATGATAACTTGCCAATTATTTTAATAATTTAATTTTCAACAATTGGTTTATTTCTGCGTACTTTAGGCTTCATAGCTCCTAAGTTCTTGAGGTTTTCTATAATTTTCTTAACTGATTTTGGTGTTGGTTTCTGTTTCTGTGGATATCGCATAGCGATTGTATTTCATATGTTCTTGAAATAACTTTATCACATTCTCAATAATAATAAATAAACTCAAATAATCTTTATTGTTATGTTTTCTCGGCATGATACTTACTCAAAATGTTCAAATATAAAGTAATGATTTTTTTACGCTTGTTTGACGTTTATTGACTTTTGTTATTATTATTAAATAAAACATTGCTAATTATTTAAAATAAATTACTTTCGATGTTTTTTGGATCTAGTTTTCAAGCTTCTTTTTTGATCACTCTCTAAAAATTTTTAACAAAATATCATAAAAATACTGATAAAGTAGATTTTCTACAAGAGAATCAACCCAAAGTAAATATTACAGGTTTCCTCATAGGAAAGATTGATAATTATGTTTTGGACTGCAAACTAATTTTTGACATAAAATTTGATATATTTCAAAAACGGTTAGACTTAGGTATAAGACATTATACATAAAATATTTTTAAAATTGTACAAGAAATCTATTAATGTGGTAATATACAGATTATTCTATTAAAAATTTCAAAGTTGGCATCTACTTCCGGTATAACCGGAAGTGCGACTAAAATGAAGATGTTTTAGACGTCTGTACCTACCCCAGTGACTTTAGTAAGTCACCTAATTTTCAGACTGTTTTTACTTATCGTTTGCCCACAATCGATCGATGTCTTTCCCGGAGAACCGTATAGACTGGTTCACTTTTTAACAATTTTAAGTTCTACCGGCATTCTGGATAATATTTGGCCAAATGGTTTTTTTTACTTGAACCTGCTAAACACGAATATCGACGTTGGCAAAGCCAAATCTTGATCAATTGCTCTGAATTCATGATGGTGTCCAAGATGGCGGACGTTTTCCTAAATTTACGATAATCTGACGCCCAATTTGATTCATGTAAAGGCCGTTTATGGAGTTATTCTTGTTGTATAATGCGATAACTGCTTCAGACTGTTTACGGAATTATTTACCCGATTCTGGTACAAAAAATAATGTAAAAAATCTAATACAACAAACACATCGCTTAGAGCACACTCATACATTTAATGGATCATAAGCTGATGAAATATTGAATACCTGCAACATACGTAATTTCACATCGGCATTCATTAATAGGGAAAAGAAAGCCTACTTAGAATATGATCTACTTCATTCATATAGTCGACAGCAGTGGCTAACAATCAGAAAATTGGATATATTGAACAGCAATAACCACGAACTATCGGAAAACCTAAAAAATATTAATGTTCTGAATAACTTCTTCGTGAATGCTTCTAAAAATGACCTACAGCCAACTCCTGAGGTGATAGATTATTATTCCAACAAAGTGAAACAGGGTGTTACCAATGTCTTCACTGTCTCTCAAGTAACAGATGAGGTTGTCTTCTCTATAATAAAAAAAAATAAATCTTAATCATTTGGTTCTGATAATTTAAACATAAACCTTATACTACTGTTTTCTCCGTTTATAATCGGTTTATTACTCATGTCATGAATGAATGTCTGAAAAAAGCTACTTTCCCGGAGTTTGGAAGCTTGCTTATGTATTACTACTACCTAAAATTAAAATCGCAACAGAACTCTCCGACTTACGGAGCACGCTTCCAACACTCTCTAAAGTTTTACAGAAAATTATTTTGGATGTCCAATCCAATCTTATCTTACTTGACCACTCGAAAGCGTTCGACACCATTAATCATAAAATCATAGTTGCCATTCTATACTTCATAGGGTTTAGCGAATCAGCGTTCTCTCTCATGCTATCCTATTTAAGCGATAGAGCCCAACAGGTTAAATAAATAATAACACATCTGTTATGCCGAACTTGCAACAAGGAATCCCTCAGGGAAGTATTCTAGGACCTCTTATGTAGGTATACCATTTACATTACTAATTTCTGTTCGAGCTTGACACACTGCAAATATCATTTTTATGCGAACGACACCCAGCTATACTACTCGTTCAGATCTTGTGATATAGCTGAAGCCAACGGTTTTATCAATTCGGATTTGAATGATCTCGATTTAACAAACAAGTATCTAGTGAAAATCAATTCGAATAAATCTGTCGCCCTCCTATTTGGGTCAGACACTCAGAGAAACGATGCGTTCAATTCCTTGCATATACAGATTGGTAATGACACCATCAAATTCGAAAATAATTGTAAGAATCTTGGGATCTTCATGGATTTCAAGCTACGGTTCAGACATCATGTCAATCAAAAACTGAAAAATGCTTATACCTCCTTGAAGCTCATCTATGGTCATAGACATTTTCTTAACTCGAAATTGAAAATTCCACTTTGTGTTAGTTTAGTACTTTCTCAAGCAATCACTGTGATGTCGTCTATGACCCATGTATCGATAGTATTGACACTAGAAGAATCCCGAAGACACAAAACTCATATTTCAGACTAATTTTCGAGATTAGAAGACTACAGAGTTTTTCCCACAACCTGAAGGACACTGGCTGGCTTAGCATGTTCAATCATCGTATCAACTTCATATGGCATGCTTCTTCTGTAAAATTTTAAAAAGTAATATACCGAGCTATTTATACCGGAGAATAACATTTAGAACGGATGCTCATAATCTGAATTTGAGGCGTAAAAATATGCTCATCATTCCCAAGCATAAAAAGCAATTGTTCAAACGGTCTTTTGCTTATAACGTTACACTATTTGGCGATCCTAGTAGTGGACATATGAATTTATAAAATATTTCCAGCAATTTTCCTTGGTCGAGTTCCTCTGAAGGATTTTTTCCCAAACTTCTACGACTATTAGTTCCTGAGATACAGTACCTGGTCAACCTTTTTGAATCACCCCGTACATGTGTAAGTATATGTTTTTATAATAATAGAAACGAACCTACAATTAATATTATTGATTGACTGCACTTCTCATTTCATATCGGATTTTTATGTAGGTATATTTAGTTATATGAATTGAGTGACATACTGTAACATTTACAATAATCTGACCGCAGTGTAACATCAATTACAGTGAACTGTTCGTTATCTCCAATAATACTGCTTATACCGAACATCGGCTATAACTTTCAAAAGTCATCAGTTCTTAATAAACGATTTTGATTGTATATATATAGTTAAAATAAAATCGGATATCCATAGTATTTAACGCTACCAGTCATTTAGGTATACCTAAATGCCATTACGAACTGTAATATCGAATGAAAGGCCAAAATATGAAGTTAAGAAATAATAATGAATAAGAAATATATATTGATTACATTTAATTTAAATGAAAAAGGGAGAGAAATCAATATAAGACACAACTTCAAGACATAGATTAGAACGGGTGGAAAAGATACAAGTGATGAAACAGATAAGAAATAACTAATGATAAAAAATTAATAAATGGTTATCGGAAAAAGAGACACCACAATCCGATAGCGGATTTCGGACTTGCTATTGCTGTAACACGGAAACCGTAAAATATTTTCAAAAATATCCAATTTAAATGTTTATAGTTTCTTTTTAATTTTGCGGTCTCAAATTTTCGATTTTCCAAAAAATATCCCCTTCACCCCCGCTGGGGTAAGTTATTAGGGGAAGGGAATCCTGAATTATATATATTTTTAATATGAAACCATTCCTCAACACTCCTCTTACAAAGGGAAAACGAAATTATAATCAGATCACGTTTACTATGCGAAACGCGCAAACGAACATAAAAAAGCGGACATTCATCTCTGAAGTCGGTGAAAAATAAATCAACAAAATGCTAAAAATGCTCGATTTTTCAACAAAACTTCTCCAAATTACTATTTTAATATCAAATCTCAAACCCCAATACGACAATACATAAACTTCTTTAAATAACAGCAATAAGAAAATAACTATCAACCCTTGAATTTGAAGTTCATTGTCTCCATTCCAACAAGGATAAATATACATACATAGTTGTATACCACCCTATATATTTAAGCTAACGTACGACAAGTGCAAATGTAAATGCCTTCGCACGGGTGTACGGATCTACGAGTAAAAACATCCCCGTCTATCGGGAGGGTGATCATATTGATTTCTTATGACATCACAAGGGGTTGCTAGGAAACATGGCGCCGGCGCTTGAGTCCGCCCCCAAAGATCGAACCCTGGGCCAGCACTGCAGCCGCGACAGTGGTCGGAGATTGCAAGTTTTTTGAACGAGAGAAAATGTGCTAAAACACCTAGAAAATATCATTTTCGAGATGGGTACTGTGCTAAGTTTTTCGCCCCGGGAACGACGACCAGTGTATACTACTAGTTCAACAGGCGACTTCACACTCAACAATTTCTCATACGAGCAGCTGAACAACGCAAAGAATCGCGAGAGCAAAACAAACGGTGTCCTCACTAATTCTAACTCCAATAATCAGAATCTGTGTAATAACATAAACAATAACGACAATGCAAGAATCATTTCGGAAAAGAACGCCCTGGAGAAGAATCTCAAGAAGCATTCACTCTTCATCAATGCACTGTCGTGGAAACGATTCTCCACGACAAACAACAACAAGAAGAAATTGGATAATAACAAGAATAAGAACATAACGGTATTCCGACAGCCATTAGTGGATAACATCCATCCCGTGATAGACAAAAACAAAAACATTCACCAAAACAAAACAAGTTCATATTATTCCAATTCCAAAAGTACATCGGCACTGGCATTGGACATCGTTCGTGTTAATAATGCAAATAATAATGCCAATCATCATATAAATTGCGATAAAGTAGGTAATAAGCAGACTCTTTTGAGCCAGAACTCCATCAATTCGCAAAATCAGGTCGTTCCGGTGGCCGTTCCTAAGAAGACTGTTATCCAAGCTTCCACCTCAGAGTTACTCAAATGTTTAGGGATGTTTCTACACGCCAAGTGCTATAAACTTAGAGATTTTCAAGCTGGCGATGCTGTTATGTGGCTAAGGACGGTGGACAGGAGCTTACTTCTACAAGGGTGGCAGGTAATTTTCATATATTTATCTATTTAACTAATGTATAACATTCAACAATAAGTAACAAATAGATTAATATTTCTCTCCATGCATTTAACAGTAGATGTCGATTAATCTTATATTGAAAGTCGGTAGTATTTTCTGTTGACATACTGATGGAATCTTCCAATCCATTGGTTGGAAAATAGAGTATTTTCGAATGCTATAAATAATAAAAATAATTAATAAATAAGCAATTCTGAAGATATGCTAAGACGATGTTGGGTTTCTTAGTGAAAAATACAGTTTTCCTGAAATTGTTGAGAAATTGATTCGGATCTTATAGAAAATAAGAGATAGAACAAAAAGTTTATTGAGAATTTTGATAATTCAATCAGTAACAACATACTGTAAAAAGAACAGTTCCAATATTCACAAAGTGGAGGCTTGCATTAAAGAACATCATAATTTTTTTTCATGCGGAAAACGTTTAGATCCAAAATTTGAAATTTAAAAAAAAATGGAATCATCATCAAATTTGTTTTTTCTTACGTACGCAGTTGATTTTCATGTATTTGGTAAAAGGGTTATCTTAGCATGTCAATGATCAAGGTATAACAATTAAAAAAATCTTAAAGTGGATAAAAAAATATGATCGTGGAATAAATTTTGGAAAGTGATTTGATAAAATAATCTTTTCAGTCTTTTAGACTGCATTTAAGAAAATAATTTTAACAACTGAATTCATGATAAGGATTTTGGGTTATTATTGGTCTAGATTTTATATCATTTGAAATGTAGGATATTCCATAAATATCAGATCAAGAAAATTAAAGTTTTAAGAGAGTATTCCAGAATATTTTGATCTGAATCTAAGATATCAACGCCGTTGAAAAAATTGATCCAGTAGAATATTATTTTTTTTTATTTATTTATATCAGAATCTTTTTTTTCGTTGTATATGATGTGCCTCGTATGGTTGTTTATTCTATTGTCTTTTGAAAAGGGCAATTATTTTTGCGGAGCTTTAATGCGTTCCAGTTTAAATATTACAACTCGACGATAGGTCAGTTATGAAATATGTCTGCTAAATCTGTCAGTTTCTACTTAAAATTGAAGTTTAATTGTAGTCGATTAGAGCATAGTTTTTCATAACTTTTGTTTGTTTGGCATTGAGATATACTCATTTGAATGACATTCAAAGATAATTGGATGGGAAGAGTTTGTGAACGTTAATAATAGTTTATGGATCGTAGTTAATTAAAGTCAAGTGCAAGTAGGACTCGCATTTAAAGGGTTTTCTTATTTTGGACTCTCAGTTAGGTATTTCTGCAAACAGATAAGGATAAGGATAAGAAGATCGATTCATTTTCTGTTATAGTTTAGGTGATATGTAACATGATTCTCTGAAAGAAAATAAAAAAACATTGCAATATCGCTCAATATCTTTCAATTTAAGTACTTGACTGAGTAAAACATTGCTCGTGTCTATGTTTATAATCTCTTGTTATTATTCTAATTGAATAAAAAAATGTGCAAAATTTTCCATAAAAACCAAAATTAAAAGAATTATAGGAAACTCTAATTCAAAAATTTCGATGATGTTGAATAAACAAAAGTTCAAAAATACGATGATCAATTATCAAAATCCCAGAATCTTACCACAATGGCAAATATAGTAGAAATAGGTCTACAGTTACTCCATATAATTGGTTCGCGAATCCGCTAATGCCTGGAAATAGATTTTGCCAACATCCCGGCTTGCGGTGCGAATACCCAAAACCCAATTTCTATCAAAGCTTGATTCATTGAACGAAAGCTCCTACTCCTAGTTATAACTTTGCTTTTTATTATCGTATTTCAATGGAATAACGCAATAATGGCCTTTGTGAATTTGTTTGCAGATACAATCTAATCTTCTAGATCAATATATTCTTCACTGAGGACAACCAGCAATCCATTTGATCTTTTTGGATTATAAATCTGTTTATTTGAACTTAAATTGTGGATATGTTAGCTAATTTGTATTTGATCATTTTTGCAAACCATAGTCTGCAGGAACATATATCTTATATATATTGATCATCTTCCATATTTTTGGCAACAATAAACTTCATTTTGTGGAATTGTAATTTCATAGATATGGGTTTAATTGTTCTTGCAGCAATTTGGCTAAGTTTAAGATTCTTCGATTACAATGATGTCTACTTTATCCTCAAAGAATTAGAACTCATTTTTGCGTAGGTATATTATTATTATTATTATTATTGAATATACATTATGCCTTAAAGTGACCAAAATATCAAGATAAAAATATTTGGCTTGGTAGCGGATACGAAGAGCGTGGATGCGCGCCAACGGGCGCCAATCAATGTCCTATGATGCGAGCCGAGCTCTCAAGTTTACATATAGTCATAAACTTTAATATTACAGAATGGGACATCGTATACGACACGGTCTATGTATACAAGTATCATCATCATGTTATTGTTTCCAACTGTTTCGATGAAGATTCTCCATATAAAAAATCTATAATTATTTTAACATATACCGGGCTTTCCAAAAAAATATACATAACTAAGTTGCAATTTTTCATATATACTACCCTATATTTTTCTTTTTTTCCGATTCGAGAGCCCTAATGAGATTGAGTAACTTCAATGTTTCCTATACCTACCTATCTTTCACCAATTTCGAAATATCTGAAGATTTGTTGAATAGTATGATAAAAAGAAAAGTTTTGTAATCAATTCTATACCTCCGTTCCTCGGAAGTTGGTAAAAAAAAAAAATTTATCCGGTATTTCCAAATTTAGAAAGGGATTCTTGAATCAGGTAGTGCGTCACTGGCTGCTTTAATTATAGATCTTTTTACAAAAAAGTGTCTTTTGAATCAATAAAACTGCCTGGAAATTTTGTAAAAAAGGGTGATGTAGAATTTGGAGCCAATATTCATTTTTGGATTTTAAACTTTAACCCCCTGTGTTTCGAAAATGGAGGTTGCTAAGTTTATTAAACAACCTCTACTTATTTTTAGACTTATGATTAGTCCTGCTAATATAGCCACCTTGTAGATATTATTTTTGGGTATAGGTCCAATGAATATAGGTATATCACTGAAACAAGTCCAAAAAAATCATTTGAATTAGAGCTTTTAAAAAGTTCAGAAACTTATGCTGGAAATTCTGTTATGAATGGAAAAAAAATCCACATACATCCATGTGCGAATAGAACAGCCTTTGAAACTCTTGACCCACATCCTTCGGCAACAGTAAATAACACTCGGAGATATGATCCGTGGTTTTCTACATGAAAAGTTCCAATAGACATGAATCAAATGGAGTCAAGTTTTCTGCCAATAGATACGCGCGCTCCCTTTCCTACTACAAAAGCATCCAGTATTTCGCTAATACAAATATATATTTTTAATCATATTTGTCGATCCTGCTGACGCGTTGGGATAATGGAGAGGGAGAGACACAGATTCAGGTCAAGTTTACTGGAGACATCGGTCTCGGAAACAAGCTTCATATCTTTGGTGTTATTATCAGTTTGATAATGATGATTTTTCTTTCAATTTCAAGAAAACTAAATGGTGTGATTGATATAAATAACTAGCATATAAACAAATGTTAGATTGAATATCACTAGAACAGTTAGAGAAGTTTTAAAGTTGGATTTAACTGAAGTCAGCTCATTATGTGTCCCACTGATTTCTCAAAATATATGGTATAAGTAAACGTAACATAACAAAGCAAGTATTGGGTTTGGTAATGTCATGCGATGATAAGATAGTTTATTATTATTAACTAATGGTAATTCTAATCGTAAACTATTATTGCCTAAGTAACCAAACCTAACTTATTATCACTGCAAAATATTCTGTTCTTTTCAATCTGACAAATATCAAACCCATCTTTTGGTCATGTTTCTGGGTGTGCTATGCCCAGGGGTTCCCAAACTTTTTTCTCATAAGCCCCTTACAAAATTTTACTGTATTCGGTGGACCCCCTCCTGCTACATTTCTACCATATTTTCCAAAACTCGTCAAAAATAACAAGATTAGATCTCACGATGGAAATTCGCGACTCGGCTGAGTTCCAACCCTAAATTCTGAGTGGTAAAAAAAAAGAAAATAGTATATTATCTTGTGTTATAATCATTAAAATGGTATAAGAATGTAATTTCCACAATGCAAATCAACAATATAAAAAAATTGTCATATTTCTAATGGGACGGATGTACTTGATAGACAAGTTTGGAACAGGTAGAATTTGCACCGACTGACATATTGCTCCATAAATTTAAATTTTTCAAGAAAAGCCGCACTAACACCTTTTATTTTTATTAAATTTAGGCTGTCTCCTTGTAACTGCAAGTTAATGTATTGCATTTTTTGTACCAATTTGTCAAATACGCGATGTCCGCTTTCCATTTGTTCAGGTTTTATTTTAAATCTACATCTTTACTTTTCAGAAACTCTAAAACTGATTCAAAACGTGAGTAAAATCTTGTTGAACATACTCCTTTGGACAACCAGCGCAGAAGTCTTCATAATTTTTGTCGCACAATTGTGCATATAAACGGGTTGTTAATGCATTGCTTCTAATTTTGTTAAATGTTTTAATAAAAAATTTAAGCGATTTTTGCAATCTATCACTCAAATTCTTCGCAACCTATTGTCGGACGATGACACAATGAATTACTCCTGGTAATAATTACTCAGGACATTAAATATTTATTGGCCTTTAGTGTCCGTCTGCAACGTTCTCGCGAATAGCAGCTCCATAACAAATGGACCATATACAAATAATAATGCTCCATTACCAGGTAAAGTTGACTCGTCCAGCTGAATTAAAAAGATACCAGATCAATTTTCGTGGACTCCCACTTTCAACTTATGGACCACCATTTCGTTTTCAAGGCAACATAGACCCCCGTCTCCTGTGGACCACTTTGGAAATCACTTTGCTATGCAATACCTTTTTATATAACTATTATTTAGTATTTGATATATTTCTCTATATCTTCTTCAATATAAGAATACCTAAGGCTTTTTAATCGGATAACAAGTGGTAATAAATGATCAATTATATTTTTTATTTTGTTACCGCTTCATTTAAACATTAGTGAATATAAAGGAGCGCTCAACAATTTTAATGATAAATGAAACTCTCGAAAATATGAAATAAATATTCTTTGCAAAGAAGAAGACCGACTTTATTAGTTAGTGTACTAAGAAATATAAAATAATATTCTATGAGTGCTGGTACTTTTGAAATAGGTGGTTTTCTATAACATGTTGATGTTGATGTTGATGTTGATGTTCATGTTGATGTTGATGTTGATAGACTATAACTACACAAATTACAATTACCAGCACCAGTAGAATTAATAAATATTATTAGAATTTTTCTGTAAACCAACTTAATAGTTGCTTCAATTTTTAGTAAAAAGTGTTTATATTTGTATTACTGGTATATTGGTACGAAACTCACCAAAGTTTTAAATATAAAGGATAAGTCCATAGGAACAGACCAAACTACAGGAGTATATACAACAAAAACATTTCATTAGTTCCTACACGATTTTCTTTTGTTTTAATTACAAATAAACAAAATGTCATGCATTATTTTTTTATTAATTATAGCATTGTTCCAGTAAACGTTCAGTAATAATGTTATTCGGCTCTAAATATTTTTTAATTCGTCTACGAAGGGCGTCTGTTGCTCTCATTGTTGATTAATGAGTTTCCTTTACATCGGCTGCAGCGTTGTAGGTAAGATGCGAATGAATCTATTGGGTTTGGAATTTAAGGAATGCGACGTACCTTTTGGTCTGGAAGCGCTGAATGCTTATATCTTCGTCTTCCTCCCTTTGGTTGCAACCACTCGAAGATCACACTCTGAAAAGAAAAACAATACTCACTTTTTTCGAATGAGAGCTATCAATGTCCATTAGCTATGCGACGTGAAATACGACAATTTTCAAATTGTTCTTAAAATGTCTTCGATCTCCTGAAGATTCTGTTTCCCATTCTGCGTGCACACTCCAGCTGAGGCACTCGCGGGAATACGGGGGGCATCGGAATTTTGGGGACAAATGGGAAAATGATTTGATTTAATTAAACGCTTGTATAAACAACCATATTCACCACTTAAGCGACGCATCCATTCCCCCCGGCTTCAAAGAAGTAAAAAAACAAATATTCCATTCTATATATAATCCCAAATAACGAAAAAAAAATATTCTACTACAAATATATCTATCCTACCTAACTCATGTCCAAATCATCTTTACTGATTTGGCAGAGGACAAAGACGTATAAAGGACATATATAGGAACCGTTACCGTCGACAACGCCTAGGGGTATCTATCTGGAACAGTTCGAGCATTAAAATTGCGGTTATCACCGCAAGATCGCCACTCATTATTCTTCTTCGGAACAAGAGGGAGATGCCCATGAGCTTTCAGAGCTTCGTACGATACCATCTCGGAGCATGGTTGCGAACTCGGCCTCAGCAATGCGTAAACGATCTGAAGTAGGACGAGTCAACTGGAAAAATTCAGCCACTATATCATGAAAAGGAGAAGACTGCTCTTCAGTAAGGACCTTACACTGACTGGTTTGTTGATTATAGATCGTCTAGGGGAGGATAAACCAGTCGCTCCATCAATGAGACGATTGTTAACGGCAGTCAGGTAGTAAGTTGAAATTTGATAGAAAATCAGATCCTATAGATAGAAAATTACATGTAAAGTCCCTCCTGAGACCAAAGTTCAGTTGGCGAGATATTAGACCATATGTATTAATGGTTGTCTGTTTTGCGGCTTCTACTTTGTATTCTGTATCTGAACGACGTTGCTTTAGGAAGGTACGAGCATAACTACAGACATCTGATCCTGTATCCACGAGAAACTGACGTTTCGTGATTTGATCGGTAACAAGAAGGCGACGTCCTTTTGTAAGGCAGCCAGTCGACGCCACTACTGACTGCCGGTGGCGTTTCCCTCCGCAAACATACAAGGAGGGGTACAGCGATGGGCCTTGTTACTAAAATGGCGACGATACCAGTACTGGTTACTCATGCTACGATTCGGGCCATCTTGATCCAAACGTCCACTACGAGAGCGTGAGCGCTGACTCAAGGATGTATTATACTCTTGACGACGTACTTGCATAGAGGCAACCATTTGAGTAACTTCATCTATGTGGGCTGCTAATTTGACAACGTCAATATTCGTTGTAGCACTCACATCGATAGGTGGAGCGGCTGCACCGTGCACGGCGACGATAGGTGTTTGTGGAGACACATCCATGATGCTATCAATAATTTCTGCCAATTTGTCCAGCGTAAGCGTTTTCTGTGCCTGGAGGAAGGAAGTCGCTGGATCCAGAGCTGGCGGAGAAGGGAGCTTTGCATATTGCTGTTGCCGACGAGAGATCGTAAATGCCTCAAAAATTGGGAAGGTTTAAGATCGCCAAGCTCCTCAGCCATAAGTAATTGTCGGACTTTCTGCTCTTCAGACAAGGAGAGGCGTGTAATGAGTTCTGTCTTAAGTTTAGTGTATCGATCACTGCTTGGCAGATTAATAATGACGTCATGTACCTCAGTGGCATAGCGAGTATCTAGTTGTGCATACATAATATATTTAGTGTTGTCCTGTGTAATGTTGCCAATAACAAATTGAGCCTCAATCTGTGCGAACCAGACTTCGGGTTTGTCGGCCCAAAAGGGAGGGAGAAGAATGGAGGAGCGGAACACAGTTTTGTAGTTGCTGAGCAAGAAGTCGCTGTCGAAGCTGCTCATTCTGTTTATGGAGAGCATTTAATTTGACTTATAGTTCCTCGGCGGTGGAAGACATCATGAATAAAGTGTCAAAAACTCGTAGCAGCACAGGCACAGCACTTTAATCACTTAGTGTATTCACATGTCACAGGAGTGTCCACTTAATCACTGTCCAAACTCGATCACGCTGGGGTCACTAATGTGTAGAAAATCCGAGGCAAATGAACACAAACACAAGCGACTAACTATACTTTATTAACTATAACACTACATAACACTGCGGAAATACGCTTGAATATTTTAGTTGTTGCCATTTTAACACCGATTTTACTCAAAAACCGTAACTCTAAGGGAAAAATGTTCATTATAAATGTTGCTACAAATAATTATGTCCTTCATGTGCTGCCCACAGATTTTCAATTTTCGACAGAAATCGCCCTCTCCACATTGCACATTTGAGAATTTAACATGACTCTATCTCGAAAACTGTTACTCTTTTGAGAAAATGTTCAATTTAAACGTTTCCGGATATTGTCCTATCTTTAATTATACCACCTCAGATTTTCAATTTTCGAGAAAATTTGCCCCCTCCCTGGTTTTCGGAGGGAACGAGATGTCGGACTCCCGTTTTTATGAATATGGGACCATTTCTCAAGCCTCTTCTTTCAAATGAATCAAAAATCAACAAAATCGGAGTACGATTACTATATAAAAGGCGCGCACAAACCAAAAAAAAGCAGACAGTCGAATTGTATACCTCCTTCGTTTGGGGTTCGTCGGTCAAAAATGTAACACAGTGTTGGTCACTAAGACAGTTACTGCGAAGATTATTGGATCGCACAGTCTATAGCGTTCATTAGGTGTATGACACAACGAGCAAGTAGACTGCGATGTGGTGTTTACATAGGTAAGCGTTGGTCTATTTGTACTCCATTCATTTGGATCCAGTCGACATTCGCAACTAACCCTTTTTGTAAACTCACGTTTAGGTGTTGTTGAAGTGCTTAGCAAGATTTTGATGATCACGTATAAACGTTTCTAAATCATCTAACGTGGGTATGTCGTCGCCTACACCTCTGTCATTTCGAATAATCGAACAGTTTCGGAATCTAATTTCGTGAGACCAATATAAAGAAACAAAAAATCGCTAATGTTATTCAGCATAAGGTTTACTATCGCCCGAACAGATGAAGTATACGTCCCTAAAGCTAGCAGAGCAAAGTGAGCAGAATCCAAAATACATATTTGGTGCTTGTAGAGCTAATTAAGTGCTGTATTCCCAAATTAATTGCTCTTGTAGTTTTTTGAAAAAGGCTGCTTTGCTAGCTTTAGATCTAAAGCTAGCAGAGCAAACATAAAAAATCAACTCTTTTGGGAACTTCTTTATTAGTTCTTGCAGGGCCAATTAAGTGCTCTATTCCGAAATTAATTGCTCTTATAGTTTTTCGGAAAATGTCTGCTTTTCTTTGAAAAATCAACTTTTTTGAGAAAATCTTATTTGGTGCTAGTAGAGCTAATTAAGTGCTAAATAATTATTGTATTCCGAAATCAATTGCTCCCCATAAATCGGCTCAAATTATGCTTCAACTGCATGCAATAAATATTACAATGGCTTCAAATATCCAAAAATACTATCTTACTTGTTTTGCTTAGATCTTGTTTCTGAAAAACTGATTTCTCCAAGAATACCATTTATGCAGATTCGACGATTACGGCATATACATGGCCAATTAGGAATTTTGGAATTTTATCCTATCCCTAGCTAAATACATTTATACGTCAAATAAAAGTTTCACTTCTAACGAGTAATTTTAACGCACCAGTTTTTTTTATTATATGGCGAATTAATATCTTGTGATCGTTGATTTTAATAGAACTCGATAATAGAGAATAATTTTTGCAGAATAATAGGTAATCTCAAATGAACTCATTATCCTCAAAAATAAACAGCATAACTGTTAAGAAGGTTGATAAGTAGGTTAGAAGCATCTGAACTCTAGATGCAGTCAAATAAGATATCTATAGGTGGTAAATTAAAATGTATATTTTAATTGTTTTTTGTCTTCTTAGTCTTCTCATAGAGCAACGTTGCCATAAATACGGCTGTAACAGTCTTATCCATAGAATAATGGAGGTTTTATTGGCTGGTTATAAGGCGATAAAGGAAAAACTGCATTTTTTTTAATAGCCTAACTATGCTCCTATAACGATATTATCTCCAATGTTTAACCCTACTATAAACGCATACACTTCTGATATAAACCCATTACAAACCTCGAATAGGGTAAACTGCCCGATGTATGCTGATTGTTGATTGACTGCTCATCTAGGGATTATATTTATCGTTAACATATTTTTGATAGAAATTCTAAGAAATAGAATTAAGAACAGCAATAAAGGAGGGATTGGAAAATAATTTCACGTTTTCTTTATTCTGCCATATATATTAATTTGTTTTTAAAAGCTTTATCACATATATTTTATTTGTTTATTTTAAGATTTACTCAAATGACGGTAATAACATAATTCTATTTATGATAACCTTATGGAGCGCCTATGAATATATAAAGTTTATAGTGGTTTATATAATGACAGACTGAAAACATATTCCGTAATGTAAATCAGTATGTTGACCAGTGCCCACATGGCGGTTAAAACCTGACAGGCATATGGACCCGAGAAAACATACCTCCAAGAGAATGGAAACTCCCATGTAAATCTTTTTGACCATGTTTTAACCTTGAGAACGCTAGCGCTCAATCGGTACACTCACGAAGTTACTTGTGGCGGCAGATTTAAATCGGACATTCAAATTAACGGTAGAACATAAAAGTAGCGCAAAGTAGAGAAAGGAATAAAACATTCAGAAATTGTTGAAGGAAGTTAAAAAAATATATATATGAATGCAGCATAGATTTTTTATTAAATGTTCTCCAACAATTTCTGAAAGTTTCACTCCTTTCACTATTTCTAAGGGGAATTAATAAACCAATGTGAACATCAACATACATTACTATAACAATATACTTATATAATATACTTGTTATTATAATAAATTATTACCCAGAGCACTGTCTAAATAACTGCTTTTTTAAAACACTTATTACACCACCAGGACACGGACGCTGGATATCTCATATGCCCTTGCATTGCTCCATTTCTGCTTCAGCCTTCAACCGTTGCTCCTCAATTAGACATGTAAATAAAAAAACAAAAATTTAAAAATCTGCTCCTTATTTTACAAGTAAACTGAAATAATTATAAGCAAAATTCAGCTATACTCACATTTATGCACTCATTATACTCTCTCAACACCACCAGGACCCGGAAACTAGATTCTTCAAATGCCTTTGAGGTGTTTTACTTTTGCCACATTCTTCTACTTCCTTTGTTCATCTGCAAACATTCGATTTTCCCTAGTGCACCACCATTTCACTGCAATAAAAAATACATCATTACAAATCTGGGCTGATATGAGAGAAGCATGCTCGGTAAAGAGTTCACAAGATAAACAATCAAATTTACACGTTTTCTGAAGTGTAACTGTAATAGCCGTCTATTTTATTAGGGATCTATTGAGTATTTCTCGATCTCTTTCTATAATGAGCTAGACGACAATCTTAAACAGCAATACATTATAAACTATCAATCATGCCTTACAGCATGTATTTATTGGCATTTTCTTGCCACTGAGCCATACCAACACTGAAATAAATGAGATACGAATGATAAGAATAAGATACTAAAATAGTAATAGAGAATTAAATTCACATTCAACAACTTTTCTATATTTTTAGCTTCACCGGAGTACTAGTTGGTTCTTTAATCTACAACATGGTACCCTAATTTACCTGGTAGAAGTAAATTAACAGTTGTTTCTTATAAGTTATTTGGGATCCCTTTTGTTTACTCTGATCTCTATTTAATGAGCTTGACGGAAAGCTTAAGCAACAATACGTTCGAAAATGTCAATCAAAAAGCTATTCATGATACACATACCTTTGCTTAATATTCCATGAACTTGCTTGGAAACTTAGTATACATAAAGCGCATTGCTCTCTATTTTCCGCAGTATTTTCTTCATGCCATACCTAATTACAAATGTTTTCCTGGGTTTTATCAGCTTTCTCGGTGGCCTTACAGCATGTCTTTAGTGGCATTTTCTTGCCACTGAGCCATACCAACACTGAAATAAATGCGATACGAATGATAAGAATAAGATACTAAAATATAAATAGACGATAAAATTGACATTCAACAACTTTTCTATATTTTTAGCGTCACCGGAGTACTAGTTGGTTCTTTCACCTACAACATGGTAGGCTAATTTACTTGGTAGAAGTAGATAACATTTGTTTCCTACATGTTATTTGCGATCTCTTTTGTTTACTCTGATCTCTATATAATGAGCTTGACGGAAAGCTTAAGCAACAATACGTTCGAAAATGTCAATCAAAAAGCTATTCATGACACACATATCTTTGCTTAATATTCCAGTTTTAGGATGAACTTGCTTGAAAACTTTGTATATATAAATTGCATTGCTCTCCATTTTCCTTCATATTTTCATCATGCCATACATAATTACAAATGTTTTCCTGGGCTTAACCAGCTTGCTCGGCAGCCTTACGATCACTGAAATAAATGAGATACGAATGATAAGAATAAGAAACTAAAATAGTAATAGAGAATAAAATTCACATTCAACAATAGAGAATTGCAGATAAAACGTGCATATTCTCTCATTTCTTAGATACGGACCTTCAAAACATCCAAAAACTACAAAACCAGAGAAAACATACTACAAATACAAACAACGCTTCAGTAAAATGAGGTTAGAGGTGTTAGACACATAACGTATTATAATAGAGCATTCACGTATTTAAATGTTACCGCCACTAATTGTCGGAAGCGATACTAGCGATCAATCGGTACACTTTGGCAACTTACGGTCAAAATTGTCCCATAAGAGTTGCCACGGGCTGATGTGGACACGCTAGTAAGATATGAGGTTAACAAATGACACGGAACACACTGTTGCTATAGTTCCTGCCAAAATTCACTTGAACAATTGAAAATAGTCCTGTAGAATAAATACGTATTTTAAGGGATTTTTGTGAATAAGATTGTTAATAGATACAGTACCTATGCCTTTGCTTTATTAATATTATCCTATGGCTGTCACATATTATATTCCAATATCAGTTAAAGAAACTAAAAATAAATGTTGAACCAATTTATTGAATTTGTTTCATAAAATCAGACTTCATTTGTAAACAAAACATGCTTTGAGAGACTTGATATCGTGTTAATAATGGTGGAAACGACATCATCAATTGTCAAATGTGTCAGTTAACCTCATAATTAATAGAGCTAATTGAATAAATATTTTAAATAGTTTTTATTACTTTCGGTTGTTTATATAGATGGACTCTGCAGCGATTTCTCAGGCTCCATACGGTTTAGAGACTTGAAATTTCGAATTCGTACGTAGATCGGAGCCATCTCGCCGCCTGTTAAGTATAAAACTGATCCAAGTGTGATCCAATAATGATTAATTATATTATCTGATTCAAGCCAGATCAAATTATTTCTTCAACATGGAACGACAATGTCGGACGTCACTGGAATTACGCACGGGCATGGAATGCCTAACCTTTGCTTACAATTTACACGATTAATTTTCTATTGTGGTAGATAAACAGTAATTTGTTATGGAATATCTGGCAAACAGATATATATATATATATATATATATATATATATATATATATCAGTATAGTTCAAATCAAGAAAAGGGGAGATAGCAGTTGTACTCATCGCTACGGTTCAAATCTGAAATGCCTAATAAAAACTATTTTCAATTTTTTTTCAAAAATTCGACTTTCTTAAGGTTACTTTGACAATCTTATTGGTTATATTCCTGAAGTAATTGCGTTGTTGGATTGGTTATGAAATATTCTTTTTGAGTGTCCGTCAAAATGGTATTACTTTTAAAGGAAATTTCATTTACAAAAAAATGATTTTGATTAATTTGAAAGCATAAAACTAGCTTTAAACTGAAAAATTGCATGTTTGTTTTGTTGAATGTTGTTTTCGTCTTTTGTCAGTACTCATTTTCATTATTGTTACAATTTAGGACTCTTAATTTTATTACCTACTTAAAACTAATTTATATATGACCTACTTTTAATGTACAAACGATGGAGGATCAATAATTTCCACCAAATTCCACTACAGGTTTCCTCCATTTATTTTATAACCATATTATAGTTCTGAGCTTTTCAAACTTTATCAAAGTAAAATTAGGATCTAATCTACAAGAAGGCAAACTTCAAATGGATGATGAAGGCAAAATGATGATGATAAAATTGATAGATTAAATGCGTACACAAGTGACCAGCGGCTCAAACAGGATATATGGACAAAATCACGGTTATCTTTTTGAAAATAATAAATGGAAGTATTTTTAGCTGAAATTAATTGTGACAAACTTTGCCTATACCTACCCAAAAATTGTAAATCAATTGATTATAATAATGTTTTGTTAATCGTAGAAAGAGAATTGGTATTTCAGATCAAAATAGGTATATCCTATTTGCTTCTAGAACATAAAATATATAAAAGTGATAGATAAACTCTTCGTGTTGACCCCATTATAACCATTGATAATGTATTCAAATATATACAAAACCATGTAATGTTCCCTTTCTCTACGATTGTTCTACATTTTCATGCGCGATAAACATATTCTGGAAATATCGATCAATTTCATTCAGTGCAAATACAGAGTCATTATAAAAATAATAATAAATAATCTTTTGACTATCAACGATAATATTCGACCAAAAGGAAAAATATTTTTTTCATTTAAGCCACCATACAATTTCATATCATATTGTATACAACACATACACAGGTTTGGGCCTCTAGGTGCAATGGAGGTATCTCAAGTCCACACAATAGGTATATGATCGTATAAATTATACCATGAAAATGTATCACAATGTAAAAGTGCGTCAATCCTATTATAAAACTTTGAAATTTAGGTATTTCCACTAGAATTTTTGAAGAACTAAAAAAAGGATCATGAATAATCTACAGAATAAGATGATGACGGAATTAATAAATGCTAACACAAGGAATCACTTTTGATGAATATTTACTACATTAAAAATGATAAACTAAATTAAATCACATTAACAAAATGAGATAATTCATGCGTGCGCGTCACAAGCATCTAAAGTGAAGATGCGATGGCCATGTCCCAGCAGCCTGTCGTTGATTGTTACTTGTTACTGGTATCTGGTATGTTCGCCCGCGCTGGTGGCACCGCATCTGTTGCCAATGTGCAGGAACTTTGAGGTGAGGGGAGTGCCCCACAAATCTATTATTTTATTTTACTAAAACGCTAGACCTTAGACCTGTTCTAGATCCTCTATTATATAGGTACCTACATCAAATTAGAGCTGACATGAGGTAGATTTTACGAAAACTAACTAAATTACCTAAATCTTAATCTTGTTCAAAACAGTGATAATTATTTTGATTTCTATTAATCCTAGATCCCATAGGATGGCAGCACATGTTAAATAGCATATTACATACAGCTCACATTTAATCGGGTGCACTCGGATATATTCGATGCCTTCTGCAACGACGACGCATCTATAATCTATCTATGTAAAAGCGAAAGGTCACTCACTCAACTCATCATGAAATCTCAGAAACTACAAGTGCTAGAAGTCTCAAATTTTGCCTGGGGGTTCCTTTTAGAAAATAGTTGCTCACTAAGACGAAATTTTGCAAAATTCAACCCCTAAGGGGTTGAAAAGGGTGTCAATGTTTGTATGAAATTCCTATAGTTTTGATAGTACCTAGGGTTTTGAAATCACAAGAAAATACATCTTATTTAAAGAAATTAAAATGTAGGTAATTATTTTTGTAAACAACCCTTACAAAGGCGTGAAATGAGGGGTGTAAGTTTGCATGGAAAATCCTTCTTTTTAAAGCTATCGACTCCAAACTCACCTAACCCTTTAATAAAATTAATTAGGTATTATTTTTATATATTTAGAAACTACCCTTATTCAGTGGAAAATTAGGGGTTGCAAGTTTATTTAAAACTTTGCCAGGAGTTAGATTATATTGATACAATGTAAGATCAGGCAGGCAATTTCTCTCCCTTTATATGGTCGAACCGGGGAATTCCGCTTGTCTGTAATATATATTCTATTCTATGCTATCCTACTAACGCCTTTTAACCAATAAATATTCCTATTCCTATCTATTTAAATTTCATTGATCATCATATAATTAAAATAAAGCGGCAACAATATTGAATTTTCTTGGTAATGTAACAATAAGATCCTCGACTTTTTAAATATGTTCGCGCGTTTTGTAACGAGCTACGATTTAAATCATTCTTTTTCCATTGGAAAGAAGATTTTTTTCAAAATCCATAACATCCTTAGGGGGCAATTTTTTTCAGAAATTGAAAATTTTGTATGGTTTGTATAAAGACACGATCATATCCGAAAACGTTTAAATTTGATAATAAAAAATCAGATATCAAATTCTATATGGAATACCGACATCTTTCTTTTGAAAATTCAACTAAAAAATATTCTCTATATAAAAGAGAATATACCAAATCGTTATTTCGTTACTATTTCACTCTTTACTTTTTAATAATTTTAATAATTATAAACTTCAAAATACAGTGGAACTTCCTAATAACAAAAGCGATAAATCCAGTCCAAAAACTCGTTATACGGCAATTTTTCTATAGAGAATATATAGAATTTGTTTCTAATGTAAAATAACAAAATGTGCAACGTTTATTATTTCTCTTTATTATCATTAAAAACATGTATGTACATTCATATTTAAAGTGGGTAGGCATGTATTTACATATACGATTTTACTTTACTTTACTTTTAAGTTTACTGCTCTTGGAACACAAATTGGGTAATTTTTGTTTGAACGGTACAATAAAAAAAGCATTTTATCCTCATAAAAAACTTCGCATTTGCTCAAAGAGAATTGTAGACAGGCTGCTGCAGTTATCCCAAACTTCTCTGCGATATCTTTTTTTTTCAAACAGCGGTCGACTTTATTGATAATTTTAAGCATATAATCCAAACTCAAACACTTCCTTTTAGACATTTTCGCAAGACAACTTTCCACAGTCAACTGAAACTAAACAATCTGGGTAGTAAGAGGTACTTGTACATTTACAATTCTTCCTAAACAAACCCTCCGCCCACCGTATTGCTTTATGGTCACCTGTCAGGATTTATTACCTATGTCCGGCATACTAAGGGCAAAATCCTTCTTATAAATACCCGTTTAAACAGAGTTATTCCAAGAATAAACAGTGATGGATATTCTACAAACATTCGTTATAGAGAGAATTTACTTCGCTATAGGGGGTGTTAAATATGGAAATTGGATGCACGGTACAAAATCTCACAAACAATTCGTTATAGGGAGAAATCCGTTACACGGATAGTCGTTATAAGGAAGTTAAACTGTAATCATCTACAGTAGAATTAATATTAATTTATATTTTCCAGTGCACCAAATAATAAAGTCCTAACTAGTTTTTTTTGAAGGCTCACAGTTTTAAGTGTATCTGTCGTTAGATATAATATTCGTTGAATGTTCGTTTATATTCAGAGATATTAAAACAGCGAGAACACCAACACATATTTTAGACTTTACTATTGCTCCATCTCGGAAACCTTTAAATTTTCTGAAAAATGTTCAACATAAATTTTGTTTATATGGTCTCTTCAATTTTGCCGTGTCAAATTTATTTTCGAAAAAATGCCACCTCCACCCCAGTGGAATGGCGATTTTCGGATCTCTTTATATACGAAATAAATCTGTCTAAACAAATAACAGAAATAAACCACTTACTGAAAGAAATAGTAGTAGAAAATGTGGAAAAATATTATTTAACAAGAGATTTGTTGTGCTTCTTTGTCACTTGGCAAACCACAAGGAAGAGGGGTGTGATTGAATATGTAATGTAATATAATTAGATTAACGGGTAAAACAAATGATATTTTTATAGAGTAAATCATAAGTAAATATTATGTTAGTTTAATGTTTCGTTGTTCACCGCTATTTGGTCACTGGCGACTCGTGACATTTATTGCAGAGGGGGAGCAACTCTACAAAATTATTTTTCCACACGACCCCTAGTGCTAAGGCACCTTACATTTTTGATGGTGGATCATTTATAATTATTGAGAGAACTAACGTTTTAGATTTGATACACCTACGTGCCTTTGCCTCCTGTGAGGAGCCGCTACTACTTTGAGTAATCTCTACTGATAATAGATGGTGTACACTTCGTTCACGATCGCGAATATATGGTCCTCCTCCACGTCTGCAGAAAAATACGGCAACATCGCCCTGAAAATAGTCACGTTATCCTTGCAGTTTGACCAAGTTCATGAAGTAATCGGAACATCACAGAACGCAGCAGAGGATCATCGATCCCGACACAAGGCGCCCCCGTCTATGTTACGGAGCCTTGGGGAACCCTCAGGGACTATTTCTTTAGATATATATTTAGCTACTGCTATCTACTAAAACTACACTACGGTGAGTTTTATGCGCTTATGAGTGCATTTCACCTAAGTTATAGATATTTGAATTATTACAGTTTCTACAGCAGTTTTCACAAGTTTCAATATTCGAAGTTTGATTACCTTAACTGAATTTACTGCTCTTCATCATTATGTCTATTCTTTTTGAAAATCATGTTTTTGATTACAATAAATTGTATCACAAAAATAAGTATTTGGTTGTATTTTTATAAGCATTTAGAGTCCGGAAATTAGAAACACTTTGGTTCAAATAAATGTTCCTCAATTTTCAATCACTAATAATTCTCTACCTGTCGCCACTACCTTATTTATTTTTGGCTTATAATAGGCTCAAATGTTTTCAATGGTGTACCTGAGTTAGGTTAATTTCGTCTCAGATGGGATCGGCTTTACAATGATTCACTTACCTCTGTTTGCAAAAGTAGTCGGATATATCTAGAATAGAACTAATTGTTATTTCGCTTGCTTAACTATCCGAAATACCGCAATAAAAGTTAAAAATGGCAATCATTCTGAAAATCAAAAATGATTTGATTTTATATGAAATTTATTTTCGGAATAAAACAAAATATGTACGGTCGAGTCGTTGAAAAGTATACGTTCAAATGAATCAACACATTCCTAGTGCTGTAACTCGGAATTCCTTGATTTTTTTGAGACATTTTCACGTAAAACACAACAGGAAATGATCTTTTTATTTATTACTGTCTAAAAGTGATAGGAAAAATAGTAACAATGAAAAACCGTGAAAACCTATCCGCTGGCTACGAGCCGTCGGATTTTTTTTTCAACCAACTTCCCAACGGAGATTACAATTATACGACTGTGTGCTTTTTTAATGTTCGCAGGCATGCGGCGGACGTCCTCCGATTTGTATATAAATAAAAGAAGAGAGTTGAGAAATGGTCCCATCTTAAACAAATATGAGAAAGCCAAATTGAAGAACAGACCATATTCATAAGATTTGAATTGGATATTTTTTAAAAAAAGAATATGGTTTCTGAGTTACAGAAGTGCTTAAGACTGAAATATGTGTTTCGGCTATGTAGAGGTGGCAGTTGTTTGAAAAAATCAAAGATTTGAGATGGCCAAATTAAATGAAAAACCCTATCCAGCAACACTTAAATTGGACATTTTTTATATGTACGGTTTTCGTGTTAGAGCCGTGGTAAAGTCTGAAATATGTCTGTTGCTGCTATTTTTTGAGATTTCTGAATAATAATCAGTATAAGCAAATAATCATAGGTAATAGGTACCTACTATCTTCTTAGGTATAAGTGAACGATCAACGATATTGATGGCGAATGATACAAACAAAATTGAGATTTTTTTTACAAAAACTAGGTCCGACTTTAATAGTTGGTGCACTCAAAAATACAAAGAATTAATAATTCCCTTGGTGCTGATACTTTTGAAGTTGGTGCCAAAAGTCTTCTATCTACCTATAACTGCACAACTCCAAAATTACCAGCACTACTGGAACTCCTTTTTTTGTAATTTTTTTATTGATTTCAATGATTTATAAGTAAATGACGAGCTCTTGTCACACTTCCATAGAATGCATTGTTTTTGAGATATCCGCACTTTAATGAAACGGTTTCATCAAAATGAGGAGTTAAAATGCATGAATAAAATAAAAACTTCATGTTGATACTGTAGTGTACGTTTCTATTATGTTCTTCATTGAATAAAATATGTTTTTTATTATTTTTTATTTTTTTAAATGTCCTCAACAAAAATATGTTAACACTAAACGTGTCCTAATGTTCAAAAGAAAAACTAATTGATAGTATGCCTGTAGCAGACTGTGAAAAAATGGACAGTACACTTAATTGGTTGGTTGGTGGAATCAATATTTTATACTAGCATTTACCCGCGACTTCGTGCGCGTGGTAAACTGAATTCAATTCCATGCGTTAGTTTTTGCGTGATGCGTGTACAAACATAAATACAGACAGATAGAGAGACACAGTAAAGTAAAACCTATAATTTAAGTTAGCTGCTCTTATAAAGAAGTCCCATATTAGTTTTTCTCAAATATCTATAATGTACATTCATCGGCCTGTTACAATTTTAATAAGGTTTATACACATATAGATTTTTCAGTGCACCAACTAATAAAGTCGGTCCCAGTTTTTGTAAAAAAGTTTTATTATACTTAATAATAATTTAACAGTCAAATTAATATCTGTGATTAATAAACATTGGCAATGTAGTGGCATCTTCTTAGAATAATTGACGATTTCCCATTATACACCTATATATAAATTCAATTGCTACATAATCAAGATGATTAGATAACATCAGCTGTTTCTGGTAGATATCTAGATTACGTTAGGACGTTTAACTGTGATGACAACAACTACAGCGAGGGACACACACCTTCCGCCAATGAACGGATATTATTTTCATTATAAACATTTGAAATATTATTAGGAGCACCCATTAAAAATTTTTCTATCAGCTTTAGAGGAAATTAGTTTTGAACCAACACTTGTTTTATTGTTCTATCTTTTTATAAATCATGTGAACGTTTGATAGCTCTATTTTTTATGCCATAATTAGCATAATTTTTATTTTTAATGAAAAAATTACATATTTGTAACTACATATTATAAGCTTTCAATACCATTTTGTACGTAATACACCTTTATGAAATAATGGTGTTTCTAATCTTTGCTTTTATTATCTCTACATATTCAAAAAAAGAAAACATCGTCCGGTTTCTAGTTCAACTGTAAATTGAAGATTTTCAAAATAGGCATTAAAAATCTTCAATGTCTCATCAAACTTATTTGAGGGTGGAGCTAAGATTAGATCATCTAAATATGGTTTAATGAATGGGAAATAAATTTATCTTTTTAAAACTTCCATCAATTCATCTGATAATTAACTAGAATAGGTGATTTGGATGAAGCCATTAGTGTGTCATTTTTTATACTATTCGTCATTGAATTGAAGAAAATTAGAATCACAGATGAATTGAAGGAATTATTATTAGGGAATTGTAAATTTGTAAAGAGAGATATCTGATATGCATTTATGAAATTACTAAATTAAAAAGAATCCTGTATGTAGAAATGATTATTGGTATCATAAGCTTTAGTTGAAATATCGAAATAAAAGCATAAAGGTGAATAGCATTCTCATTTTGATATTATATCTATCTCAGAAATACTGAATTATAGTTCTCTTTATACTACTACTATTTATATATATATATATATATATATATGAATAATAATTTCATGCCTAGCTGGTAAATTGAACCTACATTTCGTAGGGTGTCGCAATAAGAACGAGGTTTGTCGTCTACATGTTGCGTTTGTATGCATTTTTCCACTATACTGCTCAATCAGATTGATTACCAAACATAGCATCAGTCTCCCAGATATATATCATGATTTCGAGGTTGTTGCCTCTCATCAGTATATCGTAGGGTGAAGAGCCATATTTGATAATCAATCCTTATTTGGAACTCATACTTGTATCAATCTTCGGTATAGAACTGTGGTAGAGGCAAGTATGAGCGATATATTAAGCATGTATAATGGTGGATAAGAACAATCGGCAAAGGTGAATAATTAATTAATTAAATGAGGAGCTATCCGTACCGGATGACCATATTAGAATATGAATAATAATTTCATGCCTAGCTGGTAGATTGAACCTATATTTCGTAGGGTGGTTTGATTATCAAATATGGCTCTTCACCCTACGATATACTGATGAGAGGCAACAACCTCGAAATCATGATATATATCTGGGAGACTGATGCTATGTTTGGTAATCAATCTGATTGAGCAGTATAGTGGAAAAATGCATACAAACGCAATATGTAGACGACAAACCTCGTTCTTATTGCGGCACCCTACGAAATGTAGGTTCAATTTACCAGCTAGGCATGAAATTATTATTCATATTCTAATATGGTCATCTGGTACGGATAGCTCCTCATTTAATTAATTAATTATATATATATATATATATATATATATATATATATATATATATATATATATATATGTATGTATGAATATTATTAAATTGAATTGCTAATAACGCGTCAATCCGTTTTTTTTTGACAATTTTTCCAATCGTCTAAATAACTTTTTTTGTCCAGACTATGAATAAATGAACCAATATTTTCCATATTTTATTGCAACGTTTCGATTACTTTATATAATCATTTTCAAGCTTAACTAATGTCTAAATGCTGTCTCTTACCAGAGATGCTCTTGTAGACAACACCTGCATCATTAAGAAAATTCAAGAATTCCAAAGGCTGCAAATCCACGAAGCGCTGGTCATTAGGAATTCCCGATCCGAGATAAATCTGCAATTTACAGGATCAACACGGGACCCTCTACCTACACGGTAACAATCCCGGAAATTACAACCTTAATTGAATCTTAATGGTCTCCTAATTATGTAACCACTATAAATATTCAATCGACAGCATTTAGACATTGGTTAAGCTTGAAAATGATGATATGAAGTAATCGAAACGTTGCAATAAAAATATGGAAAATATTGGTTCACTTATTCATAGTCTGGACACTGGACGAAAAAAGTTATTTAGACGATTGGAAAAATTGTCAAAAAAACGGATTGACGCGTTATTCGCAATTCAATTTAATAAGCGCTGTATAGAAGAGAAGCTGCTCTATATATATATATATATATATATATATATATATATATATATATATATATATATGGAAAAAGCGTATAATAGATAGGTTATTTTAATAATCTCTTCTTGGCATTAGGTACTTAACATTATTCTCAAAGTATAATGAAAATATTTATCTCTCTCTATCGAATTAATCCTTGAAAATACCAAAGCGAACATCTATTTTCAGCTTTATTTCTCTGGAGACTATTTCTTCAGTGCGTCCTTTTCAACCTTATTGCCATAACGGAATTGCGAATAGTTGTCACTCCCCTTCATGTCTTGGTACTTTCATATCAAGGACAAAATCGATCGAGACCTTTGCCTCCAGTCACCCCACAGCTTTTCAACTGCAATAAATATAAAACAGCACAACTTGAAGTAGGAATGTTTATCCTTTAAAATAATCATTTCTTGATTATACACATCCCGGGTCTCCCTTTGAAGTTGAAAACGAATATTTTTAATTTATTCATTATTATGAGAAAATCGTGGATCATTGAACTCCCGAAATTAAAATATTTTATGAGTTTCTACAGTAAAATACATATTTATATATATATATATATATATATATATATATATATATATATATATATATATATATGTAGATATATAAGAAGTATGTTATGCCATATAAGTATTAATGGCTTTTTGAGGAATTTTCCGAAATGTTTTATTGTCCACCATTTTAAAACTACTAGTACGATCATGCCCTTTAACCCATATATTGGTACGATCAATTTTTACTCTAAACTTGATTTCCATATATATTTTTCCAAAAATAATATTTGTTTTATATTTTTTTAATTAAATGGCTTAGTTTATCAATTAAAAAAGACTTGTTCATGCATTCGGAACGTTTTGATGTGTTTTTAATATTTTAACAAAAAACAAAATTTGCGTAAATTAAGGATTTTTTATGTTTTATCTTAACACTGAATCTGATGTTAGCTCAATTGCAGTTAAGAACTGAAAAGTGCAATAAATATCATCAGCTTATAAATAATCTGCTAGAAATGCGTTACCAGACGAGCTTTGTGTTAACCTAAACAATCTATTTACTCTATGTTTCGTCAAGGTTTTATTCGAACACATGTGAATTATGTGATCACATCGACTGCACACATAAAGTTATGCAACGCATGTTCAGTTTAAGTATTTTGTAAATAGGGCGAATTTTTGTTTCAAAAGATTAGATCAGCTGGGTTATAGTAGTATGAGCATAAGATATATAAGCCCCTCGAAGAGAATGGCTACATTGCACAAAAGCATATCACTGTCTTGGAACCCTGGGTATTTAGAGGTGCTGAGGATAGGTTGAAGAGTGTTGGTTATTACAGCAACCCCACATCCAGAACAAGGGTATACATAGCGGCAAAATGTATAGTCGTCACCCCAGTGCCAAGTCTATTTACAAAAGATTTGGCGGTCGTGGTCGTGATAGCGAACTCGGAGATCGGAAAACTCATCGCGTAAGCATACCTACCTGGAGATGGAGATTATGCAGATGAAAATCCCCTTTCTGAAGCTCGCAATCAAAGACACCACTTATATTTGTATGTGATGCTGATATGCTATGGGAACAATCACGGCTTTTAATAACACATCGAGAGAAGTGATTACCAGGGCGCTAAAAAGCACCTTTCCCCCCGGATCTTAGAGTGGATCGACTCATGCTTGGACGTCGAGTCTTGGAAGCATCGAAAGGTTTTCAAACAACCGGAAGAACAGCTGACTCGGGGTGGGTAAGTGGCAAAGACCTGGAGGTTCTCAGAGATCTCCCCCAAGAATTACTCCTATTTGTTGACTCTTGATACCAGAGGGCGGGCCTATCAGTCAACCTGGACAAAACGGGGATTATTGTCATAAAAAAATTAAATATAACAGGTTCAGTTTGGAAGAGATAAACTAGAAAACAAAAACTGCGTTAAGTCATGATAGACAACAGGATGTCCTGCAAAGGACAACTAGAACATGTCAAAAAGTTCACAGCATGCCTCTGGTAGATGAAAAGAGCCGTAGGCAAGAACTGGGAGTAATGGATTTTCAAGGTAATGCTAGAACCCGGACGCATCCCTATTTGCCTACGGACAAAATGCCCAACAGTTGTCTATTTATCAGGAAATACTGGATCAGCCTATCATCCATAAATGACTGGGCTCAAGGCAAGTGTGGTGTCCGTCTACAACCGGTCCAAAAGTGATGCTGGCCAGGAACTGGATTATATCAGTATCTCGGGAGTACAAGAACTATTCCCCCTCTCGGCCAATCAACACCATCTTCCAAGGGGAGCTGATGGCAATGTTACATTGCCCACCTGGTACTTGAGTCTGGGAGAGGCGCGAGAACATGCATATGGTCAGATAGTAAGAGCTTAATTCAAGGTTACATATCCAAAATTTGGCCGGACAATCTCCCGATCGACTCAGAACCCGATATCGGGCTCTCCGGCAGCCTGATTGAGCGTTCACTTGGGGCATTGGGCTTCTGAAGATCAAATTGGTGAATGATAATTTAAGGAGACCTGTAAACTAAGCAGACTCTTTGTCAATAATGCCAATGCAAAATTATTGGGGAACACAGATCTTAAAACAGAACTGGAGAAAGGCCAAAGCGCTGAAAAGTATTTTCAGTAGGCACGGCAACATTCACTACTCATTGTACAAATGGAAGCTTACCCCAAATGCTGATACCTGCTTCCGCAACCTGGAGGAGAAGACTGCTGCGTTTGTACTATGCTGGTACTCTGCTCTCAGTGAGAGGAGATATTCTTATTTTGACGCCAACATTCTCGAAGAATCGTCCTCGATACACGCAAAGGCTTCTATCGAGAAACATCTAGCGAGTTGTTCGTGGCAAAGGATATAGTGTAAATAATAAATATAAATTGTACATAGTAGTTGGTAGTGTATTAGTGAATATAGTGTAAATAATCTGTGATATTTTAATGTAAATTGAATTCTTATATATTCCCCGTTGCACTGGTGTATCAAACGGGGTATGAAGGTAATAGTGACTGAAAACATTGATCTATCGAAATGAACTGGGAAGACTACTAAGTTCGCGAGAAATTTTGTCGATCTTCACAGTTTTTCGGTAGTTACACTAAGAACTTTCCAAAATACTTATTCAAACGATAAGGACAAAGAAAAGGCTGCAAAAACGGTGCTTAACTCGGTGCTGTCTATGTCCTATTGGTGGAGTCATCCTTGTGTAATGAAACGAATGGTAAGTGAAATGCTTTCGGAACTGCTAAGGTTATAATTCATTATGTTAGCTGGAGAACGTAGTCAGCATTAGTTAACCGGCTGAAATTGAGCACTCTTCGACGGTGGAGTACCTGAGTTTCCATAGTCTAGAAGGGTGGATAAGACTCATGGAGATATGGTTACCAGCGATACGTAGTCTAGTGTCCTGAAGGATAGTACCGCAGATATTCCTCGCAATTGGTTGAGGAGACGAAAGGGTCATCTTGCCAACTTTTGATAACAGTATACAGCTTCAGAAGATCAAGTTGTGAACCTAAAGGGCCTAAGCGGACTGGTTACGGCCATATTTTGGACGTTCTCAAGAGCTACTAGGACCTTGTTACTGGAACGTTAGAAGTCTACGGCAGCATCTTGAAGAAGGTCTTTGAAGCTGGGACGGAATGACGGTATGAGTCTGGTGATGCTGATGCAAGCCTGGAAGTGGTGTTACATTGCCGGATGGCCTGGCAACTTGCTGGGTATTCTGACCAGTTTCCTGTAGGAGTCACTTAGAATTGCCTGTCGGATATCGGAGGACGTGGAGATGCTGACGGTTTAAGGGCAACTGTGTAGACTAGTGCGTCCTGGATTGGGATCTAGTGGTACAGATGTACCTAAGTCTGTAAGATGGTGACATTATGGGCGATGGGTGCTTGATCGGAGGTACGGACAAGATAGAAGCTGATATGGTCGTCGAATGGCAATATCAAAAGCTTTCCAACAATGTCGATCTGCTGAAAGACTTATTTGAAGCTTCGAAAGATGAATCATTGGTCATCAACTTATCGCGGAACCAGAAAGTTAGGGCGGCAAATATCAACTATCTCAGTCAGTGAGATCCAAAGAGTTGCAGGCGAACATTCGAGGGCGTGGTGCGCACGTGCTTATTTGAACGATGTGAACAGGATACTTGAAGAGATCGGCATCGATCTGAACTCGCTGGTGGTAAAGGCTACTTGGTCATGAAAATTTCAGTGCTTCGTGTTTTACAGTGGCTCATTCTGGGATTAGAGAGCATTTTGGACTTTGATGAAGCCTGGTGGTGGACGATCGGGATTAAGGAGGGGGTAGTGGAAACGAGTCTGGGATACAGAGTCGTTTACGATTCGTCAGAAAGTGAAGCATCTTGTGGACGTCAGTGAGGCCCAGGTGGCGTGCTGACTGCTATTGGTCCCCCATACACGACAAGGCCATATTTATACCGAGAAAACTCTAGTGAGCTCGTGCTATTGGTGGAGTGTTCACGGTGTCGGAATATCTTCCCTGGAAGCTTCTAGATGGAGAGAATTTCCTTCTCCTCGGTTCAAATAAAAAACATAGTAGTGTGGTGGTATAGTAGATATACCGTAAATATTATGTAATATTTTATTCAGTATTATATAAACAGTAATAAAGCCCCAGTCATTTCTGTATACCCATTACAGAACGAATAATATTCTTGCTTTTTTCACAAAATTTATACAAATCCAAAAGAGCCAACCACCATCCGTGCAGTTAACCAAATGAAATATTATGATACACATATCTAAAATAAACAGATACCTATATCGGCCTGTACCTGAACTTAGTATTGTTTCTAACATCTTTCTAGGGCTTTGCTGTGATGCAGAAGTCCTGCTCTCTTACCATCCGGCGTTGTTCGAGGCCTTATTCACTTGAATGCGAGCTTTCCTAATCAAATGTCTGTGGCTTGTTATTTCCACTCCCAAATAATCATCATCATTGCATCGTCCGGATAACATAATAGTTTCATTAAATCTTGTCCCATTCAGTATCCTCCTTTGGTTTCTTTCATACTTTGTTTAAACTATTTCCTCTGTAAATTCTTGTTGTGTTTCTTTATTGTTTTCGTTAAGTTTTGCTATTGCCTAAATATAATCTGCTGCTCCTCACTCATAGCAACTTTGTTATTTTTGTTGTAATGATATTAGTGGATAGCTTGCTAGTGCTATTTAATAGTAAAATCATTCTGTAACTTTCTGGATCATTCTTATTTCTATTTCTTTTTTGTATATTGGTATGGTGACGCTACATTGATTATCTTCCAGTTGAAATTATTTTTGAAACAGGGTACTTTTTCATTTTTGTTTCACCATATTTTAGTAATTCATTCAATATTTGGTCGGCTCCAGAGGCTTTCTTTGTCTTAAGTTGTTTTATTTCTTTGTGAATGTCTTCTTGTGCTATGTCGTATTCCTGTTCTAATCTTGATGTATTTCCACGGCCTCTTCTTTTTTGCTGTTTTATAGTTACGTCATAAGTGACTCCAAGTTCTCCGATGTGATTGTCTCTATTCGCACTTCTTCATTGACTGGTCTTTTCCAATTTCCATGTTTTTTTTGCGCGCCCTATAGTTCGTGTTCCATATCGCTTGAGAACGAGGCTTTCTTTGTCTTAAGTTGTTTTATTTCTTTGTGAATGTCTTCTTGTGCTATGTCGTATTCCTGTTCTAATCTTGATGTATTTCCACGGCCTCTTCTTTTTTGCTGTTTTATAGTTACGTCATAAGTGACTCCAAGTTCTCCGATGTGATTGTCTCTATTCGCACTTCTTCATTGACTGGTCTTTTCCAATTTCCATGTTTTTTTTGCGCGCCCTATAGTTCGTGTTCCATATCGCTTGAGAACGTTTGCTCTTTTATTGATGCATTAACTCTGTTCCTTTTCTTTTGTATTCGTTGTGTTGTTCCGCAGATCATTCTGATTTTTACTTGAGATAGGCTTCATTTTCTCCGATTTGCCAATTCCTTCACTTTTGTCTAGCGTGTTGTTTCTTTTCCCTTCCTTTTAAGTTTATTCGTCTGCTTCCCATTGCCTCTTTTGCGCTCTCAAGTGTACTCGATTTTATGTTTTCCCACATTTTGTCTACGTCTTCTTCGTTTGTTATTTTAATTTCATCTTATTTTCCCTCGAGTCTGTTGTTACATAATCGTTTTGTTAAGTTGCCTTTCTAGGATTCGATGTATAGAGTTGTTTTTTCTTTTGGAAAATCTGGTGAAAGTTACATTTTCTATCCCTAGAATGTTCAATGTCTAATATTTGCCTAGGGTGATTCCTCTGTTTGTGATTATATAGTCAATTGTTGAGTTTTGGTATCTTGTATTTCCGTAATTCCGTAGGTATATTAATGTTGAATAATGTTCATTGAATCCGTTCATTGATTATTTTTCAATTATGGAGTTGAAGTCCCCCATCAAAAATATTTTTAATTTCTGATGCAGTTCGTCAATAAGATGTTGCAGTTCTTGGTAGTCTGGCTCAGGCTTGAACATTTTTCACCAAGATATGCGGTGGCCAACTCTTGGAAATACCTGGTAACCTACCACGAGTAACAATGCCTAGTAAAGTCATTCCGATTCCGCGATAAATTATAGGTCCCATATGTTTATGAAATGGCGTGTTTCACAGATATATGCAAAGGATCGCCAACACTTTAGAGAGCGGGGCACTTGAAAAAGAAGTTCGTTGAAGAAAGTTATCCGCTCTTCTTCTCATGTACTTCACTTCCTCAACACAATCTTTAAATTTCTTGCTAAGCAATATTCCTACTCCAGCTTGTGCTCTTCATTTTCTATCCTTCCTACTGTAGAATAAAATGTATTTTTTGTATATTGAATTTCCGGTTCCTTTCTCTTCCAATTCAGATATTGCACATATTTACATCTTATGTAGGTATGTTTAATTTGTAAGTAGGTAAACATATTTGAATTTTGCTAGTGAAGTGTTTGTTTCGGAACTACTCGATTATTGTGGGACCCCTGATACGTCACTAGAGTAGGGACACTAGATATGACATTTTTAGCTGTCAAGTGTCAAAGTCTCATTATTATTCCAAAGTTCAGTCCCTTTTTCGAGTCATTAGGAACTTCGATCTATTCAATAGCTTGTAGGGTGCTATCCTCATCCACTAAATATCCTCCTTTATCCGGGCTTGGTACCAGCAACATGAACGCTGAGCTACTCAATTCACCCAACGATCATGCATCATGCAGGCGGATAATTTCTCCTAAAGATTACCCAAACCCAAGAGTGCTAACCACCATTGGAGCAAACAACCAAATTTTAGCCAAACTCGAGAGATAAAAGATAAAGATAAAGAAAAATAAAAAATAGGACCGACTTTATTAGTAGGGGAACTGTAAAATAAGAAAAAAAATCTAATGGTACTTGTAATTTTGTGCAGTTGTGGGAAGCTATAGGAAGGATGATAGTACCAACACTATTAGACTAATATTAAGAATCAGTGCATGTTTACATAAAACACGGGAATAAGCATACAAAATCTGATGTTGCCGTAGGAAGAACCGCTTAGCCCGAGTATGAGTACACATTTAGAAAACGTAATAGTTCATTTGAGCATAACTTTTTTCTTATCGCGATATAGCAGGTGGTTAATAGCTTTAAGCAAAATATTTTAGACAAGTTTAATTAAAATCGTTTCTGCCGTTTTCGCGCCAAGTTTCACAGCTACTGCTTAGCAACCACGGTGAGTAGGATTCCCAATCTGTGTTACCAGCGAGCGGTGACGATTACCCACAAAACAAAAAAGAAACCAACAAAATTGGTCCTGCCATTCTCAAAATAATCTTGGCCCATACAGACCGATAGACAGACAGACCAATGGAAGGGTAAAAGGTACTCACGGACCTCTGAAATATAAACATTTGTTGAAGTACAGACCGCGACAATTTTTCACGATTACAATACTTTCTTCACTAAGCTACAAGACCGATATTTTTGACTATGCTTGAAGTTGAAGTAATTGTCGTTCCGGAAAACGCAGTGACTGGAAACCATTTTCATGATCGGACTTCTGTGTATATAAAGATTCATCCACGTTTATCGCTTATGTTATATATATATATATATATATATATATATATATATATATATATATATATATATATGAAATGTATGAAAATATGAATGACGTCCAAGTCAACAGTAGAGAATAGGTAATACTATTACATTACACAGCTTTAATTTTGATGATACACGTTGTTATATATCTCGTTTCAACTTCTAACTCATAGGGCTACCCCGTTGTATTTTTGTTGTTTACTTCTCAGCAGTGTTTTGACTTCTTTGGACATATCCTCGAGTCATATGTTTATCTGATGAGTTCTAATGAGAACGAAATCGGCGATCATTTACTTCACGCAACTGTGATGTGTTCCTAATGAAATTAAAGCAAAATCATATTGCACCAATCAATGATGACGTAGTCCAATGCGGGATGGAGTATTAACTTACCGAGTAGTTGTTGTCATCTTTGGTAGGCACAGTAGTAGTATTATCTATTCTCTACTATTGACTTAGAAGTCATTCATATTTTCATAAAATTTTCTTACTTCTTGGAACTCATTTTGACTCATGATAGTAGTTATGTTTCTATAGACGTTTATGTCACTAATCCAAACATATATTTTGCAGCTACAATTATCGAGTAAGTTCGTAGACATATTTTAGAGCTTTACAAAATTGATTATTAAAATAAGTATAACATGTTTAACTCGTAATTATGTTTCTGCATTTCCATTAAAATACATTTACAATTGAAAATTTAAATTAGGTTACGAGCATTTGCCAGTTTATTGTCAACAGTGGAGCAAATAATAAGTTTAATATCAGAAGAGCAATCCTAATATTGTATTAACCATACGGCTACGTGACACATACATATAAAATACCTACTTAATATAATATGTTTACAGTGTTTCACTCGATGGTCGCAGTCATACTACTTAATTTGTAATTCAAAACAAGTGTATTTGGTAATTTATCAGGTTCAACAATAGTAGATATTGAAACTGCGTGACCTACTAAGATTTACAGATTATTTTTCTATACTGTTCTAGTTATTTTAATTATACCAGTATTTTTGCAAGTGCAATACAAATTATAATTTTGTTGGACAAAGACAATAAATGAAAATTTCACATTTCACCTCTGAAACTTTTCATACAATTGAGAGCTAAAATGGCTTAACTTCTTTTAGTTATTCAAAAACCAATGCAATTTTGTGAAGAATACCTACTCATATTAACTTTTACAACCTACAGAAAAGCTAGGAAGATTATTTTAGTTTCTGTATGTCTGACTGTCGATACAGGTAGGGAAGGGAAGTGAATTAAAAAGCTGGAAAGTTAGTCCATATCCGTTCCCCAGATAATCTTGGCACAGACAGACAGGCAGACCAACCGCTGAGAATATGGAATATTGAAAAGTAATCATCCGTAGAAAATCGGGCATCCATATTTTCACACGATTATGATACTTTCCTTACGCTACTATAAACCACGGCTTTGACGAGTTGTAAACTGGTGGGATTACTCCCGCGTGCACGCCAAACAAACGAGGATGGGCACTGTTCAAGCCACTCTTGTTCTTCTTAACGTTGCAGATGGAGAGATGCAACGGAATTATTTTACCTACACCCAGGATAGGTTTTGCCGTTTTTAAAAATAATTTAGGGAATTTTGAAATTAAAGCAATGTTCAAAAAAATGATAATACAATTGTTTTTAAGATCTATGAAAAAAATTGTTGGGTCCAATAGTTTATTTTTCTAATGATTTTTTTTATTTTTTTCAGGATGTGGCGTTCATCAATCCTGCCAATGTTGTATTCGTCTACATGTTAGTCCGAGATCTAGTGGAATCCGACATCGATTGTGAGCAAGACCTTCAAGCCGTAGTACTTACATGTCTCTACCTTTCATATTCCTACATGGGAAATGAAATTTCTTATCCACTCAAACCCTTCCTGGTTGAAGGATCTAGGGACAAGTTCTGGGATAGGTGTTTGGACATTGTTAACAAACTCTCATCGAATATGTTGAGAATTAACGCGGAACCAGGGTATTTTACTGAAATTTTTACCGAGCTTAAAGCTTGTGGGATTGGTAATATAGTTGCCAATAATATGGCCACAATGGCATGTCAAACTGTACCCGTCGTACCATGTAATACCGGTACCACACAGGTCGCTTGACGCAAAGAAGTGACCGTAGTGAAGTTAAGTCTGGCCGAAATGCCTACCGTACCCTGTGAGGTTTAGTTTGCCATATTTTTCTTATACTTACTTACATAGAAAGAATTACCGCATGGTCGAAAGGCGCAATGTTTTATTCAACTCGGTAATGTACACGAATAGGTAAGGAACACTTGATTGTTCCTACATTCCTCTTTTGTCAATGATTGTGAGCGTTTCTATGGAAAAACAAAGATTTCGATTAACTGAGATCCATCCCTCAGAGTAAGATACATCGAGATAGTTCTGGTTATGAGAAAACAAAATTGTTATGGTAATGTAGATTGTAGTTAACTTGAGTATTTGTTAGGGTTTTCACTGGCCTTCAAGCAATTGCCAAGATAGGAATGAATGCCTTTGTTAGTACCTATGTTTATGAAAGAAAACACGGTGAACAAACATTCTGTAGACATTTCGCCGGGCTCTTAATGTGTTCATGTTTATATTTTTAATGGCGACAACCTCATATGGAATGATATTTTAAATGTTATTAATATTATACAAGGTGTTTCAGAAAAATGTCAAAATTAAAATGATTTATCGGTAAATATATAATTTGCGGTTTTAATAATGAAGAAAATAGGACAATTAAGGCATATTATATTGAATAAACAATAATTGTTATTCCTCTTAGAATTTAAAATGTCAAAGATTTTTTTGGCTCACCCTGTATGATATTAAATTTATGCGTTGTATAAAAATGTAAATTTATTTCAATGCGGATTATATGTAAATTTTAGCTTAGTACAATTTTTAATAATTTCGCTATATATAACCAATTTCTATTCTTGGAAACAAGAAATTCCAGGAGAGCCAATCTCACCAATAAAAATTTTGTCTGTTAATGGTTCTTACAATATCCTACTATATATTTAGACCAGTCAACTTAAGCACATTTACATTAGTACTAAAACCACTGATTGCTCAGGAAAGTACAATAATAAAGACAAAATTGTTTTTGTAATAACAAAAAGTCATTTCCAAATTATATAGATTATTATCTCCACAGATAGGCTTCGACAGAACTCTCATTTTCTAACAGAAGCATGTTTAAAATTTCTCTGTCAATCCAGAAAATTATTTAATACTGAAAATTCTTTTTTTTTTTCTTAGATTAAAATATGGTCTGTCCACTCACACGACTTTCTTACTACTACCAGCAGCCAGCGTGAGCAGGATACCCATTCTATGTCACAGACGAGCGGTATCGATACTTTACAAAATAAAATCGGTCTATCCATTTCGGAGTTCATCTTTCAAAAAGCAACAGAGAGACAGACCAATGACTGAAAATATGTGTTTATATTTCGAGGACACTAAAACGCAAACATCTGTTGAAAAGTGGACACTCAAGACTTTATAAATTAAAATAGTTTCCTTACATATCTATATCTAAGTATCTACTTAGGTTAGCAGAACGAAAATGAAAATATTTATTTTCATTTTCATTCTGCTATATATATATATATATATATATATATATATATATATATATATATATATATATATATATATATATATATATACTAAATCATGAAACTAGCAAAGTTTTGCGCCTATGGAAAAAAATATATTCTACATAATTTTTAAATCATTTCAAAACTGCAACTTTAGTAGGTACCATATAACGTCCAAACTAAGCAGAATTGTACTAAAGTAGGTTTGCTTAGATCAGCTCATTCTGTAATTGATTTGTGTTTAAAAATTTGGTAAGGACCTATTACAGCAACATTTCATTATATCCTTGGTGTGTTATATTATGGCTTTTATAATTTTGCTGTGTTACAAAACCAATATAAAGCTATTGTGATTGTATTCACTTTTATCAGACATTCCTGGAATTTCTCTTGCATCCGTAAAATTTACTTTTGACTTTCGAGAATACCTACCGACCTCTAGTAGTGTTCGTAAATAGAAATATTAGTAATCCACTTTTTCCGAGATACACCATAATTTTAGGTATATACCAAAAAACCGAAACGAACACACAATCTCTATGAAAAATATAGATAGAAATATTTTTTGGATTTGAAATTTCTGTTTTAACTGTAGATATTAAAAAGTAAGTAGTTATCAAAAATTAAATTTACTCGGTCGGGGTACGTGCAATCTAAAAAACCAATAATTGGTGACCTAGCCATGAATATGGTATTTTTACCATAACATTATTGTTAGATAGTAAGCTAGGGCAAGTTTTTTGTGTTAATTCCAAAATTATTTTTTTTATTGCAAATTTGCAAAATTTAGTTAGCTCTCTTTTATTTGAATAACTTTTTTCTGTTATTGATATCCATCTCGATGAAAAAACTACTATAAATCGTCTAGATTGCGAAATAATTCATGTTCGAATGTCGACAGACAGGTTTCGTTAACGCGTAAGACATTATTTTGGTCTTTCGATTTCTGTTGATAATTTTGGTAGAAAGTTAGTGTAGCTTCACTTTCAACTTTCATTGACCAAATAAACTTAAACGTTAGCAATTAAGTGAAAATATTGTTTGTATTTCCAACAGCGAGTTGGTGCGATGATTTTACGATAGAAAATAATTCATAGAATGTAGTCTTTTTTTTCTAATGAAATCATTATCGTAGTACGAACCGATAATATTATAGAAAATAATATTAAATCAACTTTTCTTACAATAAAAAAATCCTTAGAAAGGAATGTTATGATGTAATAATCGATGTTTTTGTTGTAATTTTTGAATTATCTTCCAGGTTTGTTTTTCGAAATGAGAAAGGAACGCCGCTTTCAAAAGGAGAATTGAGTCTATAATGACTTATTATAATAATCTGCACAGTGGGTATACATTATAACGACAAAGTAACGTTCTCCAAATTCTCATAAGCTGTTATAAAATTGAATGTTAATTTCAGCTTGTCATAACTATTTTTGTAATGATATTGGTCAAATTAAATTTGAAGTCGTGATATTGGTGTGTGGTTCTTTTTAAGGACAATTTTATTGTTTCAAACATATTTTAAGGTTCGCTGTGAGTGATATATTTGTCAAGTGATTTTTTGAACAGTTATCGTAGGATAAATTAATATAGGTGATCTTTTGTCGTTTTATTTCAGTCAATGCTGCTTTCCTATAGAAAAAAGAAGAAATTATTTATCTCTGATTTCTGATAACTGAATGTTGATGAATTGAATACAAAAATAAATTATTTGAAGAGTTTGATTAAAATTAATAATCCATACTAATATTATAAATGTAGGTACCTATGTGTTTTTCAGCAAATGATCTGATCTTGATACTCTCTTAAACCTATCTTAATCCTAAAGAAAACCTACCTCAAAGCCTACTTTGACATCAAAGACACAAAGTATAGTGCGCATTTCGTAATGTAACCCTTAGAATACAATTTGATGAGAACTTGTTAGCAGACTGCAAGAATCCTAATAACTAATAAGATGGTCGTCAAAAACCTATCTCTTCTTCCGATGTGGTTTATTTCAAAGAGAAAAACTACTCATTAGATAGAAAAAAAACATCGTGGACCACCGCCGTCCTATTTGATGCAAAGTCTAGATTTTCTTATCAAAATCTAACCAAAAGTTACTTTAAACCTAATCTAGATGAAGCGTGTATTCCATTGAATTGACCAGTTCAAGTTTTTTGGTTCTATTTCGAAAGGAAAGTGTCATTTGATGTCATCCTAAATAGAGCATAACTATGTTCTACAATAGAATATAGAATGACATTGATTTTTTGCCCAATCCCAGATTGAATAGTTAAGTACTAGGTATGAGATATGTCATTGAAAATCTGCATAACAAGTGTCAGAGAGTAAAGAGTTAGAGTAATGAAGACCAAAATGATTTTATAATTAATAAAACTGAATTATCTAATAAAACACTAACAAAAAATTATAGTAGGTAGGTATTTCAAATATTCGTTGCGGTCAACGAAACCATTACTACATTTATTGCCGTTCCTACCATAAGTCAGATTAAATAAATTTACAAATATTTAAGAATTATGAATTACTAAGAGGAACTAAAAAATAAAATACACTTTGGAAAATATTCATTTTTAATTAAAATATTATCTGTTTTTAAGCACAACAAAACATTAAAAAAATACCATCCTGATAATCACAAACCATTCAAAATTTTCGTTAAACAAAAATAAGTACTTATAGATAGTACCTTCAGACTAGATAAATTTAATACCTATTGAATTCCAAATTTCACCATGATGAACAATCACTTTTATTATTGTGGTTTGTGTAAGTAGTTACCATAAAAAATCATTCCATGGTCTTTGATTTCTCTCATAACATATACCTACCACACCAAATAATGAAATCCCCAAATAATTATAATTTTGATTCCGTCAGCCAATGGAATGTTTGAGGTTTTCTATCAGCTGTAGGGCTTATGATAACATTTATTATTGTAGGGCCATCAGTGATCTTCAGAGCTTGATGTACTGCATTTTTTAATTCCGGAACTGTATTGACAAAGAAACCGGTCTTTCCGAACAGGCTCATCATATTGTCGTAACGAGTTATGCTTGAGAGGCAACCAGGAGGTGTACTGAAACACAATTTAATATTTAAAATAAAAACCATTCAATCGAATTATGTATAACTATACCAAAGATTAGAAACACTTTCTAATATTTGCCTATACAGTAGGTATATACAATGTGACATAAAATTATGATCTCGAAAATGATCATAGATACCTACTTAGTCGGTTAACTGGGGGAAAAGTTGAGCAATTTGATACCTAGTCTTCTATATCGTGTATAAGAATTCATTAGGTCTTTTAATTTTCTATTTTTTTTGCAATTTTTTCATGTTGAAAAGCTAGCCAAAAACAAGGTACAACTTTTCAGAGCAACTTTGTTAGCTCTACAAAGTGGCGTTTATAATACTATCATGTGATGTTTCGTTTTCTGGGAACCAACATCAACTGTATTCTTCTATAATAATAACGTATAAAATGCTTTGAATAAATGTAAATGTAAAAATGGACCGTAATAAAGGCACACTCTGTATTAGATATAGTTTTTCATTACCATATCAACCATTTAAAAATGCATTTTTGTGTATTTTAGCAGTAATCTTAAAAAATGTAATTAGGCTATGTTTAATGATAAATGAATTCATTCGATGTCAAAAGCTATACCTATTTGTTTTTTTTATTTACAGGTCTGGGTATTATTGAATACTTGCTTGATTTAACATGGAATTTCTTAGTTTTGAACTGATACAAACCATTTCGATATGTTGTGCTACATTTATAGCATTTGACAAACCATCTTTATTTTCTCATAGGCATACCTGTGGAATTTAGAAGGTCATTAAATATAGGTGTATTCAACTGAAATGCTAAAACCAGTTGACGTTGACTTTCTCTGTTTGAAAGAAGATAACATAATCTTTGTTACACTCATTATCTTATACAGGGTGTTTCATAATATATGCGCAGGACTTGAGGATGTGATAGCTCGTCCAAAAATATGAAATAAAGTTTATATTACCTTACCCTCTAAAATACACTATTTTCGAGATACAGGCTGTAGAAATTGAAAAAAAATCGTTTTTTGTGAATATCTCCGGAACCGTTCTAGTAGAGTGCACGGTCCCCGTGAAATCGTTTAAAAATGAATTGTATGGGGGCGTCGAGGTTACAATCTGAAATTTGGCACAATCGGCACTTATTACCTACTTTGCTTAAATCCAAAAGCTGGAAAAAATCGGACAGTGCAGAAGGACACAAGAAAAAAAATCGAAATAATCGCACCATTGTAAAGAACAAAAAGTTATTGATTTTTTTATATAAATACAATACAGATTTTTGTGGAAAAATGTTTTCTACACAAAAAGGTACTGTTGGTCGTCAGCTCTAAAGTCGACCGTTTTCGAGAAAAATCAACTTTTATGTTGAAAAAGGTCAATTTTAGCTTTTCTTACTTGTTCTAACGTTTACATAAATTTTGTTTGATTAATAAATACAAAAATTGTATTTCAAAAAATTTACCGTGTTTTTTCAACATAAAAGTTGATTTTTCACGAATTTGACGAAATCACGAGAACCAAAAAAGCTATTGATTTTCTGTGCACATTATATAGAAGTAAATCAATATGCTCAACTTTTTCCCCACCTAACCGAATTTGTACCCATTACCGTTTTCAAGATCCTAATGTTTTCGCAGTCTTACCTTAGACACATATTATATACCTCCTGTTAATGAAGTGGGTAAAAATTAATACATAATATTTTATAAAAGTTGATTCTGTCCCTCTTCTACTAGTATAGCGTTAAAAAAGTTATATGCCCAATAAAAACAAATAGCAGTGTTTAATGCTTTAAAATACAGCTCAGTTAAAACAGAGTTGAATCCTTTTTGTTAATAAAAAAGGAGCATTGAATATTCTTCCAAACTCATTATAGTAGATATTAGTAGTGGTAAATTAGATAATTTATAATTTAGAATCAAAGACCCAACTGCAATCGATGTAATAGTGAAAATTACTCACACTTTGGAAATTTCTTCTATTGGAACATCTTCACGTATTTCTTTGAATGCTTGTGGCTCCATACCAGTGTAAATTCCAGAATTATTGACGATCACAATAACGATGGGCAGCTTGTATCTTACCATAGTTTCTATTTCCATGCCGGAAAAACCAAATGCTGAATCGCCTTCGACACAAATTACTCTTTTATTAGGTTCATAGTGTCGGCAGTACATTGCTGCTGCAACAGCAAATCCAGGACCTACCTAGAAAAACAAAATGATCAAATTTTATGATTATCTTGCAGGATAACTTTAAACTTACTCCCATAGTGCCAAATGTACCAGCATCTAATCTGTGACGGGGTAATTCATTAAATAACATAGTTCTACCAATATCCATTGTATTGGCTCCTTCACTAACAATGATGCAATTTTCTGGAAGATTCTGGTACAAATTATGAAATACGGCATAATAATTCAAAGGAACTGATTCATCTGCAGACATAGCCTAAAATAAAGAATATAGAAAGTGTATATCTATTAATTTTAATCTATAACTTACTTGTACTGATGTTCTATTTTGACGGCATTTACCCTCCAATACTCTCCACCATTCACTGTTACTGCTGTATTTATAATTCCTTCTTTTCAATTCATCAACCAATTGTTCAACAGCTACCTTCAAATCACTTTGAATAGCAACTTCAGCTTTAATACTATTATGTAGTTCCTCAGCATTGATGTCAATCTGTATAACTTTTACATCTGGAGAAAATCTGTTTGGGCGCCCAAAATGGAGTATCCAGTTGAGCCGAGCTCCTAGTAAAAGGATGACATCTGCTTTTTGTAGAGCAGTTGATCTATAAAATATTTTATTTAATGACATATGTGGGATAATTTCCCAATTCATATTTTTGAAAATTATCACCATTAACATAAGACAACTATTATACAGTAGGTAAGCCTTTTAGGGTTACATAGCTTTTTTGTAACTAACTGTGTTTATAAATGGAGCATAGTTCTTACCTAGCTGATGCAACACATTTTGAATGTAAGTCGGATACTACGCCTTTTCCCATAGGTGTCGCTAAGAAGGGCAAATTTGCTACGTCAATCAGTTCAGTTACAGCTTTTTCCGCTCTAGAATAAGCAGCACCTTTGCCAACGATGATAAGAGGACGCTGAGCACTTTCCAGTACTGCAATGGCATTTCTTATTCCTTGAGGATTTGGAAATACGGTTGGGATTGGTGTGGGTCCGTATTGATTTGGTATAGAAGACTCAGGTACTCGACCTTCGAAAAAAATACATGAATATCAACAGGTAGTTCTTAGTGATAGTTAATGTAATACCTGCTAGAATGTTGGCTGGAAAATCTAAATACGCAGCTCCTGGTCGTCCATTTTTAGTCAACCGGACTGCTTTTTCCACATGTAGAGGGATTAGAGAGATACTAGGGGGTCTTGCTGAGTATTTACAATATGGTCTTGCTAATTCGACCTATACGAAATATGTCGGAAAATGATATAACAAAAAAAAGTACCAACTAATGTTACCTGGTTGCATTCCTGGAAACCACCAATACCTTCATGGTCTTGTGGAGCAGAGCCACCAATGACAAGAACTGGCCAGCAGTTGATTTGGGCATTAGCCAACCCTCCAAAAGTATGAAGTAATCCTGGGCCAGATACAACTAATACAGCACCTGGATTTCCTGTAAGATAACCAATGGCTTGTGCAGCATAACAGGCAGCTTGCTCATTTCGCATTCCTATGTAATGGATATCAGCCATTTGCATAGCCATACTGAGTTCAATGACTGGGTAGCCGATAATTCCAAAAACATATTCAATGCCCTGAAGATTTTAAATCAATATTTTTACTCAAGACTGTTTTATATTTTAATTGGTATATATATATATATGATATTTCTGAATATGAATTCAATTGATCGAGATGATTATATAACATAAGCCGTTTCTGGTAAATAACTAGATTACGCTACGGCGTCTAACTGTGCCGAAAACAACTACTGCGAGGGGAAACATCCCTTCCGCCATTGATTAGGGCAACTACAATTTTACATTGTCACAATATTGTATATTACCACTATAAATGTTCAATCAGATTGATTACCAAACAAAGCACCGCCACCCAGACAAATATCATGATTTCAAGGTTGTTGCCTATCTTCAGTTTACCGCAGAGCGTCGAGCCATGTCTGATAATTAATCCTTATTTTGAACTCATATTAGTATCAATCTTCAGCGTAGCGCAGACGGGGAGACCAATATGCAATTGAACACGTATAGTGGGTGGATATAAACACCGGGCAAGTGGAATAGTTAATTCATGATTATCCTGTACCAGTCATATTAGGTATGATATTTCTGAATATTCCTTCTAAATAGAATTTAAATAAAAGATGTCCAAGTATGGAGGCAACGATGTAATAACCATAGTCAAGTCTATAGTCAAGTCTATTACACGTTCTTGGTATTCACCCTGTATAGCTAATAGATATTATTGTTCCGTGAGCGTGCTCGATAGAATCCAAGCTAAAAAGGCAACACCGCACTGTAATATTGACTGATTCATTGTTAAGCTGTGTTTGGCATCACAGCATAAGAAAAAATACTACAATTGTGCATGCACCATGCACCATGCATTAAGCATTGTCATTATCCGGAGACTCCGGAGATTATATTTTCTAACTAGAACTAGTTCCCAATTCAAATGTCCGTAACATACGTATGTATATTTTATATTCAAAGTTATACAGACAAGTATCTCTTGAAATTATCTTGAATATAAAATGTGTTAATTAATAAGATAATAGTATAAAGTAATTACATACCTGTTTTTTTAGTGCTTGTGCAAGAACCGTATTGCCGTCTACTTCCTCCATTTTGAATGACTGGTTTTCTAATTATTGTCACTAAGCTAAGCCAGTATCAATGGACCGAGGTCACCTGTTCACAGTTCAAACGTGAACTATCATGAATATTTTTATCTTATTGATCGAAATTGTGATAATTTATACCTTTAGACGAGACACTTTAAATATATATGCGTGAAAGTGAAGTGATTTCTATTGGCTTATTCTTATTCGAATAAGTTATACTAGATAATTTATCAGAGTTATTATTATGCTAATCAAAGCTAATAATTTTTATAGAAACGTTTATTGAAACTTATCAATAATTTATAAAAATGTGATAAGATCTACTTTTATATGACTTCCCTACTAGAATTCGAAATGTTCTATAGAAAAAGCGCATGCGAATCAAGCAAGTTCACTATTTACTGATAAGCTCTGATTGTTGAGAAGGACTATATAGCCTCCAGTGATATGCATTTATAATGTCTGACAATATATTACAATTATATTGAAAATACTGATACTGATAACATTGCAAAAGGATAGCAGAAGGATTGACGATGTTTAAATTTAATTGATGCAATGATTAACAATCTGGACACTAATTAGCTCTATTGCTTCAATAGAAGGGTGATAAAAGTTATATCGGCAACAACATGCATTTAGGTGAATATATTATACATACACAGCGGATGAAGACTAGAGACAATATATATTGAATGGTGTGTAGCACGGTTTTAATCTCAATATTATTGACGTTAGGATTTTTTCGCGAGTTCCCGGTGATCTGCTGTCGGTAATAGAGCGGTTATACCCCCACCTTAAAATAAACTTGAAGGTAATTCTCGGTTATGTTTATCGCGAAAATGGCCCTGTTATCAAATTATCAATGAGGTTTAGTTTTTTGACAAATATTTTGTTTTGTAGTTTTGTTTACGTGTGGCATTGATTGATAAGTTTTAATTTCCACTCAGACTAAATAACAGATATAAAAAAGAGTATTCTTTCACCTTATCAGGATGAATGTTATTTAATTCAATTTCAATTATTTCTTCTTTCATTATGATCAACAAAATGATGCGAAAAAATAAATGAAATATGAATAATTTGAACCCAAAAATCATCAAATACAAAAAGATAGGCAGCCAAATTTAATTTTGTGACAGTTTTGGAACTTTTGACATCTATAACCGCCAGTTACCATGCTCAAGAGAACGGGAATATCAGTTCCCGTTTTATAAGATTAGTGACGTCAGAAAATATTCCCCTATTACCGTTTATGTCGCGGAAACGCACCGGGAAGTACAATTCGGTTGCCGCTAGTTCACCGGGAACTCGCGAAAAAATCCTGAGTGACGATCTTGCAATATTTATTGCACGCAAGGGGACTTTTATGCTCCCAGATTTCTTTCAATTCTCAAACGAAAATACCTAATTAGACTCCAATATACCTACTTTTATAACTCGAGAATTACCTACTCATGTGTATAGCTCCAAATCTTGTTGAATGGTTAGAAATAATCTACAAATGGCCTTTAAATAATAAAGTTTGAATTTTCATATCATTCAAATATCTTTTATTTGTCGGATTTGAAACAATTTATTATATTTCTTCAAGGCATTAAATTTATATTTATTTTTAAAAATTCGATCTCAACTCATATGGCACTGAACGTATTCTAGATTATTTTACTTTAGACCGTTAACTCAGAAAATTAAGTACCTAGTTAGTTGCGTTCGTTAAATTATATCACGCATTATTGAACAAAGAATACTCAAAGCTACTTTTCTCTTCCCTTCATATGTTAGGTAAATATTTATTTTATTTCTAATTGTATTATCGATAACAGAGAATATACTTATTGAACTCAAAATGTCAACTGATTAGGAGAGAGGAATAGAGGAAGGAGTAGAAACATTCTAATTGGATATTAAGGACATAATCCTAACTTGTCCCAAATGAACTATTTCTCTGGCATTCAAGTAGTCGTCAGAGATATCTTCTTTCGAGTACGCACCTCACGGTTTCTCATCTTATATGCTTGCTTCCGTTCAGCTTTATAATACTTGTTCTAATAAATTACCAGGATATTTTCACTGGAAATTGGATGAGAATGCAAATATAAAAAGGAATGTTTAACTTGAGTGTACATGCCTAAAACAAACTTGATAAAAATGAATCTTTAATCTTTGCCGCAACTAAACTAATGACCTAATCAATCCTGTTCTATTGCGCCAAACGCCTCTCAGAGCCCGCTATAGAAAAATCTTCATTTTAGAAAAATGAATCACATTTGAAAAAATCATAACCTCATTAAGTATCTTAGATGGCTTTAAGTGGCACTGCATATTTCGCATTCGTACTACACAATCAACCCGTGGCAGCCATTTGCCTGACAATGGTTTTATTCAAGTTAATTATTAGGAAACATCTACTGGATGTATTTTACTGTGATTGTCCGATATTATCGAATTAATGTCAAGATGCACCTGTGTATGTCAAATATCAAAATACATTAAATTAAATAAAGTAAATTTACGTTGACCAGCAGTTTATATTGATCGATGAGGATCATGAAAAAAATGCTCTAGTGGGTGGTGTAGTGGTAACGTACCCACTTGCATTTTCTTACAGCTGACCTAAGTTTGATTTTTGCCCGCGCATTTTATTTTCCAATAAATAAAATTCAAAAAATTCTATTCAATAAATATAGAGGAAAACTCCTTGACAGATGAAGCTCAATAGTGTTCAAACTTAATTTATGAATTGTGTTCGAATTCGCCTACCCTTTGCACTGCTTTGCACATAGTGAACAACAATACATTATTATTTACTGTACTTACTTCTTATTTTGATTGATAAACAGTTGCAGTCTATTACAAATTTTATTTTATTTTTTTAACTTTATTTTATTTTTGAAAAGCATAATTTGTGTAGAATTAGTCAAATATCAAATATATAACCCAACCTAGATCCCAATTAGATAATTAATTGAAAACTAGAGACAGAGTACCTACATGTTATTTTTTTTAAATTAATCTTCTGTGTAGAACACTCTTTTCAACAAATATTTCTGAAGTAACACTTTAAAAGACTGCATTGACTGAAAAGACTTTATGCTCGATAGCAACTTATTAAAGATTCTTTGCCCCATTACCACGGTATACAAACTATCACCCCTTGAGAATGGAACACAGAGATCATTGTAATGACGTTTATTTAATTTATTGTTTTAAAAACATTTAAATTACAGTACCTATATTTGCATCATTTTATATCTAAATCATTATAATATCACTCATAGAAAACTAATAAAGAATAACCAAGTCGTCATGGTTTATAACATATTCACTGGTAAATCATCGAACTCGTCGTGATAATATTGAAACAATAAACCATCTTTCATGGCATTCGTTAACATACACTCGTTTAACTTGAGATAGATACATTGAGCTTTGAACATCAAAATACTTCTCTACATCTTGATATATGAACCTTAAAGTCTGGAACTACATCACCCATATTATTAATTTTCTACTGCCTATGTACAATCTATTAGTCTATTAGAATTGCTCAAATGATATATTTCAATACAATGGGATGAGAAATATAACATCAAATTTTTTTATGATTTTGGAATGTCAAAGTTAGCATCAGTATTGGAGTTTGAGAAATACTCTTATCAGAATAGGCACTTTAAACCAGGTACGGAAATTCTTATTTTCAAAAGTCATGGGTAACAAGAGTTTCCTTATTTTTGAATTGAGACCTATTTGCCAACTACGTAGGTCCACGCGTTATCAGGCATTACACTTGATGAAATGGGAATGACAGGAGATAAGGTTGGAAGAAGAATTCAATTGTTTGCTTTTAACAATTTTGGAACACTCATTTAATTTTTCATACATACACATATACATCTTTGGTAAAATGCTAAGCTTGTTGAATTCTTGGTTTCATTTGAAAATTATAAGACGCTTATTGTAGCTGAAAAATCTGAAATTGGCAGGAAACAAACTGTCAATTTCTATTCACAGAATAATTTCTTGTCATTTATTAATTCCAAAATTGATTTCTTTCGATTTCATAGAAATTCGTTCTAATCTAATACAATAACTCAATCATTATTTTCGAAAACAAAATTTATGTGCACTCCAACATCCAAGTGCTTATAATTGAAATATTTCTGAATTCAGATTAATTTATAAAAACCCTGAGACGTAAATACTAGGATATGTGCATAGTGCATATACCTATGCATTTATTAGCAATACAAGTTCACCTGTCAGCTGATTAATTTGCACGTCAAAGTTTGAGTTAATACTTAGATTATTACCATAAGTATATTATGATCCAGTAATTACTTTATGTTTGTCAAAATAGTTGTTTAATTTTTCATACATAGTCATTCGAAAAAAAAAACTGTTGTGTTTTACGTGAACTTTGAAGCTAAAATCAAGATACAGCATATAAAATGGTAGCTTTAGGTCTCTGTTTAGATGTTCAACGCTCAAGTGTACAGAAATTCGTAATAAATTATTTTTTCTATGGAAAAGAGTTAACATTTTGGAAATTAATATTTTAAATCATAACTTTCGCCAGACGTTTGGTGACCGAATCATAGAAAGCATGAGATTTATTCCCTAAGATGAACGTGTTGTGCTTTTGGATTCCGTAGCATTACAAAAAATGATACAACAGTCAGTATTTTAAATCGTCATGTTCAGACCAAAAATCTGGTGTGTTCCCTCACATGACCTTTCTACCGCACTGAAACAAAGTTCAAAGAATATGAAAAAAAGTTGTTAGAAGTTACCGCGATATTGGTGACGAATAAGATCTCGATCATATTGTACCTATCAGCGATGATATAATTCAATAAGGTCGGAAGTATTTCCTCACCGAGTAGTTGTTTTCATCGTTGCTAGATAGGTACTAGCTGTTTTACCCGGCATAAGCAGTCTTGAGTATGGTAAAAAGACTATCTAAATTGAGCCATAGAGTTCAGAAATATATAATAGACAATATACTTCCAGGTACGGAACACACAACATAAACTCCTACTGGCACTGAAAGTACATTTACTTATGGTATGATAAACAGGAGTGCAAAATTTGGTTGGGATATCTCGAAAAGTGTAAGTGCCAATATGGCAAATACATACATACAGACGTTCAGTTTTATACAGGCTGTTTCAAATTCGACTCCCACCATTGGGATCCCGGAAATTATAGGGAATACGAAGATGATTAAATTGGGGCAAAGTAGCGCATTTATGTGCTCAACAATAGGCCGCTAAGAAAATCTGAAAATTTCGAGTAGTTCCGGAGATATCCTGAAAAAACCGAATTTTCGGAAAATCATTTTTTTTTCATGACTTTATTTCTTAATGAATTTCTAAATAACTAGCACATTTACATTGTCACTTTTTTCACTCTTTCCAATGCTGTTAATAGTTTTGTAACCTGACGTTTCCTCTATGTGTAACTATCATAAACTTTTTTATTCTTATGGAAGCTATAATGGCATTCCACAAAGTTGCCCTTGTTGTCCTAAAGATACGAGAAATTAAATAAATTACTTGTACAACGTAGTTGGCTTTGATTTTTCCAATCGTTGACAAGTAAATGACAGTCTGTGTTATTGTCAATTGCTGAGTCATTGAAAATGGAATGAAAATCCAATGAAGAAAAACGAAATATGATAAATCTTTATTACGAGAATGATAAAAACAGTGTGAATAAATACATTGGAAGTATATCTTAAGATGTATCCCGAGAGACGACAACCACAACCAAATTTGTCCAAATTAATGGTCAGAACTCGCGATGGGTTTAGCTCGTTTGAAAAACTTAAGATTAATTATTCCTGTATACTTATGATTTATTCTTTTTCTTCATCAATCCTGTCTTCAGTTTTTTTATCTGGGGTTTTTAAAGGAACCGTGCTCAGCTAAATTTGTATCCAATAAGTTGAACAAAGATCGCCATTCTGAACGACTCAGCAATAATACAGAATGTCATTTACGTGTCATCGATTGGAAAAATCAAAGCCAACTACTTTATAAAAGTAGTTTATTTAGGGCTATTGAAATTTGTGGAATACCAACATGGGCTCCCACAAGAAAAAAAAGTTCATGATAGTTACAAGTTACGAAACGTCAAGTTACAAAACTATTAACACCATTGGAAAGAGTGAAAAAGTGGCAATGTAAATGTGCTATTTATTTGGAAATTCATTCAGAAATAAAGCCAGGAAAAAAATATAATGATTTTCCGAAAATTCGTATTTTTTTCGGATATCTCCGAAACTACTCGAAATTTTAAATTTTTTTAAACAGTATATTGTTGAGCACATAAATGCGCAACTTTGTCCAAATTTAACCATCTTCGTATTCCCTATAGTTTCCGAGATCCCAATGGTGAGAGTCGAATTTGAAATAGCCTGTAGGTATATTTCAAGCTGTTACTCGCGACTTCGTTCGCACTACCTGCCAGTGAAAATACTGTCAGAATCAGTTTAGCCGTTACGGAGATCGGCCGGGACAAAGAGATAACAAAAATTATAAAAATAGTTTTTTTGATATTAGTGAAACAAATACTTCTGTATGCAATTAGTTAAAACCTGTTTTTTGAAATTACAAACATATATTTTATGTATTTGTATAGATTTTTTCTAAAATAAAAACAGCCTAAGGTATTCCTTAAATATTAGCTACCTGCCCGTGATCCTGTCGGAATTGGTTCAGTCGTTACGGAGATTAGACGGAACAAACAGACAGACAGACAAAAATTATAAAAATGGTTGTTTTGTTATTAGTGACATATAAACGCCCATATGGAATTTGTTAAGATCTTTTATTTTGATATTACAAAGAGGCACTTCGATTTTATTTATTGGTAGGTATAGATACATAATACCTATTAATATACTGTGCGACCAAAGTCATGGATTTGAGAATAGGTGTGTTTTTGTATCGAAATCTTTACATGATTTTAATTATATAGCTCACTTGGAATACTATACTTTTTGTTGGATACGCATCTAAGTAAAATATCACCTGAATAAAATCATTATTTTGACAATAATCAAAACAATGTTTGGATAGTTGACAAAAACGTGCTCCTATTTTTGTGTATAGTTTTGTTCTCCACTTTGGCGCTCATATTAATCAACGGATAGGCGTATTTGAATTGCCAAAAAGTTGACAAAACCAAATCGTACCTATATGGCAGTATATCCTATATTGAGAAACATGGGAATCAATAGATAGTAAAAAAATCATGAAATGAAGGATGGCAAATTTGTTTTATCCTAAGTAGTTTGAAATATTAGTTAGTTCAATGGCTCTATATATAAAAATATTTTTTTATTGTACTGATCACAGAAGTTATTATAAAAGTGGAAAGGTAACGCCCTAAGTTTAAATTACGATGTTCTATTGTGTTGCTGGTGGATCTTCTTTCTTCTCATTCCAAGATTGTCGTTGAACACTACCGAATAAAATGAAAATTGTACCGGTGATACAGTAGACACATCCACCTATTATGAAGTTCCAGGCCCATTCATTAACTCCATTCTGTTAAAGCAAATAACAATAGTAATATCAGTAATATCATTACCATCATATAAATATAGAAATCAGATCAAGAAAGATAAAATGCAAACAAGTTTCAATAAGATTTGTAGTCGGTATATGGGAAATAATTATGGAATACAAGATAATTCGAATGGTCGCCTTAGTTTTCCTGGCTAAAAAAAAGTATTTTTGACAGGAGCCAAGTGAAAATTTCTACTCGTTTTTCCGATAATAGAAGTAATGGTAAATTTTGATTTTGATTTTTATCCATGTTAGAATTTTTTGAAATCATTCTTAAAGCACTTAATAATATATAAGAGTGGAAGCGGCATAGGTATACTCTTTTTTTTAATAATACTTAATTTGTATCGATGTTTTTCTTCTTCAGCTTTTTTTGCTTGTGTTACTCAACTTTACCTATTTCCTTGAAAAATCACTCATATCAATAGGATGATTTATTTTTTATAGATGTTACAGGAATCTATAAATTATGAGTTCTGATTCTTAGCTATGAATGCTGCAATTCGGTGGCTCGAGAACTTGCATACCATGTCTCGCATGTTAAAATGCTTTTATACGAAACTCGATTCTCATCATGATATTTTTTAGAGAGTTTTTTGATAATTTGCTTCAATATATCTTCTAAATTTTGTTAATTTTCGAGTCATTGTTATTGACTTTTTTGTGAAGCTACATATGAAGTTAAAAATATTTCTTCGATTTATTGCAAAATGTTCAAAGAAAGCGGAATATTTTCAACCCGTCATTTTGATCCATAAGGAATTTTGCAATTTGTCTAAAATAATCAGACGTTCATATTATTGCTGTTTAGCAATAATATGAACTAGGTTTCTAGAAAGAATTTGTATCTTACAATTTGTAGAAGCAATCAGTAGGATAGCAATAAATCAATATAAAAGTATGAAAATACTGAGGCATAACTGTATTAAAAATGGCCATTTAACGAGTGAGATCTGTTTATTTTTTGTCAACTAGTTTCGATTTAGATAACTACATATCTTTATCAGGACTAGACACCTACTCAGATATAATAAATTTTCTTCAAAATTACTTGACAGATCACTTTTTGTTATTTTTTTGTATTTTCACGATACGCAACTAATTACATAGGTAACCGCAACCGCTAACTTCAAATCAGACATCTGATATATATGTTCAATATTTCTCTGTTCTCGCTCGGTTAACCCATTTGACCTCAAAAAGCCTTTAACCATTTAGGTACAACAATTGGCCACTTCCTTAAAAATTCGAAAAAGTTGCGTTTGTGATAAAAACATTTATTCCATCGTTGAGAAAAGCTAATAAGAAAATCATCATAATATCTAATATTCTTACCTATGTCCTCGTAATTTAATTGTGAATTATATTTTATTCACATAAAAAAATATTTACAAAACGCAAACGTATTAAGCGTAAAGATTTTAAGCCTAGAGATTTTCAATTGCTCTTTTTTTATGTTAGTTACTTGTACTTAATTTGATTTTTATATCATAAGAATTATCAGAGTGTATAGATAAACCACGACAAGCGTCAAGATTTCCTACAAGACGGTTCAGTCAGAGAATTATTAGTTCTTATTGAATCATTAGGTACAATTATTATCTATTCTATTTCTTCAGCTTCTTTATGTTCTGATCAAGGAGATAATATCATCATACTTACATTAGTTGCAGTCAGTGCACTCGTTACTGCTGGAGTTATGAAACCGGTAGTACCACCAGTGAAACTAATTATTCCAAAAATGGTACCGGCAAAGTTTGGCGCCAGATCTTGGGGATTTCGAAGATTGGTAAGTACAGCAGCTCCATTCACAGACATACTTAATGTAAGCATAATCACAACCGGTACCCAATTACAGCCAACAAATGAAATACCGATCAGAAGTATCCCTGGTATTATGTGTGCTGAGAAAAACAAAATTGATTAATAAAAGAGCCGTCCGTCGTATTGATAAGTTACTTACAAAATAATATAAAGAATTTCCTAATAAATTTATCGGTATAGCCTTTTCTCTTTATAAAGTCACCTACAACTCCGAATCCAAGACCTAGAAACAGTCTTGCCAAATGTGGTAAGGCACTCAGTCCACCTGAATTCCTCAAATTGAAACCGATCACCTCTGCCATAAATTTAGGTACGCCAGTCAATTGGAGATATAAACCCCAAAGATTACCAAAGTGAAGAATGGCCAACATCCAGAATGATAGAGATGAGAACATTTTCAAATAGGGTGGTACGACCTGCAAAGAAAACAATATTATTTTTTTGAAACCACATTTATATATCTGAAATAAATCCTTGTTGATAATGAAACAAACGTAACTATAAACTGAAATAAAACACTCAATTAGGATATTGACTTATTACTAACTACTTTTATTTTTAACCCCTAAGCTAATAGAAGGGTGTTTAACGTTGGTATCTGAGTGGATATCTGTGACAATGTCGCTCCCAAACGGAAAAACTAATTTCGATTTATCTACTTCTCTCTCTCTCTTAAAGGTGAATTAGTCTAGATTATCTTTAGCTTGATTTTCTTTGATTTTGAATTTTATGTTTGAAAGATGAGTTAATCAACAGTTTAATCAGTAAGGATTTGTTTGATTAAGACATCTGTCTGCCTGAGGCAAACTAGCTCCTAAACAGATGAATCGATTTTTATCTAGATTTTAGATTAAAGGGAGACTTGATTGAGAGTGTCCTAAGTTAATTTTTTTGGGAGGTTTTTTAATCTAATATATTATGTATACAGATATTAGTTAAACATAGAGGAATATTAAATAATTTTTAGAAGATAAATCAGATTATTTAACCAGTGCTGTCAGTATCTCAGTATCACAAACCAATTTTTCATTATGCAATACCATTCCAGAGAAGCCTTCTAAGCAATATTATTTGGTTGGTTTCTAGTTGCCGTGTCCGAGGAGGACTCCAGAGAGATTAGTAAGCATTCACAAGAACAAAGCTATTTTTACAAGTTTTACAATATTTTGCTGCTGATATATCGAAAAACAGATAGGTTTTCATTTAAAAAAGTTAAATATTTTCAAGTCCATGATCAGCCACTGATTAAATTAGTATGTACTGGGAAATAATCTTAAATTTGATTTGTCTTTCTTGCCTTTTTTACAAATTATTTCCCGAGTTACTGAGTGTGTTACTAACTTTAAGACGTCATGTTACCGTCTTTTGTATATAAGAAAAATTCATTTGACTTTCTGGTACTGAAAAATTATATATCATTAAGGTTTTCGAGTTCATTTTCAAAAAAATATAGTATTTGATTGATTATTCTGGTCAGTATTGCGAGATGCCATCAACTGACACCAAATACTCCTCCGTTCCAAAAAACACCTTCAGTTGATGACGTCTCTCTAAGCTGGTCATTATACACTATCTTTCTCAGAGTGTTCATGTTTTTAAGGAAATCCATTATAAAAACTAAACGATTATCCATTATTTTACCTTTTTCTTCGAAACTGATCCACCTTGAGATTCTTTGATGTAATTTTTCTCCTCCTCAGAAATCCACTTATGCTGATCTGGGCTGTCTGCGCAAACGAACCAAAATACAGCACAGAACACCAAATTCTGTATGCTAATCACATGGTATCCCCATGCCCAGTTCGAAGCTTGTGTAACGGCTCCAACAAGAGGCCATGTTATGCATGTACCAAGTGTATTACCCATAAGAGCTGACACGAACTTTCCTTTTTCAGTTGGTGGTGCCCAACGTGCAATGAGGCATTGCAAAGCTGGATAAACAAAGCCCTTAAATGGATAATTATCATTAATTATTTCAAAATTCTGTATTTATCTCCTTTTAGGATAATACTCACAGCACCGAATCCCAAAATGATTCTGCACCCTAGAACCAAACCCCAATGTACTGCAGCTGCATAGGCTGTCGCGGAATTGAGTATTGCACTAGCAATATGAACCCAGAATATGACATTTACTGGTCCCAGCCATTCTGCCACAGCGCCACCAGGAAGGGAACTGATTGTATAACCCCAAAAGTATGATCCAATTACAATACCTTGAACGTACGAGTTCCAATCATATCTTGGTCCAGTCTATAATCATACATCAGATGATATCAAGAAAATTTGTGAAAAAGAAAAAGCCTTAAATAAAGTTAATTATTTTAAGTATATGGTTTATGATTGTGAATACTCACATCTGTATTTGGTGGTCCAGTGTCGCTAGTATTTGTGAAGGTAACATTGGACGGCATAGCAGAGCCTGAGGTATCACTGAGACTCTCATTTCGCGATTTGAGAATACATTCTGGCGTTTCCTTTCCAGCTATGGGCTTAACCATAGCCACGATACTGACGGATATATTTACTCTAATGGTGTAGTTGATATAGGTTGTTAAAAACACCATGAGACCGATCCAAAAGCGGATCGGGATTTTTTCTGAAAAATAAATTTTCGGTAAGTTTAAATGATGTTTCAATCTTTTAAATAGCTACGTATAGAGTCAATATTTATAACAACTATCAATTTTTAAAACTATTGTTTTTTGTCGATCTTTTGATATATTTAACATTTATTGTATTTTTGATCTCAGTAACACATTTGCAGAAGTTTATTTATAAACATATATGAGGAACACAAAAATGAAGATTGAAAATATTAATTGCTTTCTGCTCCATTATATTTATAACTTCGGAGACTTTCAACTTGCTGGCGCTTCAGATATCTATCTACATAGTTCAGTTTCTTTCTATTAATAAATTGATGAATTTCTATCACGCAGTAGGTAAACAAATCTATACATATCCTTGAGAGCTCAATACTCTTTAATATGATATTTAAACCTTTTTCAAAATAACTGTATCTAGGATTTTTGTTTGTCTATCTGTCTGTCTATCTATCTGTAAAGATAGCCTTTTACATCAACCTAGGGATGCTTTACTTTCTTTAGTTTATTATGTAACTAGCAACTGCAAAGAGACTGCCGTGAGTTAGTTTTTTGTCAAATTTGAATTTTATATCACTACACTTGCGACTCAGACAAAATCGCATTGCTACATCTTTAGGACAGCCAGAGAGCTGTCTGTATTCAACTATTGTTACTGCGAATTAAAATACGTACTCTATTTCTCAGTGCATCATCTAATGAAATAGGTCCTATGTTTTAAAAAGTTATAAATATCACATTTTTGAGCGGTTCACTAATAATCAAAATCGTTGAGTGTCTTAAAGAGACCACGCAGATTGTCGATCGAACATTCCAAGTCCGACCTGATAAATTTCTTAAGATTATTCCTCTAGTTGATGTTTAATGAGCATAGTGGCTACAATTTAAAATTATTCTCATTTATACAGGGTGTTCCAGAAAATCGATAATCAAAGTTACCTTTTTTTAAACGGAATAGAATATGTTTACCTATACTTATTGAAAGATCTTAGAAAGCTAGGAAAAGTTTAAATTCTGAATTATCTGATTCTCAACAAACAAATCGTCACAAAATAATGGAAACTATGTCAATTCACGATTCCCTTATTGTTGATGTTGAGCCCAGACCCCTTGTCCATCTCCATTTTTGACCGACGAACCAAACGGAGGAAGTATAGATACAATTCGACTATTTGTCTGCTTTTTTATATGGATGTTCGCGCCTTTTAAATACTAAACGTGCACCGATTCTTATTTAATTTGATAGATGACTATTGAGAGATCGTTCCATTGAAAAAAAAATCTACTTTCAATAAAAACTTTCCACAAAGGGGGTGGAGAGCGCATTTTTTCGAAAACCAAAAATTTGAGGCGACAAAATTAAAGAAGAGACATTTAAATTGGACATTCTTCAAAAAAATTATAGGTTACAGCAATAGTAAAGTCAGAAATATAAGTGTCTTCGCTATGTGGTGGATTTTTTAAAAGTGAAAATATGAGACGGCCAAATTTAAGAAGAAAGTATATGTAGCAACATTTATATTGGACAATTTTCAAAAAAATGTACGGTTTCCGAGTTATAGCATTGGACAAGTTGGATTTTGAATGACTTAATGTAAGACCATCCCTCTTTTTAATGAGAAGAAGATTATTAAAATTGGTGTTGTTTTGAAATGCAGAACGCGTGAATAAATATATATGAATAAACATAGAAAAGGATTATATACCTCCCCGTTTTTATTAAGTTGATCAAAAATGCTATTTTTTGAAACAAAATTTGAATATAAAAACACCAACAACAAACAGATACAATAGCCCCTAATAAAGATTGTAAAATGTAATCAAATAGATGTACTCACTCATTTTGTGGCCATTTATAATTCACACTGATAAAAATTAGATACTCATAATAACAATGACATTAACTATGACATTTTCGCAATGTCAATCAATCAAGATTTTAGATTGGCATATATGGATAACATTACTATCTTCTAGCCACTACCTAGGTATATACTCGTACTATATACAGAGTAATGTATTGGAAAAGTTGATATTGTATTTATTGTTCCGGTAGACAACTTACATACCTAGGTATATTATATTTTAACTACTATTGTTCCTAATAATATAACTTCGTAGTTATATATCATAATAGTCAGCACTTTTAAAATTATAAATAATACCCATCCAGCACGCATATTCACTACAGGTCCTGTAGCTAAGGTAAAGCGCACAAACTTTGTGTTTCTGCAAACCTTTTTTATTATCTGTAACAAAATGTGTCAAAAAATCAAGAAGAAGCGGAACTGGACAATTAACCAAATTCGCAAGCATTTCAGTATTTCCTACCATAACTGTAGACAGATATAATTAATGTGCGTCTGTTAGTGTTACCACCTCCAAACTAAAAACTACGTTATTTGAAACAAAGATGGTAAACCCTCGGACCCATCATTTTTTATTTTGAGCAACTCATTTCAAGAGAACAAAAATTCTGACTCCGTTTCCATCCCCTCCACGTAACAATCAGCTCCCCTTTTCTGTTTTGTATTTTTGTTTTAGTTGAGTCTTTAAGTATGATAAATTTATAAGTTCTACTTTTCAAGACCTTTCAATGAAATATCGATATATATATATATATATATATATATATATATATATATATATATATATATACACGAACCCCTTAATATTAAAAAAAAATGGAAGGTCAGATGTCACCCTGGAGGTTGTGAAAGGTGAGGCAAAATTTCTCATGTCATATAATATGCCTGAAACGAAGCACTTAATATCCACACAGTTTGGTATTTTATCTTGTTGATGGTGTTTCATTTATGCACCGTGTACTTGGTACAGAAACATACTAGCTAATACAGTTATTTCCATGTTACTCAAACTAAAGATGAATACATAGATATAACATAAATATTTTTGGATTTCATTAGAAAATGACTCACTCTTATATTTTTGATAATGTTGTTTTTTTCACTGATCTATCACTCGACTTAACAGATAATTATGGAAGGAAATATAGTGGACAAACTCTTCCACTTGCTATCGACATCAAGATAACCGTATCGGAAAAGGTATTTGACCATCATAGGTCTGCTTCGTATTGAGTTTTGGTGAATGTACCATATTCAATTATGTTGTTCATTTCAATACTCAAATTTGAAATGTTGTTTCAAATTTTGATAAGTAAATACGATTAGTCATTGTATCGTCAGTAAAATATTGCCGAGTTTCATTTAGTTTGCAATATAAGGTAATAAGTTGCACAACAGAGACTTTAGACATCAATTGAGAAATGTCATAGGTAAGACGTATTCAAATAATGAAAATTTCAGTAATATGTATATGTAGGTACATTAATAGTTCTCAACGTACCAATGATATTGTAAGAATACACAAATGGATGAAGAAAATTCTTATTCTTGTTGTGGAACAGTGCCGAATAATATGACCTTACTATTCAAATGTTTTGTTAAAGAATATAGCTAACATGATCGTCAAGGCACAGAATAAATAACAACTTTTCTGTGGTCAAAGAAAACATAACGCGAATGTAAATTCACGTGATTATCTAACGTATTTGAGACAGTCACCATCAAATTAAAACTTTGGAGATTCTATTTTGATTTAAATAGTACACATCTCTCCAGAAAATATAAATTGTGATATATAGAAATATTAAAGAGGATATCAGAAGAATATATACTCAAAAATTATAGACACGATTAATCTTCATATTTTGAAATTAACATGAAATCTACAGGATGTACCCCAACATTTTATTTTTTAATGGAACACCCTGTATTTTAGATAGGAATTGAAACAATATATTAAATTTCACTATTATATTTTAAAAATACATAACAATTGTTTCGGAACACTGTACCTTTATCAGATGTCACATTTGATAAAGGTACAGTGTGCCGAAACAATTGTTATGTGTTTTTAAAATATAATAGTGGAAATTTAATATATTGTTTCAATCCCTATCTAATATGGATTTCCATCAAGTATCAGCCAATACAGTTATACTTTTTCCCGATACCAAAAAAATAATCTTATATAGGGTTGTACAGAGTAAGTATTTCAAAATATATGATCGATTTTATCAGAAAATGTTAATGATTTTCAACATCTGTACCTATATTGCTTAAATAATAAAACAAAGTCAAATTGTGCTTGGTTACCTTTTGATTAGTTATGTAACGTTTTACGGGGACATTTTAGTGTATTTGTTTTTAAATATTCCTTATGTCTAAAATTATTAGATTCAGAGATATTTGAAGATTTTTTGAAACTTCACCTAGGTGAAAATGAAAATAACAATTAATAAAAAAAATCAATGAGGTACAGGTATAACTAACCAAGATGATTTTTCAGTATCGATAACAGACCAAGACAGTATGATATCAACTGAATAACTGATGAAAAATTTAGAATGTTCTGTCACCATGAGAGGGAACATCCTGTACATTTATAGTTAATTTTAAGATATGAAAATTAACAATTCTTACAATGTTTCTATATTTTTTCTTGATATCCTCTCGCCCTGTATATACATATGTGTGTCTAAATAAAAATCACGTAGTATTCAAATAAATGTTTTTCTTTCACTAACATTTTGCTAAATACTATTTAATAAAATTGTGATAGCAGTGTAATATGTAGAATAGTTGTAGTTATAACTCAAGTAAAGGTTTAATAAGAAAAATAAATACGCCAGAGTGTTGAAAGTTTAGTGCACTTTAGTTTTCTTTTTTTAAATTGGAACCCGGGTATTTTTATGTCACACATTTTCTTATCACAACCCTATTGAAGTTCAAACGCTATAAAAGTTAAAATAACTTTCCATTTCCGGTAACTATGAATATGCAAGATTCCGGTATATGTATTGTGAAATCTCTGAATGTAAGTGAACGTTCAACTAATTTGACATATATATATATACCTATATATATATATATATATATATATATATATATATATATATATATATATATATATATAAAATAGATTTTTGTTGGGGAAGCAGTTATTTAATAAATAAAATTCTTTGGATTATGCCAAGCTTTCGAGAATGTTTATTCTCTTCGTCGGGGCAAAATAAAAATCGTTACAAATTTTTTTAACTACATAATAGATTATTAATTAAAGTACTTACATTCGTGAATTTACATAAAATTAACCACAAACAGGAAAGATGTCATAGTCAGCAATCAGAAATGTCATTAGTTATTTATAAATGTCATGGTAACAGCATATCTAGAGTTGAAAGTGTCTAGATTCAAGTTTTCTTAGAAAAGATCCATATAGGAGTTATCTTTGTGTTTGTAGCTCTTTTTTAACAAGTCACACATTAAACTTAAAAATATTGAGGCAGATATAAGTTTAGTAAAAAGAGAAAGTTATTATTCAATTATAAAAAAAATATTTACAACAGACTTAGAAACACATAATATAAATAAATATATACCCGTACACAGACTAGACTATCTGAATTCGTAGGTATTGCAGTATAAATTCAAGTTTATTATGTCAATAATATTATTTACTATTTTGTTAGGCATTCAGATTATTTGTTAATTATATATAATCATATTCTCTCACAATACGACATACATAACTTTAAAAAGCACCGAGATTTTATACGTTACCAAAAATACATAAGCCAACACTATCAATGAGACCTATTGTATCTTCAATTGATTCACCTAATAATAATTTAGCATCTTATATCACAGATATTCTAACGAAAGCTTATGATACCAATAATGATTTCTATATAAAGGATTCTTTTCAATTTAGTAATTTTATAAATGAATACCAGATTCCAAATCACTATGTAATTGTCAGTTTTGACGTAGTTTCCCTTTTTACAAATTTACCTTTCCCAGTTGTTTTAGATTGTCGAACCCGTAAATGGAATCATATTAAACAGTTTTGTTCATTAAATCTCGAAACTTTTGAATCAATTCTTCAATTTATTTTCGATTCTAATTTTTTGATTTTTAATGACCAATATTATAAACAAATATTTGGCACTCCCATGGATTCAACAATATCACCTATTCTTGTAAATTATGTTTTAGATGAATTAATACAAGTTTCAAAAACAAGTTTCATTTCCAATACCATTCATTAAAAGATATGTAGATGATTTAATCTTAGCTCTACCCACTAATAGAGTTGATGAAACATTGAATATTTTTAATGCCTATAACGAGCATCTTCAATTTACAGTTGAGAAAGAAAATGAACAATGTCTTCCTTTCTTAGATATGATGGTATGTAGCGATAACACCGGTTTATTAAGAACGAAATGGTATGGAAAACCTATATGTAGTAATAGATACATAAACTTCCATTCATATCATCCACAGAAAATAAAAATTAACTTAACTATGGCATTAAAAAACAGAGTGATCAAAACTTTCGCATCCTATATATAGAAATGAAATTTTATCAAAATTGAAAAAAATATTAATTGAGAATTCTTTTCCTATGAAATTGATTAATAAATTTTTAATGCAACCTCAAGTCAATATAGAAAACCCTGAAATAAATCATGAGAACTCTTTAAATGATAATAACAATAATGCCTCTACTACAAATATCCTCCCTATTTATAGATCTTTACCTTATATAGATGAGCTTACTAATTAGTTAGTTAATGTTTTTAGAGGGTATAATGTTATTATTGCAAGAAAAAATATTAAAACCGTATCTAATTTATTTTCCAAAATAAAGACACCTTTAGAAATGACAGAAATGTCTGGGGTAGTATATAAAATAAATTGCCTTGATTGTGAATTATCATATATTGGTCAAACTTCTAGAAGTATTTTAGGAAGAATAACATCCCATAAAAGTGATATAAGATGTAATAAGAAATATTGTGCCTTGGCTGAACATGCCATCAATAAAAAACATAGTATTGATTTTGATAATACTATTGCTCTTTGTTCTGAGAAAAATTATTTTAAACGTGGTTTCTTAGAAATGATAAATATTAAAAAACATAATAATACTATGAATAAACGTTCAGATATTAATGGACTTCTGGAGTTCTATTTATTCTTATATATTAAATCTCTATAATAATAAATTTAATAATTTTTCTCAAAATATTTCTCAAAATTGAAATATATGTGTGAATTTAATATGTACCTAGCTCTATATGTAGCTATAGGCTAATTATATTCTCATATCAATTAGTTATATTTGTCAATTTTTTTTTCTGTTTTAGTATATTATAATAGATGGGTATATATGCGTATACAGATTATACTGAAGAAGGATAAAAGTTTATAACAACAAATATTAAGAGTTTCGAGATCTCCAGATCAACTGATTGGTGAGAGATATTTAGTTGATTCAAAAGGATTTTCATTTCATGTTTAACCTATAGTGAGATATAATATGATGATTTTTTCCTTCCTTGTGTTTCGCCATTTGCTTTTTTGATATCACTATTTAAAATATATTAAATAACATGGAAAATGTTTAAAATATTCTTACATGTTGATTTGTGAGAGAATACGATGTGGATGCTTTTCAGGATATTTTATATTGTGTATCTATCGTATTGTGAGAGAATACGATAAAGATGATATATGTTAATATTTCTCTATTAGATATATCTTATTTTAATAAATTTCTCAGGTTAATTTGTGAGAGAGATTGAATTGTTTTTTTTTTTGTTTTTTTTATGTAATTGACGTATTCCATTATTTCATTTTAAAGTTATGTATGTCGTATTGTGAGAGAATATGATTATATATAATTAACAAATAATCTGAATGCCTAACAAAATAGTAAATAATATTATTGACATAATAAACTTGAATTTATACTGCAATACCTACGAATTCAGATAGTCTAGTCTGTGTACGGGTATATATTTATTTATATTATGTGTTTCTAAGTCTGTTGTAAATATTTTTTTTAATTGAATAATAACTTTTTCTTTTTACTAAACTTATATCTGCCTCAATATTTTTAAGTTTAATGTGTGACTTGTTAAAAAAGAGCTACAAACACAAAGATAACTCCTATATAGATCTTTTCTAAGAAAACTTGAATCTAGACACTTTCAACTCTAGATATGCTGTTACCATGACATTTATAAACAACTAATGACATTTCTGATTGCTGACTATGAAATCTTTCCTGTTTGTGGTTAATTTTATGTAAATTCACGAATGTAAGTACTTTAATTAATAATCTATTATGTAGTTAAAAAAAATTGTAACGATTTTTAGTTTGCCCCGACGAAGAGAATAAATATTCTCGAAAGCTTGGCATAATCCAAAGAATTTTATTTAGTAAATGACTGCATCCCCAACAAAAATCTATTTTATCAAATAATAAACCAGTCAAGAATTATATATATATATATATATATATATATATATATATATATATATATATATATATATATCTAACTAACAAAAACACTCAAAAATATCTAATAAATATGTTTTACAAATAACAGAACCGACTTTTATTAATCGGCGTTCTGAAAAATACAAAATAATTCAATTTTAGTGGTGCTGGTAATTTTGAAGTTGTGACAAAAGTTTCCTATCTACCTACAACTGCACAACTTCATAATTGTCGTCACAAATTTTCGATTTTCGGCAAAACTTTTTGGGGATAAAGACATGTTGAATTTCGATTTTTTTTTGGGACCAACTCTCAATAGTCCTCTTCCAAATGAAAAGGGAATCATGAAAATCGGAGCACATTTAGTACGTAAAAGGCGCGCACAATTATTAGAAAAATGTTTTTTTTAATTTCGTCAAATGAGATATAAATACACAGGGTTTCCAATCTAAAATAAGAAAAATAAAGTGCTTTAATGTTCGACAGTAAATTTTAAAACTATGTGAAGAATCGTACCAATCTAAAGTGGTTAACGACAATGTAGGTAGGCATTCTTCGATAAGTACCATGAATATGATTTTTTCACCGAAGTATCTACTATTTATATTTTTATTATAGTTTTTAGTAGGTATTCCTCAAGCGATTTCAATAATGTTTTAGGAAAATTTAAGCAATCATAAGAAACAACAAAATGTATTGCATGAAATAAAATAATAGTATTTCAACATGACTAATAATCCAAAATTATTAGCTGAAATCGGCCTATTGTAATGTTTGCAAAATATCAAACCTGAGGTAACATCTGAGTTATCATTGATGGGATGTGAGATGCAGGAACCTGTAAGAGTTGTGGATCATTTATAAGAACAATGCACTTCGTTGTGGATCATGTCTCTAATAATAATAGCCAGTCCCAAACAATGGCTTCATGCATCAACACATCCTGCATACAAACATTTGAGAAAACCATTATGACACTCAGCATTTCTGAATAATTACACTTTATTGACTTTATCTGTACGTTCTATCAGGTACAATTTTAAATCAAATTCTTAAGATATAGCATGTCGTATTTAGATTTGTGTTATGTTTTTACCGAAGTCATGCTATGTTTAAAAAAATATCAACCTAATTAAAATTAGGACCTAGGTATTTGTTAATCAATGCAAATAGGTAGTTTGTAGGTGAGAGCTTGCACAATAAAAACTAGAACTAACTTTATTAGTTGATGCACAGAAAAATTTAAAAAAATATTAATTATAAGGCAGTCTAAAGGTTGGCTGAACGTAGGTGATGATGTAGTTGAGAAAAAATCATGGCCTCATAAAGTCAAAGAAGCCTATAAGTTATTATTAAATAGAGAGTAGTTGAAGTTGTTGTGATAATTACTCTAATGTCAATTTAAAGGTCGTATACTACGAGAAGCCATTCATAATACCTAAGAAAGCAATGATTATTTTGATATAACTTTATTTGACTATTTACAGTTTTATTGATTAATTTAAAATTAAATCCAAAAATATAATACCAAATATATAACATGATGATAAAAAATTTAAGTTAGTGCGTGATAGCTGACATTAATTTACCCAATAACCAAAAATATCCATATAACCAAAAAATAATTCCCATATACCTAAAACTTTTAGTGGGGAGGAGTGTATTTTGAAAATAACATAATTATCTAAAGTTTAAGTGTGACAGTGACAGCTGATCAAAAAATATTCATACGCCCAGAAAAACAATTTCCGATGAAAAACTTTTGAAGGAGAGGAATCTTTTCTGAAAATAACATGATTACAAAATATAAATTTAATTCGTGTCAGCTAACAATAGCTTACCAAATTCCAAAAATATCCATATCCGCAAAAAACATTCCCAATGTAACACTTTTGGAAAAAACACACAACTCTTTCGCATACGCTCAGTAAGAACTGAACCATGCAAATACAATTTTTGATATGTTGTTTTGTGTAAGAATTTTCATTCATTTTCACCGAGTGAATCCATCGCTTTTCACACCCCTTAAAATTCATTCCATGAAATTACATTAGTAATATATAACTAATATATTATTTCACTTTAAAAAACTGTACCCAAATATATCTAGCTGTGATCTATTGTAGTAACCTTTTTTTTACTTATAAAATATGTATCTAATCCCTACCTAGAAAATTAAATAATCAATGACATTGACACCTTAACAGTGAATTGTGAGCTCTGATCCTAATGCATACCCTTTTTGAACGACGAACCCAAACGGAGGAGGAAGACAATTCGACTGTCTGCTTTTTTGGTTTGTGCTAGCGCTGTATATAGCACTCAGATTTTGATGATTTTTGATTCATTTGAAAGAGGAAACTTGAGAAATGGTCCAATATTCGTAAAAACTCAAATTCAAAATCTCCTTCTCTTATTCCCAAAGGGGGTAATTTTTTCTGAATCGGCAGAATTAAAAATAGGACAATATCCGGAAACGTTTAAATTGAGCATATTTGCAAAAGAGTTTTCGAGTTACAGCGATGTTAAAATCTTAAATATGTGTATTTTCGCTATGTAGAGGGGACCATTTCTTTGGAAACCTGAAAATCTGTGGCAACTACATGAAAGAACAGATTATTTGTAGCAACATTTATGATGAACATTTTTCTTTAGAATTATGGTTTTCGTTTTAGTGCAGTGGTGAAATGGTAAAATCTAAAAATAATCTCTAAATAGTAACAAGTACAAGCAAAGAATATACATGGGTAGGTAATAGGATAAGTACTATCTTCTTTGGTATTAGTGAACGTTCAACGATTTTTGTGACTTATTTTACACTCAAAAGTGTGAAATAAATATTTTTTACAAAAAATTAGACCGACGTTATTAGTTTGTGAATTGAAAAATACGAAATACTATTAATTCTATTGGTGTTGGTACTTGTGAACTTGATGCCAAAAGTTATCACTCTAACTGCAACTGGACAACTTCAAAAGTACTCCAATAGAATTAGTATTATTTCGTATTTTTCAGTGCACCAACTAATAACGTCGGTCAATTTTTTGTAAAAATATTTATTATATAATGAGAAAGAATAAACTATAGAGTAATACGAGGAGAAATATAATCTATAAAAGTAAAAGTATATTTAACCTTAAAATATTGGATTTAGGTTTAGTGCACACATAAGAGACTAATATTAGAATGAGGCGCATATTATAATAAAAAGTTGAAGTAATTATTGTACACACATTGGAAGAGATCCCCTTAAAACTTGAGTAAATAAATAAGAAATAGAATCTAATTCCGGCTATTCCCGAATTCTTAGGCATTGACTCAAAATTCTTCATTACACTTTTCTAATCTAATTTCTCCGTAATCTCTAACCACTTACCGCGACCACAAAGATAGTCTACAAAACTGCTGGAAGACGTGGCATTTTTATTTTTTTTCTTGTTTATCAGATCGTCGACTTCCAATTGCTCATTTTTTTTCATCTTTAATCATTTACAAATAAAATCACATAAACCCAAGTATTTTTTTCACAAAACCTTCACCATATGCTTTGTTAGCATAGTCGTGTATTCAAAAACTCACACACACAGAACTATTTCCGACACATCAACACAAAAAACATCAATATGGTGGGTATAAAAAAAATAAGACTTGATAAAACTATACTCGATTTCGTTTTTGCGAAACGTTCTAATGCGTATTAATAGAATATACATATAGTGAAGGTGATGAATATTTAAAATCGAACTTAGTGTTATAGTGATAGTGATGCTATTGGAAGTTGATAATTAAAGGTCATTTTAATTGACGTTGTCTATAACAATAATTATAACCTTATGCAATGTACACGTTTTAATTGTTTCAAAGTTCTAACTTTCAGAAAAAATGGGAGATGGCTAATTGAAATAAAAATATTTCGGGTGTAGAAAAACTATCTTCATTGTGTTGTGGAACTTGAAATCATAGCATAATTTAATACTGATATAATCATTTGATAATACTACACAGCTTGTCAGAAAAATTCCAACAAAAAATGAGATTAAACTATTGAAGATGTCTGCCTTTACTAAGAAAATATTGTACAAAATCTGTTTTAATTCTTATAAATCAAATGGTAAAAATTACTTGTTATTTGACCAGCTTCACGTAAGATGACGAATGTATACAATTATTCAACTGTACCTATGCTTTTTAGTATGTTTAGATGAACGCGCGTTTGGCATAGAAGCGTGCTCCGATCTTGATTCTTTTGATTGCCATTTAAAAGAGGGGTGATGAGAAATAGTCCCTTTGAAAATTCTAATTTATGATTTTCTGTCCAAAGGAGATGGAGATGACATTTTTTATTTGAGACGGCAGAAATCAAGAGACATTTCCGGAAGCATTTGAATAAAACATTTTTCAAAAACTAATGGTTTCACAAACATTTCTTATTGATATATTTGATTCCTTGTGAATTCGAAGTCTTTTATTTATATTCAGTCTCTGAATCTTAAATGCACCGTTATCTCTGACTACAGAAAATATACAATATCAAATTCTACAGAAAATGAGGACTAATTTTGATGGATAATTCATTTATAGGAATAGTAAATAAATAACGTTATTATAATTATTTATAAGACTTATATGGTTGCGAACTAAATGAATAATAACCGTCGATTTCATTATAAAATGCTTATATTTTTCTGGAAGTCCCTTTTAGATTAGAGTCTTGAGTAATTAAATTTGATTTTGAAGTTGGCAAAAAAATATAGTGATCTAACATTTTTATAGCATGTTTTGAATTCAGATTCTATAGAATATTATAAACTAAAATAAAATTAGAATTAGAACTACTACAAAAGAGTGTAGGTAATACATAAATATGATAAAGGCTGTGTCATTTTTACTTTCCTACGCTACTATAGTAGCTGTATAAGGAAAGTATTGTAAACGTCTGAAATTTTCGGTATCGAGATTTTTACAAATGTTGACGTTTCAGAGTTTTTTAAGTCTAATAAACATATTTTCAGCCATTGGTATGTCTGTCTGCCTGTCCGTCTGTATGTCTGTCAGTGACAGCATTATCTCGGGAACAGATCTGTGTATTTTGTTGCTTTCTTTTTTATTATGTTTGTTACCAATATCACTCTCGGGTGGCACTGAATGAGAATCCTGTATACACTGGGTGTTGAGCTATAGCCAAAAAACGTGATTTGCTCAAGACTAGCGAAAACGGCTCTAAGGATTTTGATTAAATTTGCCCAAAGTATTCTTCTGAGAGCCATCTACCAACCACATATAGCGCCATCTATGAGAAAAAGCACAAAAAAAGTTATACTTGAATAAATTTCCGTATTTTCCACATGTTTCTTCAGATTCTGGCTAAACGTTTCATTTTACGAAAAAATGTTACATGGCCATTGTTGTTTGTCTTGACATGCTGAAAAAAAATGAGTGATAGCACGATTTGACCAGAGGATTTTTACTTTACTACCGCTATTATCGTCGCTATGTAATGTATGTATGTAATAGTGTAAAATTTTTCATTCGGTGAAATTTGCCTGCGAGCGGTAGGAAAGTCGTGTGAGTGGACACACCAGATTTTTAATTTATGTTTTTTTGTAAATAATGAAACTGTGAAAGTTCCAATCACATATATTTTATTAAATACATTTTTATCAATTGAAGCATAATACCTACATTCTTAGGGCACTTTTATTACTAAATAACTATAACATGTTTTCTTTTGTGACCGCCATTATGTAATAACCGAAAATGTTATGTATTAAGTGAAATTTGAAGGTAATGCCATAAGTACATCACAAAGTGATAGGATGTAATTTTAAAACGAGACACGATAGAATTTTTCGGAATGCATAGACGAACTCTTCCTAAAAATTGTCTCAAATATGTATTATTTTCAATAACATACTTTAAATATGTATTTTATAGTTTCTAAAAGGAAAGAGATTTCTCACATTTTATTTTTAAATTTTCAAAAAACGTTGAAACTAAAAATTGTGTATGTAATAGTAATAAACTTACCATTCGATGAAAATTCCAAATATAAAAAGAAATTAGCGTTTTTCATTTCATAGGGACAGATTGCTATTTCTTAAACGGTAAGAGTTAGAAAGATAAAGATTGGCAAACTGGAATTTTTTATGAAAAAAGTGGAAGTTGTCGATTTTATTTTCATTTATTTTCTCATTGATTAATCAGAGAGGAAACTTGAAATTTTGCATATGTGATTGTTAGAAATATTTTATTTTGAAGACATGCCATACAACATTTGTTTTTATGGGCGCCATATTCGTTTTTGAAGCCATTGAATGAAACTAAATATTCCTTTCACAGCTATGTATAATTTACCTAATTATTGACATCTGAAGCCAAAAAACAGAAAATATTTTAATCGCCATGACTACAGTATCAATAGCTACTTCTTCGACGTTTATTTCTTCATTCATTATGAAGTTTGGATTTTTGTTGATAATTTAAATCACAAAATCTCAGGTCACTGTAGAATACTTGTGAGTTGCACAAAAATCAAACCATTTAGTATTTCGTAAGGTTAAGATAGTTATTCAAATTTTCCTCGATATGAGCATTAACTACTTATCTGTTGCAAAAAACTATTTGTTTTAAATTTCTTTGGAATCTCCTACTATTTATAACTCATTTTCATCTTTTCTCTAATAATTATTATGCATCATGGTTGGATCCCATTTGTAAAATGAAAGTAATCTTCGGAAACTCCAACATGAAATTTGTGAGCAATTCTAAATTTGTAATCATTGTATTTGTGTTTTTATGATTTTTTTAGACACTAAAGGATAATTAATCAATAATATTTAAAAGAATATTTACAAGGAAATTTGTGTCTATGAAAATATATTAGGTACAATCATATTAAAGCATAATTGCAATTTAACGTCATTCATGAAAAATCTGTAGGTAAATAAAAAGCAAACATACAACCAAATTGTATCCCTCCTCTTTTTTTTGAAGTGGGACAAAAAGATTTGTTTTGCTTGGCAATATAATTCAAATTCAGAAAAATAATAATTTTATTTTCAAATCATCAAACAAATGACCCTTCAATGATTTTAAATTCCAGTTATCATTTATTCTATTCTATATTATTATGTTAAGGTAAAAAAAACCTACATGCCTATTTTTTATTTAGAATTCAGTGCATAATTTTGAATCTCGAATTTTGTAGGTACAGGTGGCCAAATAAGCGTGCAAAGTACTGGAAACTACGCATATTTTGGTAAAAATTCAATGACTAATCTAGCCAAGAGAAAATGCTGGTTATTTTCAGATTTCTAGGATGGCATCTAGAGGGCGTTATCAGTATCTTGAAATATAAAAAGTTGTGTTTCTTATTCAATTGATTCGCGGCGTATTTATAATCCTAGAATACACATTATATTGTAGCCTATAAGCAATATATCATGGAACGATATCAAAATTTAAATAATATTTTTTTATGTCTATGCAGTGATAATAATTTGAGACTTTTCCCATTTGCTTATATAGACTCGACATAAATTTTAGGTATGGAAATATGGATAGTTGATATTATTTTTTTATATAAAACGATCAAAGTGTGCTATCTCAATATAGAAAAAAAATTTCGTATGTCTTTACTTAAATCATCTGAAATTGCATAATACTGGAACATGACTAGTCACTTTTTGAAAATGAAATATTTTATTTATCAACATAGAAAGAAATACACAAACCTGACCTAGTGTAATGATCATAACAAATATATAAAATGTTTATATGTTCATCCAAATACTTTTGAACTTCACTGTGTAGACCTTATCATTATGGACTTAATTTTTGTTATGAACGCACCTGAAAAGATATAAATTGCTGTTTATATAAGCAAAGCTTATCTAAGTATTCTATAACTTACGTGGGTTTTAAATGAATTCGTATATTTGAATAATTTTCACCTAATTTTCCACCTAAGGTTTAAACTGAAGCAGATAGGTTATATAGAGTTAGCTTGGATTGAATTTAATGCATCTTCCGACCATGAAGAACAATATTATAGAGCATTATCATATGGCATGGATCTGTCAATAAACACATTTATTTAGAGAAGTTATTTCTTTTGCATGATGAATTTTAATGAAATAATTTTCATAACTAGCACTGACACCCTAAGTAATCTATCTAATTTGTAAAAGTCTACTTTGAATGACTTTTGATCGCTCAATATTAATGCATAATAAAAATGAGAGGAGTTTAAATTTTTAATTAATAATTTATTTTTATTTTTACTTAATGGACACCTTGCTATTAAATAGCAAAAAAGGCGTGCCATACTTTCTAGATAAAATCCATATTCTTGCTCTGCTTTATGACTTTAATTGTAGATATTTTATACATAGTTGTGAGGGGAATTTTTAACTTCATTTAATGTCATCAGAAACATATATGGCGGCCGTATGAAAATCAAAATTTGTAAGTATGGCATATATTTGAAATTAAAAAACGATCAAATAGTTCTAACAATGTCATCATCTTTGTCTTCGTGCATTACTTGCATATTCAAAAGTTTACCTAACTGTATTCTCCAAATATTGAATGAGCAAAAAAAAACAAAATCATTGATATTGAAGATATTTCAGGATCGGTTGAAATTTTTCCTATTTGCTGATCGGATTATTCATGAGGTCCAAATTACACAACTTCTCTCTAATTTAATCATCGTTCTAACTTTTACATTTCAAGAAATAGCAGTACCTACTGTCCCTATGAAATCGTATAATTGCTGGATCATCCTGTGTATATGCATTTTTTTTTTCGAAATGCACATGAAATATAAAAAAATTAGTCCAAACGTTTTTCTTCAAAATTATGACTTAGTTTTTTATCGAGTTTATTCCATTCATTTGTCATTAATTTAATAAACAAGTATTCGACTACGTATCTACTTGTAGTTATTGAATGTGAAGATCATATTACATAATTCTTAGTAGCTTTATAACCTTTGTCTTTCTTGTTATCATTATATATACTATACCATATATATTTTCTGGCTCGATACGTTTGGAAAGAACAATATCTTCAGAGAAATATGATAAAAACTCCTTGTACTTGTACCTTCTTCTCATATGTTAAATATTCAAATAATAATAAAAAATAACAACAGTAATGCGTTCAGAACAGTATTCAAATTATCCAATAACAAATTCGTTATATTTCCTACAGAGATTTGAATTATTCGAATTAGGTCAGCTTATCTACCATGGAGATAATTTATGATGCGCCTCTATGGTTAACAATGCGTAGTTGATATTTATTAATATTTACTAGAATACACAATTTATAGATCATTAAATTATACATGTATGATTTGTTTTTTTGAATCAAAATCAACAATATCTATTTCAAAATTTCTAATGCAGTACGTGAGCATTTTAATTGAATTTCAGAGCGGTATTTTAATATGTGCCAACAACCATCAATAAATTATCATGTGCCTGCTATTAGTTACTAGATCTAAATCTTTTTAGAGGAATGGTCCAGCAATCAAAAGGTTCTCGACAGCATCCCTAAGCAGTATATTCGATTGTAATGATTGTATTTTTATCAAATCAAATTAAAAATTGAAAATGGAATAAATAATTATTTCAACCAAACTTTTGCATTGAAATTTTACAAAATGGTTTTATAATTGGGATTCTATGAACTCATAAATTTGTTACCATTATATAATAATACAAAATTAATTGTACACAAATGAAAGGTAATTGTGATTTTGTAGTCTATTGGAATTATTGGTGATAATTTTTTTCTGGAAAACTACAAGAGACTTGACTTTTAGTGCATCATCTAATGTCGAAATTGTCCTAGAGAAAATTGCTTATATTGCGTAAATTAATGTTAAATTATACGGTATTTAAGATTTCAAGATTCTAATTGATTCCAATTTGATTCATACATTGAAGACCCCTTTCTCAAAAATAACCCATTCCCATGCATTAAAAAAAAAGTGAACAATCGATGTAATTGTGAGGTTATGTACTTTCAAAACAATCTTTAACTCTATTTAAAACCTTTAAAATAAATACATAATATACTTAGGTAACAATGTATAATACTTACTTTTACCGCAGATGTAATCCCCACATGTTGTGATTTGGTTCCTTTTCGCCAATAATTCTTCACCTTCAAATTGCTCAACTTTACTCATGTTTATAATTTATAAAAATAGAATATTTAATTACTTATTAGATTAGTAAGTGTAAATATATATTTATGAAAATATAAAAATCAATGAGATAACGACTGAACAGTATCTACTATTCGAACCATGTTGCCTTTTAAATTCGAGTTTCTTGCATAACATTAAGAACTATGTAACGGAAACTAACAAACAGCCAGATATGGGATGATCTCCCTTTACCGAAGGAAGAAGAGACGCAAAGGGAAACACTAGCACACACGCCCGACGCTGACGTACTGTGAGCTGAACAGAACAGAATACAGAATAAAATGAATGAATATGAATGCGATATGCAGTTATAATGCAGGCTTCAGACTGAATTGAAGTTAGTCCACATACAACATATTCATATACAAAGACACAGATAAAAGGCGTCCCGTATTATATCAAAGCGATGAGAAAGATATTCTTCGTTTAAATGAATTCACTCGTTGGACTTATCACTCAGTTGGATATGGGGTGATAACGTCAACCAGTAAATAAATATTATGTTTATGGTGTTATTATTTCACGACAAGCGGTTTATTTAATGTAGAGGAAATTATTTGTTCTATTGATATAAACTTCTTATCTTGCTAGAATGATTAATCCTGAAAATGTAATGCCTATATTATGCGTATAACCTATGTAATACTTAGGTAAGTGCTGCAAGCTGTAACCGTTTGTACTTATCTTGGAACTAGTAGTAATAGAAATTGTCAATACCTACCTTTTATTACTCCAGCAAAATCACTAGCTTTAGTACGATAATTTCAAACGTATTTTGTAGTTAAGTCTGTACTTCTTCTTGATCTTAATGTTCCAAAGACTCTCATATCTTTTAATTTTTCAGTCTTTCTTCATTATTGTGAATGCCGAGGTATGAAAAAACTGTGATTTAGCCAAAACCCTATGTAGATCATCAGTTCACTGAGATGGCAACTCTAATGTGTCATTTCCCTAAAGAAATTAAATGATTTGGTTAGATTCCTGTGGTATTTTCCTAAAATGACTCAGTGAAATAAAATGAAAATTTTCAAGACAGAGAAATTTGTATTTAGTTAGACCATAGATACATTACCAAATACGGATTAATACAATAATAATTATTATCACTGAAAATATAAATTGTATTATTTTATTCCAAATAAATCTTCAAAAGAATATGTACGTACTTGGATATTATAGATAAACAATTACCACTAAATGTATATTTTTGAAAGAAGTCCATTAAATATAATCATAATTTATTTTTGACCGACGAACCAAACAGAGGAGGTTCGCGCCTTATAAATAGTAAACCTGCTTCGCTTATCATTATTCTGGATTGAGGGGGCATTTTTTTCGAAAATCGAAAATTTGAGACAAAATTAAAGAAGATGCCATATACAGCAACGTTTAAATCGAACATTTTTCGGAAAAATCTATTCGGAAATATTTATGTCTGCGCTTTTTGTTGGGGAATTTTTTTTCAAATATTGAAAATTACAGAATAATATTAATTCTATGGATTCCGCTACTTTTGAGTTCGTGCCAAATGTTTTCAATCTAACTACAAAATTACCATTACCAATAGAATTAATATTATTTTGAATTTTTCTGTGCACCAAGTAATAATGTCGGCCCAGGTTTTGTAAAAAATATTTATTTATTCTGTACCCGAAGCCATTTTTCAGATGTGCTTATACTTCAACGTAGAAATTAAAAACAATAAATAACTTCTTACAAAAATATTTTGTACAAAAAAGACCAACTCTAATAGCTCATGCTTAATGTATTTGTAATTCTATTGATGCTGTTAATTTTCAAGTTTGTTGATGAATAGAAGACTTTTGGTACCAGCTTCGAAAATTCTAGCACCTCTAATAGTCCGTCCATTTTTTTGTGAAATATATTTATTTCACATTTTTTAATGTCTCATTGGTCATGAAAATTGTTCAAAGCTCTCTTTTATTTAGATTTCAAAATATGGCGAGAGAGAGATTTGTGAAAAAATGTCCAAGTTAAACGATGCATGAAATTATCTTTTCTTAAATCTTGCAAAAAAATGTGTAAAAGGGGGTGGAGGCCTTTAGGGTTATTTTTAGGAGAAGGGGCATTCCAATGGAAAAAATAGTAATCAAAATCGGTGTACGATTATTGTTCCAAATGCGCGAACATACATAAAAACAAACATACTGAAGAATTGTATACCTCCTCAGTTGGTCAGTCCTAGTTTTTGTTAGTTATTCTTTTCCACATTTTTGAGTGTAAATGGATACGATTTTTTTTAAAACTTTTCCTTCTAAGGGCTGTAACTCTCAAATCGTTGACGTTTATGAAAATTATTCAATTCAATATAAAGTTTTCGAAAATGGTAACTTCTTTAATTTATTTGTCAGAAATTTACAACCTTCCAAAAATGGCGCCCTCAATCCTTAGAGAGGGTTTTTGGGGGAGAACATTTTGTTTTTTTTTATCATGGTACAATCACTTCTCTCTCCCATTTCGAATAAAAGAACAATCGAAGTACCAAAGTTTACTATGCGAAATTATCATAAAATACGATGCAGTGATGTACATTATGACTTATTTCATTTTTTCAGTAAAATAATTTAGGAACTTAAGATTCCAGAAAGTATAAGAGATATAAAAAGGGTTAGATAGAAAATGTTTTAGATAATTCTATTGTTAGATTGTAGTATACACAACAATTCCAATTATTTGGATTTATTAAATATTTTGTAAAATCTCAAATCATCCGTTTTATATGACTGTGACAACAAACTATGACATAGATTTTAATTTCAACATTTAGTTTGTCTGGAACCATTATAAACTTTCTTTTTACATATGGATACCACATAGGATTTTACCGAATCTAAATTCAGGATCAAAGAATTATTGACGAGTACCGTTGAACCACCCCAAAAATGCTTCGGAATGTGGGCAAACGTTTCGAACGCAATCTTTATTATTGTATGGAGGTAGATGGTCATCAGTTTGAACATTTAATCAACTAAGTAGTAATTAAGCAGCAAACCAGCATTTAAACTTTAAAATGTAAAGTTTTTAAAGTATTAGGCGGAATTTCCAAATTTGAAGACTATTGTAAAGGGAATTACCTACAAGAGCTGTTAAAAGACATCTTAGTCGACCCCCAATGCTATATAAATATTTAGGGATGATTCTTACCCTCACTAGGGGGTAAAATTGGTGGAGTTAAAACTACCGAAAAAAGGTGCCCCCTTGAATCAAAAAGCCACCGCCACACACTTCCTGAAAACGGCTTTCTTTCGTTTTCGATAGGCCACCCTGTAAAAATAATATATAAATTTGGTGGGTTTGTAAAAGATTACTGAGGACGCAAAGGATGTCCTACTCCATTTATTATTTAGACGGCATTTGGTAACAAAATATCTTATTAACCCTTCAGCACTAAGACGATTTTTTAACGTGAGTACTAACATCGCCCTATGAGACATCTAAGCAAAACTTGAGATTTCAGTTCCTGCTTCTGATAAGTAGGTCAAAAAACTATTTTTTTCTAAATAAGTTCAGAATGATTACACTCAAAGATGTATTTTCATGATTTCCTGACAAAAATAATATTTTTTCTATTACATAAATAAGTAGTAGGTACCTACCACAATTGCTAACATCGGTGTAAAAGTCCGAATTACCCTTAAGTTAAAAAAAATCAAAGCGGCACTTTTGGAAATAAATACTAGTAGTTATAATATCATATCATATCATAAAAAGATTAATAAAAAGTGTCAATTAAATGCAAAACTTTAATAGTAGTGTCAATACAACATCGGTTAGAAGGACCGAACACGGAAAAAAATAAGTTTAAATACGCACTTCTTACTAAGAGGGCTGGTCAATAAATAAATGGAATTAAGTTAGCGTGTTGTGCGTAGGTTTTGACGTACGGAGCGCTGAGATTTAATAACAATCGGGGGGCGTCGGTCTGTCACACCGAATGTTAGTAATGAAGGTTTAAGCATGAAGTATTCTCTATAAAATAGGTATTATTGAATATTATTATCCAATTTTCATTATGCTTCAAATTAATTTTAGATTAAAGTTTTCGCAGAGCGAATTTATTAGTTATCTAGTGTTGAAATACGCGTTGTCGTGCGAAAGAATTCATGACCACCCTCTGCACATTATTTTATTTTTAAAGAAATTTGCTTCATTGTTCTTAGAAAAATCTCATATTAATGCTATACTTTTATTCAAATATTCTTCTGAAAGCCCTTCACCAACGTCTTGAGGGGCATCTCAGAAAAAAGAAAAAAGACAAAATTTTATGCTCAAAGAAATTATAAAATTTTCAACATGTTCATTCTTATTCTTGCTAATCGGTTGTTTTTACGTAAAAATTTAATATGACCATTATTGTTTTTCTTGATATACTAAAACAAATGCATAGTCGCACGATTTGGTAGGCCGATTTATATATTCGGTTAAACTCGTTTAAGGCTGGTCGAGGTTGTGTGAGTAGATAAACCAGATGTTTTTTAAAGGGAACGAAGTTCTTTGACAGGCTTTCGGTAGGAGTTAACTAGCAGAAATCATCACGTAAGGAAAAAGGATTATGCACCCTCCATACAACTTCCTCTCGCCAGCTTTCTCTCTCGTTTTTACTATTTGTCTCGTTCTCTTTCTATTAAATACTAGTATTTGGGGGTGCGTGAGAGATATAGATTCGAATAGACAAGCAACGTGGAGCAGCCGGTTGTAAAACCTTAATGCTAGATCTCTAAATTATAAAATTCAAACACTGTAATAAATTATCACTAAAATATTGCTTAAACATGAAAATTGTTTCGGAACACTGTGCCTTACTCAAATGGGAGTATTAAGTAGGTACATAAAATGATAGGTGTCTACTTAAATAATAAGAATTGATAACATAAATCTCAAAGACTAATAGGGCAACAATTATATATACAAGACGGGAGTGTGAGGAGAGGTAGAGTGAGTGTGTGATTATTGTAACGTTTAAGCCTGTGCTAAACGTTGTGAGGTGAGTTCACGTTGCGTAATACTAAACTAAAGTTCGCAGATTGCTTCCAAAACAGTTATTTTCAACATCTTGTAAGCCACCTTCCGTAGTAGTACAACTGTGAAAACTTGACTTGTCACTTTGACAATCTAAACTGCCGCAGACTTTACCATCTGTACTGACTGAACTAATAACATTGGCTGACTTTCATAACTCACTTCATCGACTGACCATGGCACATGATCGACGGCTTTATACAGGGTGTTTCATAAAGAATGATCATACTCTTAATGACATATTCTATGGTCAATTTTAAGTCGATCTAACAATATTTATCTATATACAAAACCGCAACCTTAAAAAGTTACAGCCGTTCAAAGTTGTGTTACATCGATAAGTTTTTTGGCTGTAAAATACTAAAAATAAAAAATAATAGGTAATTTGGTATCTACCATTTCTTAGGATCAAAAATCATATGCGAATATAGTTAAAAAGTTCCAGTAAAGGCAAGGGGTGAAATTGGCATTGTACCCCTTTCCAACCCTCATATTTTTAGTTTCCTTTACATCTAGCAAACTTTTTTAGAAATTTTGAAAAGAATAATTATTTAAGAAACTTTTTTAACCTTTTTTAGGAGTAAGACCATTTTTTATGAAACACTGTACTTATATCTGCATCTTGACATGACATTCATCGATAATGTTCTATGATTATTCTAGACGCTTCTTTGTTCTAGATGCTTGTCAAACTTACTGTGACGAACTGTACCTCATATACCGGGTGGTCCTTTTAAAGTGTTACAAGGTAATTTCTAGAAAACTGATGGTTTAAAAAAATGAAATTTGGAGTGATGCAACGAGACGTTGGTGGACAGCACTTGGAATCATCAGTGATTTTGTAACTCTCATCACTTTTTAGGGGTGGGGGGTAACTTTTAATAATTAAATGGAAAGAGGTAATTTTCTTTTCAGATTCGTAATCTCCAGAAAAAAACTACTTTTAAATCCAAACATAATTTAATGTCAATATAATTGTCAATATGTTAATAACAAATTAAAAAATCTGGTGTGTCCACTCACACGACTTTCCTACAAAAAAAATTTACATTATTACAATGTTCTTCTTACAAAGCGACGATAATAGCAGTAGTAAAGTAAAAATCCTCTGGTCAAATCGTGCTACCACTCATTTTTTTCAGCATGTCAAGACAAACAACCATGGTCATGTAAGATTTTTTCGCAAGATGAAACGTTTTGCCAGAATCCGAAGAAACATGTAGAAAATACGGAATTTTATTCAAGCATAACTTTATTTTGTGCTTTTTCTCAGAGATGGCGCTATATGTGGGTGGTAAAGGGCTTTCAGAAGAATACTTTAGGCAAGTTTAATCAAAATCGTTAGAGCCGTTTTCGCGCTATAGTCTTGAGCAAATCACGTTTTTTGGCTATAGCTCAACACCCAGTGTATATAGGATTCTCATTCAGTGCCACCGGCGAGCGATATTGGTACCAAACAAAATAAAAAAGAAAGCAACAAAATACACCGATCCGTTCCCGAGATAATGCTGTCACAGACAGACAGACAGACCAATGGCTGAAAATATGTTTATTAGACTTAGAAAACTATGAAACGTCAACATTTGTAAAAATCTCGATACCGAAAATTTCACACGATTACAATACTTTCCTTATACAGCTAACTACTATAGTAGCGTAGGAAAGTAAAAAGTAATGTAATAGTATAACAGTAAGCAGTGGTATACGAGCCGTTGTCATGGTAATGCGCTGCTGACATATTTAGAAATCTTTAACAATTTTCGTTAATTTTCTCCTCATTTCGTGAATTATTTCAGTGTATCCTTTGATAATCAGTGTCCATTTTAATTTGTAATTGCATATTGACAATGACTGACATTTTTAAAAGTTACCCCCACCCCTAAAAAGTGAGAGCTACAAAATCACTGATTCGTCCAAATGGTGTCCCCCAACGTCCCTTTGCACCACTCCATTTTTTTTAAATCAGTTGTTTTCTAGATATTACCTTTAAAAGAACCACCAGATGTAGTTTCTGGAAGGTTCGAGAATAAATCTACCAATTCTAGAACTAATTAATGAGCTACATATGAAACAGCTATAGTAAAGAATCTATTAGAACAAATACATACTTAAAACGAATACTTAATAACCATAAGTAGGTACATGATAAACTATCCACGTTACATTATTTTCATTGAGATGTAGCGCGTAGTTAGAATTTGTTATATAATATACTAGCTTTTGCCCGCCACTTCGTGCGCGTGGACAATTGTATTCAATTCCATGCGGTAGTTTTTGCATGATGCGCGTACAAACATATCGACATACGGACAAAAATTCTAAAAACTGTTGTTTTGGATTCTGTTGCTCTAGTAAAGACCCCATATTATTTTTTCTTAAGTATCTTTAATGTACAGACATCGGCCTGTTACATTTTTATTATTTTTTTTTATATTATTATATATGTATTATATATAGATGCATACGCTCTTGTGGCCAGTTCACCAAAAATTCACTCAGAAATCTACACGTACGCCTCAAAAACTAATGTAGGAGTAGGAGTATTTGTTGTAACTTCCGAATTCTTCTTCCATAGGCTTCTCAATTACTAGCATATTCAATGCAGAATTTTCGCTATTTACCGTGCCCTGGTCTATATCAATACGAGGGATTAAGATTATATCAAAGATTAGGGTGTTTCTAATCTTTGATTATATATTGAGATTTTAACGGATTCACTTAGTTCTACTTATAAAATAAAGTGCCGATATCCAAAAAAATCTATTACATAGAAAATAAAAACAGGTCTATATCTGATACAGTAACGTACAAAAAATGTTTGTTTCTTTGGATACCATCACATACCTATTGGGATTCTGGGCAATGAAAAAAAACTGACGAATATGTGCGTAGTGTACTTATCTCTACAGAATACGGAACAGTAATGAGAGCAGTATCTACAAACATTAAATTAGTAACAAAGGCAGTAAGCCTTCATGGGCATATTCACACCGATTAGCATACATCTTGTACCAACAATTTTAAATTTTGTTTGACTAAAATGTTATATTTAGTCTTAATTTGATACATTTAGCTAAATTATACCATTTTGACTTTAGTTTAGTCCAAAAAAGTTAAGAAATTTGAAATCTTCGACGATTTTTCTTAGAAAATGGTCTAAAAAACAGGGTTTAAAAACAACAGGGCTTTTTCTTGGGCCTATACCAACCAACAGCAAAAAAAACCTTGGTCGAAATTCGGTTCCGTTCTTGCTTGCTTGCCAACAGAATCATATTTTTTCCGTCGAACGGGAATGACATGATTTTTTGGGTTTTTACAAACGATACATAATTTCAGGCACAATATTGAGTATACTCAACACTTTTTGATTCGAGTGATCTCTGTGGGTTAAAATTCCAAAAAAAATTTTTTTTTTTATCCAAAAGTGATATATTCACATCTTTTCACGATGTGAATATAATCAATGGGCAAAGCAGCGATAATTGAAAAATGACGAAATCATTGGCAAGTGTCTCGTACGGACAATAAAATGTGAAGATAAACAAAGAACAGAAGCCATCAAGTGCTTATAAGTCGGCTACGTCTAGCAACACCAGTATAACTCACAATTACCTGCTTAATCATACTGAATAACCATTGTGTGAGATATGTGAAGCAAAAGTGAGGCCCAAAATTGTCACTGTAGTGAACCACCAGTAACTTTTCTCCAGATATCAACAACATTATTGGCAGAAACTGTATTATCGCAAATATTATTAATTTTTTGAAATGTCATCACATTTCGGAACAGAAATATTTTACTGAGCAGCATTGAAAGAAATCCACAAACATTTTTAACTTTGTACACCTTAATAGCATTTGGAGAATTCATAATTTGCAGAAAAATTGCTGCCGATTTGCAGGTCTAAGCAAAACTTGTCTAAATATTCGGTAACTAACATGATTTTTAATTATACACCAATCACCATTTTGAATCATTTTCAGTTCATTGTCTAACCACTCCAGTTATGGCAGGTAATCGATTATTTGGCATTTCAGATGAAAGAAATATTTACAAAATCGTTTTAAAAATGAGTACATTAAGCCTGGAACTGAATGTAAAGCCATATTCACTGTAGAGAGATTAGAGAATGCACAATATTGATACGTTTAAGAAAAAATCCCATTTATTACCATTTCACATTTTTATTGTTTTTTATTGAGTTGTTACCTTTTTTATTAAGCTAATTTCGACAATAAGTGATAAGCTAATTCATTTAATATGCGTGATTATTATTACTTCCGTTGACCGTTCACTTAATTAACTGCATACCCATTCTCTATGACGGGAATAGTTTCCGTCTGACACATTTTTAATAGCCAGATATCTACCCCGTTTATATGAGAGTATAGTATGAAGATTGTTGCCGTTATACTACATGTTCTTCTCATTTTGTAATTGCCCACAATTATGATTAATATAGGCATAAATTGAACAATAATTTATTTTGGGAATCTGATTTTATTCAGGAGTTGGTTTCTTTTCATTCCATGGTTGCTGCTTAGCGCTCCCAAAAACAATGAATATTACTCCAGTTGCTATGTACATGATACCACCAATAGCAAAGTTCCAAGCCCATTCATATGTTCCATTCTGTAAATGATATAAACGCACGTAAATATCGACAAAAGAGTTAGGTATTTTGTTGCATTGCAAATAAACCCTTAACAAAGAAAACATCAAAATGCAAAGACAAAAAATACATTAATTTAAAACTCACATTCTCCGCAATCAGAGCACCCGTTACAGATGGTACTATAAATCCACATGTACCAGCGACAAAGGTTATTATGCCATAAATTGTACCTGCAAAATTTGGTGCAAGATCTTGGGGATTTCTCAGATTGGTTACAGTCGCCGCTCCATTGCTGGCCATACTACAAGCCAGCAGAACCACAATCGGTACCCATTTACATCCAATGGATATAGAGATACCGAGTAAGAAAACTCCGGACAGCACATGTGCTAAAAGAAAAGAATTAAATTTTCATGGGTAGGATCTTTTTTCTATTCGTAGGACCCTTTGATGGGCTGAAAAAACTTTTTCTCATATGATAAAATTAATAGAAGACTCACAGAAGATCGTGAAAGATTTTCTAATACACGTATTCGAGAAACCCTTTGATGCCACAAAGTCACTAAGGGTACCAAAGGCCATGCCAAAAATCATTCTCATCAAAGGCGCTATAGCTGAGAGACCACCTGATTTGGCTAGATCTACACCTATTACTTCGGCAATAAATTTAGGAACTCCGGTGAGTTGTAAATAAAGACCCCATTCGTTACCAAAGTGTAACACTGTCAATATCCAAAAGGGGAATGATGTGAGCATTTTGAAAAAGGGAGGAACCACCTGTAAATTATTAAATGTTGGTAAGTATATATTTATTCTACAATTTAAGCATTAGTCAAATATCTCCTGATTATTATCTCAAGTCCACAACTGTATTTTTTCCAGACGACATACCCTTTTGCTATCAACTGAATCACCAATTGCATTCAGTATAAAATCTTTTTCCTCTTGCGATATAAATTTGTGAGTCTTTGGTGAATCTGTCACAATAATACCAAAAACAATAACAAAAATCACACTTTGAATAGTAACAAAATGGAAGCCCCAATCCCATCCAGCCCATTCAGTTATGGCACCTACCAGAGGCCATGTAATACAAGTTCCTAGATTATTGCCCATCAAAGAGCCAACAAATTTTCCCTTTTCATGCGGTGGAGCCCAATGTGCTATCAAGCAATGGAGGGCAGGATATATTAGACCCTAAATAAACAGGCAGGTGCAAGTCATTTTTATTATTTTTGTGATTCTGGTCAACACGAAATCTACTCACAGCACCAAATCCTAAAACAATTCGACATACAACTGCAAGAATATAGCCGATAGATTCATTGGTCCAAAAGAGAAGAAGTGGTATGGCAGTATTGAAGAAAGCACCAATAAGATGAACCCAGAAGATTATGTTCCAAGCCCCAAACCATTCAGCAGTCCAACTTGCTAATATGTTAGATACAACATATCCATAAAAGTAGGAACCCAACACCATTCCTTGCCTATGTTGGTCCCATTGGTAGCGTGGACCATACTGAAAGTAAAGTTTCCATTATTATCAATAACAATCAATGTATATTTAACGTTTGTTATGTAGCAAATAATGTGCCAAGGAAACTGTGTTATATTAACGGAAAAATATGTCTGGTATTCTAACCAAAACTTACGTCCGGTAGTACAGACTGTTCTTTTGTACGATTTTTCAAATTTTCCAGCTCAGTAGCATTCATCCGTTTCCTATCACATTCTGGCACAGATTCATGTTGACTGCGACTCTTAACCATGGCCACAATACTAACAGATAGACTGACACGTATAGTATAGTTGGTGTATGTTGTGAAGAATATCATTATGGCAATCGCAAGACGTACTGGACACTCTACAAAAGTAACATATTTATTATTTAAAAAAATTAAGTTGATAGTTTATTTCAGAACAACTGCAGATTAATCATTCTTCTTCTTTGGTCAGTGTATACTTTTTATTCGGGTGACATCAATGGAATACGAATTATAAAATGACATCACACTTAGAGAAGGACAAACAATCAAGAGCAAACGAGCGCAATGTAATTAATCAAGATCGCATCAAATTAATGGATTAGAAAAAGAAAGAATAGTTATGACGATCATACAGAATGAGACCAAACAGATTAGTGAGCATATGTAAAGATAACAAATCATATTATAGAAAAACACCCGCAGGAAGACCCAAGAGATGTTAGATGTTAGAACAATTTACTATCATCAACAACATAGACACAATAAGAGGAAACCGGAAAAATCCTAGTCATACGAAAAAGAAGAACTACTTACACCCATGCATTTGGAATAAATGAAAGGAATATCTTAGTGTGGGGTTCTAATAACGTCGTACAACTGATACTGTTTTTGTTGTATTTGTAGCTTAGGACACAGAAATGAAAAGAATTGGTTAATGAAACTTGATACATGAAAATGAAATATTTGCTATCATAAATGAGGAACTAAGAAGTAAAAGGTACAAACATACATCATAACTAACGTCAATTGCATCATTTTATTTCTATCTATTTATACATATTTCTAGATTCAAATTAGGATGATGAATAATTCAATTATTGTCAAACAATATTAATATAAGTGATATGGTGTTAATGTCTATTGAGATCTATTGGGGTGGATTCAAAATTATTTGAGCTGATAACTACTGAACATTGGAATATCTCAAGCACATATACGGCTAAAAAAATAGAGCTCATATCATTAAAACCTTAAACAAATAAATGAAATTAATAAAATCTAAATAGTGGGTCTCCAGCTTGACTCACTATACAAAATTTAGAGCTACCTTTATACATTAGTTGTTGTTATGAATGTAAAATGTTAAAATTGAATTGAAGTTAAATTATAGATTACACTATTTTCGGGCAAAATACTCACTCATTTTGATTTCTTAGATAACGATGATATTTTTGAGTAGCTGCCATCGACAATGGTCAATTCTCTCTTCTAGTAGATGCATTTAATTATTATTTAGCATGATTAATTTTAATATCTAATCGAAAAATATTTTCAATATGTAGGTATTGTCAACGTCAAATAAATATCCATAGAAATAATATAATTTCAGATCTCTACGATGCAATCAACTATAAATTCATTACCCTAATTTTAGTTATTCTCAGGTGTCATTGATGTAACGCGATTGTAGAAATATCAGCTCTTATGTTGCATTTCATTTTTAATAAGTATTTATCTATTATATTTCCAGTAGGTAGGTATGATCCTTTTATTAGCATTCAGATTATCGCACATAAGGCAAAAAGGATTCTATGGGTATTAATTTGGAGCAACTATATATAGAAATTATCGACTCGCCGAAAGTTTGACGCCTATCCAATTCACGATGTTTGCGATATTTCAAAGGCTTGAAAGCTGAAACAATTATATTCTTAAACAGGAATCTTTAACACAAATGGGTCAATTAGAAATACCTACTGTTTTGATTCTGAATGCCTTGAACTGGATAAATTTAGATTATCATTAACAATGGCTTCAGATGCAGCAATATTTTTATTATTTTGGTCTTACTGACATGATCATTAGGTTAAGGAAAATTACTCTTGCAAGTTTTAAACAACAGCTCGAGTTCAAGTAATGGCGAGCAAACTAGATTGATAAAAAGTGTATTTATTTGAGAAGAATGAATTATAAGATAAGTTGCATTTTGATACGAAATTCCGATTATTTGAAATAATATCTGACAATAACGAATTATTTTTTGTCCTTATTTGAAAAACAAATAGATACAATTTACTACAAGCCAATCAACAAATAAAAATCTTTGTCCAGAAACTAATCAAAGCATATCATTAAAGGAAAGAGATTACTTTAATTTGCATACCATCACATTCAGGTATACCAGGTAATGAGAGAGCTGATGTATTGGCTAGGAAAGGAGCACGGGATTTCTTAGATATAAACATGACAAACTCAGACGCCAAGTTAATGATCAAAGAACCCGTAGTCGCGGCAGGGATTAAAAAATGGCTGAAGAAGCCTAAAAAGAATTGAAGAATATCAGAAAAAATGTGTATGGAAAATGTTCAAATATTCCACTGATACGTACTCAAGGATGAGGTGGTTTTACAAAGATTAAGAATAGGACACACAAATATTATTGTATTTTATGGTATTGTTCATTTTATTTTTCATGTAATTGAATTGTAACCTTAGTTTTTATTTGATTATTTATATTTTATTGTTATACTCGCTCATGACCTTGATGTTAATGCAACTTTGAAAAAAGATTTAAAAAATTCCATTACTTTCACTACGATTTAAATATAGACATCAACATTATTTGAACATATGATATATGATCGGTTAAATTTTTTTCACATATATGGCTGTGATAACACGTTACAGATGATCTTTATTATATGTATTCGCATCGTTGTGCTATAAACAGCGTAAACAACTATGAGCTTTTTAAGCTTTATTAAGATATTAAAATCGATTATATTATCGCACAAAATATGTACACTTGGCAGGAAAACGTTAAATAGATCATTAGGTAGTTACAGTGAACAGAAAATATATATATATAAATAACTAAATAGTAAGTTAATCGAACTACCAACTATATAGGCACAAAAATCAATTATTTTCTATAATTTTTCACTTCAATAACTACTGGTTTAGTACTAGGACTATTGTATCTTCTATCCTCAATGAAAGTCTTTAATGGCTCACTATCCCTGTAGTGACTTTTAGTCACCGACTTCGTTTCACTTGATTGTACGGTTTCAATAGATCTACCATCCTTTGAAGGAATAGTCTTTCTGCTGAAGCTCTTTGTAGTGTTGGTGATGCTTGGTCTTCTTGGATCATCATTTCTTGAAGTCGTATGATATGTTTCAGAAAAGTCGGTACTCGATGCACTGCCCCTCCGTATAACTGTTGTGTTTGGTGCAAAACTGTCGCGCAGTCTTGTTGGTGGTTCGTAGATATCACTGTTAAAAGGCTTGCCATTTCTCACAGGGCTACTAAAGCCTGAATGTTTCCAATCTCTTTCACTCTCCTCCAAGGTTTTGAAAAGTTCAGGAGCCCTATCTTTGAGGCCTGTCAAAAATACTCGCTTGTTGTCCACATTGTCACTGGTACCGTTTCTTGCAAAACGGGTGGTGTAGACATCTTCGCTTGTAACATCTTTCTGGCTTCGATTAAGGCTTGAAATTAATCCAGGACTTTTGAGCCCAATTGGAGTTTCCTCCAGTTTGTTCAGATGAGGGTTGCTGGTATGCATATTGGGTCGGGATGGATCTACACCGCCGTGAACGTTGAGACTCTTACTTCTTGACAAGTTCGATCTGTAGGTTCTAGCAGGTTTAGCAGGACCCTCTAGTTTTCTGGGCATTGATACTGTGTTGATTATTGACACATTTATAGTGCTGTTTGAACGATTACCCAACTTTGACGATGACGATTGTCGATTAAGATGTCGTGGTAGAGTCTGAGAGTTTCGTTGTTCTTCCAACGGTGTGTTCACCAAGCGACTTGTCGACTTACTGAATCGACCCAACGTGCTCTGGGATCTGCAACAATCAAGGAAAACAGCTCTTAACAAATATGGACTAAACAAGTATTGGAAATGGCCCACTCTATTAAATACAATTAGCATATAACATACATATAAATTGGACTAACATGTTTGTAAAAATTTCTTTAGGAGGAAAACAGGGTGGGTGTGGATCTATTCAAGGTATGGGGACATTTTAGGTAATGGCTAAGAAATCCATGTTTATGCAATATAATTTTATTTCGCTGAGCTCACCAATCTACAATTTTACATTTATAACATGAAAACTAATAATATTTACAATTTTGCACACTATAGTTTTTGAATAATAACATTTCCGTTTATTAAATAGCTGCATAGGCACTTCATTTTCTTTCAGTTTATGTGTAAAACACATTAAAATTTTTATGCGCAAAACTCATTAAAAAACCTTAGATACTCATAAAAAAACTTTTATTTAGTACATAATAACACATAATAAAATTAATATGTAATCAGATTGCATTTGGAAATATGTGCAGGAATTTAAAAAAATAAAAAGTTACAAAATCATACATTAGGAAAGGATTTCGATACTGTTCCTTTGGTTCATTATAAAATGAATAGATTTAATCACTATTAGTTCAACGTTTAAGGCGGCCAATAAAAATGATTGCCGTATTTTTCCATATTAGCCTTCAATGTTACTAATTCACCACGTGATCTCATACAACCACACCTCTATTATTTACACTTGCTTTATATGGAAAGGCATTCTAAGTCTCAAGGTTGCTATCTCTATTACAATGCTAGATCAAAACAATTATTAATGATACCTGTTACTGTTTATAGGACTGATCTGAAAAGGTTAAATGGCAATGTTATTTTTTTATAAATGTATCGTTTACCAGAAGACTATTTTCAAATATTTTGAAGTAGGCGGATATAATCTATATTATTTTTTTATTCTAAGTTTTGAGCTGATTTGAAGCATTATATTCATTGAAAAACACATGATGTAACAATGTAATATGCTAAGCTGAATAAACAAATTCATATATACAATAACAGGTGGACATAAATCACATCTATATCTACAAGCAAAATCCAAAAAGAACTCTTTTAAAACAGTCCGTTGGAACTATTCATGCATTATAAGTAAATAGCCTTAATTAAAAGAGAGATAAAGGAATCATATATCAAACTTTTGATGAACTCTCGATACAAAAGTTAATGACTAGCCCAATGAGTACATTATTAGGTGATAGTTTAGAGAAAATGTATATTGATAAATAAAAGACATTTTGAAAGATAAAGAGAAAAAAAATATTAGAATTACTTCCATGCGATCTCTATCTACTGTCACGTCCATTAACCATCCAAACCAAGCTGGAGATTCCCTTACCTCCTTTCTTCCTGGACATCCTTAGGGCGACGTGAACTCCGTACTGGTCTAACACCATCATACTTATTCTCTCTGCCGTAGATGCTACCTGCAAATGGATCCTCTCCTAAGTAGTACCTTTGGACAGGCGCTTGCTGCCTGGAGCCGTTTTCCATGCTGTGTCCTGAACCACTTATATTGCTGTCTATCACGTGACCTTGCTGATAAGTCGGTGGGCTAGGTGATCTCTTTGCTCGTCTTGCTTTTCTTTCAGCACTGGCCGAGCGGATTTTACCCACTAGCTTGCGAATTGACTGGCCTAGAATAGAGAAATATTAGTTTAAATGGAGACGGAATTATTGAAACAATTACGATAACCGTTGTAGGGTGAATTTCAAAACAAATTTGTTTTGTTTTTCTGTAAAAGGCTTTTTCATGTTATTGATTTGAAATTTCTCTATTAAATCAGTATCTTGAGAATACCTGGTCAGCAATAAAATATATTATAACTACTCGAGTTTGGAAATTGTAAGCACTAAGTTCCGTGAAATCTGAAAACGTTAAAAGTAGTATAACAATGATACCTAGATATTTTATCATTTGTTAAGTCATCATATTTCTGAGAATTTAGTCCCAACAATTTCCGAACTCGACATAGAAAAGCAAGAATACAAAATCAAAAAAGATCGGGTATCGGATGTCGTGGATGAAAATTATAGCACACATAACTAGATACTAGCATATAAAAAATGATATTCAAATTCTACATAGAAAAAAAAATAATTAGAAGAATTTTTTTGTTATTTTCTGACATCTTTTATCATCAATTATTTCAAACAATTTTTCATATAGATGGGATAGTAAAATTAAAAATCAATCGACTAATTCTAGGATTCCGTTTATTCGATTAAAAAACAGGACCCTTATGTAAGTCTGATGTATGTCTATCTCTTCCTCGGTCACAGCCCAATCAATTCGAATATACAGATCGAAAAAGTTGAAATTTGGCACAAAGTTAGAATATATTAAGAAAAAAAAATATTGGAAATTATAACTGATTCAATATTTTTATATTATAATTATGTAGATTAACACCTTAGTTAGCTAAAAGGGATATAAAAAAAATCATAAAATCAGTCTGCAAAGAAAATAAAAGGATTTTAGTTTTTATACGGCATTATGAAAAAACGATGAGAGAGAAAAAATAGATATAAAATAAAGAGATAACTGCTGCCAAAGGATATGCCGGAAAATAATTAAATGACTTAAAATCTCATCGTTCATCATCATCATACAGGGTTATTCATTAATAATTGTAAATATTTTAACTAGTAAACCTTAACTGAAATCATTCCATTTGAAAAATAAAGAATATTAAAATTACAATTGTGCCACAAGCGTCGATTTTAGGAAGGGTCAGTCTTCAGATGCAGATCTATTTAAAATAAAGTAGGCAAAGAAGATTTAATGGTAGTTTATTTTCTTTGCTTTTAATTACAGTAATGCATGAGGTGTACTGCACCTACACTCCCTGCCGAGTATGAAAGAGATACGACAAATGGTTTTAAAATTTTAATGGGACAGTTTTCATATGTTATGGTTTGGTCATTGTGCTGGTTAAAAACCTCCATTTTGATTCTGAATATTAAAATTTATTAGTTATTATTGGATTTGTAAGATACCATTGGACACTATCTAACTAGATTTGATTTTCTTGTAATGTAGTAACAATTTGGATTGACTGTTTATTTGCAAAGTACTTCATTGTTGTTGTTCGCTATAAGAACATACTAAGATAGAACGAATGATATGGAAACGAATGATTATTTTAGAAGAAAACTTTTCAGTATTTTCAGTACACTCAGATCGTAGACGTTGCCACGCCCAACATCCTCCGGCCGTGTTGATGACTCTAACGGTATGAGAATTAGAATTATTGGAGGGAGGAGCTTAGCAAAAATTTTTTAAGCCATTATAGGTTGATCTATATATGTAATAAAACAGTAGGCCACGGTATGTATGTTCGCTGTAATCTGTCAGGAAAAAACTATCCTACTGTAGGTACAAAACTATTTTTAATATGTCGAAAATAGGAGATAGGAAAAGAAAATTTAAAGTATTAAATTGTTGTTTCAAATGTCACAATTCATAACCCTGTGTGTTTGAAACGGATTCTAATAAAATATAATGAAATAAATATTTTTTTACAAAAAATTGGACCGTCTTTATTAGTTGTTGCCCTGAGGAATACAAAATAATATTAATTCTATTGGTGCTGGTTCTTATGGAGCTGGGCCTACAACAACAAACTACAACAGCACAACTCCAAAAATTACCAGCACCATTAAAATTATTTTGTATTTTTCAGTGCAACAACTAATAAAGTCGGTCCAATTTTTTGTAATAAATATTTATTAGACATTTTTGAGTGTAACATTAGTCATGAAAATTGTTGAACATTCACTAACACTCAAAAAGATATAGGCTTAGCGTGTCCTTGTTATTCATTATTCAGAGATCTCAAAACATCGCGGCGCAAATATAGATATTTTACTGCTGGAACTCGAAAACCCTTACTCAATTTAAATGTTGCTACATATAATCTTTTCTTTAATTTAGCCGTCTTTTCCACATAGCGAATATACGCATATCACATATTTCAGGCTTTACCATTGCGAAACTCGGAAACAGTAACTCTTTTGAAAAAATGTTCAATTTAAACGTTTCCGGAAAATGGTCCCCTTTCTAATTTTCAAATCTCGAATTTTCGATTCTCGGAAAAATTTGCCCCTTCCACATAGCTGAAACACAATATTTCAGACAGTAACGCAAAAGGCGGAAACAGCCGTATAAAAAAAATACAACCGAATTGTATACCTTCTCCTTTTTTTTGAAGTTGGTCAAAAATGTATTTCCTAACGTATTATATAATTTATACAATTGCGGGTTCCACGGGTGAAACAGGTATAGATATTTTGCAACCTTAGTTCGCTTCCCTGCATTTATTTTGTTGAAAGAAAGGTTAAATAAATATTTTCTTACAAAAAATACCATTAGTAGATGACGCACTGAAATATACAAAATAATATTTCTTCTAGGTATTGGTGATGATACTTTTGAGATAGGTTCCAAGAATCTTCAGCTTAGCGGAACGGAAGTACAAAGTCGTATCCAGAAAGTAAGGTGAGTGATTGGAGCAGTAAACAACTATTAATATTATGGCATAAAACTTAATTTCAAATAAATGAAAGGATGTATAATGCTCATATTGGTTACATGTCTGACACTTATGACAGTGCGTGCGTAAAGTTAATTACATTTCGCTCTAATGCATAATGTAATAAATAATAACATAATTTACGCGCTAGTGTAATAAAATTGGAAGTTATTGTCAAGAATGCGGAGAGGCAGCTGTTGCAAAAATATTATTTTGTATTTTTCATCCTCGTATAAGAAAGTGAGTCCTACCTTTTGTGAAAAGTTATTTATTTCAAACAATTTTTGTTGCGATACGTACTAAAATAAGGCTTTTATAATGCTCAAAATAGGGTTAAAATTATTGCATGAGCTTTTACTAAATTTAAAAATGTAACAATGAAAGTAAGCATATGCTTATGAGAAATTTACCTGAAGTAGTGTTTGCAATAAGTAAGTACATTTAGAATAACTATTTTATATAATAAAAATAATTACCGTCAAATCAATGGAATACCTACCTACTATATATTATTCCATTCGCTTCATACCTACATTGACCACTAACCAGATAAATAACCACTGTTGATAGGACCTATATAACAAATTACGAGATAATAAGCTTCTCTGATTCCAGCTAATATAAAATTGTCGCGCTTGCTGCAGAAAAACTACAATAACACACTTATTCTCACGTACCTACACAACTATTATATGCTATTAATAAGACAATGCTAAGTAATCCTATCCATCCCGAATTGGAAGCATGTCATGTTGATGGAATGGGAGAGGCAAATTAGAAGTCATAAAAACACATTGTTTCATACCGTAGGTATAATCAGCCTTCCAGCAAAGTCAGCAAGATTTTTTTTTCAGTCATAGCAGTTTTAATTTGAATAACAAAATTAGACTAATTAACATGATTTAAATTTTTCAATCTTATTGTAGAGATATCTCATATAACTTGATTATCTGTGAAATAGAAAATGGACCAAGCCTAATTAAAAAAAACTGAAAACTGTATTTTCATGAAATATCAATCTTAATATATTATGATTATGAACTTGACATGTGCATGCATATTTAATTTATTGCATCAAGGTATCGGATATTTTTTTCATTTAAGTTATATTCGCAATCAAGTACACTTGAGGACAACATTCCAAGCTTACTGTAAAAACGACTATAATAAGGCTGTGCATTTGAATATATAAATGTTGATTGATTTTGTATGTTAATTGATGCGGAAACAATAACAAAGGACTCCCAGTTGTTGATATTTTTCATGGAAACTATGCATATACAATTTATTTCAAATGAATAAACATTCCTAGAATTGGAGTCATTTTGGTATAAGTACAAAAGAAGATCAGAAGCATTTTGTATTGTATTGCAATTAAAGCTTTCAATTCTTTAAAAATAAAGATTTTTCATCCACTTCTGAAAAAAGCGTAGTTATACAATCAGATTTTACATTAACTATTTTGTGCACTTATATCATTATATATAATATTTATTTTCAAAAATACCCTTCAAAGAGGTCAGAGAGGGAATTGTTTTTATCAAGTCTCAAATATGTAAAAAAATAGGACCGACTGAACTTCGAATTTACTCTCTCTATGTCTATGTCCTATCGATGAAATATTGATTGTTAGTCCTCAATATGTTAAATAAATACAATTCCTACAAGACTTATCGATTTCTTATTTATAATCTGGTTTGGAGTATGGACAAGTGGCAAAAATCCTGAAAGTTCCGAGGGCTCAAACTCGCTATCGATTTAAAAATTGCAAGAAATTAACTTTTTTTACCGGAAATGTCCCCTGAGTGGTTTATGATCATTCAAATTTGAATTGAAACAAAAAATTTAAATTATAACTAGAAACGCAATCTATAATATTGCAAAGAAATATTGCATGTATTTTTAAGTCAAACCAGTATACTGCCCAGGAGATTGTTTATCAAAAGCTGACCGTAGGTATATAGAAACAAAAATTATCAATGATTTTTTTCAGCGTGCCAACAATGATCACAGTCCCTTTCGAAGTAGGACGAACCGTTTAGCCAGAATATGATAAATTGAACACTTAATCATTCATTTGAGCACAACGTTTTTTCTGCTTTTTGATGGATATATACACCTTGAGATGATAGTGCAGAAGAATAATTTCATGAAAATCTTCGGAGCCCCAAGAATCATCTTCTTACTATATCTACATATTTTTATATGGGATATTATGAAATTTGTAAACACAAATATTTCAGTCCAGCTCGTTAACAGACTTGAAAAAAATCTCAAAAAGTAGCCATGGACTAAATGATTTTGAGTTATAGTTATGATCTGTACCTACAACTTTTGTTTGTTTTGCTTTTCCTTCAAGTGAAAGAAAAAGGAATAAAATAAAAAACTGTGAAATTTACCTATCCGCTGGCTTTGAGTAGTCGGAATTTTTGTTTTTTGAAGCGTGAGTTGATCGAGAGTCTTTTAGCTAGTTTTTCATTGATCAAGTTTAACAAGTGTATCTGTCCGTCTGTTTGAGGCATCGTAACTTCCAAACGAATGATCCAATTTTGATTGAGATTTCTATTTGTAACAGGGGACGTGATAGAGTGCTCTTAACAAGTTTTTTTTATTGAGTCTATCGTGTGTCTCTGAGAGTTTTTAGCTAGTTCTCCTATTGGGCGAATATATCATAATTTTTAATTAATTTTAATTTGGTAGAATTTATAACTTTGTTAAAGCTAATTAGAGTAGTCTAGGAAAGTGAAAACTTTTTTATAAGAATTTTCTATATTTTCAATATTAGTTGATAAGAACTAAAAACAGCGTGTCCCGCTTGCAGTACAACACAAACAAAAAACATTTTTATACAAAAATAGTATCGTCTCTATTAGTTTTAGCAGATAATATATTCCAAATAATGTTATTTCTATTAGTGTTGGTGATTTTGATGTAGTGCAGTTGTAGGTAAATACAAGAATATAACGACAAACTTCAAAAAAATCAGCACCAATATAATTAACATTATTTTGAGTTTTTCACTGATTCACGGTACCAACTAATAACATCAGTGCTATTTTTTGTAAAAAATAAATCACTTTTTTGAGTGATTCATCAACCATGAAGATTGTTAAAATCTTATTTATATTTGAAAATATGGCGGTAACAGTCTTGTATTCCCCTAGCGCTGTAAACCGGTAATCCTTGATTTTAATTTAAATGTCCGATTGAAACATAGCTGGAAATAATCTTTAATCCTGCAGGATAAAATTATCAATTTGCTAAAAATATCCCCTCCTAATTTGAGGCGGAAGGACATAAGAGATTTGGACAAAAAATATGGGATCATCTCCGAACATTCATATTTCCAATAAAGAAGAATTATCGCGGTTCACGTTTACTATGCGAACATACACAAAAAGCAAACATATTTATAAGAAAAAATTGTATACCTCCTTCGAAGTCGGTAAAAAATGGATTGGAAAAGGTAAAGACCAGCTTCTGCAGTCTTGTATGTGGAAATAAGATTAACTCAATTTTCTATTCGAGCTTTCGAATCTTTATTGATTCTTCATCAGGATTACAAAAAGTTTACAAATAATGAAATGAAAATATAAACATGAAAAATTTGGTCCTTAAGAAAGTGAGATTTAGTTAAACATTAAATTATTCATAATAGATGGTATCATCAGAAGTACCATTAATCGTACGTATCACTAAAATAATTCTTAAAATAAAAATTGTAAAATAAATTTAGAAATTAGATTTTTTTTGAAAATTTAAATTGTTATACTGAAAATTTTACTTTTAATATTGAAATGACAAATTCATTTAAGTGAAATCTAAATATTCATGAAATAAATTCATACAAGGTATTACTAATAATTTATGTATTATTTTTATTATATTGCAATAAATAAAAAAGACATTGATGATTTAATTATAAATATAATTCTATTTCTGCCTTATTGACTGGTAGAATGATAGTACGTTTTCACCCATGCTTCATATATATACCTAGGTTCAAGAAATACCAATCACCGTATTCTATTTAGAAGATTTAACTAAACACTGATTTCTATAATTTCTATTGAAATAATCTTTATAGGGGGCCCTACATCCTTTGAAAAAACAGAACCCTTATAGATCACTCTGGCGTATCTCCATCTGCCCGTCTGTCTATTTCGATTTCGCTGATTCTATTTTCATTTGTTAGATTATTTATCTTTCTAAATAATTTAATAGCACTTTAGAAAAAAAAATCGCTAATTTGAAATCTAAGAAACGTTTAGAAGGTAAAACTTTCAAAATTGAACGTTTTTTATACTTAATAATAATAAATTTTATGTTTCGGTACCTATTTTGTATACTCACACGAAATTTTTCCTTATATTGCAGATTATGATGAATCTGTCACTTACCTATGATATTTCCGCTCTTCTGGGGCTTGCTGGGTGGGGTATCTATAGCAAATCTTGTTTTTTGTTGCTTCTTCTCAACCGGCATTGGTGGCGGACTCGGGGGAGAATAGTCTGGTGGAGGCTCTTCAATTCTATCCCGTATGTGTTCGCGATTAACTTCAATTCTGGCACTTCTGTATCCGTTTTCATATCTGCAAATAAAAGATATTCGCCAACTTAACATAAAAATATCTACAGAGATAATATCATTAGCTAGTATACGATAATACGATTCAATAAAGAATATGCTCAAACGGTTCATCAAACATTTAGGAATTAAAGGGATTTAATTTAATCTGCAAAAAATACCTACATGCCAGTTTCGATATGAGTCTTGTACCATAGAAGTTCAAAAAATCCTCAGGAACTTCAGAAATTCTTAATGGATGCTCTAACACCTTTGTGTATCAATTTTCAAGATGACCTGTGAAACAGTGTAGAAGATTATGCGCTCTAGCGGTGGGTTACAATGAACGGAATACTGTTCAAATGTTCTGAATGTTCACTTAGGTGATATGCGAATTTGTATGGTGATCGGTTAAATGGTTGGAGCTTTGCAGCGCCATCTCGAATCGAGTTATGACAAAGTAGACATCATAGAAACCTTCTCCTTGAATAGTTACGTATGTCTACCAAGATTCACGGTAATCAGTCCAACGGTGTGAGAGAGCACTGTGCACACACATTTACATGGTCCAAGCGATTTTATAGTGACAGTATAGCTATTTCTTAAACGGTAGGAAAAAAGTTTGTTATTCTAGACCACTTCAATATTTCGATTTGCAAACTGAATAAAAATCATTCATGAAATATTTTTGAAAAACTTCGAATCGGTGATTTAGTTTTTATTGATTTTTTCATTTAATACTCGGAGAGGAGAGTTGAAATTTCGCAAATAATGTTCCAAGACGAAGATGATGGGAGTCTTATTATTTAATTTGAAAACGGAGAGTTGAGAAATGGTCCCATATTTAGAAAAACTCAAATCCGAAATCTCCTTCTCTCCAAAAACCGCCTTCAAAGGGGGTGGAGGGTGCAATTTTTCTCGAAAATTGAAAATTCGAGATGACATAATAAAAGAAAATTTCATGTCCGGAAACGTTTAAATTGGATATTTTTAAAAAAATCATAGGTTTCCGCGAAATATGGATTTCAGCTATCTGGAAGGGGCAAATTTTTCTGAGAATCGCAAATTCGAGATTTGAAAATTAGAAAGGGGACCATATCCGGAAACGTTTAAATTGAACATTCTTTCAAAAGAGTTACTGTTTCCGAGTTTCGCAATGGTAAATCCTGAAATGGGTGATATGCGTATTTCCGCTATGTGGAAGAGAAATTTTTGATGGCCAAATTAAAGAAAAGATTATATGTAGCAACATTTAAATTGAGTTAGGGTTTTCGAGTTACAGCAGTCTGAAATATGTATATTTGCGCCGCGATGTTTTGAGATCTCTGAATAATAAATAAATGACAAGTACAAGCTAAGCCTATATTTTTGAGGGTATTAGTGAACGTTCAACAATTTTCAATATTAAAAAAATGGACCGACTTTATCAGTTGGTGCACTGAAAAATGCAAAATAATATTCATTTTATTGATGCTGGTACTTTTGAAATTGTGCAATATTTGTAGGTAGATAGAAGACTTTTGGCACAATCTTCAAAAGTACCGGCATCAATAAAATGAATATTATTTTGTATTTTTCGGTGCACCAACTGATAAAGTCGGTCCTATTTTTTGTAAAAAATATTTATTGAAGATATGCCATACAGCTTTTGTCCTTCTCATGGTTGCATTAATTATTTTTAACACTCATTAATGAAGGTAAAAGTTTCGTTCAGAACTATGTATAACATATGGACATAAGTCAGAGAAACATTGAAAACCGGTAAAAATATTTTCGAATGTGATAGGCCTTGATGAACAAGTAGGTAAACAAAATCTCTTAATTACTACGCAAGAGCATCAGTGACTACTTCTTTGATTTTCAGGAATAGCTAATAAGAAATATTTTTGGGAAATCTCGGGTAACTGCAAAATATTTGTGAGCTCACAACCATTCAATGTCTCGTGAGGTTGCAAGAGGCATTTCTAATAATTTCTGTAAACAAACTGACGTACCTAGCTATTGAAATTTCCATCAATAAGTTCAGGTCCAATATTTTTTTTTTGTAATTATTCCACACCATTCATTATTAGTACATCAAAAAACTTGGGGTCTAGTTTGAGGCGTTAAATGAAGATTATAGCAAATAATATTTTTTGCTATAAAATATGCCACTATTTATATAAATCATGTTTTATCTTTTCATAAAATAGTGATTTGAAACAATAATTATTCATCCTCTATCGTTTGATACAATCTGCAAGCAAGGCTACGAGATTCCAATGGTTTGTATGAATTAGAAAGACCAATATTTCTTATCTCCCATAATCATTACCAGGAAAGTTCAGAATTGATACTCACTTGAACCAATATGTCGATTTCATAATGTAATTTCTCACTCGATATTTTCTTTCTATTACATTTCTATAATATCTGATTGTAAACCTCATAGTTACATATCATCATATACATCTTTATCATTATAACGGTCCATGTTAAATAAATTTCAAATTATTAACAATCTTTGAAAATCTAAACTTCATAATGAATTAAGATAATAAATACCACTATATTGATAGATACTTTTGTCATAGTGATAAAAATATTTTGTCTTGTCATTATCATGGTGCATTACTTGCATGTACAAAATTTCAACTCTCCTCTCCGAATAATTAATGAGACAGTAAATATAAGGAGTAGCTGAAATGTTATCAGATTTCAAATCGGAATATTGAAGAAGTCTAAATAATGCAACTTTTGTCTAATTCAATTACCATTCTGCCTCTTACCTTTTAAGAAATAGCAATACAATCCCTATGAAATCGTCTGGACCCTGTATGACCAACTTCCATCTATTTATCTATCTATATAATTAATATTTTTTTGTTTGAAATTACATAGATTGTTTTTTCTCGTAAGTGCTCCGGCAAAATGCAAATGAATGAATTTTATTTTTTAGGCGAAAACCGTACTCGCCTATAAATAAGAGACAAGATTTGCACGCGAATGGGGATTTCAAAAATTATTTTTTACTTATCTTCAAGAAGATTCAGTGCAAATCTAGCACGGACGCCACTGATAATAACAAAAAATTATGGTGTACATCAGAAAATGTCTTTTGATGCATAGAAGATGCGTACACAAAAATATCCAGTGTCATACCAAAGTTAGGACCTCTGGGACAGATGTTCATATGATTTTTTTCTCACCCTGTATAAAACACCAGATAGTAAAATTATGAAAAAACGATCGAGCCCGTCGAATTTAGTTCAAATAATTTAAAGTTTTTTGAGGTGAGACTAAAATTTACAGAGTATATCATCATCAAGACAGTGATATGACATGTTTGTTTTTTTAAATGTCAACCCCCACTTCATATAGAAGAATTAGCTTTTTATGTAGGATAAAATAAATACGGATTTACTATATATTATACCTTTAAATTTGAGAAATAGGTACAAAAGGAAAATTAAAACAACATTTAAATCATTTTTGGAGAAACCGTCATACTACAGGTTACAAAATTTTTTTGAAGATGCAAAAAAACACGTTCCTGTCTCTTTAAAGCAGCAAGTTTTAAAATTCTAGATTTTTAATTTTTAAACTTTCATTTTAGGAAAAAAGGGAACAACAGTTAAATTATTAGGCTGAAATCATCTATATCTGTAAAATTTATAATATATAGTAATTTGTTTATGTACTCTTAAACACTGCATCCAATTAAGTCGGAACCATATGGAAAACTTGTTTATTATTGGTTTTATAAAAAAAAGTTATTCTTGATAAAATGTTTTGCATAGTCCAAAACTTAAAATGCGATGATCAAATAACATTTTTTTTATCCGTATACGAGGTGGGTCGAAGAATATGAATTTTGCTCAAGAGTAAAGTACCTTTATTTTTGAAAATATCGGAAGTTTGTATTTAAAAAAGTTGATCATAATTGAAAACTATTGTCAGATATCCAATAATATACATCCGCCATGTAAAAACATATTTTATTATTTTTCACTGCACCAACTAATAACGTCGGTACAATTTTTTTTAATATTTATTATTTAAAAGGTTTCATTCTTATTTTTTCACTGTTGTAATCTGGCTGGCCAAAAATTAAACTTTTGTGTTTCAAATTTTATTTGCAATTTTATTAAAGTTTTACTTTTTATTCTTAGACGGGTAGATGGGTTTATGACATTGTTAAGTATTAGTAAAAATATGAAAAATACTCTAGGGGCGGGGGGCGGCACATTAGGTCTTTGCACAAGGGCGGCCTACACCCTAGGATCGGCCCTGAACTCACTATCAAATCCTTTTAATTACTACCTATGCTTTACAAATATATAAATGTAAGGAACCCTCAGGGTATGAGTTGTACTCGTACTTAAATAAATTTTAACATATTTAGCACATTATTTTATCTTCTCATATTATCATTATATTAATATTTTGTATATTAGAGAATTTGAGAAATTATAAAGAAAGTGAGGCTAGGATGGAATTAGAACTCAGATCACGAGGATTGAGAAAATGTCTACCTTCCTTGAAGAAGCATCAGAATTACTGGTCTGGTTTGAATAACCAATCTATGAAAAAGCATTCAATTCATGAAGTTTTGTAATATTATGTTCTATGGTTCACATATATGCGTCTACTTTGTTCATGGTCATAATTTTGCCAAAATTAAGTATTTGGTAGAATTGATTTTCTGAAACTAAATTTCACTTTTTCAAATTTTTACATTGCTTTTTATGGAGATGAGGGGGAGATCAGACGGACAAAAGGGACCCTTTTAATTTAACTAAATGAGAGTAGGTAGTTCTGGACATATCGTGTAGGTACCTACCGTGATCTGTTTTCTACCGCCATTTGCCGTTGTCGTTCACCTCTTTTTCTGGCTGGAGGTGTTGGGGTGACATCTCTTCTTGGTGGTGACATTCGAGATACCGGTGGTAGTCGCCCACCATAATCGGGTGCTGGCGTGTGACGATGGTGGTTGTAGTTTGTTGCTATTGGAGAATGTTGATGTTGGCGATAGTCTGGGCTGGGTGAGTGGTGGCGGCGGTAGTCTGGAACTGGAGAATGCTGAGGACGGTAATCTGGTGTTGGCGATGGTCGTCGAACGTGATCCGTCTGGTGGTAGGTGGGGCTGGGTTGTTGAAACGATGGTGGCGAATAGTGTTCGCTGGTGTTTGTTTGACGCTGCTGCTCTTGGCGGCGTTCACACCACTCAGATATGCCTGAAAAAAATGCGATTATTAGTTGCAGTTGAGCTGAATCACTGACTCCAAGAATAATTATTGTGTACCTATAACAATTTCCTCAAAATACTTTTAATATTTCATTTTAGAAAGTCAAAATTTTTTGGAATCTTCAACTCATAGCCTAATTAATTAGTTTGTTCTGATTAGAAGCATAGGAAGGTCCATCTGTATGGGTATCAAGTTTACAGCGTTTACATCTTTAGTTTCTCTGCAGCAGACTTTCCCAGGGCCCAGAGAAAAGAGATAATAAAAAGTCATATACCATCATTTCCACGGAACCACCATGTCAAGACTACTCCACAAAAGAAGATGAAAGGGAGATAAAAGCAAAATTTTGAAGAGCGAAAGCCAAAGAAAGAAGCTTAGTATAATAACAAAATGGCACCTAATGCCAAGGCTACTCTCACCTTTGTAATAACCTCCTGAATGATTCCTATCTCTTTCAGGTTCCACGAGACTATATACTCTTGGAGTGCTATTTATAGTGGAAACATATGTTTTTTTGGGAGTTTCGCTTCTTGTTGGCTGAGATTTGATAGTGACATTGAAAAAACTTGTTTTTGGCGGTTGCTCTTCATCATCAATTGTTGATGATTGATTAGAGGATCGTGAATCACTACCGAAATGATGCTCTAGCCATTTTGAGGTTTCAACCTTTCTAGTTTCCTCTTCTTGATCAAAATCCAGTGGTCTTCTGGTCAGAGCATCTTTTCGGTCTAGAGGGGAGGGTGCAGCTCCATTCTCAAGGCCTGGAAAAGTACACATCTTATTAATTCCCATCGCATCCAATCTATATATTGCCAGCCTTCTAAAAGAGTATATTTCTCACTATGCACAAATCCATTCTTTAACTGGCTTACATTATGTATCATCCAGAAGTAGAAGCTGCACACTATTCAGCATCGATAACATAAAATGCTGTTCTAAAGATGCCAGCAGTATTGATATAAAGTTTTGATGTATCACTAGACTCCGGCTTCATGTAATCAAGGAGCTTTAGCCTTGTATACTAATAATTACATTAGTAATTATATGTACCATTACTGAAGACTTCCTTACAAACAAAAGGAACTGAACTGTAAAATGACGTATACTATCGAGGGGACATATAAAATATTAAATTTGGAGGACTAATCAGGCCAAGAACAATTATTAGTTATTGTGAGTTTATTCAGAAAATATATATCGACACCAGAAGCTGAATTGGTCGATATATGAGAACACATTTGGAATTAAACGTATTCATCCTCATTGATTAATTGTTTGAAATGAGTTTAAAGCTCAATTATCAGGAGGAAAACTATAAATATTTGTACATAATTGAAATATGAAGGGGTATATCCCACTCATGTCATTCGAAAAATGGATGTATCTATGTGAAAAAATTAATTGTCGTGGGAAAACATCCAATAAAGTCAATGCTCTCACATTACATACAATAGAAATTTTCATCATGCAAAGCCATTAGGTTCTTTTTGCATTACATAATAATTTCAATGAATCTTCTTAGCTTTTATTGTCGAAAGAGAATGTCATATACTAAATAGACAATTTATTATGCCGTACATACGGCATATAATAAGAAAGTGTTATATATGGCCTCTAATACTATGAACGGGTGAATAGCTTAAGATGACCCATTATTATCCTCAATCAATAAAATAACGTAAGATGAACAACGTTAAAACTTAACCATGTTAGTTGAACTTTTATATATATATATTTGAAATCTGAGTTAAGGAAATGTAAATTTCATTAAAACTAAAACCTACAGTGACATTTTTGATCATTATGTGTTTCCTTTGTATCTTTTTCTTATTGATGTTCTAGTGACCTTTGACGTTCAATTCCTGGATTGAAAATTGAAGAATTCACGAGAGTAAATTGGTTTATAATTTATTGTCGAATATATTTTTATATACCTGATTATCATTTGCCCATTTTCAAGAGCCGTTTTCTATTGAAAATTTGAGTGCAGGTTTTGTCAAGAAAATCTAAATGACTAAAAATAATTCTGAAACTCATTTGAAAGTTTGGACAGCCATAAATATAGTAGGTGATAATCAAACAACAGATTTTGTATCAATTTTCATAGGAATTTTAATGTGATTAAAATTTCAACAAAGTTTTGTCACTGAGTGAAAAATATCTCACCTCTATATCTATGAGGTTGCTTGTTGGCTCTTTTTCTAGCTCGGGCAGAAAGTGAGTCAAACAAATCTGGTTCATCAACTCCATCTCCCCGACGTTCAACCTCCATAGTTTCTGTTTTGAACCTCATTTCGTGCCCTACTGTGACACCATCTGCTACATAATCGACATCTTCTTGCTCCCTAGTCTTTAGATATCTGAAAATTGATTAGGAGAATCAAGCAAAGATACAAGGTACACAGAAGGAAATGATGCGTTATACCTTTCGGAACTCTCCTTTTGAAAGTTTTGCTCAGGAGAGTCTTCGGGTAATTCTTCGTCTTTAATTTCCTCGTGTTCTGTGGTTCTTTGTGTTTCGGTCACAATCTTTCCATCCGGTCGAACAGAACTAAGCTCTCTGGTATCTTCTGTGTCGATAACTTTGTTGCTTTTTTGAGATTCATGTATCAGTCTCGGTCCTGTGGATACGACCGTTCTACCAAGTTCATTTGACCTCAACACCTTACGCAGATCCGACTTGCCACTATGTACTGCAGCTAGGAATTCCTGAAACAACAAGAGCATCATTAACTCTTCATTGCACAAGCACTGATCCTCTTAATCATTACTTATTAAGCTATTGAGTATGTTGTTACCGAAAATGGTGCTGTGATTATGTACAAGGAAAACAAAAAACTACATATTACGCTGATTTTCGATGAAAATACGCCTTGTTAAAGATACATTCTCAATTTGTATAGACAGTTTGAGAGAGACTTATTCACAAAACCATTTGTCAACTGAATCATCATAAAGAATCATGCATGCTATTAGAAAGGGGAGATGAATAAGAAAATGACAGACATCGCAAAGCGGTCACGATTTCATAAATAAAACTACAGTAGCTAACGAATAAAGCTTTCTTGATATATATTACATAGCAGTATACAGTGTGTATAAACAATATTATTATAAATTTAATGTTTTTTCAAATCATAATCTAATATACAGGGTGAACCACCTTCGTGTGATGACGTCATCACCATCTTTTTAAAATAGAACTCCTCATTTTTTCAATTTCCGGATTCCCTTGATGAGCTGATTCCAAAAATGTATACCTAACACGTTGCTTCAAATTGGTAGAGGTTGGACAAAAATTCAATTTTTTTTTTGTTAGAGAAGAATGTATTGCCCGGCTCTGTCATTATCTAGCAATCAATGGAGAACAACTTGAACATTTATTGTAAATTTCCTTCTGTTTGTTTTTCAATAGTTTATCAAAGTAGTTGTATAACAATACGTTATTTCATTTAATGTGCGTACGTTTATTCTTTTATTTAATATTTTGTAAATAACTTGATTTTGTTTTATTTTTCAACTTGTTATATATTTTTGAAATCAGCTCATCAAGGAAAATCCGGAAATTGAAGAAAATTGGCTATTCCATTTAAAAAAATGGTGATGTCGACATCACCTCGTATATATATATATATATATATATATATATATATATATATATATATATATATATATATATATATATTAAAAGGAAATTAAATTCAAAAATCGAGCTGTTTTGGAAATTTCTAATATTATTGTTTAGCTAATAATGAATTTATGCGTTACTTTATGGACGAACTGTATAAATAAATCAAAGTAAAGTAAAGACAGTCAATTACAGTCAACTAGTCATCAAAAATTAATATAACAATAGACCAGTTAACAGCCAATAATTATCTACCTATTGCTTGTGATTATTTTTACTTCGGGCTTCTGAAACGGGATGAAACTGGCGTCTTTCTTATTGTTGAGATGAAAGTTATGAGGTACCTACATCATCAAGTATCATAATACTGTTCAACTCAAACCACCAAGTTTATTAAGAAATTCAGATTATTTAAAAGCTTTCTTATCACAGTCTGTTATACCTACATAACCAGAAAATCAATACAGACCAACCTTCACGACATAACATTACTTGATCTAAGGATACAGTTAATAATTTCAGCTTAAACTTGCGAAATGTAATGGGGATTAATATCCCACATAGAAATTTGAAGTATCATTTTTCGTTTTCGAGAATTTTTGAAAAACCCAAATTTTCAACTTTGCCCCAATTTAACCTTCTTCGAGCTCTTACGATTTACGAGATCCCAATGGTAAGCATCAAATCTGAATAACCCTGTATACAGCGCGCGCACAAACCAAAAAAAAGCAGGCGGTCAAATTGTATACCCCCTCCGTTGGGGAAGTCAGTCAAAAATAAATAAACCCATCATTTTTCATATATTCGTTGCAATACATTCCTTTTAAAAAGTTATTTTAAGTGTTCCTGAATATATTTTTGATAGATAGTTTCGGAAAAATATAATGTACCTAGTTACCTCTAAACATTTCAAATTAATTATCCTCTACCTAAAAACACCATTATGTATGTCCTTTCCGATACATAAATTTCAGTAATAAAAGTACGACAGGAGCAGAGTCAAGCAAGTGGAACAAAATTATTGGCTTAAGAAATTTATGAATATTTATTATTGAATAATCGAGCATTTGCATATTGAATGAAAGTATGATCTAAATAGATTGGGTGCTAAAATAAATTTGTGCAATGTTGTTATATAAACGTGTCCTATAAGAAACATATCAAGTACTTGAATAAATCGGAGCATGATTTTAGGCTTCTCATATGACTTCATAAACAAAAGTGTTGCTTTTACATGTAGTAGGTATTTACTGTCATACTTATTTTAAATAAAATATATATTAAAAATATCAATGCTGTTATAATGTAGGTATATTCAAAAAAGAGAAAATTACCAGAGACATAGATTTTTATAGAATTTTTGGTGTTTTAGATAATTCTTACAATTCTTAGACCACGAAAAATCCGAGGTAGAGTAAAAGTTTGTAACAGTTAACGTCAACCAAATTATTTTCAGCACGGTTGCTTTGATTATCAAAGGAGAAATGTACTATTTTATATGCTCATAATCAAAATATATACACTGTGTCCCAGATTGGTGCTGCATGTATTACTATCTCGGTTATTATAAGAGCTACAAAATCGGTTAAATGGGCAATGTTTCTCAGGATCCTATTACCATTTCAGAACTGCTATTACATTTTGTCAAGTGCTTTTGGTTTTTGAATAAATCGCGAAAAACCAAAATGGTGACTTTTTGACAGTACCCCGAATCTCCATTATTTGAGAACAAAGGGTATTTTGGTTTAGATATTCTATGGGCACTTTCTTACGGTCCTTGCTATAAAACATAAAACAAAAGAATATCTCATTTCGTTTTGAGATAATCACTACAACTTTTTTTTTCTTATAGACGCCATATTGGATTTTTATTGCATTAAATAGCACTATTACTCCTATTTCCAAAAATATATCGCAACGTGGTATTTTCTTTCAAGATAAGGCCGAAGTAATTAAATCAACAAAAAAAAAAATAGTTTTGCTGCTCTGCTCAATTTCTAGTAGGCGAGCCAACAATATGTATTACAACTGTCAAATTACAGTCTGTTTAATTTGAATTTTCGAAAAAAAGCAAAACATTGTATATATTTACTGAAAGTTTTATATTTTTATATTTAATATATTTTCAGAAATATAAAATATATGCCATTTCACAAAAACGAGGACCGACTTTAGTTGATACACTGGAAAACACATATTATTCTATCGGTGATGGTTGTTTTAATTTAGAGCCAAAAGTCATTTCGTATCTATGATACTGCATTACATCAAAATTACTAGTTCTAATAGAATTCATCTATACATATAAAATAAAATTGTAACAGGCCGATGTCTGTACATTAAATATATTTAAGCAAAAATAATATCAGAGCAACAGAAGTCAAAACAACAGTGTTTAGATTTTTTGTCTGTCTGTATGTTTGTACGCGCTTCATGCAAAAACTACTGCATGGAATTGAATGCAGTTTTCACCGATGTATTACTAGAGATCTAACTTAGAATAAAGGCTTCATTTTATCGCGACTGCCTGTCTTTCTGTATGTTTGTACACGCATCACGCAAAACCTACTTCATAGAATTGAATGCAATTCTCACAGATGTATTGGTAGAGGTAGAGGAACTTTAAATTTATGTTCCATCGCGTCTGTCAGTCAGTATGTTTTTACACGAATCACGCAAAATCTACCGCATAGAATTGAATGCAGTTTTCCACGCGCACGATGTCGCGAGCAAAAGCTAGTAGGTATTATTATAATATTAATATAAATAATTAATTATTTCTTTTTTTTCAGTGCACCAAATAATAGAGTCGGCCCTATTATTTTTTGTAAAAAGTTATGCATTAGGTATTAGAGCACCTAAACGACGGAATTTTATTATTTGATGAATCAAGAATCTGTTACATTAAATCTTTCGACGTATTATCTATTGAAATTTCAGTTTCAGTAATTAACATATCTTGTTTTCTGCGAAAAGCATGTTTTAATGAAAAAATAGGTCCTAATATCTTGGATATACTGATGAAATACTTCAATGGAGAAAATACCGTGATCAGCATGATAAATATATACATACACGACTTTTCCTGTCGGTAAACCTAGTTGTTGATAGTGGGTCAGTATGTCCAAATATATATATATATATATATATATATATATATATATATATAAACATACATCGATAAAAAACACAATGCCAATAATAGAAATCTCTACAAGCAAATGGCATATAATACATAAAAAAATGTTTATGGAAAGTATTTCTTGAGAATGCTGTGCCAGATGGCCTACGGCTATTTATTCTCAGTGTGATCTGTGTCATTGAACTGAACATTCCAAGAACGAGCTCCAACCGTTTTTAAAATTACGTTATATGAAATATAAAGTTGATATGAATGTACCTCAAATTGATGCTTCTTGACATAATATGGGTTGAGAGAAATATTGTAATGATTTCATATACCTACCAAGCATGAATCGTTTTTCTTGATTATATCTTACTTAAAATAGATGTCGAATGACTTCTTGAAGTACCCTACATTGCATCATTTCACAAATATACGATCCTACAGTTGATCGCCGGATCAGAATGTCAATATTTGAAGGCATTATTACTGGTGAGTTGTAGGTTGCCAGTGCTTTCAACGAAATAGCCACCGTAGAGTGATAAATCTTCACACCTTAACCGGAATCCAACTGAGATCTGATGGGTGGCAGTTGGACGCTCGAACCACTACGTCATGTGACTAAAAAGAGGCTTGAGATCTATTTATGCATGTATGTAAAAACTCCTGAGACATTATTTCCCTTCTAAGACCCGCAAAATTATAAAAAGTAGATTAAAAAAATATATTTAATTACTCATACAAAATAACAAAAATATTTTGATAACTTCATTCTAACTCTCTTTAATTCATCTTATGAGAGAGACTATGAGACAAATTATGTAATTAGTTCTTGTTTGATTTAAGGAGTTTTTAAGTTTTATTTAATCACAAAATCTAAAAAACTAGAGTGCTAGAGGTCTTAAACTTTGCATGGGGATTTCTTTTAGAACAAAGTGGCTCACTAAGACGGGATTTCGAAAAATTCAACCCCTAAGAGGGTAAAAGCGGGTGTCAATATTTATATGAAATTTCTATAGTTTTAATAGTAGGGTTTTGAGTATACATTAAAGATATTTAAGAAAAAATAATATGGGGGGCCTTTATTAGAGCAAAAGAAGACAAAACATTTTTTTGAGTTTTTGTCTGCCTGTATGTTTGTACGCAAAAACTACTGCATGTAATTGAATGCAGTTTTCACCAATGTATTACTAGAGGTCTAACTTAAAATATAGGCTACATTTTATCGCGTCTGTCTGTCTTTCTGTATGTTTGTGTACGCCGCACGCAAAAACTACTACAAGGAACGGAATTGAATGCAGTTTTCCACACGCACGATGTCGCGAGCAAAAGCTAGTAATATAATATATTTCTTATCATCAGGGCTACACAACACAAACATGAAGCTGTAAGATTATTAAATATCTATAATTCACCTAATTTCTACGAAGTAGTAGAAGCATATATCTTTGATTATATAAGGTTATTAGAATCATAGAAGAAATTACATAGGACCTAAGTCAAAAGAGTTTCCTTTTTTATGCGGATATCCCAATTAGAAATTTCATTAAATAATAATAGTGGGCAAAGTACTACACATGCCTCTATAGATTATAATCTATATACCCTTTCTACCATATTATATAATGGTGTAGAGCGTATTAATTTTTGAATTGACAAACTGAACTTCGAATCTATGTAGTTTTGGTGGTACAATAACGTTCTATCTTTTACAATCTCATTCAGATTCTTTACATCCATTTGTATTTAGAAACAATAAGAATAACCAAAGAAAAAACTTAAAAAAAAACTTCAGCCGACCAGCTGGTTACTGGTTATAGTACTGACAATGTTCTTGTCGATAATATAGGACTTACGTATGCTTCTCAGATTTTTCACGTCCTGCTGTAGATTTTTCAAATGAACATGTACAAGTATATTGACGGTGAAATTGCTGTGGAGATTATCTCATTATAAAATCTTTTTCGCTTAGTGATTGATCAATGCAGTCTCACTGAGTAATTGGTTATTAACAATCTAAAGCCAATGTAATTACGTTGAGGTTTTCGATCAAGTAATATAATAAATGACGGTGTATCTGAATATATTAAAATGAACCAGCGAGATAGAAAAAGAAAGAGAAATGTATGTGTATGTGTGTGTGTGTGTGTTTTTATGATATAAACGTTTATACAGAAAACTACTTGTCGCTTTTAGGTCGCTGAGAAAGTGAATATGTAGATCTAGAGCATTTGATTTGCCAATGTTATTACACGACAAGTTTGAACTATTACAAATCAATAAATTGTGGAGTAAATAAACAATATATGGGATTAGCTTATAGTAGTAGCAGAAGTAATAATATAAAACACTTCGGTTGAAAACTCGGAATACTAAATTACCTATTTGGTTTTTTTGTGTTCTGGAGAAAATATTTAAGTTCTCATAGATCCGTTTGTGACTCAAGACTCCATGGAGGGTGAAATATTAGTATATTTTAATATTTTTCTTTCCCAGAGAAAATTTTTGATATAAGAAAACTCAATAGCTTCATTCCAAGTTCCATCACTCAGAATTCTACGCAGTGGCCAAAACGCGTCTAAAACATCGTGTAAATGCTCAAATTTCAGACTTTACCATTGCTATTACTCGGAAACCGTATTTTTTTAAACGTCAAATTTAAACGTTTTAACATATAATCTCTTCTTTAATTTGGTTGTCGAAAAAACTTGCCCCTTCTACGCAGTGGAAACACACATCTTTCAAAGTTTATCACTGACGTAACATGGAAACCTATGATTCACCCCCTTTAGAGAATTTTTGGGGGGAACGACGAACGACCAGTTGAATATCAATTTTTTTTCAGTGAGACCAACTCTCAATAGTCTTTCAAATACAAAAAGAAAGAAATATGTACGAAGAAATGACGAGCTAACGAGACCCGGAAGCATGAAAAGGTGATTTGTTCATATAAAATCGCCAGCTTAAGGATTATCATCATTTTATGGAATGTGATCATATTATATTATATTATATATTATAAGCTGGCGGTATGTAATGGATTAATGTATAGATGACAGCTCAAAGATTTCATCATTTATATCAGTATCTTCAGTCGATATAATAATAACATTTTTACAGTTTATGGCTACCATAATATCAAATTCCCTCAAAATCGATTAATCTAATGAAAAGTTAATAGATATTACGGTGTTCTTTTCATTTAATCTATCAAAAATCTACAATTCTATCTCCTTTAAAGATTTCAATATTAGAGAATATAATAATTTCAGAGGTAGAAGAACAATAACATGAAAACTTGTGTGATGAAATAAAATCTGATTTTAATAATACGTTGAAAGAAAACAAAGAGTATATAATTGATTTTATTACTTACTGAAGATGAACCATACAATTTTCTTTACAATTATCTTCTTCTGACTCGTCACAATTGGTACGTAATGACTGTTGTTCGAAGAATGAAAGACCATAGTGGATTATTGTGTGGCAGGTATGACTAGCGTATTATCAAGGTCATAATGTAGTTCAAGACAATTGCATATTCAGGTTAATGGAAAAAAATGCACAAACTGGAAAAAGTCAATCTGATACACTTTATTAGTCCAGTCCAGTCATGAGCACAATCCAAATTGATTTGACCTCTATGATCTTAATATGTATAATATGTCGCAGTTTTACAGTGAATTAAGGCATTTTATGAAGAAATATCATCTTTGATCTCCATCGGCTTACCAAAAAAGCAGATAATATTCAACCCAACAGTAATGTTTGCAGATCATTCGGTAAGCAAGTGGTGGGCGACATTTTTACTGTATCTAACTCTTAAACAGTACTATCGAAATACATACATCCGACCGATTTTACCAAGACGATAAATGTGTCGGACTGACCAAGCATTTAAATTATAACTTGTCTGAATACTCAAATACTCAAACTTTAGGGATCTATTGTACCTAGTCAACTAATTTATGAAATAGAAAGCTACTGTAATTAACAACCGCGATTTAAAAAAATCTAGTTTTAACATGACCTGTCAAGATCCCGACATTCGGAAACAATGTTATTTAGTTCAATGTATGTACCTATGTATTTGTGCCGACTGGCATGTACAGGGTCTTTCCTCATAATTAAACAGCTTCTGCTGGTTTGATTAAACGACGTGGAAAAACTTTCAAAACAAAAGCTGTAGGGTTTATCCTAAACCATCAGGAAAAATAGTTATTGCTTATAAAGGGTGAATCACAAACATCTGGTGAACCTAAATTGCCTTTTTTAATGGAACGTCCTGTATATTATGTTCCAGGATGATAGCGCATAAAATCCTCTCTCCGAATATATATATAGTTTACCCATATTTGTTTCAGTAGTTTTTGATATGTTTAGTATTAAAGCATTCATAAAATAATATATCGCATTAGCCATATCAAAGAAGATAGATACTACGCTTCTTTGGCCATATGTAGCCATGGGAGCAACAAATAAAAAGTGTCAAATATTTTTTTGGTTGGTGCACATAAAATGCTTTACACTTAAGAAGAAAAGTGTGAAATAGTTTATTTATTTTAAAAATAATAAGAATGCTGTAGCAGCAAGAAGAGAGTATCGAAATTTACACCCGGGTAGACCGTCGCCGCCTAGGAGCACCTTTTATTACGTTAAAAGAAACTTTCGGCAACGTAAAACTTTCCAAAGAAAAAGCCAACAGTTCATATTAACGAAAATTAGGAAGTGGAAATTTTCTTATATTTTGAAGGTAAACAATGGCTTTCTTTATATTTAATTTAATTTATATTTCTCTCTCTATTATTTATAGAGAATCCTCGAGAGAGTCCAACTTTTTCGATCGCTTCAATAAATCGGCAAAAAAGATAGATGTCCAAGAATTAAGTAAGAACCAAAAAAATCATAGGGAAGGCTTTCGTCGGCGGATAATAGAATTAAAAATTAATGACAACGATCTTTTCAAAAAGATTTTTGGAGCGACAATGCATCATTTAATACGGCAGAAAAAATATTCATATATGGGCTTCTGCGAACCCTCATGGGCATATGGAAATAAAATTTCAGGGCCGTATATATGTTAGCGTTTGGTGCGGCATTCTCAATTATAAAGTAATCGGCCCAATTTTATATCAGGTTTCTTGGAGTGGTAAAATATATTTGAATTTTCTTGGGAACGAAATAGAAAAACTTTTGGACAATCTACCTCTTAGGAGATATAATGAGCTCAAATGCCATCAAGATGGGGCACGACCGCACAATGTAGTTCATGTCCTTAATTTTTTAAACAACTGCTATCTTCCTAGGTATTGAATGGCCAGCCAATAGTCCCGATTTAACGCTTCACGATACTTTCTTATGGGGCTGGAAGACTTTATAAATAAAATTAACAGTGGTCATATAGAGCTTTTATAATTTTAGAGTTACTTATATTATGTAACCAGATTATAAGCCTTTTTTGACAACAGTTTATTTGTTTGTTTGCGTGTTTTTATAGAGTTCTGGATAATGCAAAATACTATTATTTTAAAAGAAAAAAAATCTTATTATTGACTTTAATACGGAATGTATCAAAAACTACTGAAACAAAAATGGGTAAACTATATGTATTCAAAGAGATGATTTTAAGCGCTATCATCCTGGGACATAATATACAGGTAGTTCCATTGAAAAGTTTGCTTCATCAGATATTTGTGGTTTACCCTGTAAATGCATTAAATATTTTTCCTAATGGTTCAGGATAAATCCTACAACTTTCGTATTGAAAGTTTTTCCCACCTCGTGTAATAAAACCAGCAGAAGCTGTTAAAATACGAGGACCCTGTACAAATGTCTGATATGGATATTTGTCCCGAATATTTCCTTAGGTACCTATTATTAATATCGACGTCGGATTGGTTTTATTCAGTGTAAAATTATTATGTTTCAATATGATAAATATGTTGCATTACGGAAATGTCATTAATCACCAGTAGTTTTTTAGACAAGTGTATAAAGGCTAATAGCTGTGAGTTCACGCTTCAAGTGCAAAATTTATCTGCTCTCTTCTGAGAAATAGGGAACACTTTTTAGTTTCTATGCATCGATAAATTTGACACCTAGATATATTATTAATCTCTATGATCAAAATTCAAACAAGATATGCTTAGTTGGTAAACGCTGCTGACATGTCGTCAGTCCTTTACAAAACGGGAGTTTCGAACATAAATATTGTAACGGGGATTTATATTAAAACTGGGTTCGATTTATTTTCACTTATTTATTTACACCAATAACTACTCGTCTATATACACATTTATATTCACACTATATTTCCTGGACTATAACGACTGTCTGTGTATATGTGTTCTATCACTAACTGTCACTGACCGTGCTTTATGACCAACTATCTATTACTAACTGAACTGTCACCGTGGTCCGTTTGTTTATATTCACTTAACCTCCTATCTCGAAGCTTCTCGTCTAGAATAGACCAAATCAGTAGATTCTCCATGTTTCTGGATTCCCAGGATGTTATTACCAATATTCTCCTTCAAGAGCAATCGAGACGCCTCCAGGGCTCCAGACATTTGTGTGATTGTGTGTGTGTGAGTGTCTTTTACTATTTGGGTGAGTTCTCACGTTACACTGCCCCCTCCTTAGCATCTGATCGTCCCGATCAGAATCATCCTTGGTAGTACCTTGCTGCATTTCTGTTCTATGGCGGAATCTGCACTTGGTTCTTGCCAGGCAAACACCCTTGTTGAAAAAGTAACAGTCTATCGTCTTTCCTGAGTGCACTCCTTTTGGATTGAAGCAACGCACGGTAATTTGCACGCCAGCGTCCTGGAAGATGTATTCGATCATGCTCCTTACAATCTTCCAATCTAGCCCGTCCAACCCGCAGCCTATTTTCGGAAGACCCAACTTCTTGATGTCATAATTCCTGACTTCATTCCTTAGGCTCTTCAGTGCATGCCAGATGTCTTTGTAAGTGGGTTTTCCTCTAGACATCTTTTTCGTAACCAAATAGAAGAGGTTCCGATTACCCTCTGCTAGTCGCAGAACTTTTCCTACTCTTGGTCGTTGGGCTGACAATTCATCCAATCTTCCAAACTTCCTTTTAAACACCAGAGCAATACCTCGGCCCATACGTAGATCCTCCGCTACACAATGGGCAATAGAAACGTCAGCTGGTAGTTTGAAAAGGTCTTGTTGAACCTCAACTGTCACACCGAGTCTGACCTTCTTCCGATCTGCGTAGTTGGACATGAAGTCGTTGAAACTGATATTTCGCTCTTCAACGTTCTTTTCTTGAAGAGTCACTCGTGCTTCCTCCTGGTTGTTCGATCCAGCGTATGGTGCGAGTCGGTTTATGTGCACCACTCTAGGTGTTCCCCTTGGTAACTTTCGGATACGATAGATGACGTCATTTATCCTCTTCATAATTTCATATGGCCCTTCCCATTGCTTTTGGAGTTTGGGACAAAGGCCTCGACGTCGTTGGGGATTATGGATTTCAAGAGGAACGCCAAAACGTGAAAAGAATTCCTTCACCAACACCTCGGCGACGGTCGAAGCTTCCTGGTTAGGAATTGCGTACGTCTCTGTCCACTTTGTGAAATAATCCATAGCTACCAGGATATACTTATTCTTATTGTCCGTTTTAGGAAATGGCCCCCCCCTAATATCCACAGCAACTCGCTCCATGGGACTCCCAACGTTATACTGCCTCATAGGTGCCCGCTTTCTACCAAGTGGTCCATTGCTGGCTGCACATACTTCACACTTACGGCACCACTGTCTCACATCTTCTTTGCAATTCACCCAATAGAATCGCTCTCGAACCTTCTGCAGAGTCTTAGTGATACCAAAATGTCCACCCGAGGCTCCATCATGAAGCTGACGTAGTACCTTCGGCACTTTGCTTCTCGGCACAACTAGTTGAAATCTGGATTCAGTGCCATCTTCAGACTCAAAGGTTATATACAGCGGATCATCTCTTAACACAAGAGAGTCCCATTGGCTAAAATATGCTTTCACTTCAGGGCTTCGTAAGCTTATGTCCTGCCAAGACGGCCTCTCCTTACGGCGCATCCACTCCAAGACCACTCTCAAACATGGGTCATTCTCTTGGGCCAGTTTCATTTGTTCGGACTGCCACTCCTCATTCTCTACGGTTGTTCGTCGTATAGGACAAATCTTGTCTTCCATCTTGACACATTCCAGTTTTTCCGACTGTGCCGCCTTCTTCTTACAACTGCGGCGTACGTGTCCTAGCTCACCACGGTTCCAGCACCTTGGCTCTCTCTTCTTTGACTGCGCTCCCGTCACTAGTTTCCTTATCATGTCTAACAGGGACTCTTTATTGGATTGATCTTCTTCTTCGATTGCTTTTACACGGCGCCCTCGGGAAGTTTGGCTTGCGGCTTCATGCTCCAAAGCAATAGCTAATGCTTCTTCTAGCAATTTTGGTTTGGCCAGCTTCAACGCCTTCTGCAATTCGCCCTCTCTCAATCCATGTACAAAAGTGTCCACCGCAATTTCATCTAGGAAACTATCGGCAACTGTAACAGCCATTTCCAGTGTCTTGATTTTTTGTTGCAGTTGCTCCATGTTCTTCTCTGTCGTGACAAATTTTTTGTCAACTGTTCTTGAAATTTCTTCAAACCTCGCATCACTTTTTCTGGAAACATCTTTTATTTCATCTTGAAGAGTTCTAGAAACTTCTTCAAAATTTTTCGAAACTTCATCGAATTTCATCCCAAATGTCCTGGTTACTTCCTCGAATTTTTCATTATTATTTCTAGAAATTTCTTCAAATTTCTCATTATTATTTCTAGAAATGTCTTCAAACTTTTTCGAGACTTCATCGAATTGTACACCAAATGTTCTGGTTACTTCATTGAATTTTTCATTATTAATTCTAGAAATTTCTTCGAACTTGTTCGAGACTTCATCGAATCTTTCGTTATTATTTCTAGAAATTTCTTCGAATTTTTCATTATTATTTCTAGAAATTTCCTCAAACTTTTTCGAAAACAGTTCTTCCGTAGAGTGGAACTCGAACATATCAGGATCTTCTCCATTATCAATCAGAGTGTCACTTAATCGTTTCTGGAGGGTCGCTTTATTACCGGAATCATCACAATCCCGCTCCACCAACTGTTCTTTGAGTTGTTTCACGGTTAACTGCACTAATTTCATTCTGAATTGTCTTTATTAATAGAGTCAATTAGGCAATACTGTTTTTAAAGTCTTCGACACGAAAACGAACAAAATTCTTCACACAAACACGAGAAAAAGTCTTCACATTCACAGGAAAACGAACGAAAAGTCTGCACACAAAAACGAAGTAAAGAGTCTTCACACTGACACAAAAACGAACAAAAAGTCTTAAACTTAAACTTAAATCTAACAAAAAGTCACGAAAACACTCAACTCTACACGAAACCACAGTCTCTCAAAGTCTGTTCAATTTTACAGTCACTCACTGACTGATTCCACACTGACACCAATGTAACGGGGATTTATATTAAAACTGGGTTCGATTTATTTTCACTTATTTATTTACACCAATAACCTCGTCTATATACACATTTATATTTACACTATATTTCCTGGACTATAACGACTGTCTTTGTCTATGTGTTCTATCACTAACTGTCACTGACCGTGCTTTATGACCAACTATCTATTACTAACTGAACTGTCACCGTGGTCCGTTTGTTTATATTCACTTAACCTCCTATCTCGAAGCTTCTCGTCTAGAATAGACTAAATCAGTAGATTCTCCATGTTTCTGGATTCCCAGGATGTTATTACCAATATTCTCCTTCAAGAGCAATCGAGACGCCTCCAGGGCTCCAGACATTTGTGTGATAGTGTGTGTGTGTGAGTGAGTTCTCACGTTACAATATCATCAAATTCTGGCAAATTAAATTTATGTTTTACTAGATCTTGGTTCATTATTCCGCCATGATGTATGGCATTATATATAGTGCAGAAGACACGAATATCAAAAGTCAATTATGTAGGTACAGACAAACCCAAATTACCGCAACCCGAATTGCAAGCAAGGACAAAATATAAAACTAGTATCATGTGTTTCAACCGTGTAGAAAAAAAAGGGTGATATTACATCTCATGAATTTACACCATTTAAATGAAATTGTCTGTCCGTGATTTTGAAATAAATGTAAAAATTTAAGCAGAAACTTTTTTATCGTTTTTAGATTTTTCTATCAAATAGGTAAGGAAAAGGCTCAACAAATTCAATGAAAATTTCTAGGAATAAAATAGAAACTTTAAAATAAATCTTCGTGTAGAACCTATTACTGCCATCTGGCGGATATGATGCCGCACCAAAGCCGACTATAGTAGGGAATTCTCAGGAACTGACAGCTTAATTAAGCTAACTGCAAATATTATTATTACAGATATAGCACAACTAGTGGAACCCGGCAAACATTGCCCTGTCTATCATAGCGTTCGATTAAAGGGTGTAAAAGATGAGGCAGTTAATTTAGGGGCGAGTTAAAATAAAGTGGAATGGTGTTAGGACATTCTCAATGTTCAAATACATAAGAATATCAATGTTTATATCGGTGAAATCGTGTAAAAGTTAATGCACTGTAGCCTCATCTATCGGTGAGTTACAACAAATCGTTCAGCCCTAAGATATTTTCAGTGCCCAGTGCCCAAGCACCTATACATAGTATGAAGATACAGGGTGGTCCGAATTATAATGGAGAAACTTTAACAGCGTATTCAGTAGATAAACATAATTAAAAAAGTTCATATAAACTTATCTCCAAAAACGCGTCGTTTTGGAGATACGGGGTGTTAAAATATTACGAAAAAAATCGTTTTTTAAAGAAACTTTTCTAGATTTTGCTTTCAAACTTAGTAGGTATTAATGCCACTTCAAAACAAATTTATAGCATGATTAACACTTGTTTTTGTTTTACCAGTGGCGTGCGTGAGAACATTTTAATTATTTTAAATAATAAAAAAATTGTACGCCAATGGTTTATATAAATTTTGTTGATAGATTTAGATATATTGATCAATTCTTAACAAAAATGGTCTCTTTAGTCTTTGCGCTAAAATTTTTGTTTGCATGTGCACATAATATCTGAGATTTGCAAATTAAATTAAGTTAATTCGCGCTATTTCAATTCGTTTTTATTTACAGCACATTTGCAAACCTAAGATATTAGGTGCACATGCAAACAAAAATTATTTTTTTCTCGAAAACGGTTCGTTTTAGCGAAAAGACTAAACAGACCATTTTTGTTTAGAATTGATCAGGATATCTAAATTACGAAAAACCATTGGCGTACAATTTTTTATTGTTATTTAAATTAATTAAAACGGTCTCACGAACGCCACTGGTGTTTATCATGCTTTAAATTTGTTTCCAAGTGGCAATAATACCTACTAAGAAAAACCGATTTTTTTCGCAATGTTTCAACACCCCGTATCGCCAAAGCGAAGCGTTTTTTGGAAGTAAGTTTATATGAACTTTTTTAATTATTTTTATATGCTGAATACCCTGTTAAAGTTTCTCAATTATACTTCGGCCCACCCTATGAACGTATGTTTATGCTCTGCATTGCCTTCTCGTGGCAAGCAACAACAAAATAAATTGATAAAAAACTTCTAGATGATACATTGCATATGTATGCCAATTTAAATGGTCATAATCGAGTATACTGATCACAGATATATGAACATCCATATTTACAAATATAGAAGACAAGCTGTTGCCCGCTAGTTCGTCCAAGTGAAATTTGGTTTAATTTTAATATTCTAGATATGATTTAAATAAAATAAAGCCAATGTCTGTCTACCCTTGAAAACTCCATTAAAATCTATTCCAAAATTTTGGAGAAATGCGCAAACAATAAAACAGACAAACAATCTAAATACAGTTTTTTTTCTGTTCTATAATTTCATTCTTATCGACCCTCTCTATTTTTGATACATACCTTCAATGTACCGACACAGTGGGTTATATTGTGTCATTATATGCTTATATTAGGGGGGTTTGAAAGGGTTTTCTAAAGTTTTCTTACGAACGAAGTCGAAGGCGTTCGCTAGTAGCTATTTTATATAAAATCTTTTTGTTAGTACCAACATCAAATTTTTTGTATAGAATTTAACAAGCATAATTATTCAGCGAGTATTTACTGAAAGTAGAGGTAAACTAATATTAAAGATTATTTTCAGCTCTAATTTAAACATTGATATTAATAGATGATAAATACATACGGTAATTAAATATACCTACCTACATCTATCTATAATAATAAAAGAAATGGACACAAAATTTTCCACAAATTCAAACTATCGTAATAGTGCTAAATGAACGGAAAGGCATAGCAATAATTGTACATTGTAAATCTGTCACGAAATCTACTTACTTTATGTAATATGTTTATATGAGTCGAGCATTTGTTATTTCGTATTAAAAATATGTTACCGTTACAGTATTTTCCTACTAAGTATAATAATTCAAATCTACAGATATACTTAAATATATGTTGCTGTATCAATATAATTCAATATAATATACCTAGGTACATAATATCAACATCAATGCGTCCAACCACAAGACGGCAGCCTGAATAATGAACGTGTAGGTTTTCAAGAAGAATGTGAGATATGTGGTTTCATTGGGGAGAGTGACCCCCATAAAAATTATAGTAAGAATATACATAATAGGTAGGTACGTAATATATTATTTGGATAATCAAATACTGAGAAAAGTTAATTTTTTTAAGAGCACTTTTGAAGATTTTACACCTCATAACATAATATAAATAAAGATCAAAAATATATCTATAAACATCTATGAAAAAACTTTTTAAACAAATTTGAGGTCGGGGGACTCCTGTTAGGAACGAAGTGCCTTACGCCGTTTCTCCAATTCCGAATTTCATTTCATATAAGGGGTGTTCGAGCAGCAGTTGAAACCAATCCGAAACCGTCTGACGCGTGCGCCCTTCAATTTACGATTAAATAATTTACTTCCAACTTTTCCTAAGATCATCGAGCAGCAGATTAAAGCACTTGGAAGATTTTTCAAACCGCTCATACGCATTATAAGCAGTTATCAAACGGTCCCAAAAGTGAATGTTACTTGAAGAAAATCAATATTAAATTAAAATTACACACTACGATAAATGTCCACTAATATATTATTTAAACATGACAACGCGCACTATTCCTTTCTCAAATGTGAGCATTAAGTAAATTCTAATAGTGCCTACTTAAATAATAAGGATAGTTAACATAAATCTTGATGACTAATATTATAAACTAATTGGGTAACAATTATATATACAGAAAGAGGCTGGACATACTATCGATTTGGTCATTGAGGAGATAACCCGAATGCTTCAATTTTTTCATAACTCAAGTAAATTCAGTTTTAATCTTTTCTTTTGATTAATTATTATCATACTTTAAATTAGATTGATGGTATGCCAATGAGCTCTTATGTTCATTGATACGGGTTTGAATATTTCGGCAAGTTTGACCCGCGTAAACTTTCGAGCATCACCGTTAATGAGTTCATAGAAACCTGATTCACAATTACCTGGAGTTTTTGATTAATTTTTATTTAAAAATAGATAAATTTATCAAGTAGATATAGTAAATCAAAAACACCAACTAATTGTAACTCAGGAGCCTTATGAGCTCATTTGCTGTGATTGCTTGAAAGTTCATTTACATATACGTATGAAACTAATTCAAACTATGCACTAAATCTCAACGATAATAATCACACATTTAATGATAATTTTAAAACCTTACATACCGAAAAGATAGGATTATTCTCCTCAATGGCCAGACCCCTTATTATTTAAGTAGGCACCTATCCTCTAGGAATTTAGTTAATACCTATTCATATTTGAGAAAGTCACAGTGGTCCAAAATAATTGACATGTTTAAACAATATATTAGTGGAAATTCATTATAGTGTTTAGCTTCTAATTTAGAGGTCTAGTATTAAGATTATACAAGGCTTTTATGGATGCTTGTCTACTCGAATCTATATACTCGCACGCGCACACATGCACACAATCATTTTTATAATAGATAGAGGAAAAGAAAGAAAGAAATTTGCATTGAGGAGGCGTTGCGCGTGGCGTAAATGTTCTATTATACAATTTATTTATCTCCTAAACAAGAAGAGTTTTCAAATATTTATTATTCGAAAAATATCACTATTGCCATCAATTCTTTAGAAATTCAAACAGGCTTATTATGTTAGATGAATTATTTTATTATATGCTTTGTAACATTTTGAACCCTCATGATTGCCTATACAGCAAGACCAAAGATTAGGTTTCTTAACTTTGCCAAGAATTAGGTAGTATCAGCAAGAAAAAAACTCATCTATACCTACCTATACGTATCTAAATTGAAAAAATATACTGACAATTTGACACTTATGGATAAACCGAAATCAATTCAACATTTTCGCAACCTTAGATATTCAACCTTCCATTTCAATAAATGATTCCGCAATAACTTCAGGCTGTGAACTTTTCACTTGTTGGCAACTGTTCAATCAAAATGTCAACAGGATTTGCATTTATATTTTTAGATTTAAGCGTGAAGATCGAGTCAGGTGGGTAAGACCTATTCTACTGAAATGTGTGACTGAATTACACAGTTTCTAGTGGAGCTGAGTGAAAAAAGGCAAGGTTTAGTTTGTTTATTGGTTACTATGGTAACAATAATATCAAACGTGACAACAACAATATCATACTAAACTAGATCCGAAGTAAAATTAATTATGAATACGGCTGTCTGTATTTAGATCACATGCATTTAGGATATAAAATCTAGGCTTTTAAGACAAACAAGTTCTCATTAGCAATAAAATCAGAGATAATTTCAAGGTAATATGAAGAGAACGTTATTTTGTCATCTCTTTCACTTTTAACATTTTATTTAATAGGAAAAATTATACGATACTGTAGAAGCTTATTAGACTATAGCGATAGAGTCTTATTGAAGTTACCTTTAATCACTGTCCAATACAAATTCCATAACAACACAACCTGCATAAATTGCCTCAGTCTATTAGGTAGTATAAACATTGAATGATCACCATTGTAATTAAAAAAACGCACTATTGTCAGATTAGTTCCGCAACAACACTCATCGCCTTCAGTGTCGGTTTTGTGTTATCCACTTTTGTTGTTGATTCAAACCCGTTTTCTGCTTCGTTCTTCTTGCTGTTCTGCCAATTCCTACTTTCAACGATGGTTTCGTCGCGACTCCAATGTCTTTGGCTTGGTTGATGCCGGTACACCGTTCACCGTCGTAGTTGTGTATATGTGCCCCCCTTCTTGCGCCACCTGTCCCCAGCCCAAAGGCTTAGCCGTGTCAACTTTTCTTCTTCGTAGTCGTAGTCGTCGTCTTCTGGTTCATCTTCTGGAGAGGTGCGCACTTCTCCACCTCATTATCAGATGCCCAGCACAAGGACGAAAGTTCAAAGGAATCATTTGATATGTAACTATGCACTCTAATCGGGCTAAAAATTGTCTGCTTGCAACCATTACATTCATCCAATGAAAGAGAATAACTACGATCCCTGAGAAGTACTTCCCAGTAATAACAAGAAAAATATGAATTATTTGGGTACTGGTAATTTTGACGTTATAAAGTTATCAGTAGATGGAAGATTAACGACCTTCAAAACTACAAGTGCCAGTAGAATAAAATATAATTTTGTTCTCAGTAATCCATCTAATTCTAGTTTCTGTTTATATTTATTTCATACTTTTGAGAGGTTCATTAGTGATCAGAATTGTTGAATGTCAAGTTATATTCAATTATTTAAAAACATAGCGGCAAAATTCTAATATTTTCCTAGTGATCCATCTCGGTAACATAAAAAAATCGATTTAAGTACTGATGGCAATGATATTTTTTTTAAATTCTTCGAGATTAAATTTTCAAAAAATATTAGCCTCCTAACCCCTTTGAATAGTTTTACGCCTGAAAAGTTGAATATTTCCTCTTTTTGACCGACTTCCCAAAAGGAGGAGGTATACAATTCGATTGTGTGCTTTTTTTTTTTTTTTTTTTTTTTGGTTTGTGCGCGCCTTTCATATAGTAAACGTACTCCGATTTGGATGATTTTTGATTCATTTGAAAGAGGAGGCTTGAGAAATGGTCCCATATTCATAAAAACGGGAATCCGACATCTCGTTCCTTCCGAAAACCGCCCCCGAAGGGGGTGGAGGGGGCAAATTTTGTCGAAAATTGAAAATCTGCGTTGATATAATTACAGATAGGACAATATCCGGAAACGTTTAAATGGAACATTTTTTCAAAAGAGTAACGGTTTTCGACATAGAGACATTTTAAATTCTCAAATATACCTATTTTCGCTATGTAGAGAGGGCGATTTCTGTCGAAAATTGAAAATCTGTTTGCAGTACATGAAAGACATAATTATTTGTAGCAACATTTATACTGAACATTTTTCCCTTAGAGTTACGGTTTTCGAGTAAAATCGGTGTTAAAATGGTAACAACTAAAATATTCAAGCGTATTTCCGCAGCGATGTTCTGAGATCTCAATAATAACAACTACAAGCAAGGAATATACGTGGGTAATAGGATAAGTACTATCTTCATTGATATGGTATAGTGAACGTTCAACGATTTTCGTGACTAATGTTACACTCAAAAGTGTAAAATAAATATTTTTTACAAAAAATTGGACCGACTTTATTAGTTGGTGCACTGAAAAGTATAAAATAATATTAATTCTATTGGGGCTGGTACTTGTGAAGTTGGTGCCAAAAGTTACCAATCTACCTGCAACTGCACAACTTCAAAAGTAACAGCACCAATAGAATTAATATTATTTTATACTTTTCAGTGCACCAACTAATAAAGTCGGTCCAATTTTTTGTAAAAAATATTTTTAACGATGAAGACAAATTATGAAAATCAGTGCATATTTAACGAAAGCGCGATCAGACACAAAAAGGCAGAATTGTATGCTTCCTTCTTTTGGCAAGTAGGTCAAAAACTAAATAAAGATCTATGATTTCATTTACTGGAATGAATTATTTGATATATTCTGATAATTTGAAATACTACTACTATTCAATCATGTATTAATTTAATTCTCCTGTAGATAAAAAAGGTGTTTCAAACTCGCTGGCCTATTAGACGTTTATAGAGACCTACAAGACATAAACATGAAATTTTGGTGGTACCCATGGTCAACTGGTCTATCGAATCAAAATATTTTAAGCATTGCAGTGTTTTCGCATCTACCCGTATCCGATATCAAACTCATTATATCAAATGGCATACCCTCTATTTTAAGTTAAGGTAACTGTACTTATGTATAAACTCTATTATTTTTTACACAGTGTATCCAAAAATATATCTGCGAGAGTAGTTATAAAATGAAGCCAAAGAAAATTTTCATAGACACAACATACTGAGTATTATCTGATAAATGAATAGAGTAAAATATTCCTGATCATTTGATGTATGATAGTCTGATACCAATATCTTACCATTCTTGCACCATTATTTGTATTTTTATCTAGAAACAGAAATTATTTCTCAAAATATTCCAGACATTTTTGTGATTTATAATAAATAATGACAAATCTGAAGTTATCTTTTATTACTTATTAATACGTTATTTCTGAAACAGCCCAAATGAGTAAGAGAACAGTTTTACAACACAAACATATAATAAAATCATGAAAATTACCTTATGCCTAGAAATACATGTTATTCTTCTTTTCCAGTGATCTTTTTGTTTAAAATGCTAAATACATTTTTATTTTACCCCAACGTTCAAAATCTAAGGGAAAGAGATCTGAGGACCTAGGTAATCAATCACATGGGCCAATTCTACCAATACAACGATTTGCAGACATTGAAAACGTCAGTACCTACTAAGAAAGCATAGTAAATTTTTAAAGAAATTATTCGCTGTAAATCTTAAAATATGTGGATATTTTACAGTACATACTTTGGATTTCAATACAAAAGACATTAAAATTTAATTTGTTTTGAAAGACAATCTTTCTAAACCTACGAAATTTCCAAGTCCAAATTACTTGAGAAAATCAATAAAGTTTTATTATATTGTAGGCAGAGATTTGATCCTTCTGTAGATTCTCCAAATTAAAGGATGAACATATCCAAGATTTCATTACCCTCAACTAGAATCATTTGTTGGGTTTGGTTTTTTGAGTATGAGAACTTCCAATGTTGGAACATACAGATTTGTTTTCTGAAACTTCCTGTGTTCATTCCTAGGATTGGGATAGCGTCTATTCAATTCTCTTAATGTTTCTTTCCAAATATTATGGCACTCGCCATGCATAAGAAAAAGATTTATATCTTCCTTAGAATATTGATTAGTCTTCATTATCATATAGCTTATTCTTAGTAATTTCAAAGCAACTAAGAAACTAACAAGTAATAACATCATTTTTATTTACTAAAACTATGCAATCATGGGTCATAAAAATGATATGTGTATCAGCAATTAGAAAATCATTTTACAAAAAATGCAGTTAATCAAAGAATGCTTCAAGATAAGCATTGTATACCTTGAAAGATCAGAAATATTCTACTCTATTTATTTATCAAAAAATATCAAGTATGTTTGCATTTTAGAAAACAGGCGCTTCTTCTTATAACCACTTTATATTTGAAATTAACAAAAGTACTTTCAAATTGTTTTATCAAAAAAGAATATAAAATATTGGGTAGGTACGCCCTTTGAAATAATGGGATTGATATCAGATACTGCAATGCTCAAAATATTTTGTTTCGATAGATCGTTGTTGAAATTTGAAATTCGTATGTTTTGCATGTGTGTGTGTAATAAAAAACCGCATGTTACTATGAAACCACTTTATGGATATTCTTCCACGTACCTACATAGGACAAGAATGCATTGTTAAACATGTATTCCTTATCTTAAGTATGAATAAATATTACAGTAGATATACGACTCGCTTCCCATAATTCAACTGAATAATAAAATAAAAATTGTATATGGCAAGACATGGATATGGCAGTGCTTTCAGTTAACCGAGTCCATAAAAAGACGAAGGTATACCATTTTTTTATCATAGATGCTACCTTGTTTTGTACAGTAGCTAAGCATACATTGATTTTGATTATTGTTTTTTCATTTACAAGACAGCTACGAAATGGTATCATATCATTATTTCTGAAATCCACCAGATATTTGTGTTTTTTTTTTATCTTATTTTTCTTTTACGTCATTACAAAGCTATCATTGAATTTTTGAAAATAGGAGATAGAAAACAGAAAAACAGGAATTAAGTAATTTTGAAAAAAAGCGATGATTTCATTAGATCTGCACAAAATATTTAAATATCCCTATGCAGGCATATTATTTTCGTAGTTCTTGTGAGGTCGACGCTAGTTTTTTTCCGTTACTTATATATTTATGTAATATTTTTCCTCTCGTGAAGAATGGACAATTTCCAATAAAATAAATATAATGTTTCATGTACCTAAATAACTAAGCTATCATGTTTCCTTAAAAGGGGGATATCTATTGTGTAAGCAAGTTACATAATTGAAGAATAAATCGATGTCACGTATTTATGGCTATCTGAGATTTTGGTTCACTCAATTGAGATTTTGGTAACGTCGATACAATTTTAAATCTAATCAAATAATGCTAGTTGATGTTCTTGAATCCACACTATGTATCCTTATACCCAAAAGCATTTTACAAGAATAGTATAACTCAGTTACTCAGTTCAGCAGCTTTTTAAATTATATGAGCTATATTATTTGTGCAATTAATACTATATGATGTATAAAACATGAAAAGGTAATATCATCAACATAATTAAGTCAGAGCCTTGAAAGATGACCAACACTTTTACCCACGAAAGATTTTCGACACAAAGTGTAAAAGAGAATAAATACACTTACAGGAATTGTAAAAATCAATTTGCTTACCACATTTAATTTTTTTTTTTAAATTTCAATCAAATTATTCATTTTCACATATGTAGTTTGTTTTGTAAGCTGAAGTTGAGTTTTCCCTTTTCAAACATTTTGGAACAGTTTTGTTTGCTATTCAAACTATCTAATCTTTGCAAAAAGCATCAGATGATTGATTCCGCGCTAGATATAGAGATGAACCGCTAAATGGTGTAAATTCATTATTTTGTATGTGAATATTTATATATGTACCTAAATAAAAATATCATTCCCTCAAAACTGGACTTCCTTCGAGATACAGTATAAGAGATAAGCCCTCAATCTTTTAAATGGAAAGTAGTGGCTTCTTCTTCTTTCGGTGCCATATCAGGTCCCCCTCACATTGGCGAGGTTTTCGGCTAATCTAAATAGTTGTTCGGCACTGTCTATTTCTGTCCAATCGCGAATGTTCTTCATCCATGAGATTTGTTTCCTTCCAATTCCTCGGCTGCCTTCTATTTTGCCCTTTATTATAAGTTGAAGCACTCCTTATCGGTCACCTCTGAGTACATACCCCAGGATCTTCCTGATCTTTATAGTGTCAAATAGTTCACGAACAGCCTTTGCTCGATTTAACACTGCTTCGTTGGCCTGCCCTTGGAGTAATCTTCTCGAACGCTTCCAGGCGATTGATTGTAGGAGACCTTAGAGTCCAGGTCTCAGCTCCAACCGGACAAAATATTACATTTTATCATTCTTTGGCGTAATTTACGTTTATGTTGTCTTTAGAGAAGAATGTTTTCATTTTCAGAAAAGTCGTACGAGCGGTCTCAATTCTGCAATCTCTTTATCTGGGTCTAGCTGTTTCGTGATATAGGTATTTGAAGTGGGTAACTCTCTCGATGTTTTGTTGTTCTATCTGCAGGGAAGCATTGGCTTGTATTTGGTGACTGAATATCAAAAAAAATTTCTTAGTATCATTCATTTTCAATCCCATTTCTCTGCCTGTCGTGTTAACACAATCCAATAATTCTTGAAGGCCCTGAATACTATCACAGAAGATGGCCAGGTCTTTATCTTGCAAAGCCTGTTTAAAGATTCTGTCCAAGTAGGTATTAAACAATAGCGGGGATATAATACATGCATCCCTGTTTGACGCCTCGTTAGATGCAACACTCATCGGTCGATCTTCCATCAATTCGGGCTACTGCCTTTTGCTTCCAATACAAGTTCTCTATAATTCTCAGATCTCTACCATTGATTCCCACGGTCCTTAATATATTTAATAGTGTTCCAGGTTGCACCCTATCATAATCTATAAAACATACATAAATATCCTTGCGCTGGTCACGGCACTTTTGAAGAAGTTTAGGGCAAAAAAGTGCCTCTTGGGTTCCTAGTGCATTCCTGAAGCCAAACTGAGTTTCATCCAGATCCTCCTTGCACCGGTATCTCACCCTTCCATGTATTATGCGAAGAAAAACCTTTAATGTATGACACATCAGGCTAATTAATCTGTATTCGTCGCACTTCTTTGCAGAGAACCGATGAGGTCTTCGTGGATCATTTGTAAGAGCTCTATTGGGATGTTATCTGGGCCAGTTGCTTTCTTAGTTTTGGCTGTTTCTATGACATGAAGAAATACGGATTTCACAGCAAAATTACGTTAGTTTTTTATATATCTGTATTCAGAGAATTCTCGACCTTTTCTTATTTATTAATCAAGATGTAGAAAACTTTAAGCTCACGTATTTTTGGAAGATGTGAATAAATATTCATATTAGTCAAAGACATATTATTTTTAAAGTCTATACCTACCTATTTTAGTGCTTCTTCTCTAAGAAGATGATAATGAGAAATAATCACATAATAATACTAAAATATTTCATTAATTGACTATCTCTATTGGAAACTATTAATTTTAGCCAGCGATATTTTTTCGAATACGTTGATTGCTACGGTTTTCGAGTAAAAAGCAACCATCCTCAAAATAGAATTACTTCAGTCATTTCTCAAGAGAAGTTATTTGTCGCTGAACTTTACACCGTAAATGCTAAAAATGCGAAGAAGATGTTATTCACATTTAAGAAAGTTCAACTTCATGAATTTGTACATAAGTCCTTATTTATGGCTTCAGTCTCAGTCAGATTTGTTGTAATATCAGATCGTTATCAACAACTGCTGTCAACCAACCGTTTCTCAAGCGGGACAAAGAAATAATGTGGTTGCTAGTGCAAAGAATTAAATAGCGCTAATCTGATAAGCAGTATTAATTGGAAAATTCATGGGTTTATTGGAAATAGAAAGTATTTTGTGTAACGAAGAGCGTGTTCGTTATACTACATACAACCTTGACCTTACACGCTATATCATGACTGTTATAAGACGTTTTTATGAATGCCTGAACTATATTTGAGAAACAAGGAAGATCATCTCCAATACTCAGATTGACCTTCTAGCAAATCTGTTATGGTTGTGATACCGATTCTGGTTAGAATATAATTGAAGTAAATCATTTATTTTGTGGGAAAATGTAATAGTTGGATAGTATACACAAAAGTGTTTTGTGTCTCTGGAATGAAGAAGTAGGTGTTTAAAGGTGAAAAAGCAAAGCGAGAAAACTTAAAAATATATATTTGATGTTTATATAAAGGGGCACATTAAGTGCTAATTAAGCGTACTTGAAGAACACAATAAAAAACGAAACTATTTCGTATTTCTAGGACACACTGAGCTAATCAAGTGTGGTATTCCGTAAATAATCGTTAATACATTTTCTGTGCTAATGCTGCTCTGCTTTAGACAGACCTAAACCTTTTATATCCTCGTAGGGCATGTTTAGTGCAAAGTGCTAAGTTCAGTATTCTAAAAATATTTTCTTTCGTACTTTTTTTTAATAATCACCACTCTGCCTGTGTAAACTAGGCGGAGCAACCTTCGAATAGAACTTCCCAATCCCAACCAAATTATTTTGCGATTTTAGCATCATTCAACTGCGATATTCTGCAATTTATTGCTAGTATTTTTCTGCTAATAAGGGCACTCTGAGATGTGTTAAAAGGAAAACTGAACTAAATAAATCAGAAATTAATACACAGCAGATATTCAAATGATTTCTTTATTAAACTGATGTACAGAGCGGGCAAATTTCGATGCTTTTATAGGGTATCTCGATCTCTTTTTTTTAGATAAACTCAAAGGATAAAACTAAAATTAGCTATCGTCTTTTGTTTCCAGGTTATAACCTTAAACTCAATTTTTTGCATACTCATATCTTATAAAATTGTGAAGTTACCGATTTTTTTTTTGACATTTTTAGACAATTTTTTGAATAGAATCCAGTAGCATAGCTGGATATTAAATAAGCTTTTCTAATTTCAGGTTATGACATAAACTTATATTTTATACAAAAATATATAGTTTATAGGGCGGTAAGAAAGTAATACTTATTTTAGATATTAATTAAATTTAGATACTCCATGTATGAAATGAATGAATGAAATATTTCTTTCAGTTTATTTGAAGTACGCTTGTGTAAACTAAGGCAATGTTTTGGAGCATATCATTAAGGAAGGATAGTTTCATATTTGCACATAAAATTCACTTTACTGCATTTTACGTCCAAATATGGCTTATGAAAATTGTGAAAAAAATATTATACATAAGAAAATTTTATATTGCGTTCGACTGATATTTTAATCTGTATATAGAAAAACAAAAGCTATTTTTATTAGATTAAGAAATATTTTAATTATTTATACAACATTCAACAAGCCTATAACAAAAACATTATTGAAACAAATACTGAAAATGCTTTAAAATATTTTTTATGAAAAAACACAAATTGTTATGTAGGTACCAAGTTAAACTAAAATATAACTGAAGTAGGATGGAAAGCTTTAAATCAACGTAAATATTCAAAATGCTGTCTGTCCATTATTCTCTACGGTTGCACTACGACACGCATTATAAATTTGGATATTTGGAATACTATTTACACAGTCCAGAGTCCAGGAGCGCTATTCTGTACACGTGTCCGATAGCCGTCGGTATCGGTATGTTATCGGCAAACATCGGTTGCGCTGCCGACGGGATCATGACGACGCTATTCTGTATTCTGTTGTTCCCGACGCTCGGAAACGCAACCCACAACCATCGGTAAATGATTGACTTCACTTAAATGTCGCTCGTTTCGGTATGTTCTGCCAATGAGCGTTGAGGCGAGCTGTGAACGTCAACCGAAACGTCAGCTTTTGCAATTTTAAATTGGAGGTAGTGCATAGAGGTAGTGTAAATAACCAAGATCCGCAGTCATCTGTCAAGAATTCATTAAAATAATTATTATCGTACAATAGCGTAATTAAGAGAATGAATTCTTGTGAACACTTTAGCACATTTATATATTTATGATAAATATGAAGAGTAAACTACTTTTATAAAATTATTCGAACATTTCTTTAAACGAAATATTCATTTGTGTGCGAATTAGAAACGGTTTTTAACAATAATGTGATAAGCCATTGTTGGCTCTAATTCCTAATCTCTTTAAGAATAAATAAAAATATTGCAATATGTTGACTAATAATTTTTACCTACCTCATAAAACGCACTGGAATAATCCAGAATTCAAAGTTAAAGAAAACATCAACAAAGCATGACAATTCCAATATACATCGGTATCGGTTATCGTGAGGTCACGAAGGCACAATAGAGATACCGACTCTCGTCGACTCGGATTCGAGATATCGGTCGGTAACAGAGCATACAGAATGCCGCACAGTGTGAGTTACCGACGGCTGTCGGTAAGTAACACTTACCGATACCGACGGCTATCGAAAACGTGTCCAGAATAGTGCTCCTGAAATTGTTGTCTCAGTTCTTCGATATTGTTACTAGTTCTCTTCTATAAAATGACCTTAATGTAGCCCCAGAAGAAGAAACAGAGGGGTATCAAGTCGGGTGATAGCAGTAGCCACCTCACTGGCCCATTCGTACCTATCCAGATGTTTCCAAAATTGATATTTAACAAATCAGAAACAATTTGTGAGTTATGGGGTGGTGCAACATCGTTTTGAAAAAACAGATTTTCCCTTTCTGTTGAAGGTATATTATACATAAATTCTTCAATAACACGATAGGTAGTTTATTATCTCATAATACCAATGACCAGTTAAATTTGCTTGATATATGTGGAACGCTAGAATCTGGCTATCACGAATAGGACACTAAAACCAAATCCTGGCCTGGACATTTGCAATTCTGTGATGATTGGTATCAGACCAGGCTCTTTATGTCTATTGAAAGCATTTCAGCACTACTAATATAAGCCTCATCTGTCCAAATTATCTTCTTAAAGAACAATGCGTTCTCCTAAATTTTATTTACATACCAGTTGCAAAAATCCATATGACCTTGATAATCTGCTGGTTGGTGTTGTTTTTTCTTATTACAAAAGACCAGAATTTGTGTTGCTTCAAAATATTTAAAGCTCTACGTCTTGAAGCTCACAATTCAGCTTCAATTTGACGAGTGGAAATTGAAAGATTTGCAGTTCTGATAGCCATTACGTTGACAGCAGCTTCTTCAGCATCTGGAATATTGTAATGTTCTTGTCTCGGCTTGATAAATGATCCATAATTGAAAAGGTTGACTCTTATCCTTTTAAAAATATGTATCCTTATGAGGTTGTCTTCTCTCTGGATATAAATTGAAATTGAAACATTCCATCATAATATATTTTTCATAGTTTTCGTAAATTGTTGACTCTGACTTTTTGATCATAAACGAGTCAAACGAGTCAAATACGAAACTAGATTCATTAATGACAGACGCAACAACAATACCTTAATTGATAAACGCCTGCTATGTATAAAATGAAAAATCAGTTGCTTGGAGACAATCTATAGATTGTCTGTGCTTAGAGTAAGTAAATTTAATTTACTAAATATTTTTGAAAAGAGAAAAAGTAACTATATTCAAATAAGCTCAAATCAACTCTAGTTTTTATTTTAAAAAATACAAGTTTATGTCTTTACCTGAAATTTGAGAACCAAATCTGAAATCCAGCTAAGCCAATGGATTCTATTCAAAAAAATGCCTGAAGAATGTCAAAACAAATTTTCGATAACTTCACAAATGAGTAAGATATAGGCAGGCATCTTAATAAGCACAAAATTTAGTTTTAGCTAATAACTCGAAAACGATAGCTAATTTTTGTTTTCACCATTGTGTTGACCTCAAAAAAGATATCGAGATTGCGCCTCTGATTTTTTTTCTCTATCTAACAGTTACCATAAAAGCATCGAAATTTGCCCAGAAATGGCAGAGCAGCCATTAACAAAACAAATATATTAATAATTAATTTCGTAATACCACATGTAATTAGCATATATTAGTACTGCTCAAACGCAAAGTATATATTTTCTGTTTATTCATTTTCCTTTGCTAGCTTTAAGACCAGAGAGAAGTTGCCACAATTTGTCAGCCTGTGGGTAGGTAGGTATATTGAATTTTGTTTATCAAATCAAATCTTTGCATTTTCTGTACTTAGCTATTTAACAAACATTGATATTGAACTAAATATAGCTAATCGAATGTACGATAAATATTCATAAATCATATAAATACACAATAACCAAGAAGGAATGAAAAAGATACATCCGACGATGCCATGCATTCAGTACCTAATCGATTTCAATAGTGGGATAAATTCTTAATCGTTTCCTGACCTATCATGGCCAGACGGAAACGTGATGTGATTGCGTTTACGTTTGTAAATGTTCTTACTTTTTTGGAGTATCGTAGAACTAAAATTACGTAACTACATCTTCTCTTCAGAGATGAATTAATGCAATCCGACAAGACCATAGTTCCTATGCGTTAGTATGGTCAATGTGTAGATATTGCTTTAAAATTCCAACATCAGATGTAGGTATTTAGCAATGATACTAGAATCAACTAGATATGCTCAGTAGGTGACAAAACGGGAGAATTTCTCTGGATCTTGGTTCAATGTTTCCTCATGATGTACGGCATTATATTGCAGAAGCCACAAATGTCATAAACTAATTAGGTATTAGCTATAGAAAAACCGAAATTGAGTCAACCCAAATTGCAGGCGAGTATAAAATATGATATTATCCTATGGAAAATACGTTTTAAGATTGTCCCTGACGTTTCTTCACGGATTGGCGCCGTTGTAGATGCGCGTGATCCAGCTCGTAGTATCAGGGTACTAAGCTGCCCTTAGAGCAACGAACGTCAGTTGAGCCGAGATCGCATCTATTATAAGATTAAAAGCATAAACTGTCATCACTATTTTTGGACCTTTATCATGAACACCACACATATAATACACAAATTAAAGCTGACAGTAAGTAGATTTGCTGAAAACTTTATAAATTACCTAAAGCTTAATAAGTCTTGTTGAAAACCGTAATGATTATTTTTATTTCTTTTAAATTATTTGAACGCAATCCTCTCTCCATGACGGCATTTTAGTAATGACTGAATACGAATGAAAAGATCAGAGACAAGCATTGTTTTAAGCTATACACTAGGTGTCTGCAAAACTGCAGAAGCGACGTTTGGTTTTTATCAATTTGTTTTTTTGATATGGACCCGAACAAAGGCACATCCTGTAATAAACAGAACTTTTCACTACGAGTAGTATTCATATGGGTAATATTTGGCTCTTGTTTTAAGTTAGCTATATCAAAAATTATATCATATCAATCTTGTTCGCATTTGCATAACCCTCGATATGTATGTTAAATTCCTCATAACTCAGATCTCATAATATTAACAGTATTACAGTTTTTGACATCATTGACCATTTTACATTAACCAAAGCCTGCCAAGAATTTCTAAATAATGCGAACTGCTAAAAATAAAAACGGACATTTCTTGATAGCTCTTCTGGCTTCTGGCAACTTTGGAAAACAATAAAATTAAAAATTATTCAAATTTGTTTTTTCTAAAATTAAAATAGCTAGTAGACCATCAAATTTCTAAATTTTTTCGTCACTCAACCGAATCTGCATCTATAATAGTTTTCTATATCCTAATGCTTTCCCATCCTTATCTTGGGCCCACTGTATAATTTTACCACACAATGGGTGCGTTTGCTATCAAGATCAATATATCGATCGATCGATATGAGAAAATAGTTCATCTGCAAGTAGAATTTCTACTATAAGAGCTCCGTGCTACGGTTTTATAATAATTTAAATGTTTTTGAAGCAACATTTTTCTATGAAATTTTTGTAATGATCTCTTTTTTATAATTAGTTATTTAAGTTCTGATAGCCACAATTCTGAAGTTAGTTGTACGATGATATTCATAAAAACCTTGATCCTCAAAAGACTTGGTCACGATCATAAGGATAGTGTTTCATCGAAACTTTTTTATGCATACGCACAAACACAAAGAGATATTTGTCTACTAGGATTTGGAAATTCGGCTTATTAGGGTAACAAAAAGAACCTTTATAGTCCCGCTTTTCTTTCGTCCGATCTCCCTCCACTCTAATCTCCGAAGATAGGAAATCATCATAAATGTTTTTTCACTTATATCTTAGCGTCACTATTCAGTCCTATCTGCCCCTGGGGCGGGTTCACTTTCCTTTCAAGGATAAACTTTTTTTTCAGTTATTATTATATGTACTTTTACAAAAAGTAGTAGTAATGATAATATGAGAAAACAAAATAATATTTATGATGGTTATAAGCTCATACTATAAAATTTTTGTAATTATTACGCTTAACTATAATATAAAAAAATGTAGGAAACCCTTGGGGTATGAGTTCCTCTTGTACTTGTCACATCTTTCTTAATCAATCGCTCAACTTTTTGTCATTTTGTGCATTCTCATTACGATTGCTTCAAATACTTATTACTTCATTTACTTCAGCACTTGATTTCATGCCCTTCCAATTTTGGAAACGTGAATGTTTTTCTGTGGTGACTTCGAAGGTTCAACTTTCATTTTCAAGAATTAGGCAGGAAGATCCCATATAAAAGTGATATAAGTGGTACGATTATTGCAAAAGTGATGTTTAAAAAGTATTAGGTAGGTATTAGATAATGGATGAAATGAAAATCACAACAAGAAAGAAAACATATTTTCATTTTATTATTCTTCAAATTAATGTCCACTATGATCGTTCTATTGATCAATGCATAATGCCGAGACGATAGAGAAGTGAAAAGATCGATTCTTATTATCAGCCTCAGCCGATGATGTTTTCTCAATCTTGATGAAGGGTTATGTAACTTTAAAGACGAACATGTCTGTCAATTTATTGTAAGAAATGTAATAGTATATGGCAAATTGCTATTCGCTAGATGGGTGCGTAGTAACACAGAATACGTAGTATCATTACCAACATAGTAACTTCCTTATACTGTGATAGTACATAGATAAAATCAGTATCTATATCTAGGTAGGCATAGGTATTTATCTCGTGAGCAATAACAACGGGAATCTTTATGTTACGCTTTGCATTCCACAGAAAGTCGAAAAGAGAATATTATTTCTATATGCAAGAGATAAAATGATACATTCTCGATTGCATAATATCTCGTTATAATTATCCATTGTTTTTCATATTGTATAATTATAAATGCAATGTTTCTAAATACTAGGCAACACACCATACAACCTGTTGGAAATGTATCGACTTCATAATGAAAAAAGAACGACCTATTCAATTGTATGTCCTGGATTGAAGAAACCCTATATTTTTGACGGATTTCCAAAAAGAAAGATATACTTGATATATATTATGGAAGTCGGTCCCTTTTTATAAAGAATATTAATAAGCTTTCGAAAGCAGTAAAAGAACGGTAGAAGTCTCCCATGAAATGAAACAAAGACATTTAGAATATTTCCTTTGTGTTACACTCAAGCTTTTTTAAGAATAGTCTTGTTGATAGACAGGTGTTTCTAGAATTATAAAATCAGTCTGCCAAGTAAATCCAAATCTATGATAGCTTTTAAAAAGGAATCCGAAATAATTCATATATTCTTCTCCTTCCACACTTTCACACTATGTTAGGTTGATTTTTGATAAAAAAATATCATCATCTAGAAATGAATAGAATATTGCTTTATGGGACTAACTATATGTGTAGAATCTCAGAAACATTTAGGCTCCTAGCTTTGTTTCTACTGCTCAGTTCGAATATTTCAGTAGCTTTAAACCCTACGCTAAATATTCAAACATAGGTGCTATTATTATTCAAATGTAAACGTTTCTCTTGACTGGAGGGTTTTTATTTAATAATGAATTTGCATATGTCTACTTCCTACCTCGTCAGTAATATCCCCAAGATATTGCACATCTTCTGTTTCCTTAACTTCCTCCGTCTCCTCTCTTGAGACCACCTTACGTTCCTTAACTTCCCTGACGATACCTTCTGGATTGGCAACCGCCACCCAGTTAGATCTTTCTGCAACAATGTTATCGCTAATGCCAGCTTCGATGGCTTTTGACCCATCCACTTCATCGTCATCACCCAATTTTCGTAGCTGAAACCCAAAATAAGTAATTAAATTACGAATCCATGAAAAAAATACAGGATGATTCAAAATTGAGATAAAATTAGCCAACAGCCTGTGTTGAAAGTAAAACAAAAATCTCAAATTTTGTTTTGTATGCTTAATTTATAGGGTGTTCTTATATTACTGAATTTATTTGCCCCAAACCCCATACTTAAAATTTCTGTTACTACAATTAGTTTTCTCAATTATTTTTATAAATTTCAGTCATAATTACTATTGTTTTATCTGTCGCAGGTTTTTGATATAATTCGGTGCACTTTAATTGAAAGGACATTAAAAATAAGTACAAAAAAACAGACAAGCAAGCAATGCCTTCTCCGTTTGTGCGGTGTGTCAAAAAATAACCCTAAGCAAATGTTGATGCTCCCCTTGAGAAAGAATGTACTCGTATTCTTCATTTCCGCAACTTTCGCACAAGTTCTGGGAGTACTACGAATTATGTCATAGACTTCCACAATTTTTCTTTTGTTTTGGAGAACATTATCTACCATAGTCGCATAAACTTAACTTTAACATATTTTGATTCATTTCTGGTTACCACTACAACCAATTCAAACGTCTCCATAGGTTGCGGTTGACGGGTTACGTACGTTTATTAGAGAATCATCAGGATCATAATCGTTGCATGAGATAAAAAAGTTTCAAACATGAATGAGCATTTAGGATAACAGGTAAGTCAGTTCCATGAAACAACACCCTGTATTTCAGGGAACGTTTACCGTACAATTTTGTAATAAAAATTTCCTTGATGAAAACTAAAATTACTGAAACTAACTTTTGAGTCTGTAAATTTAATGATAGATGGCATAATCTTTGAAAAAAAAAATGAACAACCATTTTTTTAATATAAATAAATAAATGAAGTAGAATAAGACTTCAATTCTGAACCAATTCTGTCAAACACAATGTGACGGCCATCGTAGGCAGCTGCTCTACCACCGCTAGAGCACGCCTGCTCAATCCGCCAATAGAGCGCGGTAGCAATGTTCCACCTTATGATCTTCACTAACAAATACTTAGTGTTTCATAAAGTACGCAGTACGCCTGTCCTACTCACCGATAGAGCGTGCTAGGAATGCATCTCTTGATTATTATCACTAACTATTCTATAATATAGTGCTTATCTTGTCTAATCACGACATCTATTGTTTGAAATAACTGTTGGACAAGTTGTTATAAGTTATAAAAGGATTCTTGCTTATTTTTGCGGAGGAGCATATATCAATCACATAATATGAAACAATTCCATTTATTTGCAAGTATTGTTGTTGGCAGAGAGCACGGGAACGCCTTTATATTATACATACCTGGTACAAATACACTGTGTATTTGTACCATGATAAAAAATATTAAGACTCCTTTTTGTTAAAATTTCAAATAACAACAGTCAGTTATCGGAAATGTCTATAAAATCCGATTAAATTTGTACCACTTGTCGATATCGTTTGTCTAACTCGAGAGAGAAGTAACGCTTATCTTGTATTGGCTCACGCTATAAACTCACTGTTGCCGTGACTTCAACCACCTGAGATTTAGTTTTCATTCAAGTCACAGAGTATATACGAATAAAAATGGCAGTTTACGGTGATAGGTATAATGAGCTTGGGAGGGGAAGAGTGGAAGAAAAGATCACTCTAATATCATCAACAATAAAAATTCATATCCACTTGAACGTTTGGATTGCTCTCCATCGTATTCTACAAAAAGACGCAATAGTATTCTGCGTGATATAGCAACTGCTACCGTCTGATCGATTAAGTGCTCATTTATGATGGACGTAAGGCGTAAGATAATGCGTAATGGGTAAAGTTGGGAAAATAAGTGGGATCGTTCACAATAAGCGAACGTTACACTTATGTGTTACGGTAGACCGTAAGATCTTACGGCCGAACGTTAGGCGGACATAAACTTGGACAATGTTCAACTTTACGTACGGCTTATGGGAAATTTAGGAACATTTTTAGGGGATTTGGATTACTTGGGTTGAATAATTCTTCGGTTGGTAATTATCGGTTCAATTCTTGTATATTTCAAGAATCATTCTTCATCATGAAGTTTTAGTTCTAGAATTAAACGTCGGTATTCACCTTTCTTTTCTTGATCCCTGTTTAATGGACGCACACTCCACCGCCTAGGTTTTTTTACACAATAACTTTTTTGTACTCTACGCAATTCTAATAACAAAAGCAATAACTGCATTTCCAACTCCATGGCGTTAAAGTTAGTATACATACACCAGAGAAAACCCCCAGATGAACTATAGCCGTCAAATTATTTCACGCATGCGTAGCAACTAAGTTTTTACGTTCATTATAAATAGAAAAATGTTACGTCTATCTTATGCGTTATGTAGCCCTACGTCTTACGTTCATTATAAATGGGCACTAATATACTATTTATGGCCTTTCCAATGCGTTCTCTTATGTCATGCCACGTGATTGGTGGTGTTGAGATAAACACTAAAAAATATTCCCTTTTCGATAGATTTATAAGTATATATTATAAATTCACATGACCTTTACCATGCCAGGAAAAGTATGCAGGATATCCATCATGCTAATATATCTTCTTGTTAAATTACACTATAGTGTGAACAAATACAAGATACAAGATACCCACGTTTTCATACCACTTCAAAAATAATTTTAAGTCTTCAACGAAAACAAGCTTTAATATTTTTCATCTGAAGGTATCACCTACGACAATTGGAATTAAACGGAACTGTTCTATATGAAGTTTTTGGCTAATCTACGTGCTTCCAAATGAGGCTAGTTTCTCTTAAATCAGTTGAATCAAACCGAAGTTATAGGCATTTCTCCATAGAAATTTCTCCCCTAAAGACTAAATTTGAAAAAATAGATGAAGTAATTTATAAAATTTGTTCAGAATTCAGGTCTTATTCTAGTTTGGACATATTTTAGAGAAAAAGTATTTTTTACCCTTAATGAAAAATGAGCAAAATCTCACCTCGGTTTGATGATGTTCTTGAGTCTCTGTATCTTCAGTGGTATTTGTGGTGACCATAGGTCCTGTATCCTCGACAACTTTCCCATCTTCCAGGACTACTTGTCGTTTAACTCTCGTCTCAATTTGTTTAGTGTTGGTTACTTCTGTTTTCTTTTTGCTCACCCATTCCTCTGTAAAAAATGATGGGCTAAATTAATTACTATTACTTGATTATTCTGATATAATTGTAAAGGAATATTTTTGTAGTTATTTTCTGAAAAGAAGAGTGCAGCTCATGCTTTGTAAGAATAATTTTAAACGTTTCAACAATGTTGGTATTTCCAGGTAAAATCTCCACACTTCAACAAGTTGTTTAGAGCTCACGGATATCATTACACCAAACATCTAATCAGACCAATCAGTAAGCAACTTAAATCTATACGTCTGTATGTTTGTAAATGCAATTTATAATAATATTTCTCCTTCAAATCTGTTATTATGTTGTTAGGGAGGTTATGGCAATTATATTTTTCGACTCAACAAATAGTTATTAGGATAATAAGGAGGTAAAAATATGAAAAATGAAACCGACAATATGCAACAGTCTCCGTGCAAAACGATCCGCTGTTATTGAATTTCCACCTCAGTGAAAATCACGCATGGTTAAATAATGGCGATGCAAAGACTGAATGCAAGTTAAGAAATGGTTAGGGAGAAGAAAATATAGACGATTCGAACCTTTATAGATATTATACAGTTCGTTTTATTTGTGTAAAATGAATAATTCAGGTTTGAATTAAATATACGAGATTATAGAAAAATATAATAAAGGTTGAATGAAAAATAAAATGTATCTAGCATAATGCGGCACGGGCTTATATGTACAAATTTCGTAACACTTCACAGCCCCTAACAAGGCTATTTTCCTTCAGAGCTTATAGAACTGAGGAAAAATCGCTCTAAGTATTTAGGTATATATAGAATACAATGGTATTTATATCAACAACCAACAACTTAGTCAGCTTTTCTATTAAAATGCATGAAAAAGATTATACCAAAACATTTGAAGGAATGCAAAAGACTGAGCCTGCAACAAGAACTGTCCCTCTGAATGGATGAACTATTTATTATATTTGAAGCTTTTGGAATTGCATGATTGATGGTAAGTTTTCGATTGAATAAAATATCACTGACTAGAATAACTCATAATGTGTCAGTAAGGAAGAAGATTTAATAATGTTACCCTAATGACCATCTAATATAATGCTCGGGATCCTAATTTGGCAAAGAAACATAGTCATAATCAAATCCGAAGACTGCAATTTCGTTCGACATTCTAGAAAATTATGGTAGGTACAAGCAAAACTAGCCATTGCCATTCAGATTCACTCCTACAATAATTGAAATAATTGCACTCTCAAATCATAAAAATTGGAAAGTTGTGAGAAAGAAGAGGCGACAATAATTTAATTTTAAAATTATTGCTCAGTTTCGATAAATTTTGAGATATTTTCTTTTTGGTAAATAATAGTACAAAAACTGACATAGCTAATAAAATTAATAACTTCCACTGTGATGAAATGTAGATTATAAGTTTTCTTATTCGTTATAAGTTAGTCGAAATAGAAACTCGATAAAATGAACAAGGCGTTCGAAAAAAAAGATCACTTTTAACATGAAAAACATCTATTGTTTCAAATGGAACACACTGCATTTTATGTTTGTAATGCACTATTTTTTTTCGTCGATCAATATTTAACATTCTCAATTGAAAACTTTTGAACTATTTGTAAAAATGGGGAAATAATTTAAAAAAAAACAATACAATACTGTGCCATAAGAACGGAACCCAAAACAGGGTTTGATGAGTTGAATACGTATTGGTACCACTGAAAAAGAGAAAATTTCAAAAAAATTGAATCATTATTTTTTCATTTTGTGAACTCTTAAGCAGGAAAACGATATCGCAATCCCGTCACGGATAAGATAGTATAAATAAATGTCCTAACACATTTCAAAGATTACAAACAAATCTCAATTTACAGCACACTGATCAGATGAATTAATTATCAATAATAATTTATATTCACTACACTGTAAGATCTCTTTCCTGGAGCAATTAGATATCGAACTCACCTTATTAAATAGTTCTTGATTATGTTGAACAAGATTCCGACTAAAAAATAGTATCTAATGTGGACTAATTTCAAATTTAAATGGAAACTTAAGATTTAGGTATTTGAGTATTGTATTATTCACTTTTATAGAAAAATCAATAAAAATAATGACACAACGCATAATCTGAATATAAAATAATCTGTTTAAAATACAACAATAGTATTTAAATTGAATTCTGATGGTATATTTGATGAAATTGTTGTCAATTATTCTAATTTTTACATATATAGGGAATGGCTAGTATGGATCAAAATAGTGATAGAAACTGAAAGCGATACAAACATAAAATGCTGTGTATTCCATTTGAAATAATATTTTTTTTTTGAAAATGCTCTAGTTTGGACCAATAGCACCTTTTAAATTTGAGACAGTTTTTATCTAGCCTATACTTTCTACACCATCACAGTGGAAGTATGTAATTAATTTTATTAGCTGTGCCAGTTTTTTTCAAAATTATGTACTAAAATGAAAGTATCTCAAAAAGTATAGATAAGGATTTCCGATAAAAACTTGAAAATTGCCTTAAACGAGAATCATAATTTTAAAATAAAAAACATAGTATTCAATTTAAAATAAGCATGTTGAACTCTACTTTCACTCTATCCGGAAGTGACTGTAAGTAAACCTTCACATAAGGCCGGTAGTGTGAATTTTCAGAACTAAAATATGCGTAGTTTTCTCAAAAGTTGCCTAAGCCTAGGCTTCTTACCGTGAATAAGGTTGTATATAGGGGAAGGTTGTGAAAGTGTTAGGTAGTTGTAGTTTTGGTGTAAATGGGTGTGAGAGAAATCAATGAAATCTTAGTTTGGTACTAAAACTGTCACGAATGATATTATCGGTACCATATTAACCAACACGATTCTAGTTTATGATATTTGACATTATTTTATTTTTTTAAGGGATTGTGAGAGAGATGAGTCACAATATTGGAGAACGTGAAGTGTTTGCAATGGGTGAATTGGTATAGTTCTTTTCACAATAAATGGTATTGTCTCTATGACTGCAATAAAACTACCGGGTGTATTCGTACAATCCACAAGCAAATACGCTACAGGATCTGATACTTAAATCGGTATATAATGTAGGTAGGTAATTTAATTTTAATTAAAATTACTGAGGTATTTAGGAAATAAATAATCTTGTATGTTTATATAATATTAACTGATGACATGAATACATGTTAGTTTTTTTGTAGAAAAAAGATATTTCAATATTGCTATATTATGATCCAACCCTGATCGACAATTTTTTGCATGTTTATGGCCGACCTCTGGCATAACGCTCCAGGTAGAAAAAACGTAGTCGGCCGTTTATTCTGAAAACAACATTAGTTTGTTGTAAGTGGTGCCTGAAAGAAGCTGGAAAATTGGTGTTTACGGGGTGGGTGATTGACCGGATATTTTTCTCAGTAACAAAAAGCTGCTGCAGAGATTTTGATGAAAACTTATTGCTTGGACTGGAAGAATAAATATTATTTTTTATGGAACAAGAACTTGATAATAGGACAAGACCTACCCACGAGCACACTCACATCATCCGACCACAATCTTCTTATCGTGTATTTAAAGTAAAGTATTTTTTGTAGTAAATATTTGGTACCGGGTCTAATTAATCCATGCTTCTGAGGCTGCTACATTTTATATTTTTTCAACATTTTCTTTCAAGTACCTGCCTACTTAAAATAATATAATAACAGCGAAAGTGAAGCCCTACTCTATGCCAGCAAGCAAAATTGTTCATTTTCAAAGGAAGCTTTTCTATAGCTCTATGATTTTTTGTAAAAATACATTTATAAATAGACGCACTTACTCGCAAATACTGGAATCAAATGTTCATAATAAAATAATTATACACGTTTTATCAGGAACTGGTGATCTTATAGAAACACATAGAGAAATAAAATTATAAACATCTCAAAATTTACCAGAAACTTTTTAAAGCAAACAGAGTTACGACTATTTAAAGTTGATTTCAATAACTTGAAAGTATAATCTACAGGTAGAGACATTTTATTATTATTGATAACTTATAGCGCTAAGGTATGATCTAGCCATCTATGAATGAAGTAATTTTCCGAATGGGATCTAATCTAATCTAACTAATGTTCCGAATATTACCGCTTGCATAGTGTCTTACAAATTTTACCTCTCTATGATATTATTCTATTTGAGTAAGTAGGTACTTATTACAGGTTCATGTGTTGCAGGAGATCGAATAAAATACTCGGTAAAGGTAAGTGAATATACCTACTAATTTATGCTACACTTTTGAAGATTGTGGTATAACCGCGACCCGAAGGCGAGCAGTGACAACTATACGAGTTACGAGTCCAAGAGCGAATTTAGCCTAGAAACGAATGCTGTATCACGAATGAAAGTTTCGCCACTTAGCTCACGTTAAGGATACATACAAGTTTTTGCGACATCTGCTTCTAAGTTCAATTTGAGAGAAATATGAACTGTTCATATTATTACTTGTCTCAAGCCGGTAGTAGGATATTTGTATTTCTGAGATCCAACAGTTGTTATTTTCTATTGATTGACGTTCACTCAAGGTTCTCAATAGCTTCTGAAAGTCTCGGAATAAGACAGGTGATAATTATAAAGTCTGTCAATACAATTATTATAGTGAATATTGAATATCAAACCATTAAGTTCCAAATGTATCACTCATTAGATTTTGAGTACTTTGAAAACAAAATTGAGCAAAGTAATGACGTAAAATGTCTGTATTGGTTCTCTGTTTGTCTACTGACATGTCAGTCAGAGCTTCCCTACATACATTTACTTTCCGCACTAGGCCGGGAAGTAATTCATGGTTTGAAAATTAGATTAATAAAGTAACTTTAAAAAGTGTGGTAAAATTAAAAGTTATCGTCAAGGCTGTAAAGTACTTTCGTCACGACACTCAGTGCTCGAAAATTGAACTTTAAAGGTAGGTGTGGCTAAAAATAATATTGGAATCAAATACTTTGAGCATAATCTTCCCAATGCCCAAATATATTATATAAAAGTTTTTTACTCACCTTCTTTGGTTGTGGCAAATGTATCACCGGGCTCGACCTGTGTAAAAGAGAGACTCGGCTTAATAAAAACTTTGGAGCTGTAGGTAACCCTTTTCTTTGGTAAATTCTGATTGCGACCACTTGGGTCTTGCACAAACACTATTACCACCATTCAACATAGCACAATCGAGTCTTGAAATGTCTTTAGATGAGCAAATGTTCACTAACTAACCACTACATCATCTCCAAGTGAACTTCAATGCTAATAATTAATTTCGATTCAATACAAAGCTGTGTATAAGACTTTTCAATGATGTTAAAGAATTATTGACCGAAGTGTCTGTTAGCTGACTAAGCCATTGTTATTGAATTCTCATTTAATATTCTAGTGTCATTACGTACAGGAACAAGGCTCAATTAGAACAACAATAACCATCTTGATTTGGAAACTTTCTTTATCAACATAATATGGAATGGGGGACATCTGTAATAGGATCAACAGGAATTGAAAGCGTTTGATTCACAAAATAGCAAATATAATAAAAGTTTCTACACTCCATAGACAAGTACGGAACTTATAACATATATATGATTAAAATAAGCCAATGTTGAAAAATTCCATTGAAACTTGCATTTCATTACATTTTAAAATTGTCTCGAGTGTCGAGCTGATCATTGAGTATGTTATTCTGGTTACTTTAAAAAAAAAGATAAAGGTTCAACTAAAAGTATTATTACTTAACTTTTACATCCAATATTCGTTTGCTATCCAGATAAACATTTTGAAGAATCTTCTATTTCAATAGAGAGAAATCAATATTTTCAAATTATTGGTATACAAGACCCGTTTCTTCGGTGCTCATCAATTTTAGCAGCCGTTCAAGTGAACTGCATCTTGCCGTGTCACGACGGTAATTTCAATTTTTTTGTTAAGTCTTGATGATATTGTTTAAAAACCAAAAATCGGGGCTTTTTACAAGCTGCTGGTATACTTGCTCAGTCTCATCATGTTCTCTTGCAAACATGCAGCTCGTAAATTATCTAGGAGAAAAGGTGAACGCTGAGCTACTTTGCGCGCTACAAGCTAGCGAATGGGGTTCTTGGCTAGTAAAAAATCCTTTTGTGTCGTTATTAGACATTAACGAATTCACCACACCACCATGATTGACTTTGCACTTACACAAATACAATCATTTATCAAAATGACGTAGGTACTGAGCGAATGGGATGCTTTTTGTGACATCATCACTATCTCATTAACTGACTTGTTAGCATCCAGGCTCCAACAAAGAGCTAGTATACTCGCGCAATGTCATCGAGGATTTACATTGTTAGGCTTTGGAAAATTATAATTATTATATTAAGTATAGCTTTGTTATATTTTCTATGAATTTCATGTATAGAATGACAAAAGTATAAGAAGCATAACGTAAGCAGTATTATATCTACCTTCAATATTTTTCTCTTGCTTTATTCGGAAGAGAGAAGACAGGGAGGCCAAATAAGTATGTAAAGTTGTAAAGTCCTCTATCTCTTAGTAGACGCATGGGGTAGAAAACTGATTGATTAAAGTTTTCAGTAGCCGCTAAGGAGCGTAATCACCGATTTCACTTGAAAAATGTGTTTATCGAAATTTCACCGTGTTAAGGTAACATTAAAATGTATGTTTCTTTATGAGATTAATTCGAGTTTTTTTTTATGAAGTACTTCTATTCCTATCTCTAAAAATGAAGCGGTGGGGAAAGTTCAGATTTTAGGTGTTGTTCATGAAAAGAGCTGTTTAGGAAAAAAATCCAGCTTACTAGTTATGATTGCAATTTGGTAAGTTAACACTAAAGGACATTTTTAGATATAAGGACAGAAATTGAGAAATTTATGAAAAAACTCAATCTGTTGATTTCGAAACATAAAAATGAGAATCAGCAATAGTTGTCTTTTGTGGTAATCCTCAAATTTCTGTTTCAAAACTAGAAACGATTAAAAATATAAAAAAAATGCTTGAATCGTAATCAATTTTAGGTGGTAACGTTTGATAAAAATGGTACAATTTATGCTTAGATATATATTTAACTATGCAGGGTGCTCATTTAAAGACTTCCCAATTAGGATTTTTCAAAATGTGATTTAATAAAAATCACTGGAACTAATATCGAGGGACACAACTTTTCAACCAGAATTTACTTGACCCTTTCATAACCTCTGCCTCCAGGAGCCACCCTGTTGAAAATCTTAAATATTAGGACGTATCGAGTGATATCTTATTCTATTACTTTTCTTTATCTTTGATTTCTTAAGAGGGAACATTTTGTTGTTTAAGAGAGTAGCATCTGGAAGCATGGGGTAAAATAAGACAAAGCGGATTTGAGTTCAGACGTTGTACTCCTCGATATTATTATTTTCAGATATTTTAAATAGTTTTTATTACTTTAGTTTCTTGTATCAATGGACTCCGCAGCGATTTCTCAGGCCCCATACGGTCTAGAGACTTGAAATTTCGAATTCGTAATTAGATCCAGTGTGATCCAGTATTGGTAATTATAATTATCTCATTCAATCTCATTCAACCAAGATCATTATTTTGTCGACATGGAACGACAATGGGATCCGTCACTGGAATTACGCACGAGAATAGAGCGTATATATACGTCTCGTTCTCTGGTATATAGGTACTTTCTGGAAGATCGTCTATAGTTATGTCGCAATTGTCAGACGTCAGATGTTATTGTTAATTTAAAGTTTAATTTTGTGTTGTGGTAGACAAACAGTAATTTGTTATGGAATTGCTGTTGCTGGCAAACACATATACATAAGTATAGTTAAAATCGAGAAAAGGATAGCAATAGTAGGTACTCATCGGTACGTTCTGTTGTTTTTAAATAGACAGATATTGACATTTCGGGCAATCCGAGGTGAAAGTTTTAAAATGAACATCCTTTATATATAAATCTGCGCCAAAGCATAAATTACACTATTTTTGACCGACGAACCCCGAACGGAGGAGGTATACAATTCGACTGTCTGCTTTTTTTTTTTTTTTTTTTTTTTTTTTTTTTTTTTTTTTTTTTTTTTTTTTGGTTCGTGCGCGCCTTTTATATAGTAGACGATCTCCGATTTTGATGATTTTGGATTCATTTGAAAGAAGGGGATTGAGAAATGATCTCCTTCCCTCCGAAAACCGCCCCCGAAGGGGTGGTGGGGGCGAATTTTCTCGAAAATCGAAAATCTGAGTTGGTATAATTAAAGATAGGACAATATCCGGATACGTTTAAATTGAACATTTTTTCAAAAGTGTTACGGTTTTCGAGATAGACGCATGTTAAATATGTATTATTGCTATGTGGAGAGGACAATTTCTTTCGAAAATTGAAAATTTTTCGATACTACATGAAAGATATAATTATTTGTAGCAACATTTATAATGAACATTTTTTCCTTAGAATTACGGTTTTCGAGTTAAATCGGTGTTAAATGGTAACAACTAAAATATTCAAGCATATTTCCGCCGCGATGTTCTGAGATCTCAATAATAACCACTACATGCAAGGAATATACGTGGGTAATAGGATAAGTATTATCTTCATTGATATGGTATAGTGAACGTTCAACGATTTTCGGGACTAATGTTACACTCAAAAGTGTGAAATAAATATTTTTTACAAAAAATTGGACCGACGTTATAGTTGATGCACTGAAAAGTATAAAATAATATTACTTCTATTGGTGATGGTACTTGTGAAGTTGGTGCCAAAAGCTATCAATCTAACTGCAACTGCACAACTTCAAAAGTACTATCACCAATAGAAGTAATATTATTTTATACTTTTCAGTGCATCAACTATAACGTCGGTCCAATTTTTTGTAAAAAATATTTTTATCAAAAGTTACCACCTAAAACTCATGATGATTCAAACTGTTCATATTTTAATAGTTTCTACTTTTGAAATAGAAATATAAGTAAAACAAAAGACATCCATTGCTGATTTCCCTTTTTGACGAACCATACGGTGGAGGTACCTATACAATTCGACTGTTTGTCAGCATGTTTTTTTTATGGATCTTTGTGCCTTTTAAATAATAAACCTGCTGCGATTTTTATGATTATTTTTTCATTTGATAGGGGACTATTGAGAATTGGTCCCTTTAAAAACATCGACATTGAAATGTCCTCTCCCTCAAAAAAGTATCCCAAAGGGGTGAGGGAGCAAGTTTTTTCGAAAATCGAAAATTTGAGACCACAAAATGTAGAGAGCATATGCGGCAATATTTAAATTGGATATTTTTCAAAAAAAAATCATAGGTCTCCGAGTTACAGAAGTGAGAATGTTTGAAATATGTGTCTCCGGCTCAATTTCCACTATGTGGTGGGGGCAATTTTTTTTCGAAAATTGAAATTATGAGACGGCCAAATAAAGGAAGAGATTATATATATATATATATTTTGATTTTGTATTCTTGACTGGTTTCATAATAAATAAAAAGATGTTCTTGGGGATGCAGTCATATATTCAATAAAATTATTTGATTGAAGCCGAGCTTTCGAGAATGTTTATTCTCTTCTTCAGGGCAAAAATTGTGAATTTAAAATAAATTAGCCAAAAACAGGAAAGATTTCATAGCCATCAATTACAAATGTCATTATTTTCGAAAGCTCGGCTTCAATCAAAGAATTTTATTGAGTATATGACTGCATCCCCAAGAACATCTTTTTATTTATTTATATATATATATATATATATATATATATATATATATATATATATATATAGTAACATTTGAATTGGACATTTTTCAAAAAAAATTACGTTTTCCGAGTTTCAGCAGTGGTAAAGTCAAAAATTTGTGTATATTCGCGATGTTTTGAAATCTCTGAATAAGTATAAGCAACGTATTGCGAGTATCTTCTTTGGTGAACATAAAATGATTTTGATGGCTTATGTAACAGAGAAATAAATATTTTCTACAAAAAAATGTAGAGTCTATTGTTGATGCACTGAAAAATGCTAAATAATATTAATTCTATTGGTTCTGTTACTTTTGCAGTTGCTGCCAAAAGTTTTCAATCTAACTAGAATGGCACAACTTCAAAATTACCATTACTAATAGAATTAATATTATTTTGTATTTTTCTGTGCATCAACAAATAGAATCGGTGCAATTTTTTATAAGAAATATTTATTATATTTCAAAATCGATTAACTTGTATCTAACATGGTTGCATTTTTTGAACAAATTTTTTTAATAGTCCAAATACCCCCTCCAAATCATGACGAATTTTAGAAACATTGGAATTCGTCCCCATATGGGTACACACGAATCCTACGCCACTAAAAAGGGCTTCCTCAGGGAATCTGGGAGAGGCAAAAATTCGTCTAATACTACAAAATCTAAATCAACTTTGAGACTACATATTGCAACCAATAATACAAGATCGCTGCTTGCAGAGGAGAAGTTCGTCAAAATGAAAAACGAAATAGCTCAAATTAAATGGGATATCATAGGAGTAAGCGAAACAAAACAGTGAGGAGAAAGTTTAAGGACCTCAAGACAGGACATTTCTACTACAACAAGGGAAATGAAACTCGATCAGTTGGAGGAGTCGGGTTATTTATACACAGAAAACACACCAAAAACGTCTCATTTGTTAGCACTGTATGAACCAGAGTAGCTTACTTAATACTCAAGCTCAATAATAGGTATAACCTAAATATTGTACAGGCCTACACACCAACCACTGAACACCCGGATGATCATTTCGAACTTTTCTACGAGGAGATCTCAATGGCACTGAATAAATCACCTGCTCAACATAATATGTGGCGATTTCAACGCCAAAATAGGATTGAAAGCCGCTGAAGAAGAAACAGCCCTAGAGAGTTTCTGTACACCAGGAAGAAATGATAGAGAAGAAACTTTACTTACATACCTACATAAAAAACAAATTGTAAAAAACGTAACTAAATAAATTCTCAACAAGTAGCGACCATAGTATGGTAAATTCTATCATAGAAATAAATCTAAATAGAGAAAGACACCGAATGATAAATAAAAAACCAACTCCAGAAAACTTTGAAGAATACAAAAAAGGAAACAGATAAGCAACTTGAGCAAAGCACTAACATTGAAGAAAATCTAGAATCTAGAAATCATTGAAGCCATCAAAAAAGCCAACATAAGCATTGTACCAAAAATAACATATAAGGAAGACTAAGTGTACAAACAAAAGAACTCATAAAAAACGTCAAGAAATGAAGGGGAACAAGAGCACAAGAAATCATGTCCTAATAAAAAACATATAGATTCTTTTTTTAAAAAGCTTAACAAAGCATATTTTTGATATCTTCACTGAAAAACGTATTGACGAGCGAAACCTTACCTACCATATATTATGCCCAGTAGGCGTATTCTGTAAATTTGCTTAAGTCTCAGTACTAAAAGTTGAAAGTCAAAATACAACTAAACTTGTTAAGTTTTGATGTATTCTAAAAAATATTTTGTAATTTTCAGTGCATCATCCAAAGAGGTTGGTCGGCCAAAATTGCAACTTTGTAAATTCTGAAACTTCTTGGTACTTGGGGTAAAAACATTCCATTCTGACTGGTGTGTTGAAAACCCTAAATTAATTTATTATAGTTATGTTAGCTGTATACATTCTGAGTAAGATTTATGTGAGCGCAACACGATAAACGTAACTAACTTGAATAAGTTTAAATAACCACCCATCAGAAAGATATGTATCGAGGAATTTGAATATAAATGAGAAATTGGAAAACGCCTACTTTGACCTATTGAACTTATTATATCTTTTGAAATTACATCCATTATAAACTAGTTACCACCTGTACCGTGAAAAGATCGACATTCATTTCATTCTATATTTTTTCTATAGAGTAGAGTAGAGTAGAGTAGAGTTTATTTAACTATGATTGTACAAAAAATATACATTATAGCAGGTCCATAAATAACAATGTCTAAAATATAAAGTGAGATGACAAATGAAATATAACATATAAAGGAAAATATTACAAACTAGAATAAAATGATATAGCTAGACATATAGTAAAAGTTAATACATAAGTAAAACAGAAAATATTCAATACGTGATCAACGAATGGTACACACTGTCTCACAGAAGAGATCTGTTTCAAGGAATTCCTGAACAGAATAAAAACAATGTTTCAAGAGATATTTTTTAATCTCCATTTTAAATTTATTCCCGTCCAAGTTCTGCATCTCGCTAGGTAATTTATTATAGAGTTGGGGGTTCAGTAAGTTTTTAACAGACTTTGTTAATCTTAATCTTGGTATCATGAGGGTATCCTTTCTCAAGTTATATTTATGAATCGTACTGGATGACTGATAATTTGATTTTTTCTGGTGAATCTCCAACAAGAAATGGAAAATAAAAATGCATGGAAGCGGCATTATTTCAAGTCTCTGAAATATGGGTCGACAATGTGCTCGATAATGAGCTCCAGTGATAATTCGAAGGGCTCTTTTTTGTAATCTAAATATATATAGGTAACTATATCGTCTAGGCGATGCATTGACGAAATTAGATAAATAGTACATATACGCAAAATTGTCGATATGTAATTATTTATATTATCTGCTGTTATGAAATACATAATGAATGTAATAATAACTCGTCTGATGTGGACCGGACAATGGATTGCCTTATTATTTCCAGGCACACCCGGCGTAAAAATGTTTCAATAAGATTTAAACAATGGGTTATCATGCGTTTTACTCAAGGCCCTGTAATCACATGCGTATACATACATATTATACAGATGCGTTATGGTTAGATTCCTTTTAAGTTCTAAATATAATATGGTCCCAACTAGTATAAACAGATTTAGTTAGTATAATCACATAATATAAATAGAAGTCATTTTCTTATTTTTAGATTCATGGCATTTATTTAAGTTATGCAATTACATGTGTTGCTAAGCGCAAATCTCGAGAGCAGCTGAACCGATTTTGCTAATTCTTTTTTATAATATTCCTTGAAGTACGAGGATGGTTCTTACGGAGAGAAAAAAAATTAAGAAAGTTGAGCGGAACATTAGAAAATTTAAGAACATTTAAGAAATTTAACGACAATATTAATTTTACATACAGTACATATAGTTGTTTAACATAACTGTCAGTTGTTTGAAATAACTGTCAGCAATTGACAGAACGCGGTTGATAATAGTTTATTTCAATTTATCATAAGTGAGTTTTTGAGAAGTGTTTATTCCTTTCGGTAAGTTAAAATTAATCACACCTAATATTGAAAGAATGAAGCCCCTGGATTGTGTTGCGGGAGCGGTAAAGTCAAATTGACGACATTGGTACTGCCACCAGAGCCTCTGCATTCATTGGTTTACAGAAATGGGACAGATTCTATACATTTTTAACTCATATACAGAAATACAGTTATTATTGTTTTCAAATGAAGTCATTTGGCACAACAAAATTTATTCAAGACAATTTTAAGCTAACTTTCAAGGTAACTATATTATAAAACAATAAACTTTTACCGCCACGTACCTGAATACTTTGATAATTTTCAATTGAAATCATATATCAATTAAAGTAGCGTACAGTAGGTTTGTATCTAGGTGAATAACCAAAAGCAGCCGGTCTTGAAAGTCACATGGTGGTACAATTTTTGCAAATTTATGCACACAATAAATCCGTGAACAGACCAAGAGTGGAGCAACTACAAATGTTTTTCCATCAGACAACGAATTGGTTGTATTTTTCACAAAATTGTCAGCAAAGCCGATAAGACGCCTGAGGACAACACGCAAGACGCTATAATACGGCAACAATTGATAAAGTTGCTATTGTTGTCATGGGTGGAAATTTAGAGAACCAAGATATTGTTTTTGCTTTTGTTAAGACAGGACAACGTCTGTCGGGTCAGCTAGTTGGAAAATAAAAATCTGGGGTGTCTTCTCACAAGACTTTCTTATTGCAAAATACTAACATTAATGGATATATTCAATTTTAACGTGGAAGGAAAAGGGGGCAGGAGGAGATAAATCTGAATAGATAGTTACAAAAGTTTAGTTCATTTGATCATAGCTTTTTTTATTTCTTTTTCTCAGAGATATGCGTTAGCAGATAAAGGACTACTAGGAGAACACGTTTAGCAAGATCCATGAAAATTGTTAAAGCATTTTTCGCGCCATAGTTTTGAGCGAAAAATTTTTGTTTTATAATGCCTAGCAGCTCCTGCGATCTGTGTCACCGGTAAGCGGTGCCGATACCATACAAACCAAAAAAAGGAAGCAATAAAATCGTTCTACTCGTTCCCGATCTTAGCACAGACCAACAGACCGCTGAATACATGTTTGTTGGACTCAGAGACCTATGAAACGTAAACATCTGTTACAAACCCGATACCGAAAATTTGACACGATTACAATAAGTAGTTTCCTAACTAGGCGATCGAATTTTAGTTAATAGTAATCTTTCGGAGGTTTTCTATGTCAACAAATATTTTGAAGAAATTACAAACTTAAATCGTAAAAAATAATCCTTAAATTAATGATACTTACATTAAAACCGAGTTAAAGAAAATGGAATCATATTCCTAAGTTATTATGGCAAAATATTATTCAGAAATCTTTCGGACACGCTCGATAAGATTTTTATTATTGGTCTTATTATTAGACTTTCCTGTTCTAATCAACGCTAGAATGAAATTTGTTATAATATCGATACTGCAGTGTTTCAACTAGTTGCATAAATCCGATGTAATTATTTGTATTAACTTATTAATTTATTCAGCTTAATCCCATTTAAGGACAAAATTATAATCTCAGTAGTTATATAATAGACCGGATTCAATTTGAAATCAAATCCTGCAATCTAAATTTTGAGTAGATATAGAACAGGAAATATTGGTGTGGGGAAAGAAGTGTGTTCTCTTTATTAGTTAAACTAGAGCTCAGAAGCAAGAGAATAGATATTTTAAAATGATCAATTATTGAATGTCTTATGATTAGGTACCGAAAAAAGTTAGAAAGTTATATCTTTTGGTGCTGGTACCTACTGTTGAAATGGAGCGGTTGTATAGGTATAGAGGAAGAACACGTTTGGTGTACTTCAAAAGTACCAGCACCAATAGAATTAACATTATTTTGTGGTTTTGAGTATACCGACTAATGAAATAGGTGGGTCCTATTTTTTTAGAAAATAATAATTTCACACTTTTTAGTATTTCATCAGAATAAAAGTTTGTTGCAAGCTGACTTATATTCAGCGATTTCAAAATACGGCGAGAAAAATTTTGCGCATGGCTAGTATTTATTTACTGTATGTCGAGAACTCTTGATTCTTTTGAAATAAGTTCAAATTAAATGTTTCTGGAAAGAAGTTTTTCTTAAATGTCAGATAAAATGTTCAATTTTCGAGAATATTCTTCCCATCCACCCTATATCTCTCAACACTCCGTGTTCCAATGAAAAGAAAATCATCAAAATCAGTGCACATTTACTATTCAAACATACATAAAAAGAACAAATGGAAAATTGTTTTTCAGAATTTCTAAGTGTCTAAATATCGTTTGGTTTCTATCACTACCAAACTAACGACTATATAGCATTTTATTGTTGATTTGATTATTATTTTAAGTATCTTTGGAAGTTTTTCTGTGACACAGAACAGCTTAAATAGGCAATGGAACATATAAAAGGATTGACAATAATAAAAATTCAAGTTATTTTAAAATTATAAACACGTGAGAATGCTATGCAACCCGAGTATTTAGCTGGGTCATAAGTCGTACACATAAGACCATCTACATTAATTATTTATCATTATCGTCCCGAGCTTCTTACGAAAAATAATCGGAGCGTGAATCTGAAAATTGTATAGTGATATAAGGTAGGTATAGTGTATACCGTCTGCGTTTTGTTTCTCCTATATTTTACATTGTATCTCAATGTTCTATATAAGTCAGAAGACATAACTTAATACGTTCCCCTCAGAATATAGTTTAATAATCACACAGCAATGTAGAAACCGGTTACCCTCATAAGATCTCCTTTGTATAGTGTGAAGAAAATTACACTAGAATCCAACATTTTCCCCCTTATTTCCGAAATTACTGAGCCTAGAAAAACAATAATGATTTAAAATTTATTAATTTTAAATCATTATTGTTTAAAAGGAAAACTGAACGAAAATTCTATAAGCACGATACTGATTTTTTGATGTCCAGTTGAATTAGTTTCGTTATTCGATATAACTTAAATACGTTTTTGACCTATTAGTTTGAATATTAATTGTTTTTTCTAATAATACCTGCTTTTTGTCTATACGGTGTTTTAATTACAAATCCTATCGAGATATAATATTTTTTCTGAGATATTAATTTTAACCTACTGATCTATTACTGAATCAAAGCTGATAAAATTTATTAATAGACTTTCTTAATCTCAATTTGGTAGACTATATTACACATTTCAACACACTCTTCGTACGTGAATGGCAAGCTGTGGTTGGGGGGTGGAGTACTTATTCTGTCACCATATCAATCATTCGCTTATCACATATTAAAACTTCAACTCAATTGATTTTGTGTGTTCATTGTTAGAGAAAAGTGACAAATTTATTGTCACCATCGCCAGATTTTACTTTCACTTTTATTGGTAATTATATAGGTCGATATTAAAATGTGTATTATAATTAGTAAAGTGACTTTATTTTTATGGTCTTTGTTGAGTAGAATTAAGCGGTATAAGTATATTTTGTGGTTGTATACAATTAATACAATTTCCAGCTCGAAGTAATCAATATAATAAAATCGCTGTTTGGTATTACCTAACGTCAATTCTTAATGGATATACTTGGGAAACGGACACGAAAATGCAATTAATACTAATTTCACCAGCTAGGTAATTCACAAGCACAAAAGACAATTGAGCAGAAAAAGTATCACTGGCGCCATTGTCAATAGTCATCAAGGTATGGTTTTCAAGGAAACATGTGAAAAAAGAGGCAATATATTTCGTGATGAGTAGATCATTTCATCAATTTTTATGTCAAGCCAGAAATCATGTTTCTGAATCCAGATTTCAAATTTAAATAAACATCAGATTGATAACTTTTGACACCAACTTCACAAGTACCAGCATCAATAGAATTAATATTATTTCGTATTTTTCAGTGCAGCAACTAATAACGTCGGTCCAATTTTTTGTAAAAAATATTTATTTCACACTTTTGAGTGTAACATTAGAAAATCTTTGAACGTTCACTAATACCACTAATATCCTATCACTCACGTATAATCTTTGCTTGTTCTTGTTATTATTGTGTAGAGATCTTAGAACATCGCTGCGGAAATACGCATAAGTATTTTAGATTTAACCATTCTACCACCGTTCTAACTTGAAAACCGTGATTCTAGGGAAAAATGTTCATTATAAATGTTGCTACAAATATTATTGTCTTTCATGTGGTACCCAGAGATTTTCAGTTTTCGAAAGAAATCGCCCTCTTCACATAGCAATACCCATATGTAAGATTTTAACAAACATATAACTCGAAAACCATAACTCTTTTGAAAAAATGTTCAATTTTAACGTTTCTGGATATTGTCCTATTTTTAATTCTGGTGAAGGGAATATGGGACCATTTCTCAAGTCTCTTCTTTCAAATGAATCAAAAATCATTAAAATCGAAGTACGTTTTCTATACACAACGTGCGAACAAACAAAAAAAAGCAGACAGTCGAATTGTATACCTCCTCCGTTCGGGGTTGGTGGGTCAAAAACTTGATAGTTTTGCTTTATCTTGAAATCCTTGACAGTCTGATACATTTTCTTTTCTCTATTCGGTAATACGAAGGTACAACTGCTGTACTGTCATGAGATAGATGATGATGAAGATGATAATAGACCAACATTTTCGAAGATGAACAACCATTGTGACCCATTTAATAATAATAAGCCGAATACAGAGCAAATATATTATGTACACACACACTAAATGTAATAAATATTTTTTACAAAAAATGGACCGATGGTATTAGTTGATGCACTGAAAAGTATAAAATTATATAATTTCTATTGGTGCTGTTACTTTTGAAGTTGTGCAGTTGCAGTTAGATTGATAACTTTTGGCACCAACTTCACAAGTACCATCACCTATAGAATTAATATTATTTTATACTTTTCAGTGCATAAACTAATAACGTCGGTCCAATTTTTAAAAAATATTTATTTCACACTTTTGAGTGTACCTAACATTAGTCACCAAAATCGTTGTACGTTCAGTAATACCAATGAAGATAGTACTTATCCTATTACCCATGTATAGTCTTTGCTTGTAGTTGTTATTATTGAGATCTCAAAGCATCGCTGCGGAAATACGCTCAAGTCTTTTATATGTTACCATTTTAACACTAAAAAATACTGATTCCAAATGTTGCTACGAATAATTCTATCTTTCATTTAGTATCGAAATATTTTCACTTTTCGAAAGAAATCGCCCCCTCCACATAGCAAAAATACATATTTAACATGCCTCTATCTCGAAAACCGTAACACTTTTGAAAAAATGTTCAATTTAAACGTTTCCGAATATTGTCCTATCTTTAATTATACCATCTCAGATTTTCGATTTTCTAGAAAATTCGCCCCCTCCACCCCTTCGACTGCGGTTTTCGGAGAGAAGGAGATTTCGGATTTGCGTTTTTATGAATATGGGACCATTTCTCAAGCCTCCTCTTTCAAATGAATCAAAAATCATCAAAATCGGAACTCGGTTACTATATAAAAGGAGCGCACGAACAAAAAAAAAGCAGACAGTCGAATTGTATACCTCCTCCGTCCGGGGTTCGTCGGTCAAAAAAGGACATATCCCCTACAAGAAGAGCCGCTCAAATTGGAGAGGCCAAGAATATAATTTTACATACAAATCTTTAAACCTCAATAAATATACATAGGGGTTGGATTGAAGAAACTATAAATGATTTGAAAAGGTCGCAGTGGGATAGTCACTCGATCTATAATATATAGGGGTTGAATTTTCTTAATGAACCTGCACACCCATTACTTAACATATTTCTAGGATTTGTATTTTTATCCGCAGTGGTTCAAGCTGTCACGGTACTAGGTATACATGGATACATGGGTGATTAGTAGATACCATTAATATTTTTACAGGGTATAAATAACACTGCACGCCTGTAAAAACGAAGATACAATAGAGAAACGTACCTATGAAAAGGATAATAATGGATGAAAATCACAAAATCTTGTGACATCTCATAGCAAGCAATGGGCCAACCAAATTTGTCTGGTTTCTTTTATTTTCGGGACAAATTTAGGAATCATGTATAAGCTAACTTCTTAAGGAGTTCGAAAGAGTTATAGACTTGCAAATTTAAACATCTCTCAGTACCTATTAGATGAATATTTAATATTTACAAAACTAGAAAGTAGAAAATAATTACTTGAATACTAAAAACCAAAATTCAATTTCTTGTCTGTTTGTTCGTTCGCTTCTTCGGTACAAATCTTACAATCTATTTTAATAATTTTCCGATACTTTAAGGCCTTATCGAAACATAACTCAAAATTGGCTGACAATGCAATAAAAAAACTACCTACTAGAATGCAGTACATAATTATTTGAATAGAATATTAATCTCCGAAGCCCAGTTGACACCTTCAGCAGTGACCCACTGCCAAATTTATTAGCAAACCAAGACATGTTGACATGTAATGATACCATGTTTCATTCAAATAATTGTGTTCCTCATTAGTACCGCACATAATGAGAAACGATTTATTATTTTAAAAGAAAAATATAGACAGATGTACTAATATAATTACGTAATATTATATGCAAAGAATCATCAATATTCAATAGAATATTGATAGAAAGGTTCAAATAAAAGTCCAATTATCATTGATTCCGTATAGTTTTGGACATTTTTTGTGATGTCGCAAGTTACCTACCTACCTATTTATTCAACACACGACAGCTGATGCCTAATGGTAATTTGAGACACTTGGAAATGTAAGAAGAGCTAGCTAACTAACATCGTTTTTTTGTTCATTCACGACCTTCAAGAACTGTTCTATTGTATTACATTATATAATTACCTTTGCGTTGCAAGACACGAATGCTGTATCGTTAAACTAATGTGTATGCGGACATTTTTAATAATATATGTATATAGATTATAATTATAGTAATTGAATCGACATGGCACTTTTTTATAGAAATATTACTATCTGGTGATTGTAATAATTATAATAATTTTCGAAATGTTAAGCTATCACTTTTGGCTATACTATTCCTGTGTTGATGATAATCAGATCTTATTTATTTGGGAAAAATTACGCACTGAGGTGCATCGCTACTTCCGTACTACCTACATCGTTCACCGTCAATCACTTGGTTAAACAAACCATGGACAGAACTTGACGATGCTCAATCGTAAAACGTACCTTATTATACAGACATTGTTCTCAATTTGGATAAATTTGAAAATATTAAGTAAGTAGGAATAAAGGGCAAATCATCGTCTATCTGATGATTTTGAATATAAGTCATGAATTGATTTGATCTAATGAAAAGATCAATAAATGAAAAACAATCTAACATAGAGTATAAACTTTTACTAACCGTTATGGTAGTATATGACATAAACTGAAATGGAATATTAATATCTCTCATTTTGAAGTAAATCGATCTATTTGAATCATATTGGCGCCCAATAACACACTTTCTATTTATAGCCTTATATATATATATGTATGTACATATATTTCACACTAATTACAATTAAATGTTTACTACTAGACACAGGTCATGATGGTGGTAACATTATGTCCATGTGTAGCTTCCCATATTACGTATTGAATACTACCTTGAACATTGCCTTTCAGCTCTCATAAAATAGTATAAGTACAGAAAATATGACTGTCTCAGATAAATAAACTTTTATATTGTCCCAATATATTCAAAGACACAGCGCTATCCCAAGCATAAATGAGACATCATGCCTTATCTAAAAACATTGTAACCTTGTGAATCTATCTATATACTTGTACAGAGAGGGTGCTTTGGAAGGAAATGGTAATATTTTAAGTATAAGTGTATGAAGCCAAAATTATCAGAATAAACTCAAATACTTAAGCCTAATTTTCACTTGTTTCAGAGATACCTGCTTTGATTGATTAAAAAAATTGAGTCGTTGGTTTCTGTTTCGAAAGTGGACACATGTTAGGTACTATATCAAATTCCCAATGCTGCAGCTTTCATTACAGCGAATAACCTTTCAATAAAACTTGCTACTAGTTCAATGTATATATAGTATAGGTATATCAATGTGATCGGTGATGTTTAGATTCTCTTAATCTGCAGCTATTAGAAGTTTCTTTGAAACAAATAAAAATCCGAATTGAACATATTTTGCTTATTTTAACTTCCTAAACGTTTACTTTTTTCCATTTCCTAGCGAAACACTCATTGTAATTTTGAATTGGACTATTTATTCAATATCATGTGGCTTTTATGGTCTTAATAAATATATAATCATTATCATTATTATCATTTCCATTTATATAAATTTTCTAAAGAATTTTTGTAGCAAGAAGTTTTAAACTTCTACACAATCCATAGTTATTTTAAAGATCTTTCCAATTTTAATATTCAACAACATTACATTTTCCTCACAATTCCACTTATAAACTTTCACATCACCTAACACCTCAACACACAAAACATCTTGAGGGATATGTCTTTTGTCACTCTTACTACTAGTACTACTTAATTTATTTTATTTTTTTTCTGTCTGTCCAGACCACACTAGTACTATTTCTAGTATTTCCATGGAAACACTGACTGAATGCGCCATTCAGAATTGCACCGCCAGTGCGCTAGAATTATATAGTCAATGTTTACTATCACCGCGGCGAGAACCGTGCAACCCATTCATAGTACGGTTAGGAGGAGAAAAAAAATAGTGCACTGAAGGAGAATGCCGAATGCCATGGTACTGCATCACAGAATGAAACTACCTACCACGATGTTGACATTTTTTTTCAGTGCAAATATCGTGTGATTTGTAATGAAATCAATATCACGAAAAGGTATTAACGATTTAACCTTTACTAAATATATTCAGTAAGCAGTAACTGTCGTGTGTACATTGGTCGCATTAAAATTAAGATTCGGGATTGAAGGATTGAATGGGCATTTAAAAACGAATGCTCTACACTGTATTGATGAGTGCTCCTGAAAAGCAAACTAAATAGCTAATTGGAAAACCTAATTTCGTAAATAACTCTTATTTTATTGATTCTCCTCATTCCAAGTACTTATTATTTGAAATAATGGCACATTTAAACACATTTGTTACATTTATGCAATTTATGCAAATAACAAAACTAAAAATGTAGAATAAGTCTTACAACGGTACTATTTTTACTGGAAAAATCTAAACCTAAACAAACTTTTCCTTCTAGGTTTGATAGGCACAATAGAAATATAGCCCTCATGGGGACAGAATGGTATCTATTTTCTATCTCCCTCAATTTTCTAAATATTCTTCAGAGATAAGCTACCCACTTGATCACATCATTAGTAGTGGAAAATAAAAAGAACTTCATATCGATTAAAATTAAATAAATGAGTAAATTGATAGATTTCTCAAAGCTAACTTATTCTTAGAATGAATGTATTAAACAAATGCGATTCTCTGTTAGTCAGACCCAAACATTTGAAAATAATCAATTCTGAACAAAAAAATATTATTTAACAGGAAATAATATATCAAAATGCAGTCTGTTGGTACCCAAGTGGAACGTTTGTTACCATAAAAATAAAGTTCTACTGAGCTCAGAGATAAAACTTCAGCACTAAGGGAATATAACGATGGCATACATCTACGGTGTCCAACGAGGGCTGAACCCGTTTCCAGTTCCAGAGTATTCCAGTTCTTTAATCTCCATCACATCTTGTTTTCACATAGCTAGGGAAAACCATAATAAGCTATTTCCCTCATATAAATATCTAATTAATGTCTGGTTCTTTTTTAGATAATAGCTTTTCTTGATATTACTCTCTATTTGCCCAAGTACTTAAGACTCAAGCCAAGACTCTCGTTCGTCTGGTCCAAATTCATTTCATGGAAGCCTGCCAGCTGTTACTGTGTTAGATAATCTGGCCCTTTGTATCAAGCTAGAACCCAACAATATTTATCGATCATATCTCTCATATTCTGTTGTGAAAATCTATTAAAAATACTACAAAATCTCATCTTGGCCATTCTGTTTCTAGACATTCTTTATGTCTACCTTGACTATGAGCATGATTATATATTGACCTATACAAACTTTCAAATGGGCACATCGATTGTTTTGATCTCTTGAGTCAGGTGAGTCTCAACCAGTGCCGGAGTAACCATTTTACGGTCCCCAGGCGCAGATATAATTCGGACTCATCCATACATTTAACTAGAACAAAAACATGAATGAATAGTTTTTCAATCTACACATTTAATAAATCTGTTGGGTTTTTCTTCGATGTTCAGGTACTGCGGGATAAATAATCCATATTTTTCACTTGAAATTGGTCAGAGTGATATCTTTATATCCTTAGCTACAGTTTAGGATAAGCTTTATCCTGTAGAAGAGTTTCGTTTTTACAGTATGACTCTAAAATCAACCACCCGAATTAATTTTACGGAATGGTAACGGTTTGCGGTCACGAAACAATAAACAGAAAAGTTTGGGTTCACATGGATAATTCGAATACAAGCGACAAGTGCTACAAACGGTATGCGTTGAAAAGGTCACAGCATCTTCTAGTTAAATAATAAATGCACGTAAATAAGCATTAAAAGTCTTGATTCTAATTTGCGTCTGGTTTTATTGAAGTAAATTCTTGAACTGACACATCAAATGAAACTGCTTATGTTATTTTTGATTCTATATGCTTGGGTAGTCGTAATGCAGTTAGGTATTTTCTCAAAATAATTTTCAATCTGGGAAAAGTTATGTTGCCGATTTTGCTTTCATATCAACTAGAATGTTTTCATTTAGATTTATTCAATTTGGTAAACTATACCGGCCTCTCCGTTGACGGGCCCTATGCTATAGTCTTCGACATCATGAAACATTTCATAAGACAGCTGTTGAGTTATAAATTCTTTTGATAGCTATCTATTCATGTCGAATATTTTAAATATTGATGTCTTCAATATGTCTCTAAGCCATTTAAAACAATTGTATTATAACAATGTTAATCTTTCTGTAAAAAAATAGTAATTATTGTTAAATTGAACGGTTAGGGTATTCCCATATAAATAAATAAAATACAAATATAAGATATTGATAACTTAGTTTTACTTTATAGTGTCACCACAGAAAAAAACATTTTACAAACATTCACTGCTGAGTGCTGAGCTACCTAAGACAGAGTAAAATCGAAAATTACTTAGTCTTTAGCTAACATTTCTGTCAGGAAAGCATCACCCCGAATTTTAGTAGGTTTCATCGATTTAGGCACAGATTCACCAGACTATGAATAATATGTAGGTACTCGCGGTACTAGAGATGTGTTACATCATATCGTCCATTGTACATTGTATTCCACCTGTTAATGGTTCTCGTCCTAGTTGCAATAGACCGAACGAACCCTCCTACGAGCTTACTATTTGCAATTTTCGATATTTGTCAAGTGCAACAGAATAGCAGCAAAAAAAATCTTGTCCAATTGTCTCTTATTGTCCCAAGTTTTATTGTATGTAGATTTTACAATCTTTAAGACGATGGGAATGCAGCTAGTAATATTGTCATGAATAGCTGAGAAACATGACTCAAAAATTTGGTATGTCTGTCGTAGCCAGATTACAAAATCTATCTTTTTATAAAATTCTAAAAGCATGGTTAGAAATGCAATATTTTGAAATCTGACGAAGAATTTCATTCATATAAACGTTGCGAAAGCGGTTTTCTGGGCATCCAGTCGAACAACTCTTCTTTCAACTGGAAACTTTTCACACCTAGGGTAAAAATACTATTTTGAGCTCTGGGACCTCGGAACCGTAAACATCTGTTGAATACCGGACACAAAAATTTTTACACGATTACAACATAATACTATACTATGAAACTTTTCTTACTAGGCTACTTAGAGTAGCGGTCGGATCGCAAGAAAACTCATTATACCTAAGCAAAGTTTATAGAATAGGTATACCTAATGGATTACGTTATATTTCTTATAATCATCTTCCGTTGATATTGAAAAACTGGTTGGTTTTATAATTGCGCATGCAGATATTTTCATAACAGATTAATACCTGGCATTATTATACATTAAAAATTGTCATTTATAATTTAGGCCAACAGTCCAGCCAACAAACGGAAAAAGACTTTAGCTATTAGTGGAAGACTGACAGCAAATGATCAACATGTAGGTGTACATCCACAGAATCTAAATTCTCACGAGATAGTAGGTATGTCCAGTAAGTTACCGAGCTGAAGTTCAAATATGCGTGTTAGAAGGTAGCGCAAATTATGAAGTAATTCAATAAAGTACTTCGTGGTATCTTGGTTGATAGTTAAATTTACGACTTTTAATGTTTTATCCGTGTTTATCGACATCGGCCCATTGTTCTCACGGTAAAAGATACTTTCAACAGGAATTCTACGGTGAAGCTGAAAGTGAAATAATACGATGTTCAGGTCAGTGTCGGACGATACACAGGCTAAAAGGTTAAATAAATTATATATACATTTCGTATTTATTTTATAACTTGCAAGCATTCGACATCATTTCTATTCTCATAATAAAAACCAGAACCATTGGCGTTGAATTAGCTAATATGAAAAATTATAGTACCTACCTGCCATGGTCTATAAACTATAGACCATGCACCATGCCTACCTACTACCAAAAATGGAGCAGCATAACCAGGCAGGCACGTGTTGGACTGTGGTTGTAACTTGTGGTGATAATTGAACGTGAACTAAACTTTTGATTGTAGAGACCGTAGTGGTAGCCTGGATCACTTTCTCAGATTCTAAGTTGTTAACGTACAAATAACACTAGGAAAAAATCCTTCATTTCGAAACTACATCAAGAAGCTCTATTCTATTTACTTTCCTACCGCTACTCTAAGTAGCCTAGTAGGGAAAGTATGTATTGTAATCATGTAAAATCTGCATTATCCAGTTTTCAATAGATGTTTACGTTTCAGAGGTTCCTGAGTACAAAAATACATATTTTCAGCCATTGGTCTGCCTGTGTGTCTACCTGTCTGTGCAAAGATTATCTTGGGAACGGATTGGCCGATTTTGCTTTCTTTTTGATCGGTAGACTTAGGATATGGTTCCTGGTTACACAGATTGGGTGTTATGTTCGCACTCGTTGCTAAGCAATAGCTGAAAAATGTGTTTTGCTCAAAACTTTGACGCGAAGACGGCTTCAACGAATTTCATGAAAAATGTCTAAAGCTCCTAACCCCCTGCTATGAAGTGTATATCTGAAAAAAGCAAGGAAAAACTTATACTCAAATGAAGTGTAATTTTTAATTATTTATTCATATTCTGGCTAAACGGTTTCTCGGATATCAAATTTGAAAATGACCATTGTTAATTATCTTGACACTTTGAAAAAATTAGACAAACGTCCCCCAAACGATTTTAATATTCGATTGAATTCGTTTGAAAGCCGTGTAAGTGGGCACACCAGATTTTTTGTATAGTTGCATTCAATTAGTTTAATCAAAGAAACCAACAATATTGTAAATGAGTAGGTATTTAGCTGTGCCAACCCGCTTCACAGGGTGAGTAACCACAAGAACCAAACCCAACCTATTAATTCATCAACTCTTCACAATAATTAATTGCTACTTTGAAAAAATTGTTGTAAGTATCTGAAATATCAGGATTTTTTAAAATACGTCATGTCTTGAGAATATTTGCGAAAATGTAATCGTGGTAAAATTTATATTAATTCATTTACTCAATCAACCAGCCATTCATTATTTTTTTTGTAACAACACCGCTGAGAGCTGAATAAATCAGACAAAAACTAAACAATGAAAACTTATCTTGTTGAGAGTGAAATCCTTCTTCCTTAAATTATAATATTTATATTCCCATAATTCGATATAGTAGAAAAGAAGCAGTTGGTCTATATAATTATGCACAGAAATAATTACATAAATAGTTCACAAAGAATTTCACTTCACTACAGTCATAAACAAAAAAAACAGAGCTTAGTGCAACAGAAAATATGTGGCAAGTTTTACTATCACAATAATTGTATAACAATACAATTTATTAACATCAATCCAGATTACACATCCAGTATAAATATAAAAAATGTATAAACATAACATATTAGTTCAGATAAACTGCAAAATAAAATAATCGATATATTTGTTTATGAATATGGTTCAAATATTTTAAAGCAGAAATCAGTTAATAACAAGAAGTGAATAAATACATTTTCATAAGTAAAGAAGTTAACCTCAGGAATCTGTTTAATGTTATATTTACATTATCAGTATAATTTCTCATCATTGTATTATTTATTTAGCAAAAAATTATTGAAGATTGAAAAAATGCCATAATGGGAAATGAGGCGACTCTTGACTCTTGATGCTGGCTTCATTTACAGGTCACACCTCTATCCGTGGGGGCAAAAAGGTCCTTTATATCGCTATTTTAAAGTTAATGTAACAATGAACAGTTATTCCATTTATAAAAATTCATTATATAATGTTCTGTGGTCTATATGATTCTGTTTTTTTGTGTAGTAATGACATAATGAACGTTTTTGACCAAGATGAAAAATAGATTTTCATGCATCTGCAAATTTCCGAATGTTATGTGAAATCACTAAATGTTTTTCATCAATAGTTTTAAAAATGCTGCATTAAAAAGGAGATATTTACAATATGAACTGTTATTATACCTTTGATTACAATTTCTAAGCTAATAATTTGATTTTTTTCACCTATATAGTGAATTGCAACACCGTGTCTCGTGCGCTATCAATTTCCTACAACTACCTAGGTTTAAAACTTACATTTAGTTTATGCACTCAAATTACTCACAGAATATAAGGTAAATATAGGAGCAGGTAAGAGTGGGTCAAAATTCGAGTTGTGAAAAATTCGGATCCATTACAATAGGCAAGTTAAAAAATATACGAGTATTCAGCTCTGTATATTTGACTTGTAGCGAATATTGAAGACCTAACGTCAATAAGAAATTCTAGAGCCTATCGTTTATTCTAGCTTGTGAAAGTCATGCTGTGGCTTATAGCATTCCCGCTTCATCGAAGAATACATGCTGGACATAGGTACCCTCAGAAAGAGCAACCTCCACTTGTTACTCTCGATGTCAGCCGTTGGTGGTATCTATTTAGATGGCGGCATTCTATAGCACCGCACCCGATCGCGTTCCACGCTGCAATTTTTATAGATCAAAGCGACTCGTATAAGGATTAAGGATTCTTTCTGTTGAATGTGTTTGACCTATGATTCTCACACACGCAACCATCATTGCCATAATAGTAGATAAAGTGTGTAAAATAATTATTAATAGACTGCTCTGCTAACGAATATTATTTATGTGGATGAAAATATACAAAACGTTCGGTGGGCCAATAATCTATGATTAATTCGGTTTGTGCTAAATGAAGTAACATCTAAGATTACTTATTACATTACAATTATTTGAAATTATATACTGCAGAACCTAAGGATGCGACGCTAGAGGTTCTTACACACGACATTCCTTAAGCCCTCAACACGAAATATACGAATCGTCCGATTGGCTCATGAAACCATTATTTTTTTCCAGTGTACTAAGACAATGGTCATGTTATTATTTGTCACATGACAAACCGGAAAAATAAACCGATAAAAACATGAAATTACATTTGAGCAGAACTTTTTTCCTGCTTTATCTTAGGAATTCGCTCTGAAAAGATCAAGACGTTTCAAATAAATACTTCAAGCACGTTCCATCAAAATCATTGAAGCATTTTTTTGCACTATATTTCAATAAACAATTGAGTAAAGCAAGTTTTCCGACTATTGCGCAACTGTTGCAAGCTTAGTGCTCATCGGTACCTTACAGAACAATAAAGATAGCAACAAAATCGGTTCTTTTTCAATATAATTTTGGCACAGGCAGACAAACTAATGGCTGAGAATGTATTTTGAATTCAGGGACCTCTGATTTATATGGAAAAAACCGGAAGCCGGAAATTTTTCACGATTACGTAGCTACTAAAATGAAGTGTGCAGGGGATGAGAAATAAGCTAAACTCCATTTAAATAATACAGAGATCAATAATTAATATTATGTATTATATAATAAGGTGTTGATACGGCAGGCTACAATAAATAGAGATCCCATCATCATCATAATTTATTATTTTCTGTAGGTATTTCTCAAATAGACTATAGATACACTCTAAAGTATCTTTGCGCCAACTTAATTTTTTTATATGTTTGTTACAAATTCAGTTTGTTCGCGTTTTTTATACGGCCATAGCAGAAAAATTGAAATGCATATAGATGTAAAACATACTTGAAATTATTTGGATAAGAGTCAATCAACTAAAATTATTTTATAAAAATTATTGCGATCTTGAACAAAATGGGTATTTTCTTTAAATAATGGACTGTTGTCGACACAATTGAGGTTTCTCTGACCTCTGTAGACGATTGCCCGCACTGATTAATCAAAAAAGTTATTGACAATTCTGTATTTCTCAATAATAGCACATAATATCATTTTGAAAAAGATACGACCCCTCTCTCCCACTGGGAGGGTCTAGATTTGTATATATACACCACAGAAATATTTATTTTATTTTATATTCTATAATGCCAAGATATAGTTGGCAACAATCTTGAACCTTTAAAAACTATTAAAATATTTGAAGTAAGATTTTTTCGATATGACCAATTCTTAGCATTCCTATCTCAAATTAAAAAAAGAATCCTCAAAATCGGAGCACGTTTATATGCAAAACGCGGGAACGTATATAAAAAAAGCAGACAAACAGTCGAACAGTATAACTTCTTCGTTTGGAAGTCGGTGAAAAAATCCGACGACCAGTGTCCAGTGGAAATAAAAATTTCAAAAAAACGTAAAATTGAAAAAATGAAACATTGTTTTTTGATTTCTCAGTTGTCGTGCTCTACGAAAGAAAAAATATAGGTCATTCAAAAAAATCAGCAATGATTTTTTTAGACTTGGGCGACATCAATCCTGAAACTACTTATGCGATTATGCCCATCTACGAGCTACAAAAATTTTGACACGACTGATTTTTATACAAACTTTGATCAAAATGCCTTTATCTTGCTAACTTTATCGTCATAAAATTGATTTCACTTACTCGAAACCGCAAACGGTCGTTTCTATGAGAAATTTGCCTAAAAGCAATACTTCAATTCTCAGGGTCTCAGGTATATTTAACTCAAAAATCTTTGCAAAAAAACTACGATAAATTCGACTGGAATACATACCCTGAGAGTTCCGTATAGTAGGTAAGTAGTAGTAAACACAAAATTCTTATAATAGAAATCATGAGCTATGAATTTACATTGTTTTATTGTATAAACCTACTCGTATATGGAAAAATAGATTTTTATTTCAAATTCATCCTCTATTTATTTGTTTTATTTTTCTTTTTTCTTTTATAAACATTTGATTGAATATTCTCGTTATAAGAAAAAAGAAACAAAGAAAAAAGCTGAAGAGTTTTCAAGCCGTACCCTCGATCGAATAAGCTTTCTTCTTCTGTGAGTGCCGTACTCGTATTCGAGCGTTGGCGGATTCTCTGCCTTGAAAGTGTTACCACGGACAACGGGACCTACAGTTTAACGTGGATTCGGAACTAGCAATATATCTCAAGATAAATATCAAGGCACACCCATCCAGAAAGCTGTAGGTACTAGGAAAATATACTCTCGCTGGTTTCCCGTTGCCTTGCGAAAGGAGGAGAATGTAATGCGACAGTCAGAGATTCGAACGCGCTCCTGCATCGTCACTCGTCCAAACCGTTCCCAACGTATTGTGCTGCTTAATTTAAAATTTAAAACAAGAATAAAGAAGAGACCTTATAACGTTTAAATTGGACATTTAAAAAAAACTCTAAATGTACGGTTTCCGAGTTACAGTAGTGGTAAAGTCTGAAATATGTGTATTTCTGCGATGTCTATAGATTTTTGAATAAGTATACAACAACGTATTATCTATTTTCTATGGTGAGCGTTAAATCATGAATGTTTTTGATTACTAATGTTATACTAAGAAATATGAAATAATTTATTTTAACAAAAAATTGGACCGGTGTTATTAGTTAGTTCACTGAAAAATACAAAATAATATTAATTCTATAAGTTTTGGTACTTTTAAAGTTGGTGCCAAAAGTCTTCTAACTAACGACAACAACTGCACAACATCAAAATTACCGTTACCAATAAAATATTTATTTCACACTTTTGAGTGTAACATTAGTCATGAAAATCGTTGAACAGTCACTAATACCAAAGAAGATAGTACTTATCATATTACCCACGAAGATTCTTCGCTTTTTGCTTGTACTTGTTATTATTCTTTTGAAAAAATGAACAATTTGAACGCTTCCTAATCAATGCAAACTGTAGTTTGCAGAGGTGAGAGCGGTATCTCTCACTTCTGCCTACAGAAGCATTATTTACAGAAAAACCCGATAGTCAAAGTGACAAGTTGTGACAGTTGTACTACAACAGAAGATCGTGTACAGAGTGTTTGAAAGTAAACCATTGGAAGCAATCTGCGAACTTTGAGTATTACGCGAACTATTGCAGATTTTATCGAGTTTCTTATAAAGTGGAGATTGGAAGACGCAGCAAATAGACTATAAGACAGAAAATACTGGGCAAGATTTAGTCTAGAAAGTAAAGAACAACATGCAAGAAATATGCTAGAAAATAAAGAACAGAGCAAAATTAGACAAGATAAAGAAGAACAGGAAAGAATTAGACAAGAATATGAAGAAGAGCAGGCAAGAATTTGACAAGAATATGAAGAACTAGTAAGAATAAGACAAGAATATAAAGAAGAACAGGCAAGAATTACACAAGTATATGAAGAAGAACTGGCAAGAACTAGACAATAATATGAAGAAGAACAAGCAAGAATTAAACAAGATTATAGGAAAGAAAGCAGTGTCCAAAATAACCTTCATTATTGCTCTAACAAAGACAGCTCAGATATTGAGTCTGGTGTTAAGAGGGAAGGTGTCGGATCAAGGTCGAAGGATGAGCACAATATCTCCAGAAAGAGATCAAATAGTAGAAGAAAACGTACTTTGGGAAGGCGCAGTTCATCCAGATGTCAAAGAAACACCAATGTTGACACAACGGTCGTAAGAGAAGCATTTCACGCGGTGACAGTGTACCCAGAGAGGTAGGAAGTATGAGTTACGGCCGCAGTAGAAGCTGCTGTTTACGCAATAGCGTGTGTAGTAGCGGATCACCTGTTCGAGGATGTTCAACAGGAAGAGGAGGCAGTCATAGTCCGGTGAAACATTTTGATGATCAAAAAGGAGGATCAGAAGGAGTACTGCGTTATATGTCTTCCTCGAGAAGTGAGAGTGAGAAATGGGAAAAGAGGATGCAAGGAACTCCACCACATGAGATTGAAGAATGCATTGGGATGATGTTTGATCGGGACGATCAAATCTAAGACGGGGGCAGTGTAACGTGGATAGATGGTCATGTACTTACGGTTATTATTCGTTTATTAGCTATTTATTCTACTACCTTGTTTACAATAGTTGTTGCTTGCATATTTCATTATGTAGTTCTAGAATTATAGTAGATTTATTCTCGATCCTTTCAGAAACTATATGTGAGGTACAATTTGCCTTACTATTGTCAGTTTGACAAGGCTCTAGAACATTATTATGTGCGTCTAGATAATCAAAGAACATTCTCGATGAATTTCATGTCATGATTCAGGTATATAAAGCAGTGTCGATCACGGGACAAAGTCAGTCAGTCAGTCTTACAAAGTCAGTTAATAACAGTCTGTCTGTGGAATCAGATGTTAATAGTAGTTCTGTCGGTGAAGGTAATAAGGAATCTTTATATAAACGCAGTATTCTTTCTGTATGATATCAAATTAGATTGACATCATTTAATCTAACCGATTTGTCAATTCTATTTTATCGGAATTTTCTAAAACCAACAAAGTTACACATTGCTCACAGTGAATTATTTTCCTTAATGTATAAACTATAAATTCAGCTATATGTTTTATGATGTCGTCAAGATTCTCTGACTGTTCCAGTATGTTAGAACTACTATGAAGCATGTCATCGAATAACAAGTATTTATATGTTTTATTTTGTTATTTTCGGCAGAAGTCGTTACCAGAAGTGTGAGATCTTAAATTGCGTAATAGACCTATTGCATCAATGGATTCAATGCGCGAATTATCGGTCATAGAGTACCTCTTTCAAGCTTATCTAGAAGCATTGTTCTCTTGTACATGTCGTAGAACATAAGGAAATTGACAGAAGCGCTCACAGAGAGCCATTAGCATGGAATTATTTGGACATAGGTATATTACATTCTGTTCAAAAGAGTGACATTTCAAATGAAAGTGGCTGCTGAAACTGCCCGTCTGCCCGTCGCGCATGCGAAGAACAATTGTCGCTTAATGCAATCGGTCTATTGGCAGAAGCAGGAACTAAATACATTCACATTATTAAGAAGTAACTTTTTAAAGGCTGATTGAAACTGAATCGTGGTAGGATTATTATTAAATCAATGTATTCTCCTAATAAGCGCAAAAAAACATTTCAACATGGTTTTGAGATAATTTATATGTTAAAGAATATTTTAATATTTTTTGTGTTAGAAGTTTTTCACATGAAGTAGGTAAATAAATTTATTAAACAAATAATGAAAACTAAAAAGCCAGTTCGAACCAATGTTGATTTAATAACAGGCCTGCGAATAGTTTTATAAAACTGAGGTTGATTTAAATGCTTCACATTGGATTGCTTAAATTTACCAATCTTAACTTTAACTCATCTTTCCAACTGTTTTACAAATCAGATTCTTGGTATTTAACAAATAAAAAATGTCATTGAAGTTTTTCAAGAATTTAGGTATATGTACCTACGTTGAAGCATTTTCATTCACTATCCTTTATTTCGAATTTAAATTAGCTTACTGCAGCTGAAGTACTTGAACTTAAAACTTGCGCTGAGAGACTAATTTTCTTTTTTTCTTTATTGGTATATTGTTTACCGTTTAATTATTAACTATTTCCCTATTTACAAATTATAAAAACGTAACTGCTTCGGATTTCTATTTGAGTTTGGATGACGGCTGAGTCGGATGCGGATGACAGATAGGTACTGTAATCTACCAATCACGCAAAATAAAAGAAATAGATAATCTTGCCTTACTTTCTGTTTCTTTCTATTGAGAGTACGCATTTTTGATCGACTTGCCTGCACTATGTTATATGTTATCTCTATGATAGAATAGAATTGCGTTCACATTCTGTCATTTGCTGTCACAATGAGGTTAAGGAGTAAAGGCACAAATTGAGATAAGAAAATTGATTTATTTTTTGTCTATGGAGAGACTCGTCTGAGAAACATTACTAATTGAAAATGCTGGAAATGAACCAGCGTCAGTACATGGGATAAATTTGGGACATAATAGCGAAGATGGTTCCTATATTTTATTCGTATTCTCACTAAAGCTAGAACATGTACATATTGAAACTAATTAGCAGTAATTGAAGTACTGACTAGCATATCTCTTTGCCATACCATGACTAATTTCAAACCTGCGCAAAGATCTCTGCCTGAATATCTGGTTTATGCTTATAATTTTCTACACTTTTGTGCAACCTTTAATGGTGAGCATCTTGTTATGAAACGTAGACAAACTGGTATAAGAGTATACTCTTGCAGAAGAATTTGGTGACCACTGCATCTTAATTGCACCTGAGTTTCCTCATCGCGTGAAAATATTTCAGTTAAATTATTTATTTAACTTATCCCAAAGTAGAAACTTATCCCTCTCCGCTTTAGAAAACTGTCCGGATCATAAAAGATTATCGGTTTGTTATGTCAGTGAGAGTAAGAAGTCTATGTCAGATAAGTATTGAGTGGCGTGCAAACGCAAACTCTCCATACACACCGGCTCTGCGCCAGACGATGAACTCTCGTATATTGAAAAACTTTTAATACCAATCGATAATTATGTTATTTAATTCAGTGATTTTAATAATTCGATTAAGAGAATTGGTCCAAATGGACCAAAATATAGCAAGAACTTTTAAAGAGAAACAGAAACCTTTCCCTTACCCTCAGATAGGTAAATCAACTTTTATTTTCGTAGAAGTATCAATTTATAGCATGGATAATATTTAGGTGGACTACATTGTAAGATCGCCATTGACTGATGTAAGCCAAAGGATCGTATACAAGCTTTCGTGTCGGGATGTTTTGAAGTTACATTTGAAGTTCAAGTAGGTAAAACTTCATTTGGACAAGAAGGGGAGTTTATTAGTAGCCGAACTACATAATTCTTACCGCTTAGCTGGCCGAAAAACAAGACTTTAGATTGTGCAAGGATATTAAATATATCAATTTCCAGGAGATCCTAGCTTTTTATATGTAGAGCTGAGTAGAACTAAGTGGGTCTTAGAAATATTTTTGAGAAAAATAATAGGAATCGGTGAATCGCCCCCTATGCAGTTATGTTTGGATGTAGCGCCAGGTTGGGTTGGCATCAATATAAGTTTTCGACAGAATGACCAGGATGGAGACCGTTTATTTGAGTAAATATTATATTATAGATAAGACCTTGCGCATATTAAATAATTAAAAATAATAATTTTGAATCTTGAAGACCTATCATACTGAAATCATTCATTAATTTCCTGAAGTGTTTAAAATACCATTCATGATAGAAAACTTAGCATAATAAACTACGAGTATTTCAATACAATATACATATTATAAGAACGAAACATTAGATATTAAAATATTATAAGGTATAAATAAATTCAACATTTTTATTTGCTGGTAGTTACATCACGTTAATATTATACAACAAATGCCTAAAAGTATAATTCCTTGAATAATTGAAAATAGAAAATATTCTCCGTTATTATCCAGTTCAAAAGCAAGCAAGAATAAAATCGACATATACCAGAAACATTGAAGGAAATTTTGAGTGAATAATGTAACATTAACATTAATATCTTTTCTTCATACTATAGGTATTTATAGTCTTATTTAATATTGTATTTCACTATTGTAATTTTAACTATTGATAAATATACCATTTTCTCTTTGCTAGTGGTTATAACATCACCTTAATATTAAAAAATATCATACTGAAGTACGAGCGTTTCAAATTTATATTGTGAACTATCTCTAAATTATATATATAAAAATAAAACTTGTTTCTTTGTTGATAATTATAACATCACCTTAGTATAATTATTCAAGCCACACGTTACTCAAAACTTAAATTCTGATAACAGCTGTTTTGCTCAAGAGAGTTTTCGATGTCTTTGACCAATTTCACCAGACGGAGGCGGCATACAATTCGGTTGTGTTTGTTTTTTTTAATATTAAGATATTTGTATACCTACACGTATTTAAAAATAACAGGATTATTGAAAATTGAAGTCTGTGACAGCTAACCGATTTCCAAAATAAATCCATATCCCCAAAAAACATTCCCAATGTAAAACTTTTGGAGGTTAGAGCTATATTCAGCAAAATTCAACAAAAAAACTCATTCACATATGCTCAGAGCTGAACCACACCGATACAATTTTTGGTAGTTATTGTTTTTTATAAGAATTTTGTTTGAATGGTACATTTTCATCAAGTGATTCTATCGCTTCTCACCGCCCCCAAAATTCCTTCCATGAAATTACAACTTGACGTATTATATTCATAACCCACATTTACAGTAAACTCGACTCGAGCATTTCCATTTCCTCACCAGCCTGCATTTATGATTCGCAATATTAACGCATTTTGATCGCCATCGTCAATTGTAAATCTTTTCAACTTCCTTCTCTTGCCCCTGGTCAATAGTAACAAGTGAAATTTTTGAAAAAAACTAATTATGATTATAATACGTCAAGTTGTAATTTCATGGAAGGAATTTTGGGGTCGGTGAGAAGTGATGGAAATGTACCATTCAAACAAAATTCTTATACAAAACAACATAACAAAAATTGTATCGGTGTGGTTCAGCTCTAACTGAGCATATGCGAAAGATTTGAGTTTTTTTTGTTGAATTTTGCTGAATATAGCTCTAACCTCCAAAAGTTTTACATTGGGAATGTTTTTTGGGGATATTATCTTATCTTTATTTCTAGAGTGCCAGATTTTAGATTTCGAGAGAAATCGCCCCCTCCACCCCCTTTGTGAGCGGTTTTGGAGGGAAGGAGATTTTGGATTGGAGAGTTTTTAAGAATATGGGACCAATTCTCAATACACCTCTCTCAAATGAATGAAAAATCATCATAAATCGAAGCACGTTTACTATGCAAAAGGAGCGAACATCCATTAATAAAAAAACATGCAGATATACAGTTGAATTGTATATCCCTTACAAATCAAATATGTATTAACTAATATATTGGAATATTCATAATCCGAATGTAGGTTGCTAGTTACTTCTAATTGACCTCATTCTTTTTTTAAATAGTACGATGAATATCATGTAATTAACCATCACAATAACCATACCACATAACATATAAATGTAAAAATTATTTGTCGCATCTTTTTCATTCTTGACAGAAAGATCAGGTGCAGTACACCATACATTATTTTAAATAAAAGCAAAGAAAATACAATACCTTTATAGATTCTTTACCTTCTCTGGCCCTTCTTAAAATCTACGCCTCTACGCTAAGGTGTTAGACTACAAAATGATAAAAAGATATTGACTGTAACATGTATAGCAGTCAAGAAAAAGGTGATAATAGACAGGCCATTTTGAGCTTAACTTTCTGAAAATGCCAACCTTCCAGTAGGACATTGTCACGTCAAAACGTGTACCTCTTTACACTACAAATATGTAGATAATATCTGCTGTATCCTCTATCTTCTCTATAATAAATATAAAGAACTGGTTGACTGACCCATCGACAAACAGCCAATACTGAAGCTATAAACGTAAAATTTAGACCTCAGTTTCTTTTTCTAGTGTTGAGACAAAAAAGTGATTTTTCGAAATTTAAGGGGATAGGTCCTGGTGGCAAAAATTCTATGGGTGACAATCAATAAAATATACCACAAAATCTTTTCAACTAGAAAATAAAAAACGCTTGAACCCGTTGATTTGATTTCGTAATTAAGAGTTTATTGAGTTGAGACTAAAATATACGGAGTATATCAGGAAAGAGATACGACGTCATCGTACGAAAAGGTAGATACCGATGATTGTTACATAAAAAAAATAGGAAATTATGTCTACGAATTAAAATCACTTTATTAAAAATATAACTGTATTGGCTGATACTGATAGAAGTCTACAGTAAATTAAAATTAAAACACTATATTGAATTGTCTGTCTGTTTCGGCACACTGCACCTTTATCAAATTTGACTACAAAACTAAATTGTATGAAAACAGTGCCTATCTATAAAACTTGAGGATGATACTCATAATTGATATATGAATAAGTTTTATGTATATTGATGCAGGTTAAAAAATGTCTGTCATTTTGACCTACATAAACTTCACGAACAATCTTCACAAAACACCAGATTTTTGGTTTTCGGTAAGTACATATCTCACTAATTCTTTCCGTATGAAGTTGCAGAAACAAGCTATGATCTGTAAATATAAAAAACCTGGTTGACTGACTCATGAACGCAAAGCCAAAACGACCGAAGCTAGAAATATGACATTTGGACAGTAGTTTCTTTTTTTATTTGGTAAGTGTGAAAAAGGTTCTACTGGAAACAATCATTAAAATTTTGCAAGATAACTTTTCAATGAAAACATTATTATTTCACGAAGACTTGCACTAAAGAAAATAAAATAATGATAATTATTGGTAGTGCAGGTAGATAGAAGACTTTCGGCACCAACGTCAAAAGCACTATCTATATTAACAATTCCGTCAAGGGGTACGGTAGACTCGATTGAAGCCTTACCTGAATAATAAAATATAAAAAATAATGATTTTGACATATTTATATATCTTATATGTTAAATTCTAATGGTTACATCTCAATCAATGACAAAAGACTTTGACGTAAATCGCACATGTACCTCCAATACTGAGTGCTTAAAATAGAGAGTTTTACAGAGAATAAACCTTGAAAGCTCTTTATTGTGTTAATTTATGTTAGTTTGTTTTGAAAGTTGATTTAAATAAAAGAAAATTCATGTAACCTTTAATTAATGTATTATAATTATTAAACACAATGAACTATGCTATACGAATCTATGCATTGCCTAATCTTCCTTGAAAACAGAAAACTTCAAAAATATCTACCTACATTTTGTAAAAGATTGTGTATTATGAGTCACATCATTTCACCCAAGCGAAGCCGGGTTTTCTATTGCAGCAACTAATAAAATAAGTAAGTAAAATAATTATTTGAAATGTTTGATTATATATATATATATCATCAAAATCTATGAACACTCATTTATATTCAGATATTTCAGAGAATAGCGGTAATACACATATTTGAGACTTTACTATTGCTGTAACTCAGAAACCGTTAAATTTTCGGAAAAATCTTCACTTTGAACATTGTCAGATATGACATCTTCATTAATATGCAGACACAGATTTTCGAAAAAACGCTCCTTCCACTTTAATTGGAAGGACGAAAATGTTGTATTTTAAATTTGTTCAATAAGGGACCATTCCTCAAAACTCACACATATTCAAATGAAAAAAAAATCGGAACAAGTTTCTACGTCATCGTTTTTTAGATGTCAAAAATCATTTCTTATTAGGAATACACGACAACGTGGATATGGATATTGTTACGTAAGAAAATCGAAACATAGAAACACTTAATTATTTTTGTGGTGCGGTCTGGTCATTTGTGGGTTCCAGGCAAGAGATAGTAACGTATTAAAAAATTCATTTCCGAAAAACCATTACACATTCTCCTTTCATCTGCTCTAACTTGTGCATCCTTTGTTATTAAAAAGAAAATATATTATTCCTATTCCCAGGATAATTATAAAGTGAATGATTTGATCAAAAACCCCTTTGGATGTCATAAAAGATTCAGATATAAAATTCATGACTTCTTCTTTTCGACGTATGTACCTACAATGTAATTATTCAAATATACCTGGCTGATTTGAATCTACATTCTGCCAAAGTAATGAATGAAATTTATTTTCCTGCATGTTGTGATGAGAAAAATAATATCCGTTAAATGATGTGTAACTGTCATGGTAATTTTAGATGCAACTGTAACCTTGATGGTTAAGCGAGGCCAAATGCAAATCCGCTATCGTGATTATAGCATGCTATTAAATAAATAGAGAAAACCTCCTATTCCCATACATTTGATACTGAACGATAAAAACAATAAAACTCTTGTCAATCCAATATTGAATTTTATCCATATACCTAGTTCTTTTGAAATAATCTAATTCTGAAGTCCCGTTCAACTCTTTCCAGCATATCGGAGGGAATGTTGACTCTAGTTTGACGAATGTTATTCTTAAGGTGATCCAAGGTCCTAGGACGTTCGTTGCAAGCAACTGATTTTAGGACGCCCCATAGAAAATAATCACAGGGCGTCTAAATCTAGCGACCGATTTGGCCAGTGCAGAATGTTTCGCAAGGAGATACAGCGTCATGAAATGTTATATACTGTGACACCATCCTGCTGGAACCACATATCCCCTGCTGGAACCAAATATCTCAACATCCATCTCGTTGAGTGTGGGCAGGAAGAAGTCCTCATTCATTTGGACATAACGGTCAGAAATCACCGAAACCACCACTTCGTTTTCTTCAAAAAAACATGGACCAATTATTCCATTTTGAGATATGGCACTCCAAACAGCCACATGTTCTGAATGTAGGATACTGTTGAAGTTGTCTGGGGTTATGAGGGCTCCAATAGCGCATGTTTTGATTGTTTACAGATGCCGCAAGATCAATGAAGAACATCGTTAAGCATTGCCAAAAAAGCTTCACATGCATTTTCTCGAGCAACAAAATCACGTGGATTAAGTTCCTGGACGAAAGTTTGTAAGTATGACATTTCAATTCTTGGATGGATGGAATCAGTTTCTCAAATAGATTTTAGATATGTTGTACATCTAGCCTAATATTCTAAGTCTTTCAAATATCTTTAAGTCATTATACCTTTAAGCGCTCTTAGAACTTCATACCAGTAGTCAGTTCAGCTTCAGTTTCATTCAAACTGTGAATTTTTCCTCACGTCCGTTCACTTGAAAATCTGGCACTGTGCACATATACAAATATCATATGTCCAAGGATCAAGATTTTCTTCCCAATTAAAATAAAATGATAGTGGAAACTGATACTGAAATGAGGACTAAATGTAAGTCAAAAAAGGCTTTTAAATGTTATATCCTGATAGCCAATACTCCTCAATAAGCCTAAACACATTGATGAGTCCTCAAGAAATTAATGGCTTAAGATATGTATGTGAAAGTGAACAGTAAACACCTTCCCATTTCCGAAATGTCAATCAGAATGGACTGAATAATATAAACACAGTGATTTACGCGATAACATTATCGTTGTTATTTTATCTGTTTTGATTCAAATACAATCAGTGGTACGCAATAGTGAATTATAGTAACATTAAATGTTATATGACCTGCAGCACACAAATCAATTAGAATAACAAGGTGGAATGCCATGAAAATGCAAATTATTGGCGGTTATTTATTACGAATTTGTTTTAGCAACTTTACTTTCTCAACTGTTTGTATATCACCATATTGAGAAAAAGTGATTCATGATGTATGAACTTCATCAATCAGATTTATTTGGTGTTGTCTTTCGAATGAAAGTAATATTACCTAACTAGCAATTTTAAGATGATCAAATACCTGTAAAGAGATAATGGTCGCAATTTTTACAACATTGTCTTAGGACCATATTCATTGACATTCCTTAAGATCAAAGTCGACCTTAAGTCATCGATCCCTTAACCTTGAGTTCTCATTTCTGTTTCATAGATGTTCCTTCTGTATGTATCCAAACCTAGCAAAAGGTTAAGGTACGCCTTATTTAAGGATACCTTATTGGGATTATTGTCCTTCATGTAATGAGTGACTTACAGTCATATGGACCTCAATCATCATACATTTGACGGAGTGAATATTTCCAGTTATCTGGCTATAGAGTGCTTAATAGAACATTTAAGTAAGTAGCTGGTCAATGATTAGCCATTTAAAAAATGCGCATCTATACTATTTTTCACATGTTTTAATTATTAAGTTATTCAGTGAAAATATCAATTATTATCACGAAATGGTTATCCTAAATCACGATGAAATCTAGAGAAGTTTTTTAAATATTTTTATGACGTATAGAGACAGTCTATTACTTAGAACTGATTCAGTAAATTAAAAATCGTTGTAAATTAGAGAAAGCTACTGAAAACCGGGATACTTTGTCCTGCCTTAAACTCCTACGTAGGTATACCAATTTTCATAGCGCTCGGATAAACAGGAAAGAAGTTGATTCATTGCAGTGCCATTTATCGTTGAGTTACAAAAGGTGTACAAATTTTAATTGCGATCGGTCAAACGGTGTAGAAGTTGAAGCACTGTAGTTCCCTCTAGATTTAGATTTAGATTTAAGAGGGGGTTACATTGCACTGCGACCATAAGATCTATTGCGCCCCCTACCTGAGTTGCACTCGCCTATACGCGGTCTACAACTCGCCTTCCAGTTCCAGAGTTCTAATGAACTCCAGTATCTGGGTTGGCTTCAAGGAGGATACTTCCTCACTACTGCAGGTTGCTAGTCCAAGGCACTGTTTGCGTTGGCTAGCAATGGCGAGGTATTCCGTCACCAGGTGATCCGGAGTTTCCTCCTCTTCCCCGCAGAATCTGCACTCGTCATCCTCTGCTAGACCTAATCTCATTAGATGCTTCTTGAGGCGACAGTGTCCTGTAAGAAATCCAGTGCGTAGGTGTAGCTTGTTCTTGCTGAGATCCAAATACCTTTTGGATCTTGCAGTATCAAAGTTTTTTAGAAACTTTTTGTAATGATCCAATCCAGGGGTATCCCGCAAGAGTGTTTCTCTTACGGTTTTTTCCTTCTCCAGAAACTCCTTTTTGTAGGTGCTTTTATCTGTGCCACAGAAGGGTTCTGGGCCAGTAAATGGAGTTTGTGCTCCTTTCCTGGCAAGTATGTTGGCCTCCTCGTTGCCTTTGATTCCCGAGTGGCAGGGAACCCAGACTAAGTAGACCCTGTTGTTCTTGCCTAGCTCATTGAGCTTCCTTCGGCACTCCCATACTATTTTAGAGTCAATGGTATGAGAGTTCAGTGCTTTAATTGCAGCTTGACTATCAGAATGTATTGCAATGTCACATTTCTGATAGTTTCTTTCAAGGTTCACCTCCACGCATCTCTCAATTGCAAGCAATTCTACTTGAAAGACGCTTGGGCAGCGGCCTAGCGCAAGTGAGCATTTGGTGCGATTTCCAAACACTCCAGCGCCTTTCCCCGTCGTGGTCTTAGAACCATCAGTGTACCATTTAATGGTATTCTTTTTGAGAGCTTGGGTTGTGAGCCCCCTGTCCCAATCTTCTCTGCTACTTAGCACCGTGGTGAAAGTTCTCTCGATGCTAATTTTCTTTGTCAGTACATCACTGGGAAGGTTTTCTGATGGGACCAAGCTCTCTGATTCCGAATTCCCACAATGTCTGAACCTTCCCTAGATAGTCTTAGAATGGCCTCATGGGCCAATTTATCTATCACTAGATGGAGAGGTGTGAGATCTGTGATGATCTCTAGTGCCCTGGTCGGGCAAGTTCTCATGGCTCCAGTGATACAGACACAGGCTAGTCTTTGTATTCTATCGAGGGTTTTCCTTGTATTGCTCTGACTTGCCTTGCCATGCCAGGCTATTGACCCATATGATATTATCGGTCTTACAATCATGACGTACATCCATCGCAGTATTTTTGGGTTACATCCCCAAGTCTTACCAGTCAGATTTCTGCACGCCATTAAGGCCTTTATTGCTTTGCTAGCATTAGCCTCAATATGCTTGTTCCACAGAAGCTTGCTATCTAGTGTTAATCCCAGATATTTGACTTCATCCTTCCAGCTTATTATGTCTCCACTCAAAGTGAGAGGTTTCATAGCTGGAAGTTTCCTTTTCCTAGTAAATGGAAAAATTGTGGTCTTGGATGGGTTTATGCTAAGCCCCACTGACAAGCATCATTGCTCAATAGTTCTGAGGCCCTCCTGCAATAATTCGCATAGGGTGTTCGCGAATTTTCCTCGGACTATTAGCACTATGTCGTCGGCATAGCCTATACATGTGAAGCCAAGCTCCGTGAGTTTGTGGAGTAACTCGTCTACTACTAAGCTCCATAGGAGGGGAGATATTACTCCTCCTTGAGGTGTTCCACGAGTAGCTTTAACATAGGTGGTATGATCACCTACTTGGGCCTCAGCTATTCTCGTCTTCAAAATCTCATACATCCATTTGATAATGGTCTTGTTCACTCCTCGCCGTGTGAGTGCGTCCCTGATTGACACATGTGTGGTGTTGTCAAAAGCCCCAGATATTTCCAGGAAGGCACACATTGCGATTTATTTATTGTTCAGAGAACTCTGAATGACCTCAGTTAGCTGATACAGCGCGGTTTCTGTTGGACGCCCCGCCCTGTATGCATGCTGACATTTATGAAGTGGTTTGTCCTTCAGAATCTCTGTTCTTATGTAGTTATCCACTACTTTCTCCATCGTTTTCAGTAGAAACTTTCCTCCTTGTTTAATGCTGGGGTGCGAGTTACGCCTGCCCTGTGAACTGGAATTCGGCCGCAGACCTACAGAGGACAGTATCGCAGGAGAAGAAGAACGTCGAGTAATTGAGAGCCAGAATGGATAAAGTCCACGAGTTAACCAGACAGAACATCCAGCTTGCCAGTGATCGAATGAAACACCAATACAATGCTCGATCAGCTGATGGAGTCTTCAACGTGGGAGACCTGATTTGGCTCTATAATCCCCAATGACGTCGGGACCTTTGTCCCAAACTCCAGAGGCAATGGGAAGGTCCATATGAAATCATGAAGAGGATAAATGACGTCATCTATCGTATCCGAAAATTACCAAGGGGAAAACCTGGAGTGGTGCACATAAACCGACTCGCACCATACTCTGGATCGAACAACCAGGAGGAAGCACGAGTGGCGCTTCAAGAAAAGAACATTGAAGAGCAAAATGTCAGTTTCAACGACTTCATGTCCAACTACGCAGATCGGAAGAAGGTCAGACTCGGTGTGACAGTTGAGGTTCAACAAGACCTTTTCAAACTGCCAGCCGACGTTTCTATTACCCACTGTGTAACGGAGGATCTATGTATGGACCGAGGAAAGATTGGATGAATTGTCAGCCCAACGACCAAGAGTGGGAAAAGTTCTGCGACTAGCAGATGGTAATAGTAACCTCTTCTATTTGGTTACAAAGAAGATGTCTAAAGGAAAACCCACTTACAAGGACATCTGGCATTCACTGAAGAGCCTAAGGTTTAGGTTAGACATATAAATAGCCGCGTCAATCACAGAGACAGATAGTCATAGTTAGATAGTTGAGTGTGTTCATACGCTAGTGCATAGAACAGTGAATATAAATAGAGCACTAAGCGCTAATGCTGTGAATATAAATGTGTATATAGTCGTGTAGTTATTAGTGTAAATAAATAGAGAAACTAAATCGAATCCAGTTTAATATAAATTCCCGTTACATTATTTTCTGTTTTTTATATAGATATTTTTTGTAAGACATTTTCACATTTTTGGGTGTTTCATTGGTTCAACAATTCCATAATATATTGTCAGCAATCTGGCATCTATCTTGGAAACCATTGCAGTTTTAGAGAAATTATCAAAGGCTTCCGAAAATGGTATCTTCTTCAATTTAGCCATTTTTTCAAAAAAGGTCACAGCACCCACCCCATGGGACTTGTTGAATCATCAAAATCGGAGCACTTTCAATATGCGAAGGGCGTAAAGAGACATAAACGAGACGGCTCTTAGTCAGCGGATGGGTAAATTAAAAGATTTTTTGACCATAATATTTGTAGCAACATTTATAATGAACATTTTTTCTCTGAGATCATTACATAATAGGTACAAGCAAAGAACATACGTGGGTAATACGATAAGTACTATCTTCTTTGGTATTAGTGAACGTTCAATGATTTTCGTGAGTAATGTTACACTCAAAATTGTGAAATAAATATTTTTTACGAAAAATTGGACCGACGTTATTAGTTGGTGCACTGAAAAATACGAAATAATATTAATTCTATTGGTGCTGGTACTTGTGAAGTTCACAAAGTGAACATCACTTTTTCAAACTAAATTGTTCGTAAAGTTCATTCTTTAATTCATAATTATTTTAATGAAATTTAATTATTGGCTACTTTTTGAGATTTTTCAAAATTTGGTCGGCCACCATTTGAAACCACCAGTCCGATCATGCCCGTTCACGAATTCGAATAATTTTTATAGCATCATTTTAATAACGTTTACAACATACATTTTTTATTTCCAATCAACAATAATTATCTGAAAGGAAAATATGGTAAGATAATTATCGAAAATTGACTCAATTGGAACAATGTTATAATATATATAAGTATATGTCTGTATGATTATTTTAAAATAAAAGATAGAAAGACTTTATGTTTATCTAACCAGGGTTATTTATATTTAAAGATTCTAATCTGAAATTCTATATCCAGTCTCTTGTAGGCCGTTTTCATGTATCGATTTTCAACAAAACTGAAAGCAAGTATATTTTTCTTTGACCTGAAATGTAACCAACACAAATAATTATTCATACCCATCATTTTAACATAACAATAATTAGACTTAATTTGTAACAAGTAGCTAAGTCTTGTATGGCTAGAAGCTTTTCCTTTATACATTTTAAGCTATCTAAAATCTACACTGTACACTGTACGTTGTTATTGTTGTCCTTCATGTGCTTCTAAGCAGACAAATATGGAACGTAGCGATTTTCTGGGGCTATGGAATGACAAAACGCTCCAAAGCTCAATTATAATGAAGAAGTATTTGCATTCGCTCGCATTAATAATACCGCTTCTAAAAAAGGACCCCGCGGACAACAGATGACGAGTAAACAATGAGAAGTAACTTCAGCTTTTGCTAAGCTACAAAATCGTTTTCTTGATACACATAATAATAAGTATGATAATGGCTTGCGGAAAGAAAAATGATCCCAGAATCTCTCTTTTTCGTATTATAAATTAGTCAATTAGTCCAGATAGTATTATGTAAAATATCGTACTCCACATAAGTACGTCATAAATTGTAAATAATAATATCTAATTTGGTACTCATATGTTTTTTTAAAGTGTCAAATGCGGCATATCAAAAAAAAGATATTTCAAAGGTTCCAGTTTTTCCTAAGTAGACACTTTTTTAAGATGTCATGACCTACGTGTTTTGTTCTAGATTCTGGTAAGCTTCTCTTTTCTAAATTAAGTTGTTTAGATATTTCTATACTATTACACTATTGTGTACACTTTATTCTAAAAAAATAATAAGAGATGATATAAATATTAAAAAAAAAATTGGACCGACTTTATTAGTTATTGCACTGAAAAATACAAAATAATATTAATTCTATTGGTGCTGGTTCTTTTGGAGTTTTTGACTACAACAATTAACTACAACGGCACAACTTCAAAATTAACACCACCAATAGAATTAATATTATTTTGTGCAACAACTAATAAAATCGGTAAAATTTTTAGTAAAAATATTTATTTAACATTTTTAATTGTAACATTAGTCAGGAAAATTGTTGAACGTTCACTAATACCCAAAAAGATATAGGCTTAGCTAGTACCTACCTACTGGTTATTATTCAGAGATCTCAAAACATAGCGGCGCAAATATACATATTTCAGACTTTACTGCTTTAACTCGAAAACCGTAACTCAATTTAAATGTTGCTACATTTTTTTTAATTTAGCCGATTCATAATTTCCATTTTCGAAAAAAAAAATAGCTCTTCCACATAGCGGAAATACGCATATCACTTTACCATCGCGAAACTCGGAAACCGTAACTCTTTTGAGAAAATGTTCAATTCAAACGTTTCCGGATATGATCCCCTTTCTAATTTTCAAATATCAAATATTTTCGATTGTGGAAAAAATTTGGAGATTTCGGATTTGAGTTTTTCTAAACATCTCAACTCTCCTCTTTCAAATGAAACAAAAGTCATCCAAATCGAAGTACGTTTACTATACAAAACGGGCGAACAGCCATAAAAAAAGCATACAACTGAATTGTATACCTTCTCCTTTTTTGAAGTCGGTCAAAAACCTTGTTAATTGACGATAAATTGTTACATGTATTGATAATACTTTTACTTATTATCATCATCATTATTTTTTCTGTTAGATAGTGGTATAAATTAGTTAATTTTACTCATTACGTAGGTAAAATCAAGGGAAAAATAACATTTTTATAATATAAATTAACTAACTAGATTTTATCTTATTTTCCAATTTTTAATTCTTTTTTTTAAGTGTACCTATACTATATTTACATGGATGAATGTGGAACAGAGACTCAGACAAAAATCTAGAAGGAAATATTTGGTAGAATGTTATTTAAAAAAATAGTTGACTCTCACTTTTTTGATATAGGTATATCATTGTAAAGATGATTTAATCACTGCATTTAACAGCATTTTCAGTCCATGGATTAAGATGTCTAATGTCGTCTAGAAATTTTAGACCGTACGCGTGTTTTGCGTAGTAAACTTTGATTTTGATTTTTTTCATTTGAAAGAGTAGTGTTGGGAAATGGTCCTATATTAAAAAAAAACAAATCCATTTTTTCGAAAATCCGGGAAGGTAAAATTAATGGAGAAACCATATCCGGAAACATTTGAATTTTTTGGTTTCCGAGTAAACGCAATAGTAAAGGATGAAATATGTGTGTTTCCGCTATATTTTGAAATCTCTGTCTATAAGTGATCTTTCACTGATTTTAATGACTATGAATACAATCAAAAGTACGAAATAAATATTTTAGATAAAAAATAGTATCGACTTTATTAGTTGGAGCATTGAAAAAATATTTTTTTTGTTAAAAAATATTAATAAGTATATTTTCCACATGTCTATTCATACTCCCGCTAAATGGTTCTTCCTAGGACATAATTGAATCTGAGCATTGTTATTTTATTTAGACACGCTAAAAACTCTGAACGATTGTACGAGTCCACCAAAGATTTTTTATAAAAAAACAGCGGCACATTAGCCGAAAATCGAAATTTTCTCAATTACTGATATCATCAAGACGCTAAATTACGAAGTGTTGTCTATTTCTTCGGAAAATATAAGAAGCAAAGTATTTTTTTAATGTTTTAAAAATATAACAAAAAGGTTAATTGTTCGACAACGGTAGATAGTAGATAGGTGTCAAGTTGTGTGAGGGGACACAACAGATATTTTGAATCAATATTACTTTATAATATACATATATTTATTGTCGACTTAATTTTTACATTATAGACGGTCAAAAGCTCAACAAGTCGTGTTAATAATAGTAGATTGTCATCTAAATATATATATCACAAATTTATAATTGTTATAAAGTTGTTATCGTTCACTAAATTATTTATTATAAAAGAACATATTTAGTCACTCCGTTATATTCCATCTATTTGTCTTTTTTTATTATTTATATTATGGGTTACGTTAATCCGTTTTAGGAAGAGAAGTTTTGCCTCTTGAAAAGGTCTAAAAGGTGTGCCTCAACTTTTGCCGATGTTAAACACGATTTGTTCGATTCTTTTTTTTTTCATTGTCATTGTCAGATTTACAATTTACACCTACAATTAAATGAGAATAAGACAGCATTCCGACGTTCGGGGAGGAGTTTCTGTGAAGAAACATTCACACCGTGTTTTCGTTGGAACATTTTGCAATGTAGGGCAGCAATGAGGAGCAGTGATTCTGTAATGCTGCAAATAACATTTTTATAGTCTTGAGAAATGTCGATATATTCGTAAACAATAAGAACAAACAATCGGTATTTACCTTTCCCTATGTGATCAAGTAGGTATATATAAGCAGGTTATGTTGGATCAATTTCCATTATTAATAAGCACATACTACAATCAACAGCAATCAGTTGTTGATAAGCTAATCCAACAAAATCCGAGGATTAGTAAAATAGTCATAAAGTTCCAATAATTTTGTACGTAGACATTATAAATCAAAATATAGCTGTTGGGACTTCATATTATATAATGAACATGTTACAGGATACAGAGAAATTGTAATTTAGACTGTTTATGGTGTTATGCACATGAGGAGGTAGATCCAGTTTTCTCAAAACTTTGAAAATATAGTCTTTTTAAATAATATCGTATTGCCTCATAAGTTTATAGAAGAATATTTTTTGAAATTGTTGAATATATATTCAGTCTACTCGATACCCTTGTATAATGTTAAATAAAAAATACTGTCAAATAAATATTATATTGTTCAATTTGTATTATGGTCCATAGTTCAAATTAGAAATTGTCTTTGTTTGCTATTTGTTGTTCAAGTATAATTGCATATCCCAACAATCTGAACATTCGATCAAATCTGTTACAGATGTAGGCAACACACTTTACACTGTGCAATAATATTGTTTTGCCCATTCACGTTTCCATGATTTATTTTAATAGAATCATTCAACAAAACAAATCATTCTATTCTATCAATTCAAAAGAGGAATAATTAGATATTTTAAATCTAAATTTTTTAAACTCTGAACATTTTCGTGTTTAATATGTTGACAATGTTGAGAATGTTCGTAATAATGTAAAATTAAGAATAACGAAACAGAAAATATTATTATGATATGATACATATTATATGTTGCAAGCTGCTCATTTTTTCTTAGTTCTTTCCGTATTGACTGGGTTCTTAGTTATCAGAATACAATGTCGTTTGAAATACAAGTGGATACATGAATAAAATTGAACCCCATCTTATGAATAAAGTGGTCACAGAATATGAGATTTGGCATGCACAATGCACATACAATAAACTAAAACTAATTAACAATAGTAAGTACTATGTTACAAGTACATTAAATCATATAAGTAAATTTACTTTGACCAGCCGTATATAATTAACGATGTGTAGGAATAAAAAAAATCTTCTGGTGGTGTAATGGTAACGTATTTGTCTCTCCCACAGAGCTGACCCGTGATCGATTTTTGGCCACCGCATTTTAATTATTATTTTTTATAAACAATCTTCAAAAGATTATATCCAATAATTATAGTGACATAGTCTTTGACATAAGAACTTAAATATTGTTCAAACTTAAATTTAAAGATTTACGGTCGAATTGCGGCCACTCGGCAACCTCGTTAGAATTATAATGCCTGGCTGTCAGTCGAATACTTGTTTCAGATTAAACAAGTTCATTAAGCTTTAGCCTAAATTTTATCCTGAAATTGAGCGAAGAGCAGCCTTTAAGTGGATTTTTTTCAAGAATTCTTGGTTTCAAAATGTTCAATAGAATGGAGGCCATGCGAGACATAAAACCCATCAATGAATACATGGAAGCCATTCAATCTGGTTGCATCTAGCTTCCTACGTCTTACTTTTTTCTTCTTTAATTTTTTTCGTTTTTTCCTATCTTTCTTCTGTATTCTAGCCTATTAATATCCTGCTTTCTTAAAAATGCGTAGGTTCAGATAAAATCCCCAAAAACTCTATTATGAAAGAGAAAACATAAAAAATTGATATTTAAGAAGTGTTTCAGCAAAATCCCATGGATTGTTAGGAATAAACAAAAAGATTTTAAAATAATTATAACATCAGGACCGCATAGTGCCCAATATACCGAACTTTGAGGTAAGGTATACTTATACAACTTATTTTGATCTCAAGTATACGTGCTAGCATTTTGTTAAGACCATTTAGAGACATCCTGTATAATTGTATAATATGAAAATCTCGATTGTGCTATATCTGATAAACTGTCGAAATATTTTTCTTACCAACTCTAGTCCAACAGGTGGAGCAGCCTCAAAGTGTCGTACTGTTGCTAGACGATGATCCGGAGGCATCAAGCTCGCAACTTCCGTCATTATATAATTATATTATATCCCAACGTCAAACCTGCAACATTATCCAATAAATTAGATAGAATTCTAAAGCCATTTACCATTAGAATATATATTACTACTGTATAAATCAACTTCGTTTAGTTGTTTTGAGGAAAATAGGCTGTGGCTGGCGGAAAGACAGACAGATACCAAGGGTATCATACAAGAGTTTCATTTTTTATCGTGTGCACGGAACTCTATGGATTGAGTAGAAAGATACAATTATGTCAAGGAGTTGGTAATCACGAATTACGCTAGCACATACCGGAGTATAAAATAAACAAAGCCATCCAGAAGGGGATGAGATGTCTCTTGAAATTCTAATTTGACTCGAATCGATAATAAGAGGAAATCGGAAATTTACAAAGACTACTTTTTTAAATGAATTAAAGTTTTTGTTGAAATTTTAATTTTACTCCTTCATAAATGTTAAAAGTCATTAACTATAATTCAGAATTGACTAAAAGTAAAATATGTTTCTAAGTGATAATCTAAATGTTTTTTTTTGGGTTATGAGCTTAGAAAAAATGTGTGCTATTAACCATCCGAAAGGTGATGGAGATCTTCTGAAACTCAGACTCGATTCGTAAATAAGAGTAAATCGGAAATTTACAAAGACTACTTTTTGTAATATTTTTTTTTTAATTTATTTTCTCTCCTTCATAAATTTTGCTACACCTATCCTAGCATTCTCCCATATCTCAAAATTGATGTATTCATAAGTAAATTTTAATGCATTTTTTATGAAACACAAATATACTTCACAGTATATATTTCAAATGCTGAGAATGTCAAAAGTCATTAACTTCAAATGATTCTGAACTGACCGAAAACACTATAAGGAACTATTTGTTTCTAAGTGATAAAGTAAGTATTTTTTGTGGTATATGCCTATCCAATAAGAATAAAAATTATTATACTTCTATCGAAAAAGCCAGGGTGAATTTAATAGCACATAAGATGACGTAAATCCGATGAAAAACGGAATCTACTGAAAGGAACAAGTTGGTACCTATGCACTACACACTAAGGTGTAGGTTAAAATAATTTTTTTTTGGGTTTTGAGACTCGGTGTGGTTAAAAGGTTTGTAAGGAAATAGTTTATTATAATTGTTCCAAATTTTATTTATCACGTTTCGATGATCTTCATCATGATCGTCATCTTTTTCAAATAAAAGTTCAGTAAGGGTACTAAAATCTAAGACATAAATGGGAGGAAAACATTTAAAATTAAAAATTAAAGAAATTTCTTCTTAAACCATGGTTAATATGTAAAAATAAGTTTTAATTCTTGTTATAGGAATGTAATATGACCTCTAAATTTTCCTTTTCATTTTACGAAAGGATGCCTTTGGATGAAATTTTTGCTGTTATCTTTTGGAAAAGACACAATTTTTTCTCCAAAATATAACACCAAAAATTTCATCCAAACGCATCTTTTCGTGAAATGAAAAAGAAAAAGAAGAAAATGTAGAGGACATATTACATCCCTAACAAGAATTATTAAAACTTTAAGTTTATTTTTACATATTAACCATGGTTTAAGAAGAAATTTCTTTAATTTTTAATTTCAAATGCTCTCCTCCATTTTATGTCTTAGATTTTAGTACCCTTACTGAACATTTATTTGAAAAAGATGACAAAGATCATCGAAATGTAATAAATAACATTTGGAACATTATAAAAAACTATTTCCATACAAACCTTTTAACCATACCGAGTCTCAAAACCCAAAATATGTCAATCAACAAAAAAAAAAAATATATATATATATAAAATATATAAAAAAAACATTTTCTTCTCATGTATTCAATAAAATTCTTTGATCGAAGCCGAGTTTTCGAGAATGTTTATTCTCTTCTTCAGGGCAAAAATCGTGAATTTAGAATAAATTAGCTAAAAACAGGAAAGATTTCATAGCCATCAATTACAAATGTTATTATTTGTATTTGTCAAATGCCCTATGCTTCAATTCGAGCTGTCGAAGATGATCTGGAAGTCATTAGATCTTCAATACAAAAAAATTGAAGAAACATCACTTCTACGATTACAAGTTCCCGTAAGTGCAAAACCTTCATCCTCAAGACACCAGTGAATACGAAGGAAGAATTAGAAGCAAGCGTGCGAGCAGCATTCGACAGGCTCACCCCTCAAGAAATACGAAGAGCAACACTTGAGGGTGTTATTTCCCGCTTAACATTATGCTTGGATGCAAACGGTCACCATTTCGACTACTTATTTGTAGCTAGTTTTTGAATACAATTTTTTGTCTATTTAGGTAATACATGATCAATTCTTCCAAAACGCACAAAACTTGCTTCAGTTCTTCTAAATTTATCTTTGGTCGTCGGAAGAAAATGTGGATAGCTCTCGTTCGATTTTGTTCGTTCGATTTTGTCGAACTTTCCATGTATACAAAATATATTAAGAATTTCTTGATTTGTATAGACATTGTTTTCATTAATGTTATCCATTTTAACTCTTAATAGCTTAATTACTTTGTTATTCATTGAGAATGCTTATTTCTTTTCTATGGCACACTAGGTAAGCATCCACGACATATGTGTGCATTTAAAATAAAACTTTATCTCCAAAACTATCATTCCCAGGTATAGGACATTTTGGATATAAAAGATGTAAAATTAAACGCCAAAGACGACTGAACAATAAAATATGGGGGTGCTATTTTAGAAAATCAAGTTAAGATTTTTCGAAAAGTTAACCTGCCATAAAGAGGTCCATTAAGCTAGCACAACAAACCGGTCCGGATGTTGTCAATCAGCATCTGGGAGGAGTGAAGTGCCAACCCGGCGCGTCTCCAGGTGGCGGATAGGAGAGGGCCTCTAACGATGATTTTTATATGAGAAGGGGGCCTGCGGGAAAATAAGGCTCATTGAGACTAAAAACTCAATTGGCAGCCACGAATACCCTGCCGCGGACCAACTTCACCTGTCCCAGCTGTAGTGTCGTGGCTAAGGGAATTGCACTCAGGTACAACGATGCCAGGTGTGCTTTTGAGCTAACCTCGAAACCACCCTGTCAAACCAACGCATCCTGGTCGTCTGTGGTCATGTCTCGCGGGCCAGTGATGCGGGGGGGGGGGGTCTTGGCATAACCGAAAAGCCGAAAACAACTGCAGCAAAAACCGGGCATGCCACTGGATACGCTGCTGCTGCCAAGGCCGTAAAGGCTATTCGTGTGGGTATCATACCCAAGGATTACCCTAGAGTAATCCTTGAACCACAGCGGCTCTCAACACTGGAGGATACTCTAGTGGAAGAGATGTGCAGTGGAGAGGTGAAGGGAATGCACTTCACCGGTATACATTTCCGCTGTGGAATGATGCTGGTGGACTGCGGTTCTCAGGATTCGGCGGACTGGCTCATTGGAGTAGTGCCGGCCTTGAGGTCTTGGGAAGGACCCGAGTTAGTGGCGGTGGAGCAGAAAAACATCCCCAAACCCGTCACTGTAACGGGGTACTTCCCAAGAAGCTTCGAAATGGAGATGGAGAAGATCCTCCGACTCGTCGAAGTACAGAACACCTGGCTCAGTACCGGAGCCTGGAAAGTTCTCAACTCCAAAAAGGAGGGAACCGGTACTGTCCTCACGATTGGGATCGATCACCAATCAGGAGAGGCCCTGAAGGCAGAAGGATGCGTCTTAAACTTTAGGTTTGGACGTGTGTCTGTCTCGGGACTAGGACAGAAAAATAATCCTGCGGGAGGTCCAGGAGATGCGGAGATGCCCTCCACATCTACGGACTCCGGTTTGCAGGATAAAACTGCTAGCTCAGGTCTGGTCGAGGCCTCTGCCGGCTCTGCCAAATAAGCCGGGGCGGCAGAGAAATTCTCTGCAGTCCTGGGGGAAGGGCGAACCCATGCGGGGGTCGAGGCCATAACCCGAGACCCAGATACCCGCTCGAGCTCCAAGGAGACTACCCTCCCGATGGATCTTGTTGACGGACAGGAAGAAAGAGAGGAGGGGGGAACTAGAGGCTGGACTACCCAGATCCTACACCCCAGACTACATCACCTTCATCCCTTTCTCCAAGGCGGCGCAAGTGAACTTGCATCACGTGAAGGTAGCTTCAGCAGTGATTGCAAGGCTATTTGCGAAATCCCAACTGGATTTTGTACTGATCCAGGAACTCTGAACAGGCAAAGCAGGCCAAATTAAAGGTTTGGCATCTAAAGACTCAGAATTGATCTATGACCAGAGGCAGGAGTCCCCTCGTGCCTGTGTGATCATAAGAAACAACATTAATTACTCATGTGTTTCAGAATTCATAACTCGGGACCTAGTTCCAATTCTAGTACACCTCAACACTGGGGGCATCGACCGAGACATAGTTATTGCATCTGCCTATTTCGCTGGAGACAATCCTGCAATACCTCCAGTCGAACCTCAAGAGCTAGTGCAATACAGCAATAGCAGACAACTGGCAGTCATCATAGGCTGTGATGCCAATGCGCACAATGTTATTTGGGGAAGCACGAACCACAACCCTAGAGGTGAGTGCTTACTTGAATATCTCTTAGCTAATAATATAGAAACCCTTAATGTGGGAATAACCCCCACTTTTGTCACGAGAGCAAGAGAAGAGGTCCTGGACGTAACAGTTGCCAGCCTTACTGCCAGGAATAACGTATTTGATTGGAGAGTGATGGCGGAACCTTCTCTCTCCGATCATAGGATTATAGAGTTTAGGATTGCGGGGGAAGTAACCTCACTGTTTCCAACTCGTAACCCTAGAAATACAGATTGGTCTAAATATAAGACCCTTCTGAAGCAAAACTTGGAACAGATCGAAAGTAATGGGGTGAAACACCCACACTGCGATCTGGATCAAGAGGTCGAACTGGCCAGTGTGGCGATAACGGAGGCATTCCAATCAACTTGCCCACTCTCAAAAGCTCGACCAAGCAAGGAAGCACCTTGGTGGAACAAAAACCTGTCAAACCTCAGATTAGAGGTCCGTCGGCTCTTCAACAGGGCTAAAAGAGACGATTATTGGCAGGGCTACACCGAGAAGCTCACACAATACAATAAGGAGATCAGGAAGGCCAAGAGGCTTCACTTTCAAGCTTTTTGTGAAAAGATCACTTCGACTCCTACTCCTACTGCAGCCAGATTGCAAAAAGTCATGGCAAAAGGGGCAATCAGCCCCTTAATGTCGCTCAAGAAGCCAGACGGGTCATACACTGAGGAAGAAGAGGAGCGATCTGCTCTACTTCTCAAAACACACTTCCACGGAAGTGAACCCCTCAGTAGTATTGACGTAGCAATCCAAACCAAGAATCCTCGCAAGGAAGATTGGAGTATTGCTAAGAAGATATTCACAAGACAAAGGTTGGAATGGGCAGTCAACACCTTTCAACCTTATAAATCGCCGGGAGTAGATGGCATATTCCCAATACTCCTACAGAAAGGACTGGAGGAGATCCTTCCCCATCTCCTGAAGATTAAAAGAAGCTGCCTAGCACGGGGCTTTATACCTAGCATATGGCAAAGAGCCAAAGTAATCTTCATACCGAAAATAGGGAAGAAAAATGGGACTGATCCCCGATCTTTCCGACCTATCTGTTTAACATCGTTTCTACTGAAAACGATGGAGAAAGTAGTGGATAACTACATAACAGAGATTCTGAAGGACAAACCACTTCATAAATGTCAGCATGCATACGGGGGCGGGGCGTTCAACAGAAACCGCTCTGTATCAGCTAACTGAGGTCATTCAGAGTTCTCTGAGCAATAAAAAAATCGCAATGTGTGCCTTCCTGGACATATCTGGGGCTTTTAACAACACCAAACATGTGTCAATCAGGGAGGCACTCACACGGCGAGGAGTGAACAAGACCGTTATCAAATGGATGTATGAGATGTTGAAGACGAGAATAGCTGAGGCCCAAGTAGGTGATCATACCACCTCTGTTAAAGCTACTCGTGGAACACCTCAAGGAGGAGTAATATCTCCCCTCCTATGGAGCTTAGTACTAGACGAGTTACTCCACAAACTCACGGAGCTTGGCTTCACATGTATAGGCTATGCCGACGACATAGTCCTAATAGTCTGATGAAAATTCGCGAACACCCTATGCGAATTATTGCAGGAGGGCCTCAGAACTATTGAACAATGGTGCTTGTCAGTGGGGCTTAGCATAAACCCATCCAAGACCACAATTATTCCATTTACTAGGAAAAGGAAACTTCCAGCTATGAAACCTCTCACTTTGAGTGGAGACATAATAAGCTGGAAGGCTGAAGTCAAATATCTGGGATTAACACTAGATAGCAAGCTTCTGTGGAACAAGCATATTGAGGCTACTGCTAGCAAAGCAATAAAGGCCTTAATGGCGTGCAGAAATCTGACTGGTAAGACTTGGGGATATAACCCAAAAATACTGCGATGGACGTACGTCATGATTGTAAGACCGATAATATCATATGGGTCAATAGCCTGGCATGGCAAGGCAAGTCAGAGCAATACGAGAAAAACCCTCGATAGAATACAAAGACTAACCTGTGTCTGTATCACTGGAGCCATGAGAACTTGCCCTACCAGGGCACTAGAGATCATCACAGATCTCACACCTCTCCATCTAGTGATAGATAGATTGGCCCATGAGGCCATTCTAAGACTATCTAGGGAAGGTTCAGACATTGTGGGAATTCGGAATCAGAGAGCTTGGTCCTCTCTGTCCAAACACATCCCATCAGCAAACCTTCCCAGTGATGTAATGACAAAGAAAATTAGCATCGAGAGAACTTTCACCACGGTGCTAAGTAGCATAGAAGATTGGGACAGGGGGCTCACAACCCAAGCTCTCAAAAAGAACACCATTAAATGGTACACTGATGGTTCTAAGACCACGACGGGGACATGCGCTGGAGTGTTTGGGAATCGCACCAAATGCTCACTTGCGCTTGGCCACTGCCCAAGTTTCTTTCAAGCAGAATTGCTTGCAATTGAGAGATGCGTGGAGGTGAACCTTGAAAGAAACTATCAGAAATGTGACATTGCAATACATTCTGATAGTCAAGCTGCAATTAAAGCACTGAACTCTCATACCATTGAATCTAAAATGGTATGGGAGTGCCAAAGGAAGCTCAATGAGCTAGGCAAGAACAACAGGGTCTACTTAGTCTGGGTTCCCGGCCACTCGGGAATCAAAGGCAACGAAGAGGCCAGCACACTTGCCAGGAAAGGAGCACAAACTCCATTTACTGGCCCAGAACCCTTCTGTGGCACAGATAAAAGCACCTACAAGAAGGAGTTTCTGGAGAAGGAAAAAACCGTAAGAGAAACACTCTTGCGGGATACCCCTGGATTGGATCATTCCAAAAAGTTTCTAAAAACTTTGATACTGCAAGATCCAAAAGGTATTTCGATCTCAGCAAGAACAAGCTACACCTACTCACTGGATTTCTTACAGGATACTGTCGCCTCAAGAAGCATCTAATGAGATTAGGTCTAGCAGAGGATGACGAGTGCAGATTAGGCGGGGAAAAGGAGGAAACTCCGGATCACCTGGTGACGGAATGCCTTTCCATTGCTAACCAACGCAAACAGTGCCTTGGACTAGCAACCTGCAGTAGTGAGGAAGTATCCTCCTTGAAGCCAACCCAGATACTGGAGTTCATTAGAACTCTGGAACTGGAAGGCGAGTTGTAACCCCCTCTTAAATCTAAATCTAATCTAATCTAGCACAACAAAAGTGGCACACATCAATAAAATTAGTGTACTAAATTCAAGTATATCTAGTGCTAATTTAGTACGTAAAAATAAAAATTATAACTCTTCTATTTTTCAAATTATGGTCAATACTGCAAGCTCAAACTAAATATGATCGAATTTGAGAAAATATGCTTTAAATAATTTAGTGCTAATTTAATACACTTAGACTTATAACTCTTCATATTTGAAATTTATAGGCAAGTGTGCTAGCTTAATATTAAGTCAGCACACTTAAATAAAATATGGAGAAAATCCAAAACTATTCGTTAGGAATAATTGAGTGCTAATTTAGTACACAAGAGTAACAATTATAACACTTATTTTAAACAAATTATGAGGAAGTTTGGTTGTCATTTAGCTATTCTGTTATGTGTTGACAGACACTTTACATCGCCTGTGACCATTTCAGTATGAAGTGGGAATTCTATAGCTAAGGAGGTATCTTTTCTCATTAGGTTGCGTAAAAAACATTTATCTATGATAGAACATAGAACTTCTGTTTTATTAATAAAAGGAAGGAAGGAACATGCAAAATGAAAATATGATTTTTTTGCGGTTCATGGTTATTACTTACTGTTTAAATAAATAAAAGTCTTGAAAGTAAAAATTACAGAGATTCATCTAGAGAGGCTCTGAGCATCTAGCTTTTTTTAGTTAGACATATATCTATGGACATTAAAGTTGATAATGATTGTATAAGATTTGTTATACTTGTTTTATGTTGGTTGCGAAAATGAATATTGTGTTTAAATAATTAATAATTTTATCCAGTTTATTGAATATGATAATATCAAACAGAAGTAACTTCAAATTTAATGCTGGTTCCCCACCTCTTGTTATATCTAACTATATGACTGCCATTCTTCACTCTTCTGGCAAAACAAATATGATTGTCACTATATGATCTTCAAATCTAGATTTTGCCCAATATTTTTATATGTAAGACACAGATGCTTATATAATATAAAAAGAGTCTTTCTATGATTTTGTCAACTTTTTACATTTCACAGGTGATATTCTTAATTATTGACACTCAATATATGGTACTATTTAAGTACGTTTTTGATTTTTGGTTATATATCTGTGACTATTTAGCAAAAACTTATCTCTATGACTACACATAAGTGTTCTTATTATGAGTTGTATTGACCCCCTATATTATTAATTTAGCAATTAAAAAATAAACCTTATAAATAAAATTAGAAAATTTTAAAGCCGATTGTTCCGATTATTCCTGCAAAATAAAAATTAAAATTTCCGAGCTGTCAACCGCTGTTTGTAAATTTCGATTAACCTAAGATAACCTATTAGAAGTTCAGCAGTATCAGTAAACTGGACTATACCTTCCACGCTTAAGTACTTTCATTAAAAGGTTAGAGAAATTTTCAGATCTGACAATAAGGAAAATTTAAACAAATTTTCTTTTTTAATGGACTATATAATATTACGATAGATAAAACTAAATTTTATATCTTATACATTTATGAAGAGATACCTCCATCTATCTCTCAGTAGCTACATCTACATTCCATGGCTATGGAATTCTCAGGTCACAGGCCATGTATAGTATCTGTCAAGACATAACAGAATAGCTGAATGACAAACAAACTTGCTCATAATTTCTTTAAAATAAGAGTTATAATCGTTATTCTTGTGTACTAAATTAGCACTAAATTATTCCTAACGAATAGTTTTGGATTTTCTCCATATTTCATTTCAGTGTGCTGACTTAATATTAAGCTAGCACACTTGTCTTTAAATTTAAAAAATGAAGAGTTATAGAAATTTTTCAAGTGTATTAAATTAGCACTAAATTATTTAAAGCAGATTTTCTCAATTTCGGTCATATTCAGTTTAAGTGTGCTCACTTAATATTAAGCTAGCAGTATTACCTGTAATTTAAAAACTTGATTTATTTTTGCGTACTAAATTAGCACTAAATTTATAGTACACTAATTTTATTGATGTGTGCCACTTTTGTTATACTAGCTTAATGGACCTATATTAAAGTAACCCCACAATGTAGACAACCGTTTCCGAGCACAAAACATACTGCAACATGTTGTTTAAGCATAGTTTTCATAGTTTTCATATTTTTTGAATAAATTTCTGATCCGTAATTTTTTTGAAAAAAATTGAATAACTCCAACTGAATCAAATTGAAAAAAGTAAAGGTATTTATGAAGCTTAAGAACAGCTGAAACCAAATATATAATAATATACAGGGTGTTCCATTTTAAATAAGAAAGTAGATGCCGACTTCCGATGTAACCGGAAGCACCAGAAATCTAGAAATATTTTAGTTTAAGAGAACAATCGATTATATATAACTCTCAACTTTCATTTTTTTTATTTTGACCAGAACCCAAGAAACTTCTAATGAACGGTCTCGCTGAGACACCCTGTATATTTTCTCCGAAACTGCTGAACGTACAGTTTTACAGTTTGTAAAGTTTAGGTATACCTATACGAGAATAATAAGAATACGGTACCCTTTTCATGCCAGCCCAACTTGCACTTGATTAATTTTTCATTATAGATGCAAAAAAACATAGTGAATAAAAAAGATAAAAGGTGTCAGGGGACACCCGATAAGAGCGAACCTCTAAATTAATTAAATATTCATTTCGTGAGACATTGTTAACGTTTACGTAGTGAAAGACGAAATTTTATATGAAAATTATTATTTTGAAGGTATTTATAAAAAATGTATTACAATGATTTATTAATGAATACTTAAACCAGAAAATTGATTCCTTTGTCATTCCAATCACAAAAAATATTATTGATTGGTAGTAACTAAAATAAGATGCATAATATTTATATATTATATAATATGTCTCTATTTTGTTAATAAATCCTGAGTGGTGGTGCCATTGTTAGTTGTAGACTCTAAAATGAATATCTTCATATTTATTTTAATGACTCTGATTGTCATATGCAAAATTGTTATTGAAAGCTGCAGACAAAATTAGCATAGGTATAGCAGAGAGCACGATATACATACCTATGTATACCTAGTATTTGTACTTTATCAGTTAACTCTAGCCGCGTGACCTCTCTCTCAAGCTTTGCTCTGAAAATCTTAAGCACTGTTGGTTCCATTTCTGGTTTTCAAAAACAAAACTAAGATAGACTAAGAAGATATTTTGAAGGTGTGCAGTATCAATCGAATAATACAAAGTTTATCATCTCATAAGGCATAAGGCGATCTTAGCTTTTATAAAGAGTTATTTGTCTCACTTTTTTGAGTGGATTATTCGTCTACAAAATCCTTGAATTTTTACTTATATTTAATAATGATTTATTATTTTCTTAGTGCACTAATTAATAAAGTCGGTCCTAGATTTGTAAAAAAAAATATCTAACTTTTTACGTTTACCATTACTCATTGAATACTTATCAAAATCGTTGAACACTCATTTATATTTTGAGATTTCTAAACATAACGATAATCACATATTTCAGACTTAACTATTTCTGTTACTCAGAAACCATTAATTTTTTGGAAAAAATTCCTATTTACACATTGCCGGATACCGGATATGGTATCCCCTTTAATTTTTGCCATCTCAGATTTTAGATTTTCGGAAATAGAATAGAGATATGACAAATAGTTCTGAAGTAGTAGGTATAAATAAGTTTTAAAGCTAAACTCCCTTTAATTCTTCAGTGAGACAATATTTATTTGTCTTTGTGATTTGGATTGAATCTTCATCATTTGAGTCGAAATTTTTCATCTTAAGTATTTCCAGTTATTCATGAAAAACCATGTAGAATAATTATAAATTTATTATAATTATCTTGATAGAAATTGTGATAATCATACACCATACTGAGGAGAACACCTCTCGTTAGTGGAGTGCGGAAAATTTTCTAGAGGCGCCATTGCCGCTGACTCAGACAGAATATTGATGTGTTGGTACACAACATAGTGAAGTTCACCACAGGCCGGTGGTCCACGCAGTCTCCTTGATAATCCATAAATGGAAATGAGAAATTCATTTGCAGTTTCTTTTTCTCACTCGCTTACTTTGACTTCTTTTATCTACCAATCACTACACCGCTTCAAAATTACCAGTACCTACCTACTAATGTATTTTTATTTTTCAGTGCACCAACTAATAGAGTTAGTAGGTACCATTTTTTGTAAAAAATATTTATTGGATATATATCTGTTTGCTCGTTTTGCATAGTAACCGTACTTCGATTCCAAAAAAAAAGTGTTGAAGGGGATTTTTCTCTTTGGTCCGGTACTTTTGAAGTTGGTGGCAAAAGTATTTTATCTACCTATAGCTGTGCTAACTTCAAAAGTACCAATACCACTAGAATTATTATTTGTATAGATAGTGTCCTATTTTATGAGGAAAAATATTTATTATACTACAATAGTCCCTACATATAGCCTATTCAAAATAAACGGCTTCATCTAGGGACTTTTTAGTAACTTTTTCAAGCCATCTACAGAGATAATATTTTGCTGAATCACCCCCTTTTACTAATAGCAATATTATTGTGCAATAATATTGCACTCTTTGGAAGCAAGTGGTCATATTATTGAGCAATACAATGGACAATAATATTAATCGTCTGTAGCGCGCTTTATAGAGATGCATATTTCCGTCCACTAATCTACAAAGACAGCAAAGTAAAAAACCTCTGAAAAAAATTAGAGGTGGTATATATGTACTATGTTGCAGGAAATGTAAAATAATTTCTCTAATATTTAGTTGAGCGAAATTATTAAATTTTTAGATTATTTTGTTTCCAATATGTCATTTTGTACCAATAAAATTTGATAAGTACGAAAAGAATGCATACCCGGAGGGTTCCTTACATTTATATTGAGATGTAGCATAGTATATACACGGAATTATTCTGAGAAATCATTAGTTATAAAGAAATAAATACACATATATTTTTATAAATAGGGAAATCACACTCTGGAATTTGTATAATTCTCATAATTGTTTCATTATATTATCACTAGGCGCGCTTTCCCGCTTATGCAAAACACAATCGGTAATTGTATAACATATTTTAACAGAATACGTTCAAAGCAGAGGTATGAGTTTTGTCTTATTTGAAATATCAATTCCATAACTTGAACGTAAAATATGCATATCGCAGAGAAATTTTTTGACATATTACACACACACACCTTCGAAATTACAATATTGGTTTCAATTTTTAAGAAAAAAATATATCATTTTATAAAATCGTAAGAAGTCCAATTCTCTAAGTGGAGAGGTGTAACCAGTTAAGAAGAAAACACTAAGTCGTCTCCACAATTTATTGATGGGTTAAGCTTAAATAGTATCATTTTATGTTACTTTCAACATAAACATCACCCGTTTCTGAATGCTTTTATATCACTATCTTTGGAGACTAGGGAAGGAAGATCGAAACGGAAAAAGCGAGCCTATTAAGGATTTTTTTTCACCTTTCAGGTACGGAAACCTAAGGACATTACGTAGATATTTTATTGTCATCATGAAGCATTAAACGTACTTACTATCTGAAGAATAAAATGACCGAATTGATTTACTTGAGTAATTTGAATCAAGATAAACATGTACGCATAATAACTATCCTTATTCACATTATACCTAATGTTTCCTATGACTCTAATAAGAAAAAATTATAACTTAAAATCGCCCTTACTTCTGGTAAAGCATATTTGTGACTTTGACAAAAGTTTTTGTAGATTGTTCGATTGAGCTTTCGATTAAATACAAGAGTTTCTGGGGGTTAATCGTCCTCATTGTTAATTTTTATTAATTCAGGGTAATGATTCGGAATATCTGGGCTAGGAAACATCTTGCTTGGAAAGATGAACAGTTGGGTCATATCTTGCTTACAGATGAGTCAAGATTTGGAATTCATTCAGATTCTATAAGAACTAGAGTCTGGAGAGCACCAGGAGTCCAGGAGTAACAAACAGCCCTCACAATTTTCAAGAGCTTTTCACTTTTCAAGGTACGGCAGTTATGCTTTAGGCAGGAATTACATTAGGCTTAAGAACAAACCTCGTTTATGTAGAAAAAACATTAACTACAATAGCTTATATTTATTTGATTCTCCATCCTATACAGCTCGCAGAAAATGCTTACTTCAATTTAAGTTTAATGTTTGGTAATACCCGCTTACATACCACCAATCTTGTTCGAAATTTTCTTCAAACTAACGAAATCCATGTTACCCAAGCCTGCTCAGACTCTAGACCCCAACCCGATGATTATGGCTGGGATATGTTGCAAAGAAGCATGCTAAAAGTTAACGGTCATTTCAAAACACATACATGAGTCTTTGAGTGCCTTCAAGGAGTATAGAGCACATTACCCCAAGATAAGCGGGATAAGTTAATCATCAGCATGCCTCGCAGGTGTCGAGCAGTTACAACATTTCACACTAATCGTATTGATATGTTAAATAATTAATTATCAATTTAGTCATTCTGCATTAAGATATAACATTGATTGAGAATAAAAACACATATGTACCTACTAACTTATTTTTTGGTTGTCTTACTTCCTATAACAATTTTCGATAATTAGGTATATTGCAAAATATGGAAAAAAGTCAAAAGGATATTTCAGATTTAAATTTAACAAAATATCTCAAAACTTTTTTATGAGACCTCTAGATACTTGACTCCTTCCATAATTTTTTCAACTTCTTGCGTACAAAAGGTCGAGCAGATTATCCGTTAGATACGTTATTAAATGGAGAATGACAAATTCAACTCCATATCGTAACTCTTGGTTGCCGACGACACAAATTGTTTACTTTATTATATCGGTAAACATAATGACACATTTTCCGCTGAGATTAACAATGTGTAATTGTGAAAAGACAAAAAAGCAAGAAGTGCGTGATTTGTGTACAAATTAATGGAGAAGACGCAAGCGAATTCGGTTAAGGCTCCACCAAGGTTGTGTCACAGAATATATAGGTATATTAAACCTTTCGAATGTTACCTTAGCACTATTTACTTAGATTTAATGAAAGACAATGAGAATAATAAATAGCAGCTACATGGAGATTGTTATCTATTGATTGAGATGGATACACTTTTATTTATAAGCAGAACAATTTTTCACAACTTTGTTAATTTACAATAACAAACAACAATTTCATCATTGAAATCGACATCGTGATCATTATTTATTTTAAATAACGAGCTGTCTGATATGATATTTGTATTCGCATTATGATGTACCTACCAAGAACTGTATAGTCAAAATTACCAAAAAACACCTTTTCGGAGAAAAGACAAGAGAAAAGGTACAGATTTTATATTGAATTTAGTAATGCGCCCTAATTAACGAGAAATGTTTCCAAAATGCGCCCCAACTTATAGTACTTTAAATACAGCTATAAAGATAAGACCAACGAGTTTTGGGCAAAGTGTCCACCAACGAGTTTTGGGCGAAGTGTCTATTTTGGGCTTTGTGGACTATTAATTACATTGGGTAAAGTAGCTCTGGAAACTGTTTTCAGTACAAAAATTTTGGGCGAACTGTCCTAGACCCGTTGGCATTGACTGCAGGGCTTTTGTGGAATGAAGTTTGTCATTATTCGCCATATGATAATTAAAATCGTACAATTTTTGTTGCTTTTGTTCGGAATCTGATCATATTCAAATTTATCATAAAAATATAAAATATTTAAGTCTATTCAATGGTATGAGCAATATTCTTCGTGAAATTATAGCATATTTCACACATAAATCCAGTCTCGAGAAGAACAGAATTATATCGAAGTATTAGGAACTTTTATTTCATGAAACAGAGACAATTAATGAAGAAAACCCACAGCTCTTTACTTTATTCACCATTCACGAAAAAAGATCTGGAAATGAATTTTAAAAACACTTACAATAATTAATAATTTATTATTTTTAAACTTAAAATAAATATTTGTCAAAAACAATTTACGCTTGTTAATCTGGCATCTGAACGTGATAGCTGTCAAGCCAGAGAAATTATCACATATTAATTTCGCGACGATTTTTTTTCGAGAAATTCGGGTTGCCGTCCTAGCAACCTGTCAAAATCAAGGCATCTGATTGGCTTAAAACAACCGGTATAAAATTTTTGGTTTCAATGACATCTTTAAGGTAATAAAGGCTAACAATTGATATTAGTGAACTTAAAGAGTCGCTTATATGGTTATGCCTATTATATTATATTTATATTTTATTTGGAAAAAGTGAAAAAATACCATTTTTTCAAAATGCCTTGTAACTTACTTATTTATGGTCCAATGAAAAAAATGTCAAATACATTATAAAACAACTTTTTCTACGGCAGGTAATATGTTTTTGGTTTTCAAATTTCTTGAACCCTAACCTTAAAGGCATAGCCTACTGTGTTGAAATACTAATTTTGTTTCAGGAAACTGTTGCGGTTTTTAAAATGATAGTATAGTTCTATATACTGTGATATACTGTAATAGGCATCAAAATCTGTAACACTCTAAGTCCTCTAATAATAAAGATTCCCATGTTATCCCACTTTCTGAGAGACACATTGTACCTATACCTGTAGCCAAAGATATGTACCAATGGGATATAAAAATTTCAAATAAGTTAATACAATTTTAATGCGTTATTTAATATTTGTCATTCATAAAGTTTTTTGAAATGAATATTATGTAGGAGTCAACTATAAAATAAAAAATAAACTTGAATGACAAGAGCAGAAAATTCTCCTTTTATTTGTAATAGTATCCATACAAACATCTTTCGTTGGTCTGCCATATTGGATGTCCATTAATTACGCTGACCTGCCCATTACCTTGTCGTCCCTTAAATGGAAGTCATCAGAGGTGATTTGTAATCAAGGTCTAGGAATATATGGGACAACGCTTAAGGTTTCGAATTCATTCAAATGAATTATATATTAGCCTCTTACATGAGATTTTCGTTGAGCTGACAATCTCTCTTCAAACTTATGTTAGCATTACACACCAAAAGATTCTTGGGCATCCATTATATTATTATGTAAGATATTCTCATAAGATTGGGAAGAACTTGAACCAACAAATAAGTGTAAATTGTGAATCATTAGTGAGGAGTGAGAATAATCATTATACCGGTATATTGCTGTACATAATGGATCTTTTCATTTGCATACAGTTACTTTATATCGAAACGAAAAACTTTTTTTAGTTTCTTACCTGAAGGTTGAGAATATTTGGCTTCAGTGTTAATAAATTTTAAAGTCAATTTAATTTTACTGTTTATTTTGTTTGCAACCATGAAGGTCAGACGAACAGTTTATGTTATCCATAGTCAGAATATGATATATTTCCTCTAATTTTGTGAGTTGCATCAAAATGGTATATACCTACTTAAAAGTATTTTTTTACAAATATAGGGCCAACTACTACTACTAATGCCTGGAAATGTCAAAAATAATTATTGTTTTAAAACTAGAATTAATATTGGGTGAATCAAACAAATATATTCACAGACAACATGTTATTTATTGTTGCGCAACTTCAACAGTCTTTTCTTTTTTTAAGGCTTCATAAAAATAAATATTTTTTACAAAAAAATGGACCTATGTTATTGGTTGATACACTGAAAAATACAAAATAATATTAGTTGGTGCTGTTATACTTTTGAAGTTGTGCAATTGCAGTTAGATTGATAACTTTTGGCACCAACTTCACAAGTATGATACCAGCACCAACAGAATCAATATTATTTTGTAATTTTCAGTACACCAACTAATAATGCCGGTCCAATATTTTGTGAAAAATATTTATTTCACACTTTTGAGTGTAACATTAGTCACGAAAATCGCTGATCGTTCACTAATACCAAAGAAGATAGTACTGACCCTATTACCCAGTATATTCTTTGCTTGTACTTGTTATTATATAGAGTGATAGAGATCTCAGAACATCGCAGCGGAAATACGCATAAGTATTTTAGATTTTACCATATTACCACTGCTCTAACTAGAAAACCGTAACTCTAAGGAAAAATTGTTCATCATAAATGTTGCTACAAATAATCTGGTCTTTCATGTTATTGCTTCAGATTTTCAATTTTCGAAAGAAATCGCCCTCTCCACGTTGCGAAAATATACATATTTGAAATTATAACATCGCTGAACTGAAACTGAAAACCGTAACTCTTTTGAAAAAATGTTCAACTTAAACGTTTCCTATCTTTTATTCTACCGCTTCGGATTTTTGATTTTCGAGAAGGGGTATTTTTTCAAATTAATCAAAAATCATCAAAACGTTTACGTTTACTATACCTATGGGTAGAGCGCGCTCGAACCAAAATAAAAACAGTCAATTGTATACTTCCTCCGTTGGGTTCGTCGGTCAATGAAAATGTATCAACTCCATACTAGGTAAACGTTTGCTTTTAAAAAGGTAAGTTTCCACCTTTTGCGTGGGAAACATGCGCCGATTTCAATGATTCTACATTAAAAAATGTTTTATTGGGAACTGGTGAGAAATAAAAAATGTATCATACCTATCTTTTCCTCAGAAAGGAGAGGGAAATTGATAATTAAACAAATTACACCTAATGTTATATCGAAGAACAACTTTTAAATCAAACATTTTTCAAAAACTTAATTTTCAAATTAAGGCTCACAGAAATCACTTGTGAAACTAAATTTAAATAAAGTTTTGTTTTGTATGTATTTTCAATATTGCTTCATAAAATGTATACGAAAACATTTCCCCATCATTTCCTATGAGAAAAATTTCTGGAGAAAAGAAAATGTTAGGTTATCTAGAATATAGAATACTCTAAGAAATTATATCTAAGTCCTGTTTCGAATAAAAAACATATATTGAAATCTGTGCATGTTTATTATGCAAAATGGGCATACATAAAGCAAAAATAAAGTAGAATTGTATGATTCATCTTTCTAATGGACTCAGTCAACGAAATATATCATGCCATCCTAAATATTCTATCAATCAAATCTTTAAAATCAATCAAAGCATTACAATTTATCACTTATTAATTAATAAGACTCAGGTCCTAAATCATTTCCAAATTCCAACATTCCCTCAATAACCGCCTCCATGTATCAATGGTTACTTTGCAGTTCTCTGATGTATAAATATCACAAAATAACATCAACATGGAGTAGGTAGGCATAATCTATAAAAGTATTTTTCTTGCATGTTATTCAATAGTAATATTAATAACATAAATAATAGATATGGGTACATATCATTTGTACAACTGAATAATAATCATAACTTTTAACATGTGCTGTTAAATAATTCTAATAAGTATTCAACAGGAAAACGTCTATTTCGTTAATAATTCAACTTTACATGTAATGTGTAATCATTATCGTTCAATTCTACAATTTTTCCAGTTAATCTGTGAATGTCCGTAGACGACCAAATACTTTGGCACACCTCTTGATGAATGCTATTGCAGATATATTCGTGAAAAATCCAGCGAATCCTTCAACATTAACCTGTGCAGAAAGTACGTAATATTATGTATCTTGAAACACATTATCGCCTTGTGAGTATTAAACAATACGCCATTGTTGCAAATCTGTAAACATTATACAGTTTGTTTGAAGTGTTATGTAACGTGCGGGCAGGGTCGGACAGCAACTCAGGAAGTTCCATATACACCTAATGGGCTTTTTAGTCAAGAAGCAGGTCGATACGCGCTTAACTATCTATATATTGTATGCTAAAAACACATTACGAGACGATTAGATTCTTGATGTTAATTACTGAATCAGACAATTTTTAGGCTAACATGATATTGAATGGCTAATTTACCAGATTAGTAAACTGTAACTTAAAAGGTAAACTTATATCTGTTACTCTTCAAGTCAAACGAAAGCTGACTCTGTTAGTAAGAAACATATAACCCAAAGAATATAATAACCGTCTTGTTCTTATATTTCATAAATGACAAAGTTATCACGTGTATTTATTGTAAACTCAGACTAGGACTCTTTCCTAGTCTAAGATTGTAAAGAACATAACTGTCAGCTAGCTCCTAGCCTAGAATCTTTTCACGGATGACGTATCTGCATACCTGAAAGTTGAATAGTTTTTTGTGTTGTGTTGAATGGGTCATTAGGATTTGGCAGAAATTGATTCGGATAAGGAATTGCATGATAAGGTCACAATTTTGGAGCAATCCGTTCCGGGCATTGGCAATGCAGGAAATTTGCAAACAATCTTTTAAAGTCATTGCAATTAAACGATTTATTATGTCAAATGAATGGATCATTAAGTCGGTATCGAATTAGATGTAACTCAACACAAGATCCGCATTAAGAAATCAAAATCGGCAACTTCACATACTGCGTTAAGTTTTAAATCTCTTGTGGATGTGCGTTTCAGTATGTCTCTACGCTAGACCACAGTATAAACTATGGCTAGACCATGGCAATACTCAAACAGTATTTAGAAGAAACTAGTAATGAAATCTTATCTTATTTAGAAGGAATTAGAACAGACATCTCAAATTATCTTCTGTGTCGCGGTATTATTAACATCTAATGCGAATAAATGGTAAACAAAACATATTTATATTTAAGACACTAGTCGTGGAATAGAAGCTAGAAGTTATTTTTGTCATTGAGGTATCACCATGATGTTTAAGCAAGAAGTGAGTAACATACAATAAGAGCTAGGAGCATAAGATAACTCTTTTGTGATTAGTTGAAGACGCGTTTGTGTGACTTGTATCCTGGTTAATATACTACACTTATGGTAATAAATATGTTCCTGTTCGCTTCATGTTATTATGAATTAAATCTGAATTGTAAGTTCAATTTTAGAATCAGAATTCATTCGGTAGACATTCATATAACGTTACGTCCATTTTGTGCTCCTGTGAAATAACGTGTGATAACGTAATCCGGTAAGACCCAATCCAACGTAAACGTAAGAAAGAAATCCGATAGCTTGTAGCCAGCTCAGAGTCAAATTTTACGGTTTTTAATTCTCATTACTTTTAGGGAAAAAAGTTGTAGAAATAGATCATACCTACCCATAACTCAAAATATTTTTAATGTCATTTATTTAGTCTATGACTAGTTTGGAGATTTTTCAGTTTGGTCGGCCTCCACTTTTAAGCAACTTGTCCGATCATGCCCATTAAACAACTCAACGGAGTTATACGATCGACTTTTACAGTAAGTTTGAACTGGTTATCTTTATCAGAAAAAGATCTCTGATTATGAACATCTTTGAAATGAAGTGAAATTTTGACCTGATGATTTGAATATTAATTTCATCTCTATCTTACAGTTGCTTTTGTTTAGTTGGATACAGCTTCCACTTATGTGGCGCTGATGAAAGCTAACAAGCTTGAAATCACATGACATGATCCGCTTCTTTGTGGGTGGCTGTATCTGACTAAATAAAAGCATAAAGGTGTAGAGCATCTCCATATTTTTATATTATATTATGTATATACTCTTCAATTATGAAATATAGATGTCTTCAAATTATATATATATATATATATATATATATATATATATATATATATATATATATATAATTCAGGAAATTTATTAACGAATGGCTAGGATAGACTTCGTTTGGAAAAGGTATAAAACGGCTTCTGCAGTCTTGGATGTGGAAATAAGAGTAACTCTTTTTTCTAATCTAGCTTTAGAATTTTTATTGGTTCTTCATCAGGATTAGAAGTTGAGATTTAATTAAACATTAAATATTTTGGAATAGAAGTTATCATCAGTAACAATAATCGTAAATTTAATTGTAATACAAAAGTTTTCTAGTCTATAAATTTATTTTAAATTTTTTATTTTAAACATTGTTATAGTGATACGTACGATTATTGTTACTGATGATAACTTCTATTCCAAAATATTCAATGTTTCATTAAATCTCAACTTCTAATCCTGATGAAGAATCAATAATAATTCGAAAGCTAGACTAGAAAAAAGAGTTCTCTTATTTCCACATCCAAGACTGCAGAAGCCGTTTTATACCTTTTCCAAAGTATATATATATAAAATTGGAGTATCCGTCTGGGACTTTGGATAAAAATTTTTGTTGTTGTTTATAGGTTTATTTGGATGTCAACCAAACTGAAGCATTTCTTAAATTTTCCTCTGTCTATTTGTTTGTCCGGGCTAATCTCCATGAAACCGATCTTGACAGGACTGTATTTGATATGTATTATAAAATATAGGCTTTATTCATCTGACATGGTGGTACCATAATTTTTTATGTTAGCTGATTTTCAGGTACTAAAATATTGTTAAAAAATGGGTTTCCTAACTATTTATTATAACTAATATTAATATTACAATTATAATAAAAGGGGGAGTTTTAATGGGGTTTCTAAAGTTTGCTCGGAGGAAGTCGAGGGCGTTTGCTAGTTATATAATAACAATCTGTTTTGAATGCTATTGATCAAAATCAGATATATCATTATTACATAAAACTAATTGATTATATGTGAGCTCTTACCATGTTCTCCTCCATGTTCAATATTATTTGAAATTTCATTAGGTAGGTATATCATTTCAAAGTCGACTGTGACATTGTCGAAACTTATGTGATGATGTGACCTTGAAGATACATTAAACCTTTTTTATTATGTTATATACATATATGTGTCTACACAATGTTGCCATTTTCTTGTGTATAAATGGATTTCTGCCCATGTAAATTTTTGTAAAGTAAATACGCTGGCCAAGATATTTAGAAATTTAACCGTACATATTTCTTGTGATGTACATGTATATCTCCTGAACAAGAGTAGATAATCAATTTGAGAAAATAAAGAACCGAAATTGAATTTATTGTTTGTTTAAACTTTATTTCCTTTTCATAATGAAAAACCATCAATGATTTTCATTGAAAACAGTTTTCCAAATCGGACTTGATCATGTGAAAATACATAGCATTAGGTACTCTTTTAAATGGGTCAATCATGAAATCTGAGAGATTTTTCTAAATCAATAAACTATACATAGGTATATTCAACTGAAGTTGTAAATGAACACTATAATTTGGAGCTTATTGATCGATTTTGCAACATCTTAGCAAAAAAATAATAATAGAGTACGAACCGTGATATATGCTGATGGAGATCTTGAGATAGTGGTTAAGAGAAGAAATCCCTTTAGGGAACGTTTTAAGAAATCAACAGCATTTTCATTTCAGTTGCGTCATTGATTTTATTGGATATTATTTATACACGTATTGTGAAATTCTATTAGATACGCAATAGTCTAATTCTTTTCGATGTCAAGTTTAACAACCAGTTGTTTATAAATCCTAAACATTATTTGGTGTTTGCTATTAAAATTTTACAATGAGATATTGAGCAAAACATTAAAAATTAGAGAATATACATATAAGGGGATTCGGAGAGTATTCTACGGCATTGTTTAATGCCGTCTAATTAAATCATTATAGTAGACAATCTTCCAAATATATTTTCTATTTACATGTAGGCTGATTGGGATATAGCCCAGGGCGGAAGAACTTTAGATCAAATATCTGCTCACCAAAACTGGGGGAATCGCTACAAAATAATTTGAAATTCGGAACCACAAATATGCAATCAATAAAAAATCATGAGTTGCAATTTTACGCAGCATGAGCGTTAATGTTTCTGTGAAACTTTGAACTAAGTTCATAAAGTTAAAATAGTGCTGTGGTAATCCGGGCGTCTCCGCTTACTAGATCAGCTGGGTTTTAATTCATACAGATTAGTATTTTCTATTGGGTGTCTTGAGTTGAAGGAATTATCTGAAATTAAATAAAATATTCGAAACAATGGACCACGTAATCTTGTGATTGAATTTGTAATGCCAGTTACATGTGACCTTCATTTGATCTAATAGTATTCTAATAACTTAATTGCTATTGTGCAATGAAGCATTTTGTAAACACAATTTTTATTCAGGAAATACAATACAATCGATACTGTTTGCCTACAATACTAACTAGCCTACTATCAGATCATATTTTCATAAAAATTCGAGACTATTCAATAAACGTACGTCACATAGGTAGTGTATAGGATTATTTTAAGAATGTATCTCAAAAGTAAGCGTAAAGGTCTTATTTCTATTTTATCAAGTATGCTCCAAGAAGTAGAGAAAAAATTATCACAAAACAAAAATATAGCAAATATCATTAATTTACAGGTTTTCTAAAGGTAATAATGTTGTCTATATTTCCGTTTAACCACAATTAATCTAAGTTTCTCTGGAACAAATTTAAATATATAGTAATGGAATATTTGAGCTTATTTGCACTGCACAGACAGGTACTTAAAATATTTCCATTTCTTCCCGAAACCGACTTTGTTATTAACCTTGAGCGTAATTCTAATAAAACTAGAAAAAATATTTCCATGTAGAGAAGTTAGTGAAATAAATAAAACTTTTTTACAAAAACGCACTTTATTGGAGAGAAGACTAGCAGCACCAGTGGAGTTAATATTAGATAGATTTTTCAGTACACCAACTAAGAAAGTTGGTCCTATTTTTTGTGTAAAAAAGTTTTCTTTCATATTTTTGAGTTTTTCATGGAGTACTCATCAAAATCGTTGAACGTTCACTTATATTCAGAGATTCCAAAACAGCGTAAACACATATTTCAGACTTTACTACCGCTGTGATTCATAAATCGTATTTTTTTAAATGTCCAACTTAAATGTTGTTGGATATGATTTTTTCTTTAATTTCACCGTCTCAAATTTTTGTTTATCGAAAAAAGAGCCACCTCCAAATGTTGTATTTTAAATTTGTTTAATATAGGACAATTTCTCAACTCCGCTGTTGTATACCATCTCCGCCTGGAAGTCGGTCAACGAAAGCGACATGAAATACCTATATAATAATAAATGGATGTGAGAACAAAATCAAGATAATTCAATTTACAATTTTTATTGCGTAATACATTTTCTCACAACAAATATGTAGGAGACATAATTATTTCTAGAAGCTTTTACAAAATTCGTTTGTTTTGCTAGTCCAAGCCACCGAAAAATCATTGTCCTGTCAACACAATAAAAATACTTGTGAGCAACAAGTGCTGCATTACCTCACACATTGTAGAAATTTATCCAGGCGAAAATTCGATGACTCATTATAGCCATAGAGAAACTTTCTATAGGTAATAATATTAAATCAAAGATAGTAATTTTTCTACTCGCTCTCAATCGATTCGTATGCCATTATTTATGTTTGATGGGATCATGTCTGCCAATCGTATTTACATACCTACACACCAATATTGCCACAATGTCAGCTTTAATTAGATTATGTATTGTGATTTTGCTTGGTAACCGTTTTGAATGTAGGCATTTGTTGGCGTAATATTTGTAGCATTACAAACATTTTATTATGCGAACTTGAAGGAGAGTTCAATGTTAGATCAGACAATAAACCCGAGATGGTATAACATCACGCAGTCGCAATTGCACTTTCAGATGGTATTTAGTATTTCTATTGATATATGTTTCTATTCAAATGAAACTAAGTAAACGAAATATCAAAAAATATTATTAGAAAAATTAGAACAAATATGCCTGGTTGGCTTCACTATTCAAATTAAATATTACTGCTAATATGCTTTGTATACGTATATGGATTTCACAATAACAACTAGAGCTCTCACAAACGACTATTTCTTAAGAATAAGACTTATTAGCTGCCCAAATGTTTCATACACTTGTGTGAGTTTACATGATAAAAGATAAATAATAGCTTCGACTCCACACCTTTATATATTTTCAGAAATGTATGATCTCATATCTATTTTTATACTGTTTATCTATGAATATAAATATATAATGATTATTTAAAAGACTGTGGCAACATTTTAAAAAGGGCATTCACTAGTTCACTATTCCAATTTATTTACATATATAATCAGCGCGAACTAAGGCCATATTGCCAGTGTTGTTAGAACTATGGTAACTATTTTCGTATACATTTTTCAGGATTAACAAAGGAGACATTTTTTGAAATATCCTCAAATATACAGGAAGTACCATAAAAGTTGGGGAATAGGAAAGTCCCCAATAGCATTAAACAGTTCTCTTTAACTTCATTTATAATTGGATATAAAATTCGGCATAGATACTCATGATACAGAATTTTAAATGCATTTAAGAATTGTGTGAATTTTCCAAATTAAAAATAAAACTGTTTTGCAATAACATACCTATAACATAAAGTTACTTGTAGGTACGTACCAAAAGAATACAACAACATCTCTTACTCTTAAAGTCAGTCCCATTTATTGGCAAAATTTATTTATACTGAGTGCTCTTCCCATCATTTATGATGTCAGTAAAAAAAGAATGAAAAATTTAACCTTTGGCTATTACGTTCAAGCTTCTCGTAAATGTTATAAACCCACTTACACATCAACCTTCCATAAAAAATGATGTCATTGATATTTTTATTAGCAATCAAACTATTGAATGATACGCCGTCTTATACATACAATATTTAGTGTCACGTTAATGATTGCTTTTAGAATGTTTTTATTATGTTTGACAACTACTATTATTGTACATGCCAATGTTAACAACGAATAATAATAAGTATTTCTGAGACAATTGAAAGTTTGCCATTCGATAGGAAGTTATTCAGTCTGAGCATCACATGGTTCTATTTCAAGAAGGTAAGTTTCAAAATGACTTCTTTTAAAAATAAAAATTCTGCTGGTGCTCGTAATTTTGAAACAATGCAGGTATAAGGAGAAAGAATACTTTTGGCGCCAACTTCAAGTACAAGCATCAGTAGAATTAATCTTATATTGTCTTCTCCAGTGCACCAGCTAATAAGGTCGGCCTAATTTTTATTATAAAAAAATATTGAAATTTTTTTAAACCATCATTACTTATCAAAGTCGTTGAAGGTTTACTTATATTCAGAGATTTACAAACATAGCGGAAACACACATATTTCAGAATTAACTATTCCTATAACTCAGAAACCGTTTTTTAACAATATATTTCATTTTGCCGTCTCAAAATTTCAAAGAAAATTTCTCCGCCAGCCACTTTGGGGTAAGTTTTTGGGGGTAAGGAGATTTTTTAATATGGTAGATACCTACCATTTCTCATAATTCCTCACGAACATATAAAAGCAGACAGTCGAATTGTACTGCGTTTGGAAAATTTGTCAAAAAATAACATAAAACAGGATGAGAAAAGACGCACAATGGTGGCTAGTTTGTAACTCTAGAACCAAATTTTGAAAAACTATCAAATGCAAAACCTTTCCTTTAAAAACACAAAGAGAGATGGAGAAAACTGAACAAAATCCAGTTCTCTTATTTTCCATCAATATCATTTAAACTATGCCATTCAAGTAGTATTTTTCATAAACTTACCATTTTGTACGTTATAGCAAGTCAAAAAATCAAATATTTGTCATAGATATTTCGACAAAATAGACCGTGACATAGAAACAGACTGACTGACGAATAGGCAGGTTATATAATTTCATGTACATTTACGGAAACGTCAAAGAACTATTGAATAACTCCATACCTTATGAGTTTTTTTACCGACTTCCTAAAAATAGGAGTTACCTATAACATGGTTCAAATGAATGTTAATTTTGTATGTAACTAAATATCCGTTTTGCACTGTAAAGGTATACTGATTATGATGATATCGTTTTTTTCGAGAGAGAATAAATCCCCATAGAGGGTGGAGAGAGCAACTTTTCTCGAAAACAGAAAAGTTGATGTGGCTGAAATTTTTCCGGCAATATTAATTTAATTTAATTTGGTAAAATGATAATATTTTCTGAAAACTTTTTTTGGTTGCTACTCTAGGAAAATGCTAGATGTTACCAAGTTACCACTCTATTTTGAAATCACTGCAAATATAAGTGACTATTCAAATATTTTGATGACTACAGAAAACTCAAAAATTTTAAATAAATATTTTTATACAAAATAGGACTGGCTTTATTAAGTTGGTAGGTACACTGTATACTACTCTATTGGTATATAGTGGTACTTTTGAAGTTGGTGCCTATTTGTCTATATATCTGCAAAATTACCGCAGTATCAGTGAACAAACTGATAAGTTCAGTCCTATTTTTTGTAATTTTGTTTTATAAAGTTACCAATAGAATGAGAAACTCTTTTCTCAAGAATCTATCTGACATGCGAAATTACAGTCGTTTCCATTTCAATTAATTCCCGTGCAGTGGAATGCTTCACGTTGTAGTAGTAGTCTTCAATGCTTTTTGATCTTTTTCATGTTGGCTCCTAATGTCAACTCAGTACAGAAATCATTTAAACGAAGATAGTGTGTAGGTACCTACCTATACCGTGCAATTCAAACGCACAGCGGTTCTAACCAATTACCGTGACATTTTCTCATCCCGAAGCTCGATTTAGAAGCATTTTGCACGTGATGGTCGAGTACACCTGTGCCCGGAGTATTATAAAAGTGATGAAGTACCAGTAGAATGCGCGGCCTCTGTGCAAGGGAAAAATCTGTATTAACGGCTCATGTCCATTTACAAATATGCTAATTGTAAATAATGCGTATGTCTGTGTATACACATATGTGTATGATTAATACGTTCACAAAATACAAAAACGATGGAATAGAAATACGAATAATAGGTATGCGGAATGACGTTGAAATGAATCACTTCCGGTTGATACTTGTTTATGATGTCGAAAATATATTATTGATTAACGAAAGGGGATGATTCAAGCGACAATTAACTAACTAATAATTAGTTCAGATATCCTTATAGAGTATTTCATAAAATAAAAAATCTTTCGATACCTTCACATATTTCTCTAGGCTATCTAGATGCCCTATATATTGCTAGGACTAATAAATGTTACATTGACAATTTATATCAATTTGATTTCCATCATAACATAAACGTCCTTTATTGTCATTATAAATACTTTTCAGATAAAATTTTAATTGAATTCACTTTGTCATGGTCGATAATATCTACTAACATATATGGTGAAATATATTTCATTTGTGATTTTGAAATTGAAAACTAATTTGTAAATATTTTCATTAAATAACTGCTTATATGTGTATAACATATTAAAAAATAGTTTCTAGTTCTCATGCCAATTTGAGAGATGATACATCCATAACCTTTCACGATAAACGCTTATAACCACTAATTATTAGCTTCTTCAGGAAAATTGCACCTCGGCTTACATGATCATTGTTTTCTTCACACTTATCACGTTGATTGATTACTAGATGCACGCATACGATTTACAGAGTGACAAAGTGAACAAAAATGTAGTAATACAATAAAATTGGCATAGTTTTTTTGTTCTTGTTGTTCGAAAATTTTCTGACTTTATATTGTAATATTTTTTCAATATTAGAGCATCATTTTTCCCGCCACAGAAAAAAATAGTGTATCATACACGGGAAAAATATTAGATTCTAGCTCTAAAATCTAGTACTTTTTTCCCTTGTATAATAAATAACTATTTTTCTATAGAATTGCATCTTTTGACTATGTTTGCTCATAAATTAATTTTGATTTACCACCCTTAGTTATGGAGATATCATAAGAACAATGAATGTCATAGGGCACAAAAATTGTTTTTTTCAGAAAATGACAATAGGAATGTCCTCGTTTGTCCATCGTTTAGCTATGTTTTCCCATAGATTAGCTTTGATTTACCGCCCTTAGATATAGAGACATCATAGTTAACATATGTCGTGGGTTACAAAAATCTTTTTTCTGTGACATTTTATCTCTGTTGAAAGGTGACAAAGTATCACTTTTCCCCACGGGAAAAAAGTGAGTACTTTCTTCCCGGGTAGATATATATATATACATCAATATCAATCAAAACACAGAATTAAACTGACAGATATTTGATTGCTTTAAAGGTTTCCTTGGCAACGCATGTCTAGTTGTCGCCTACCACTTTAAAACTTCAAATTTTACTTCGATTATCTCCTGACTTTAATATATTGTAATATTTTTTCAATATTAAATCCTCGTTTTTCCCGTCACAGAAAAAATATTTTATTATACACGGGAAACATATTAGATTTTAGTTCTAGCTTTCTTGTCTCCCTCCGCTTCGTGTCGGTCGACAATACAACCTCGAGCTAAAATCTAGTACTTTTTTCCCTTGTATAATAAATAACTATTTTTCTTCAGAAAATTATTCAATATTTTTATTGAGCGCTTCTTCTGCATGGAATGCGGGGATTAATCCTGTTTCTAGGGTCCACTACCTATGACGAAAATACTGAAACCTTACAAGATTACTCCTGCGTCTGAATATTTGTCTGTCTGTCTGTCTATTGAATAGAAACAAAGGAATGTAGTACTTATAATATTGAGTTAGCTAACCGTATCACCAATATATAGCGTAATAGTATATTAATTACCCAGCGGTAATGCACATCATAACTCAGGCAGATGAAGTTTTATTCGTACATCAAGTGACGTATGACCATTACCGCAAATTGAATACTATACTTTATCTACGACTATATAAATAAATACTAAGGTGCAAGTACAGAGAAAAAACTTAAGTAGTAGTACGTAGTATAATCCCCTTATCTACGAAATTACAGAACTTAAAATTTTGAAAATATACAGAATATATGCCCTCACTCAATGCTGCCTGGAAAACCTGTACGAAAATGACAAGTACTACAATCAGATTGGGAAAGAAAAATAGATAAGAAGATGGAGAAACTCGAAATGTTAATTTGAAATATTTTATGGGAGATACCTAATGAATAGATATTTAATTTAATATCCGCTTTTGTGCTCAAAATAATAGGAAAACTTACCAAAATTCATAGGCAACCAACGACCTCTGAGTGTTCTAGAGTGGGTGCACACGATATTCCTTCAATATAAGAAAAACTATGCACAAAAGAAGGGCTAGAAGCAAAGCCCACAGTCAATCAAAACGACGTCACGCACGTGTTTTCGCGACGTCACAACAAACAAACAACACGACAGTGAAACAGACAGCAAAGAAGGAAAGAAGAAAAATAATGGTGCGCTGCTGACGGCGCGACTATCGGTTCGAGAATAAAATAAGCTCACCTTCAGGAAGCACACGATGTCGACGATGCGGAGGCAAAGCCAAGGATCACCTTGCTCTCTGGACCGGCGGTCGAGAGCATGCTGTAGATACGTCGCAGTCGACCAGGATGAGTGGGTGTCCTGGTGCTGAACGAAAGGAAATGTCAATTCCTTAAGAGGAATTTCGATACAAATAATTATGCTTTTGGTTTTTCTCTGTAGGTTTGTTTGAATATTTATTGTCAGGAAAGCTAGTCTAAAATGTAGCAGAAGGGACCTTCAAAATCGATTTCTTCTAACGAAAGCTCGTTGGAGATAAATTAAGTACCTACCTATACAGATAAGGATAAGAATATCACAAACGGTAATACATATGGACCAGTTAAATTACGAAACAGTTGACCAATTTGATGGTGTTCTATATCGCGATTACAAAAATTTTATGGATTTGATTCGTTGAGAAGCTAGAAGACAACAAAAAGTACTTCTTAATAACTGGTTTTTCAAATCTTCAAAATGACGTCGAATATCATTACGCAAAATTTCGTTTTCTCTGAAACCATCAACATTTCTTTTATATGAACCGAAACAACTGTGTATCCTGTATGAGATAGAGGCAAATAAACAGTGTTTGAGATGATATGCTTATTTTATATATTTTTGACCGACTTCGAAAAAATATGTATACAATTAACGCATAAAAAATAGCACTAGTATGAAAATAGAGATAGAAATTATTTCATTGTGAAAGAGTACCTTTTATTAGCATGTCCAAAAAACTTCTGGTGAAATCTGAATTATTCCATTGACTTGCTAAGCTTCTTCACCTTTTAACCGCCATTATATCTTTAACAGTCTTTGAAATTCTAGTCCTATCCTTATTTTGGACCACCTTTACCTATATGCTGACATTTTTTTAATTCTAATAATCTCATAAAAAGAGGGTCTTGAGAATATCATAAGGACTGTGCTGCTATTTTTGAAACGGTAAAAGATTATTAAATTAGAAAAAAGTTTCGTATTGGAGACCCCTTTTTATTGACCGACGAACCCCGAACGGAGGTTACAATTCGACTGTCTTCTTTTTTTTGTTTGTTCTCGCGTTTCATATAGTACTCCGATTTTGATGATTTTTAATTCAATTGACAGAGGACGCTTGAGAAATGGTCCCAATATACATAAAAACGCAAATCCGAAATCTCCTTCCTTCGAAAACCGCCCCCGAAAGGGTTGGAGGGGGCAAATTTTCTCGAAAATCGAAAATCTGAGGTGGTATAATTAAGGATAAGACAACATCCGGAAACGTTTAAATTGAACATTTTTTTAAAAGAGTTACGGTTTTCGAGTTAAATCGGTGTTAAAATGGTAACATCTAAAATACTTGAGCGGATTTCCGCAGCGATGTTTTGAGATCTCAACAATAACCACTACAAGCAAAGAATATACGTGGGTAATAGGATAACTACTATCTTCATTGGTATTAGTGAACGTTTAACGATTTGTGCGACTAATGTTACACTCAAAAGTGTGAAATAAATATTAAAAAAAAACTGGACCGATGTTATTAGTTGGTGCAATGAAAAATATAAAATAATATTAATTCTATTGGTGCTGGTACTTGTGAAGTTGGTGCCAAAAGTTATCAATCTAACTGCAACTGCACAACTTCAAAAGTAACAGCACCAATAGAATTAATATTATTTTTCAGAGCACCAACTAATAACGTCGGTCCAATTTTTTGTAATATTTATGAATTTTCTAGACCAAGCTTTCTAATCTACCATAATCCATACCAATGCGTGTTTGAAGAAAGTTCAAAATTGATAATCAATACGTTGTCTTCTCACACAATATTTTCTTCGCTCGATTAATTTTTTTTTTCTTCTTGATGGCACATTTATTTCTGAATATAATCTATATTATTTCATTTATTTCTATATTTTTATAATATCTGATTTAAAAGTCATACATATCATTTTTCAGTATCATTAGAACGGTCAATTTTCAAGAAAATTCAAATTAAGAACAATCTCTGAAAAATCCAACTTAATAAAGAATTATGATATAAATGGCTTAATACCAGTCTGTAACCGGCATATAATACCACCAACTAATAACGTCGGTGCAATTTTTTGTAAAAAATATTTATTTCACACTTTTGAGTCTAAAATTAGTCACGAAAATCGTTGAACGTTCACTAATACCAATGAAGATAGTAAATAAATACTTATTCTATTATCCACGAATTATAGTACCATCCATCCAGCAAGATCTGCTTACGCAGCATTATCCTATTTTATTATTTATACGCGCTTCACGCTATTTGTAGTTAGTCAGTAATTATAATTCGTTGCTTAAACATCTATATGTAATTTTAGTACAATAAATTGTTTTTAAAAAGACAACTCTTCGAGTATAAACTTTAATTCACGTAGATTTTGCTTGTCGTTGTTATTATTGAGATCTCAAAACATCGCTGCGGAAATACGCAAGTATTTTAGATGTTACCGTTTTACTATCGCTGTAACTCGAAAACCATAAGTCTAAGGAAAAAAAATTCATTTTAAAATTGTTACTACAAATAATTAGGTCTTTCATGTAGTACCCACAGATTTTCAATTTTCGAAAGAAACCGCCCTCTCCACTTAAAAAAAAACACATATTTGAGTATTTAACATGCCTATAACTCGAAAACTCTTTTGAAAAAATGTCGTATTCGGATATTGTCTTATATTAATTATACCACCTCAGATTTTTAATTTGCGAGAAAATTTGCCCCATCCACCCTCTTCGGGGGCGGTTTTCGGAGGGAAGGAGATGTCGGATTTGCATTTTTATGAATATGGGACCATTTCTCCAGTCTCCTCTTTGAAATGAATCAAAAATCATCCAAATCATACGTTTACTAAAAACGCGCGAACAAACAAATAAAAAAAGCAGACAGTCGAATTGTAAACATCCTCCGTTCAGGGGTCGTCGGTCAAAAATAACTAAGATTGATTGATGTCACAAGTTTATTTATTTACACTCTAATATCCCACATATTCTACGCACTATAAATATCACAGATTATTTGTATCACTACTACACTACACTATGTACTATTTACAAATACTTTTTGTAAAAAGGTGTAAATTACGCATCGTTTCTCTAATTTAATCTTTCTATCTTTTACCGTTTAAGAAATAGCAATACTGTCCCTATGAAATCGTCTGGATCTGTATAACGAAAAAAAAAAAATATATCTTATTTTTAATAATAGATAAAATCACGTTGCTTTCAAATTAAACTGATCGAAATAAAGTGAAGATATACTAAAAAAATGATAGAAAATGTTTTTGGTAGGTACATATACCTACTTCTATCTGTTTAGAGTTTTAGAGCAAGTAACTATTATTACTCGAAATCTTGGAGATTTACCCAACTCCTCTTCATCTAAAAAAATCTGGCTATATAACCTTTCGTTAATAGCATCATATTAGCTGGAATACCTACAAATAAACTAATAAAAAATAATAAACTCCATTGTGGATTAGTTTTGATTCATCTTTCCCCGGAGATGCCACTTAAAAGAATATTCATGAGTTTAGGTAGTAGTAGTAGTAGTAGTAGTAGTAGTATTTATTGGCCACATAACATACAAAGTACAATAGGCAGGTCAAAATTTCACAGACAAATCATTTAAGATTAAAATTAAGAATAATATAGTTATAGATAAAATGGGAATATAACAAGTTCATAATATTTAAAAGGTTAAGAAAGCAGGGGGAGTTGACTACGTACAAATATAAATAATAGGCACAAAATAATCCTTAAAATTAAAACAATTAAAACAATATAACTATAACTAAAAAGAGAATGACAAACTCATAATTCATAAATAGTTAAAAATATAGTTAAAATTGAGTTAGGTTAAATTCATTGCATTTCATACATATATAGATAGATAAAAGATTCAGTGCTTAAATATCAATGTTAATATATAATATATAATAGTTTCACCAAAATCGTTCGTGCAATTGCGGGCTTATTGTCATAGACTATATATAGGCTATTGCACGCAGTGTGCCCATTTGATGTCACAGGTATGGGACTCTGTATCCTACAAACCAAGAACTAGCAGCGAAAGAAAATTGTTTCGATTTACAAGATTATCTTAGCTATCATAGATAGACTGACTGACTAATAGCAAAAAATCAAACGGACACTAATTATCTGCCCTGATACTTCTGGTAGAGAAGTGAAGATGTTTGAAAAAGTTCTTTTGAAAAAATACACTGTAAAAATATTTTTTTAATTATTTCAACCTACACTGTTATGAAAATTCTACCCCTACCCTTGGACAAAGGTGTGATTATTACATAGTAGGTATTTTTTGAACTCTTACATAATATGCCGCCCTCGATTATAAAATTAAATTGTGTTACATTTCAGGACCTGTTACCAAATATTGCAATTTCTAATATTTGCTTTTCCTATAATATACTTATCGTACTACGTAAATCGTTCCCATAACTCAATCTTTCATTCAAATAGTAACCGTTACTAATCTGTTCATCTAACCTAAAAACGTAAACGTAAGAAGGTACTTTTATGACCAAGAACGATGGACAAGCTCGATATCCATACACTGGCCATTAATAATTCTAATAGGCAATTTGTGTTGATGCTGTGAAACACAGATCAGATCAACAGCCCGATACTATTCAATTTGCTTGTTTGATATGTCGGCTTGATTTAGCGTCTTCGCTATTGTGCAATACATATATTAGTGAGCGCGACAAATACCTTTAGGTAGGTATATATGTCATTGTCCATTTAAGAGGCAGGTGCTAATCTACCATACCAAATTAAGCGGACGATGTTTACAGCATAGTTTGCGTAATGATTTATCCTCCAGGCAACTTTTCATTTGTGCGACATGTCATAATATTTTCTTCTATTGACCAAATCGGTATCTAAGAATGTCACAGGCGTTATCACATCCTTTTATATTAGTATATTAGTTCCAAAACAAGCGTAACTCTCATACAGGAATCTACAGGCATCATTTTTTATATCCTTGCTAATATTCATGCTACCAGTTTCCAGTTCCAGTTGGTTTTATTTTGATTCGCCCAACATAACCATAGTAGCTAAATAATGTGATTTGGGCTGCTGATGCTTTGACAATTGACAATTTGAAAAACTGGTAGAGAAAATATAGAATCGGCTCTATCAAATGGTGACCTGAAAAATACAAAATAATAATGATTGTATTGGAATCAGCAATTTTAAAGTTGTGCAGTTATCAGTAGTTTGAGGAGTTTAAGCACCAACTTAAAAAGTTACCAGTACTAAACGAAGATAATTTAGATTATGTTATATTTATCGGTCATGTTTTTTGTAGAAAAGGTCTCTCTATTTCAGAAAAAAATCAAGTACAAAAGTGAATTACGTCAATAGTCTTTGGGATTTCTATTTGTATTCGGTGCTCACTGTATACAAAGGTGGCAGGACAGTATATAAGAGTAAGCCTAAGGCGCGACTGCAATTGATTTGCTACCGATTTTGGGCAAAATGATCCAATTAGTTGGTACCTCCCTTAAAACGGGTTTTTGGTCGATAATTAGCTTAACGTTTTTATTCTGTAAGCGTCTTGCTATCAAAATGCCAATGATAATTTTACTAATTATACTTAAGTTTAAGTTACTACTTTTTTAGAAAAGCCGCCTTTCTATGTAAGTATGTATAATCAAATAAAATATATTTTCCACATTTTCATATACGTTTTAATTTGTACCTGCGTTCTCCATATGCTATAAGCATATTCATTTTATTAATTACAGATTTGCAAGTATCAACCTTATCGCGATATATTTTCAATTGGTACCTAGACCAGTATGAAAATACATAATTGCTTATATAAAGCAGCTCACTCACCTCACTCTTAGTTTTAGAGTATCTAATATTAAGACTAGCTATTGTAATAATAATTTGTTGCTTTCTTCCGCTATCTTCTAAATAATATGGACAAGATTATGGAAGAAAGGTATTACAGCATAAGAAGTAAGTATTTTTAATTATATACGTACATCTGAGTAAACACATTCTTCATGATGCACCTTAATAAATCTTATATAATTTTCAATCAATAGTCTTACACAGGTTTTCCAAGCTGGAGAATCACCTGCAAAGGTGTCACTTTGATAAAAGAGGTAAAGATGTCAAATACTTTCGAACATTAAAAAAAAGAAAAGAGACCCAGTAGAAGTTATTACTTTTACTGTGCCCGTTATCACAAAAATATTTTCAAAATATTTCAAAAAGTATAGATTTTTGACATATGGCATTAGGATGAGAAACGCTTCAAAAGTAGAATTAAAACCACAATTTAAAATGAAAAAATAATATTCCAAGGCAAGTGAGTGGCTACTTCCGGTATAACCGGAAGTTTCTATAAGTCTCAATAATTTGAGTTAGATATAGAGCCTAGAAACCGATTGAAAATCACCGATAACGTTTAAACGTAATATTTGTAAACATAAGCAAAGATAATGGAGCTTTGACAAAACCAAATTGATGCCAACATTGAATATGTACTATTAAAGCATCAGGCTCATCCCTCCCATTGAGCATTTCATTTTTTGCGTAATTCTGTGTTATAATTTAACTATATCTTCATTTTGTCGTTTTATTCACCAGACACACAAATAAATGCCAAGTGGTCTACGATAAAAAAGTTTGGGAATATTTCATATAGAATATCGCAAAAACCAATGCTCTTTAAACTGATGATAAACTAGCACTTTAAATTTTTTTTAAAACAGAAGCAAAAACAGAATAATATAAAACATAAGTTTCACCCATACATCAGAACCTACATCAGGAATTGTATATAAATGATTTTGCAAATAGAGTTGCATTCTGTATCCAAATGAATGATATCATTGACGAGGATAATAATATTTTGAGGAAAATTCTATTTTTCAATGAAGCAACATTTAAAAATAATAGGTCCGTCAATAAACATAAATATGCATTATTATGCAGTTGAAAATCCTTACTGGTTGCGGACTGTTTATCACCAAGAGCGATGTTCGCTGAATGTTTGGGAAGGAATTATTGGTGATTATATTATAGGACCCTACTTTTTGGATAACGTGCTAAATGTTGAAAGGTATTTACAATTTCTTTGCGAACATCTTCCCAGAATGTTAGAAGAAGTGGATCTCAACACCAGAAGGACCATGTGGTTCCAACACGATGGTGCACGAGTGCATTATAATATAATAGTGCGAGAGTTTTTAAATGAGTCTTATTCGAATCGTTGAATAGGCAGAGGAGGTACTATCCCTTGGCTCGCACGATCTTCTAACCTTACTCCTACAGAATTCTTCCTTTGGGGGTACGTAAAGGAAATGATTTTCCAAGATGGTCTAACAACTAGTGAAGACATGATTGCAAGAGTCCGGGATTCGTTTACTAGAAGACTAGCAGCTTGTGTGGAACATGATGGTGATCTATTTGAACATTTATAAGAAGACTTTTTTCAAATTTTTACAATGTTTCATGTTACTCACCCTTTCTTGATATTATGGAGATATGTATCCCTTGAAATTTACTCATAAAACTTTATTTCGATACATAATTATTTTAAAATATATGGATGGTGTCAAATTTTATGACGGCGGCCTACTCGAATCCTCTTTTTTACGAACAAAAACCATCAACATTTCTTATTTTGCAACAAATCTCGTAAACTTCACAGATTCGACCCCACAAACTATATATTCGCAGAAAGCCCTTAAAAATATCATACAATGGCTTAATAAGATACAGGGTGTTGTATTTAAAAAAATCCAGTTATTGCTTAGGTATTTGCTATTTTCAAAAAAGCGTAGTGGGCAACGCAACATCGATGCTGAGTTCAACTTTCATTGAAAAGATGCTCAATGGCGTTAGGAATCTAATAAAAAACAGTTTCTTAAGTTATCTTGAATGGTACTATAAAGGTATGACTTTTTTTGTAGGTCGATACACGACGCTATTCTGACACATAAATTGACATGAGTCAAAAACTATTGCAGAAAAGTCTATGAAATGTATTGCATTATACAATGTTTAGGCAGATTTAAGAATGTTACAAAAATATGGGGCCGCCTTTTAAATAAATCCAACATAATTGTGTATCTTACTTTGGAACATCCTGTATACTAATCAAAATATTTTTAAAATGTGCTTCATTAGTCAACCTACTGTTTAAACAAAAATCAAGTCGATAGCTTAAATAAAACAAAAGTTATGGAGCTTGCACGCACCCCTGCGTCAGCCTGTATATACAGGGTGTCTCAGTGGTGCGAGAAAGTAGGATTAGTCTGAAACGGATAAACATATCGACATGCGGTTTTCGTCACAGGATAGAACTTATTTGGGTGCATGTTTTATAATTATTTTTTTTACAGGTTGCGCATCCAAAGAGTGGCGCATCAAACATATGTTTTTTTGAATTGCAAACTACATATTTGATATTATAAATTGAAAGCCTTTAAAATTCCTATCAAAATGATATAACATAGTATGGGTTGTTCTGGAGTTATGGGCACTTTTATACGGAAAAAAGGTATGTATTTGGATGATTGTGGTTGTGTTATTGCTTATGATATTGGAGCAATTTTTCCACAAGAATTTTTTTTATGTCCTGTAGTTTAATAATAATGAACGAATCTGTCGTGGGGATTAAGCAAATATACAGGATGATTGAGTTTGCAAAATCATGAACAACAATACAATGAATACAATAATGTTTAAGCTTTCCAAAAATGTACAACATGTACAAAAAAAGTCAATGACTACGAAGTTATTACGTTAGGTTAGGTTTGGATTACGATTGTCGCCATGGAAACCTCGTTTCCAATGAAGAAATGATTAACATGATCTACGTATCAAGTAAAGCTGAGCGGAATTCTCTTTTAGCTACAAGAATTTACAAGGGCAATTTCCAAATGCAAGACAACTGAGACGAGAAACAATGCAAAAGTGTTGGAGCGGTTTGAAAATTTTGGAATTATATCCTATTCAAAGAAGCAGCTACTTGGTTAACGGCTCTCTGAAAAATTTGGAACTGAACATTTTGTTAAAAACTGAAGAAAAGACTCAAATCAGTGCCTGGGAAATATCTTCAGAGCTTGATACATCGAAGTCTATTGTAAATCGTGTATTGCTAACGCATCGTTTTCACCCCTATCACTTACAGTGTTAGAGTTACATCAAGAACTTCAAGTCAATGACTTCCAGTAAAGAGTAGAATTTTGCAATATTATAAATAATATGATATCGGAAGCAATTGTTAGAAGTAACGGAGCATTCAACAGGCATAACACATAACATACATTATTTTGCAATTGACAATCCGCACTGAATGCATTTGGTAGTTTATCAGAAACAGTGGTCTCTAAATGAATAATTGATGGCCACGTTATTGGCCTTTTCTTAGGAATGAACTCCCTATTTTGCTGGAAAATGTAGAGCCCCAGACGAGTAGGGTGATATGGCTTCAGCAGGATGGCTCCCCAGTACATTTTGACAGGGGTGTGAAAGAATATCTAAGCCGCTGGTTGCCCAGAAAATGGACAGGAAGAGGAAGGGCTATTAGATGGCCGCCGAGATCCCCTGATATAACTCCATTGGACTTTTTTCTATGGAGACATGTCAAATATTTAGTCTATCGGAACAAACCTACAACCAGTGATTACATGAAAGACAGGTAATTCAGTCTTTAAAACCCAATATTCTGAATTGTGTCTTTCGTTGTTAGACTGAATATATGCCGGCAATTTTGAACATAGTTTGTGAGATATTTTGAAAAAATATAGTTATTCATGATTTCGCAAACTCAATCACCCTGTATATTTGCTTAATCCCCTCAACAGTTTCATTCATTATTATTAACTACAGGACAAAGAAAAAATTCTTGTGAAAAAATTGCTCCAACATCTTACGCAGTAACACAATCACAATCTTCCAAATACATACCTTTTTTCCGTATAAGAGGACCCATAACTCCTAAGCGACCCCCAACAAATCCATACTTTATAACATTTTGATGGGAATTTGAAGGGCTTTCAATTTATAATATCAAATATGGAGTGTTCAATTCAAAAAAACGTATGTTTGATTCACCACCCTTTAGATGCGCACGCTGTATACATGAAAATAATTTTAAAAGATGCACCCAGATAAGTTCTATTGTGACCCGAAAACCGCATATCAATGTGTTTCTCCGTTTCGGAGTAATTCTACTTCCCTGCACCGCTGGGACACCCTGTATATTGAGATTTTGGTTTTGTAAAAAAGATGTGCGCAACATAGATTTAAGAAACAATTACCAAATCCTACCTTTTTTTTAATGCAGAACCCTATCTATTCTTCGGTAGGTCAAACTATGAGTCTCCTATGCTTCTCTCGTTATTTCAATAAAACTTTATCAGTTGGTGCACTGAAAAATACAAAATAATATTTGAGAAATTATTGATAGATTGCAGACTTTTGGCACCAACTTCAAGAGTATCAGCACCAGTGGAATTATTATTATTTTGTATTTTTCAGTGCACCAAGTAATATAGTCGATAATAGTTTTTTTGTTGTTTTATGTAACAATTTAAGTGTATAAGTAGTACTTATTATTATTCAGAGATCTCAAATCATCAAGGAATTGCACATACTTCAGACTTCACCACATCTGTAACTCGGAAAACGTACATTTAAAAAGGAACAATTTATTTTTTTTAGATATATCTCCACATAGCGGCAACACACATGGGTATTCCAAACTTTACCATTGCTGTAACTCAGAAACCCTAATCTTTTTTAATAAATAATAGGTAATTTAAGAAACTTATAAAACACGATTTAATAGCAAACCGAACTAAAAATTAGAAAATAAATAAGATATCATTTTAATGTAAAAAAGCGTGGGGTGCTTGATGTCCATTGATGTAAATATTGTATGTTAATAGATGATATAAGTAGAGTCATTATAAAATTAACTTAGAAAGTACCCCACGCTTGTTTGTATTAAAATGATATCTTATTTATTTTCTAATTTTTAGTTTGGTTTGCTATTAAAGCGATACACGATTGTAGAGATTGAGATATAAACAATCATAGTCGTATATACGGAGAACGGTATGGAACACTCCACCAAATAGTCCCACTCTTAAAATCCATCGCAATCCTCCAACAAACATTCATAACAAAAATTCCACAAAAATCCGTCCATAAAGCTCCGAGAGATTATATGTATGACAACCTTCATCAAAAAGTCCCACTCGCACCTACACAACTATAAGTATGAAACCTTTCATTGAAAAGCCCCACTCGCACGTACACAACATCACAAAACCTCCTAACCCACATATAGATAGAAAGTTCCTCGAAAATTCATCCAGAAATCAAAAACACCCCCAAAAACGCTCAGATATATAGGTATGGAACCCCCCTCACGGAGTTCCACTCGCACCTACATACATACATACCAAGCTAATAAAAGCTTGTTAAAAATGTCGAATTTGAATATTGCCGAATATGGTCTCTTCTTAAATTTTGCTGTTTCAAATTTTAGAATTTCGAAAGAAGGCCGCGCCTTTACGAGGCAATTTTTGGTGGAAGGGAGGAGATGCTGGATTTTGAATTTCTCTACCATGGGACCATTTCTCTTCTTTCAAATAAACGTACTCATAATCAGAGTACGTTTACTAAACTAAGCGCGCGTACTCACATATTACTTTAAAAAAATTATACGTTTATTTCATTGAAAGTTCAATATTCAAATTGACATAGAGTATGATTTACAACTATGACTTAAATAGATACTAACAAAAAGAGGACTCTCTTGCATTGGTACTTATACTAAAAATAGTGTCAAATAGGCACTTTATATAGATCACGCGCTGGGTAACAGCGGATGATGTTAGGATGATGCTTTGTCAGCATCTAGGAATAACAGCGTCGATGTAGATGTAGATGCTGTGTCAGCATGTATGAAAAGTGGCACCGATGTCAGACCATATAAGATGATAATCCCTTGTATTGCATAGTCATCATAATCACTTATATAACATATTTATAGGTACCAACTTACTTATTTCAAATATAAACCATCATTTATTCCCATTCCGAGACCCGGAGAGTTGTGAGTTACCCTTGAAGTGACAACATGATAGACCGTGAGCTGGGGTGTACCCAGAAGCAACAGAAAGAGGGGAGATCTTCCCCGCCATCAAGAAAGCATAGGACCAAGAGGTCAACTGACATAACCGAGGCTGCATGGAACTCACCTTGCGATCACAACTACTGGATCTCCAACGGCAGTGATACGTGCCGAGAAGTGGGGGGATAGAAAGCAGACAAGTGCTTCCGAGCCTCCGTCAAGCTGACCAATAAGACGATACCAAAGCCCAGCTAGAGACCATACCTGCAAACCGTCGTACTCGCAGTTTTCGCCAACCTATCTAAGGTTATTGTGACCTTTGCGGAGAATAATGGCGAGAAGGTGAAGATGGCATTTGACCATATTAAACAGTAATGGATCTGATCGTGTTGATCCCGGACGAAAAGTTTGTTCCATATTTCGAGACTCCTTCCTGAGAGATAGGGTAGTACCTTCATCTGCTATGATGATGGTACGGAATTTGTACCGACAGTCAAACTGGGATTCAGGCTATTATTATTGGTCTCACTGAGGAACTGATCAAGTAGATGAGAGTATCGGTACTGGTCACGCCACCAATAAGGAAAGCCGCACAGCTGCTAAATCTCCTGGGGTAACACAACCCGGGACATATAGCCATGTGGAAGATCCACCAGAGCTTGGAGAAGTTCGGCACTTCCATATTCATGCCTCGGGCTAGTTTAAGGAATAAGAAAATTTTAGCACATTTGTGACAAATTGAAACATAACATAAATATACGACTTAAGGGTAAATTCACCATACCATTCCACTCAAAGGAATATTTTCTCAGCATTCATAAATATCAGATTAAGTTTACGATTTCGAAGCTACCATAGACATCTGTATCTTTTCGGTGTTCTATCAAACATAATAAGCTATCCGTTGAAAGTTGACATATTGAATTTGAGCCAATCAGAATTCATCTAAATGACAACCACTGGGCGAGAAATCAATCTATCTCTCTCACACTTTATGGTCAGTTTCCACTTATTATAAGGAACGCGCGGTCCATGTCTCTATGTCAATGGGAGTAACTTTTAACTTGCTCATTTTAATGCAGGTATCCCGGGCCCTTTTCTCGAAAATCTAAGACGTCCAAATTAAAGATAGGACAATATCCGAAAACGTTTATATTGAACTGAGTTACTGTTTTTGAGTTACGACGATGTTCAAATCTCAAACATGTGTATTATCGCTATGTGGAGGGGGCAATTTCTTTCGAAAATTGAAAATCGGAGACCAGATTATTTGTAGCAAAATTTATAATTTTTTCCTTAGAGTTACGGTTTTCGAGTTACACCGTGGTAAAATGGTTAAATCTAAAATACTTAGGTACTTACTTATGCGTAATTCCGCCGCGATGTTCTGAAATCTCTACATAAGAACACGTACAAGCAAGGAATATACGTGAGTAATAGGATAAGTACTATCTTCTCTGGTGTTGGTTCAACATTTTCGTGACTAATGTTAAAAATTGAACAGACGTTAGATTAGATTAGATTAGATTTAAGAGGGGGTTACATTGCACTGCGACCATAAGGTCTATTGTGCCCCCCACCTGAGTTGCACTCGCCTATACGCGGTCTACAACTCGCCTTCCAGTTCCAGAGTTCTAATGAACTCCAGTGTCTGGGTTGGCTTCAAGGAGGATACTTCCTCACTACTGTAGGTTGCTAGTCCAAGGCACTGTTTGCGTTGGCTAGCAATGGCGAGGCATTCCGTCGCCAGGTGATCCGGAGTTTCTTCCTCTTCCCCGCAGAATCTATACTCGTCATCCTCTGCTAGACCTAATCTCATTAGATGCTTCTTGAGGCGACAGTGTCCTGTAAGAAATCCAGTGAGAAGGTGTAGCTTGTTCTTGCTGAGATCCAAATACCTTTTGGATCTTGCAGTATCAAAGTTTTCTAGAAACTTTTTGGAATGATCCAATCCAGGGGTATCCCGCAAAAGTAATTCTCTTACGGTTTTTTCCTTCTCCAGAAACTCCTTCTTGTAGGTGCTTTTATCTGTGCCACAGAAGGGTTCTGGGCCAGTAAATGGAGTTTGTGCTCCTTTCCTGGCAAGTGTGTTGGCCTCCTCGTTGGCTTTGATTCCCGAGTGGCCGGGAACCCAGACTAAGTAGACCCTGTTGTTCTTGCCTAGCTCATTGAGCTTCCTTCCCATACCATTTTAGATTCAATCGTATGAGAGTTCAGTGCTTTAATTGCAGCTTGACTATCAGAATGTATTGCAATGTCACATTTCTGATAGTTTCTTTCAAGGTTCACCTCCACGCATCTCTCAATTGCAAGAAATTCTGCTTGAAAGACGCTTGGGCAGCGGTCTAGCGCAAGTGAGCATTTGGTGGATTCCCAAACACTCCAGCGCCTGTCCCCGTCGTGGTCTTAGAACCATCAGTGTACCATTTAATGGTATTCTTTTTGAGAGCTTGGGTTGTGAGCCTCCTGTCCCAATCTTCTCTGCTACTTAGCACCGTGGTGAAAGTTCTCTCGATGCTAATTTTCTTTGTCATTACATCACTGGGAAGGTTTGCTGATGGGATGTGTTTGGACAGAGAGGACCAAGCTCTCTGATTCCGAATTCCCACAATGTCTGAACCTTCCCTAGATAGTCTTAGAATGGCCTCATGGGCCAATCTATCTATCACTAGATGGAGAGGTGTGAGATCTGTGATGATCTCTAGTGGCCTGGTCGGGCAAGTTCTCATGACTCCAGTGATACATACACAGGCTAGTCTTTGTATTCTATCGAGGGTTTTCCTCGTATTGCTCTGACTTGCCTTGCCATGCCAGGCTATTGACCCATATGATATTAACGGTCTTACAATCATGACGTACATCCATCGCAGTATTTTTGGGTTACATCCCCAAGTCTTACCAGTCAGATTTCTGCACGCCATTAAGGCCTTTATTGCTTTGCTAGCAGTAGCCTCAATATGCTTGTTCCACAGAAGCTTGCTATCTAGTGTTAATCCCAGATATTCGCCTTCCAGCTTATTATGTCTCCACTCAAAGTGAGAGGTTTCATAGCTGGAAGTTTCCTTTTCCTAGTTAATGAAATAATTGTGGTCTTGGATGGGTTTATGCTAAGCCCCACTGACAAGCACCATTGCTCAATAGTTCTGAGGCCCTCCTGCAATAATTCGCATAGGGTGTTCGCGAATTTTCCTCGGACTATTAGGACTATGTCGTCGGCATAGCCTATACATGTGAAGCCAAGCTCCGTGAGTTTGTGGAGTAACTCGTCTAGTACTAAGCTCCATAGGAGGGGAGATATTACTCCTCCTTAAGGTGTTCCACGAGTAGCTTCAACAGAGGTGGTATGATCACCTACTTAGGCCTCAGCTATTCTCGTCTTCAACATCTCATACATCCATTTGATAATGGTCTTGTTCACTCCTCGCCGTGTGAGTGCCTCCCTGATTGACACATGTGTGGTGCTGTCAAAAGCCCCAGATATGTCCAGGAAGGCACACATTGTGATTTCTTTATTGTTCAGGAGAACTCTGAATGACCTCAGTTAGCTGATACAGCGCGGTTTCTGTTGAACGCCCCGCCCTGAATGCATGCTAATATTTATGAAGTGGTTTGTCCTTCAGAATCTCTGTTCTTATGTAGTTATCATAGACATCTGAACACCTAGACCACGCATAGCCTCTTTCAGAGCGATCCAACATCTCAAGACCATTATTCTTCTGGTCCATAATGGTTCGTGTCCGCCCGATACGATTAACATATTTGCCAAACTTCTTATTATTCATGGCAACTTCTAATTTATAAAGTAATAATCAAATACACTCAGACGTAATTAAAAGGTGGTCGTTGTAATAGTTACAATTGATTATTCAGACACACCTGCAGATTAAATTATGTACCAAATTTATATTTTACAACACGAAATAATTATTTTTCATTTGTGAAATAAGACGAGTTAAGTGCGGCAACACAGGAATATATAATTTAGGCGTCTGTATGAATTCGTCGACTTTCGTCGCTATTCGGAATATTGTCCATTCATAATTTGAGTGCTGCTACTACGTTTTACACATTTATACGCTTCTACACAGGTACACTGTTGCCAAAATTTCCTATAGGAAAATTTTGTCTGTCTCTTACACATGGAAAATACCAAAACAATTCTCTAACAATAACAGATTGTCTTTAGATACATGTTATGAATGAAATGCTTGGTCTAGGTGTTCAGATGTCTATGGTAGTTATCCACTACTTTCTCCATCGTTTTCAGTAGAAACGATGTTAAACAGATAGGTCGGAAAGATCGGAGATCAGTCATTTTTCTTCCCTATTTTCGGTATGAAGATTACTTTGGCTCTTTGCCATATGCTAGGTATACAGCTTCGTCCTAGGCAGTTTCTTGTAATCTTCAGGAGATGGGGAAGGATCTCTTCCATTCCTTTCTGTAGGAGTATTGGGAATATGCCATCTACTCCCGGCGATTTATAAGGTTGCAAGGTGTTGACTGCCCATTCCAAACTTTATCTTGTGAATATCTTCTTAGCAATACTCCAATCTTCCTTCTTGGTTTGGATTGCTACGTCAATACTACTGAGGGGTTCACTTCCTGGGAAGTGTGTTTTCTTCTCTTCTCCCTCAGTGTATGACCCGTCTGGCTTCTTGAGCGACATTAAGGGGCTGATTGCCCCTTTTGCCATGACTTTTTGCAATCTGGCTGCAGTAGGAGTCGAAGTGATCTTTTCACAAAAAGCTTGAAAGTGAAGCATCTTGGCCTTCCTGATCTTATTGTATTGTGTGAGCTTCTCGGTGTAGCCCTGCCAATTATCGTCTCTTTTGGCCCTGTTGAAGAGCCGACGGACCTCCAATCTGAGGTTTGACAGGTTTTTGTTCCACCAAGGTGCTTCCTTGCTTGGTCGAGCTTTTGAGAATGGGCAACTTGATTGGAATGCCTCCGTTATCGCCACACTGACCAGTTCGACCTCTTGATCCAGATCGCAGTGTGGGTGTTTGACCTCATTACTTTCGATCTGTTCCAAGTTTTGCTTCAGAAGGGTCTTATATTTAGACCAATCTGTATTACTAGGGTTACGAGTTGGAGAGTGAGGTTACTTCCCCCGCAATCCTAAACTCTATAATCCTATGATCGGAGAGAGAAGGTTCCTCCATCACTCCCCAATCAAATACGTTATTCCTGGCAGTAAGGCTGGCAATTGTTACGTCCAGGACCTCTTCTCTTGCTCTCGTGACAAAAGTGGGGGTTGTTCCCACATTAAGGGTTTCTAGATTATTAGGTAAGAGATATTCAAGTATGCACTCACCTCTAGGGTTGTTGTTCGTGCGAAATAAGCAGATGCAATAGCTATGTCTCGGTTGATGCCCCCAGTGTTGAGGTGTACTAGAATTGGATCTAGGTCCTGAACCGACGTTATTAGTTGGTGCACTAAAAAATACAAAATAATATTAATTCTATTGGTGCTGGTTCGTGTGAAGTTGGTGCCAAAAGTTATCAATCTAACTGCAATTGCACTACTTCAAAAGAAACAACACCAATAGAATCAATATTATTTTATATTTTTCTGTATCTGTCTGTAGTATTTTTGTTTTTACCAATAATCATATACTTTGTTTTGTTTTTGTTGAGTTTAAGATCACATTGTTCACAGATATTAATTAACGAAACGATTTCGATTAGTTTGCGGATCCTCGCAATTACTGGTCAGGATAAAGGTGCGGTCAGCGTATCTGATGTTGTTTAATATTTTCTCAATTTATAATGATTCCTTCCTTTGTCTCAAGCATTAAATATTTCTTCTGAGTACATATTTAAAAGCAATAGCAACAGGATACAACCCCTATCTAACACCTCCCCCTTTTATTATTTGGATGTCTTAGTTGTTATTTCTGGTTGTTTGGAGGAAAGCAATTTATTGTGCCGTATTTTATCATACCTTCTCGAAATCTATCAAATAGTTATGAACATCACAATTTGCGTCTCGTCTATTTATAGCACTCCAATCCACTTCTGTACCCATCATCCTTTCTACTCTCCAGTTTTCCATGATTTCTGCCATGAATTATCCTGAGAAGTACTTCAGACATATGACTTTTTTGGAATTGTATTGAAAATGGATTTAAGCCAATCGACTTGTCCCTGTATTATAAATTGTATTGTTACAGAATTTCAGTTGAAATTTCATCTGGACGATTTTTTGCCTCATTTATTGCTCTCTTGACTTCATCTTTGGTATTAGGGGACCCTGTTGTAAATTTTTTTAAATCTTTATCAGTACTTCGGTCGTCTGAATAACTCGAAGATGTATTCTTTCCACTTTTTTAGCTTATCTGATGTAATCATTGGTTGAGGAAATCTAATGCGCTATTTTTTCCTCAAGTTATTGTATTATCTTCTGGTGATTTTTTTTAACTTTTTGGTTTTTATTTTGAATCTTAATTTCAACATTCACACATCAACTCCTGGATAAGTTTTCGTAAATCTAATAGAATTTCTATATCTCCTATCTATTCTATTCTTTCGTAGTACTTTTTCTTTGAATCAGCGGATTACTTACAAATGTAAATACGTCTTTTTGATAGTTTGTGAAGGGTGTTACTCTTTACTAATTGTTTTTGGAAACAGAAATGAGCGTGTATGTATGTCTCTCCTCGATCATTTCTAATTCCAAGTCCGCGCTCTCTAACGATGTCTTCATCGTTCAGCCTTGGCTATTTCATTTCTTTTTATCTGTTGTTGAATGTATCCAAGTATTTTTTTTTCTCCTAAATTATCTTCTTATATGTGCATATTCTTGAATCACACATATTTGTTGTATTCTTTTGAAGTTACATTAATATTATTCTGAGTAGAAAACAGCGTTCTTGACTGCTCTAGTCACATTGTTAACAACTATGATGTCTACCCTGTCCCACTGATCTGGATTGCTACTACCTGAATTGTATAGGTACAAAATATGATCTACTGTTGGTTTTCCTGCACCAGGCCACATCCAGCAAATTTCGTTTATTATATTGTGAATCTTACCGGAATCAAACGTTCACGTTCTTATTACTTATGTTCTAATATGTATTGCATATGGAGGCTTTCCAAAATTGATAGCAGCTGACCTGGAGATTCTTGACACCCGTGCACCATTCAAAGGGCGCCTGTACTCGAGGCAGTTGTTTTTATCAGCCATTATCCATCGTTTTGCCTTCCCCATCGCAGGTCGCAGAACAATATTATGATTTCCTCCTGTAAGTAACTGACGTTGGAAAACTTCTAGTACAGGGCCCACACAAATCAACCGGGGTAATAAGATTTAATTAATATGTTGACGTAATTCGAAATATTTAAAAAAAACATCGTAAAATGAGAAAAAATATTAGAAAATGTGTCAGAATCATGATAGATTCTCAGAAATGTATCTTAATATTTTATTGTTTATTTAACTCAGTTCACATAATGTAATGTAACGTTTAAGATACAATTTTTGAACAATCCGCGGTCGCCGGATTCCAGTACGATTGCGTCAAGCACGTGGGCAAAACGATTCACTGGATATCGCGAAAAGCAACACGGGACCAATCAAAAAATTTTAGATTAATCGAAAAAGTAAATAACTGATGGAATAAATTTTCACATGTACCAACCAGGAACAGAGTATTTTTGATAAGAAAAATGCTTGTTTTGGATTAGTTCTTAATTAAGACCGGTACACGTTCTGTGGCTACAGAATAGACAATAGACATTTTTGCAAATAAAATCTTCAAATAGAAACATGCTTTTGCTGTAAATTACGTTTAAATGTGTAATAAAGTAATAACTAACAGAGAATTTTATCTAGTTAAGTGTGACATTTTCGACGTTCACTTTTCAACCGATATTTCGGTTTCTGAACCCATAACACCAAAATTTCAAAAAATATATTTTTAGCAAATGCACAGTCTACCTACATGTCTGTGAGATTATTATCTGGCGAAATGATGGACCAATACGGATGCTTTCTTTTTTGTTTTGCAAAATGGATACCTCATTTCGCAATGGTTGCTGTGCAATTTTTTTAAAATTTCCCCAAGTATTACCACAAAATCCCTGGACCACCCACTCATTGTGTATATCACTGAGATGAAGTAGGAAAAATGTTATGCACAAATCAGATTTCACATTTTTACAAGTTTAGGTAGGTACTCATATTCCAGTTTTACGGTTCGTCATATGATAAAACTAAATGAATTTTCTTGGTCTTGGCACGCAGAGATAGATGGATGACCACTCCAGTTGTTTTTTTTTTTTAATTTTTACAAATGAAAATATATATATATATATATATATATATAAAAACTCGAGTAGAATTCTCTTGAGTAAATTCCAAGTAAATTCCAGCATTTATTCTTTGATTCCACTGACCAAATTATTATCAGAATGGAGATTAAACAAATTATACATTGTTACACGCATTAATACCTACATTCTTGTTACTCAAACAAGTGCTGGTTGGAAGTATGGTTTCCTATAGATTCAATTATACTTAATTTACTTTCTTCGATCAGAGATCAGAAACTCAAAAATTTCAAAGCTTCTTAATTTTCTTGATTTTAAGTCTTCAGGATATAATCAGAATCTTTTATAAAAACAATCTAGGCTCTATTTCAGTTTCTTCCTAATGCTATTAGCACATGTTTCTTTCAACATTTATTCTGCAAACTTATACATCCATAACAAAAAAAATAAAATACACATTTAATAAAATATATGAAATCAGTCTATAAAATTATGGCATCTAAAAATATCATTAATTGGCCTTCTTATGTTTCTCGTCCATCTTTTCATTCTCTTCGACCGAATTCAGTAACCTTAGTTTTAGTTGAATCAAAATTAAGTTAATAACGTTGACAACGTACGTAGATACACAAACGACACATAAATCATAAAGTACAAAGTACAGTATGTATGCCAGGTACAGGGACATGAAGTTGGATAGAATGACGGCTATGAGGGAGAACATCACTATGAATCTAGAGTTGGATTGAGCTGAAATATGAAATATAACATACAATATCTAATGAATTAGGCAAGTATTATCAACTTCTTCAAATACTTATATCATTTTCCATTTAAAATTCTATTATTCTTACCTAAGGTAGCTATCATGCTATAAAACATGATTCCAAATAAACTATTAGGTTTGTGCAGAGGTGATTCTTCACCAAAGATTCCAAATCCTTTTCCATACCTAGAAAGAAAACAAATAAATACAAGTAATTGTAATTTAAGAAGAAAATTCTCTACAATATTACACAATACGTTTTTAATTCATAGACGAGCATTTTTATGCTGACTCAAAAAAACTAAGAGATTCACGTAAAACAACCTTAGGTATAATATCTAAGGATCAAATTTAATTTGAATTACTTATCAAAAACATATTTTACTGGAAAAGTCCGTTGGTACTTACTCAGATTTAAAAGCCTTCGAACAGCTAACTTGCGGGTTGATATCACACATAGGTTGGTAACTTTCATCATGTTCAATTTGCAACTCAACTACATAAGAATAAAGTGATAAGCCTAACCCGAAGAGGCAAGACAGAGTTAATAAGGAATTGATCCTATATTCGGATATAAACAGCATCTTTCACCTCTTCTGGAACCTGGAACAATACTGAGCGGGATCACCACACCAAAGAGATTCGATTCAGTTTGGGTATGACAAACAATTTCTCGACATGAGGTTAAAGGTCATACAGCTATTCCATCACCAAAAGCTTTATTAATAACCACGTATATATATAAATCAGTCGATTAGAAATAAAATTCAAAGAGACAGCCAAGTTATCACGTATTTTAGGCCCAACAACGCGCAAAATCAGTCGTCAGTCAACAGTCATTGCACAGAAACAAGAAATAAGAAATATGGTCTTGGTTAGCGGATACGTCGCTCACCGACGCGCGTCGTTTTTTTCTGTTTGTTCGAAAATCAGACCAATCGGAATTCTTCAATGCGCAACGTTTCCTTCATTTGTTATTTCACCACGATACGCGCCGACTTGCGTTCTATCTAGTTCTATCCGGCTAAACAAGACCAATAATTTGAGAAAGGGAAAGGTCTTCTTGTACCATGAGAAAAATGACGAGGACGAGTGTACGTCTCTGTTCTCTGACGAGAGACCAATTAATTCGCCTACTCCGTACCAACGTTGCCATGTTTACTCGATATAGGATTTGGCGCCATAATTTGAAGTTCTAAAGTACGCCTAAAGATTATGAATAAACTGATATCTGATTTAACTCTTTGAATCTATTATCACTTATCACTCTCCTCTCACTGGTAGTTTGGCTACATATTGTTAACAACATAGTGTTGTCAAGTAGTATACCTAGATACAAAACAATTCTAATAACATGCCAGCCTTTTTGTAACATTTGTTACAAAATATTTGCCATGCCATACAATCGTCCCAAAATAGATATGTTCACGAAGAACTTATTTTCAAGATGCTGTTTGGAATAGTCCTTCTCTTGAACAAGATTGTGATAAGTCATTCAAAAAGTATCTAATGGATCACCTGCACAGTTCATTCTATTAACTTCATAACGGTTAGGTTACAATTGTTATATCACTTATATGATTAAATGGTAGGTATGTGTCATGGTCTTATAGACCATGAGTATGTGCCTGAGGGCCTGTAGGTAAAAACATCTAGTATCCTTGGTGAAATTTTCTAATACAATTATTGTAATAGAAGTAGTAAGTACTAATCATCAGCAAACTATATATATATATATATTACCACTAGTTTTTTTCCGCTACTTCGCTCATGGAAAGAATTACAAATAACCACCCTACACCCTATAAACCTATATCTTTCTCCGTTACATAGTTTTGTATATATCCAAGTATCTGTAGGGATTTTTTATAAGGATGGAAGAACACTCAGCAGACAGAGGATACAAATACTTACAATAAATACGGTTACGGAAAAGAATATAATAATTCGTTACTGTGAGTTATCCTGGAGATAGGCATATACTGCCAGGTACTTTTTATCTCGAAAAACAGATTTTTTGACTTCATTGAAAAACATCAAAGTTTCTCTACCATACAAAAAGTTAATCAGAATGTATTCTTTATATAAAGCATGAGCAAAAAAGACTTAAATGACAGTGAAAAGCGTTTAAAGATCCATGGCTCGGATTAAGTGGCCCGGTTCACTCGTTCACTGTATGTTGGTGTGTATGACGTGTTTGCCACATAACACATAACACTGTTATGTGTTGGAGGTAGTGTTCTTCGGTTATGTGTTGGCGTTAATACTATTCGAGATATTCCAACCAAATTTTGCACTCGTGTCAGAGAACACTTCCTCCAAATTCGTGTTTATCATACCTGAAGTAAAAACTTTCAGTACCTATGGGACTCTATGTGAAAGTCTATTATCTATTTCTGAACTCTGTGGCTGGATTTTACCATGTATGTAGAATGTTATTAGAATGATCTGGTAGTGGGCGTAAGTGTCACTGGGTCTCCTAGGTGGAGGATTCATTACCTGTAATAACCAGAGCGTAGGACTCGGAGGTAGAAAGGTTCCATACTCAAGACTTTTTCTGGCCTTAAGTTTTCGTGAAAATTAATGATGTAACAAGTACATTTCTCCATTTAGTTATTAATTTTAAATTTTAAGTTAGTATCATACCAGGCCTGCGCTCATGGAATCTGTATTTTCTACTGCAGGTATATGTTTATTATTATTATTACATGTGCAATGATGACCAAAACTTCTGATGAATGTTGAAAAATACGTATGGCCATAATTTTAGAGAATGGGCATATTGCTTTACAAATATGCATTTAGACTCTATACACAAAGTTATGAAATATTTCTGTTAATAAAGAAAGATTGTTAAACGCACACTTGTATGTAAGAAACATATAAATTATATACTATACCTACAACAAATTTGCTTATTTTTTGATAATTTTAATCATATGTATTTGTGTGAATATCCATATTTTACGAAAGGAAAACTTATATGCAAACATATTCACATACTTAAGTCAAATAATATTCAAATGTAGGTACTGCTGTCCAGTTCCGTAAGTCGACGGGTATTATTGAGACTTTAATTATCCCAGGTCACTCGACAGAGTGCAGTGAGTTTTTCAATGATAAAGACAAACAATCAGCACCATTTATTAATTATAACTTAATTATATAAGTAAATGTCATATTTAAAATGAAAGAATTATAATTTCGAATAAGAAACAAATCCATGAAAAGAGTGACCCTCAAATTCGTTTGAAATCTAGTAAAAAAACGAATCGATGGAGTTGCAGGTCCCAAGAGAATATACAGACATGAACTTGTGTCCAACAAGGGAAATTTTGTGAATATTGATAGTAGTTTTATTTTCAAATCGGAACTGCCTTCAACTACTATATTGTAAAATAAACTTGAAATGAATATATTAACCCATTATTCTTCTTTCCACTCACTATATCCCGAATCACAACAAATGTTAATGTTTTTTTTAAGTAGTGACAAAAATTCATCACTTTCACGGACTATGAAACTTAATTTAAGAAGATTTCAGAATATTATTGAAAAAATCAAATATATACTTCACATATAATATTAATTGACAATCAAAAAAAAAATAACAGTAAAAAATACTCAAAGAAACTAAACAATCTTGGATAGAGTTGTTGCATTCATTTTCGATAATTTGTAAATAGAACGTTATATTAGATTGGATAGAGTAACTACTAGGAAAAAATATACTTAAATTTTGTGAAATATTTGTATACATAGGTACTTAAATTGTTAATATATGTGTCTCAGTTCATTGTGTTTCTTTCAATATAAATCAAAAATATATTTTTTCACCAAAACTCACCGGTTTTATTCTTATTACAATTATTATACAAAATTTCGCCATGGGTATCCTTTAAAATTTTAAAAGGTAACAGCACCTAGCCTCTGTTGAGATGTCTACGATTGTATGGCAAATATTTTGTTAAAAACAAAAATAATTTGAATCGTTTATCACTATACTACTTTTAATTATTGCTCTCTTTACTCTACAATGTTAACATTCAGTATCAGTATACCACAAATAGAAGATAAAAGATATTGGAAGATTTCGTAACCTTTAGCTGCAATTCAAAATTTCAAATTATGGCGTGAAATACCCTGTTAAATAAACATCATGATACTATAACAAACAAGATATGCTCAGTTGGTGAACGCGTTTTGAACCGCTGCGCGCATGCATGAGGAAATCGGACGAATAAACCATATGGCGGGCTAATTGAATAAATATAAATATTGATATATTCTGGTGAATAAAATTTATTTTGAACAATTATGAGGCCTGTTTTTGATCTTTTGTTAATATTCTCTTATCATATATGTACCAATTATGTAATAGTCATAGAAAAAGAAGTGTTTTGCAAAATTTTGAGAAACTGTTCCAGTAAAAAATGCTATCTTCTCAATGGTTACTAATATTTCGAATTGCACCGAAATATAATACGTATTTACTTGTTTACTTTTTCAGTATATATAAATGCAGCAACTGATTTATGAATGTAGGTATAATTAGGTAACAATTTTTGTGAATTTTCTTTTTCCTTTGCAAGAATCAAGTTTGATTTTCTTATTCAAAATTCTCATTCGAAAAAACATTTTACATCTAAAAAATAAAGATTTTGCTTCACGACTGAGGACTATGTGGTTTGAACATTTTAAAAGATTTTCTATATAACAACAACAAATTTTCAGACAGTCTCCATTAGTTTTCCTGAAAATGGAATCTATCTCCATACATTTATTAACAAAACTCTCTGTCGGTTTCATCAATCCACCTTCAGACGAATGGTTGACCCATGAAAATTGAGCTTCATTTTTCTCAGGAATGTATCTCAGATTTTCCGTTTTTCTTAATTTACATGCAACAAATCATGCTAAATGTTCTAAGCCATCATACTCTAATTCTGATAACTCAGGATCAATCAGCGATTCGACCTCATCTGGAGTAGATATTGCTAAGGAACTTAGCATATGCCAAGTAACAACCTTAGCATTATCTATCTCATTTTCATAATGGGAATTTGGCAAATCCGGTATCTTCAGAACATTTTCAGTTATATTATCGTGCTTCACATTCGCTGATTTTGACAATTTCATCATTTCTTCCCATAATGTAGTTTCTGATTCTATATTTGAATTGTAGTGCACTTGGATGATCGTGAAGACCTCCATTATACCTCATAATTGAAAAAAACCCTCAAGGGGGTCCTGGTTTAAATTATAAGTCAGAATATACTTAATATTGAAATTGTCTTTCATATCAGCAAAAAGCAGTTTTCTTGATGTAATAATGATTAAAATTCCTTACTGAAAAGGCAATAAGTTCTTAGAGTTTGGTTTTCTTAAAATCGATATTGTTTTCGTCATTTTATCTAAAACAACATTTTGTTCATCCAAGGCTAAACCGTAAACTTTAATTGGATTTCTTGAATTGCTAATCGGAACTTTGCTATTGTAAACATCAAACCAGTCATTTGTAATTTTCAATAGATAATTCTGAGCATTCGAACCAATTATTGTCATTCTGATATTTTCCCATAGTACCTCACCTTGAGACAGCTCTAGAAATGGTATGGGAAAACAATTTTGTAGCTGACTTTAGTTTTTGGCGATCTGATCCTTCAACAGTTATAAAACTTTCAGTGATCTTATGGGCAATATTCAAATCCAAGTATTGAGTGTTCTGCAGAAGTTCTTCAATTGGTTTGGAAGTTATTAGTTTCTTATTGATATCGAATCCTGTATCAAGAAAATGATTGCGGATAAGCTTTATCAGCAAAAACATAAATATTTTTATTAGTTACAGGATTCGCAAAGAAGGTTCTATTTTCAGAAATTTTTAAATCCTCCCAAATCACTATTTATGGCATATACTATGTTTTCAAGTTTCTTTATTATCTGAAATAATAATTATTTCTTGATATTACAGTCATAATCATAAAATAGCGGTTGTTTCCAATTTCCACATATTATTATTCCTCTTGACATGACCACTTGAACATAGAGTGATTGTTTTAAAGTTGTGTCTATTCTCTTGTCATACTCATATGATTTTTGTATTTTCATTTCGTCGAATAAAAGAACGCAAGCTCTTTCCATCTTAGTCAGTGAAGAATGTTTAATACATCTTAATACTGAGTTTAATATTCCTTAAAAAACCCATCTATATTATCAAAAACAAATTCAATTCTCATTTATTAAGTCACTCACCAGGTTGTACATCAATTTTTGCGGCCCATCTTCTCAAAGTGGAAACACCCGGTAAAGGATAACCTCTTTTTCTAAGTACCTAGTCTGTATGAGCGAGGTTCTCCCACATTTAAAGAGATTGCTGAAGCAACATCTTCTTCATTCCATTTCACGCTCTTTACCAGACTTTATTTTTTTTATTTGTCCTTGTGTGAAAATTTTGTGGAAGGATTATAGCTCACGTTTTTGTTCTTTAACAACATCTTGAAATTGTGAACATTTTTGTTCAAGCAATTTTAATTTATCAGATTGGTCTTCTAGCCTGGACAATTAATTATTTAACAAATTTTGTCTCTAAGTGGCGTTTATAATTTAGGTACCTACTACCTACCTTTCTGTTTGAGTGGCGATTGAAACGCCTACATGTTTTCAGATTCTCTTTCGGATACACCTTTATTTATTATAGACATTTCTTGCTCCTGCTTTTCTAGCATATCTTCATCACTAACTATCTTCTTGTGTCTATATAAAAATATCCTGATAAACTTTATAATACATACAATTATTGTCTAAATTCATTATTTACATTTTTATACTTCTTGTTGAACTTTGTAAATTTTTATGGAATGAAGATTACTCCTCTCGTGATTGGAATGATTAGTAACTAGTTTAACTGATGGAATAGCATTCGCGTTCAATTTCCATTTATTCTTTGGCAATTTTAAGTCTTTCTTTCAACTGATAATCATTTTCTGTGAAATGATCTGAGCATATTCTTGCAGTGTCGGTGTTGAATTTGTGCTTTTGATTACATGTATGAACCCAAACCTTGCAAAGACTTTCCTTTTTCGGAAATGAAAAATAGCGACAATCTGGTTTACACTGCTTAATATTAATATTATTACTGTTAAAACAACCAACCAATGCACATAAAACTATTTTTTAAAATAAATTAACGTAACTTAACCTGCAAGCGAACAAGGAATATAATTTGAAATTTTTTAATCTGACGTTTTGTCACGGACTGACGTCACCAGAGATGCGCGTGAGCATATCTTTCTTGTTATAGTATCATGAGTAAACATGGCAACGGTGATTCGACGTATACGAATTTGTTTCTCGTGGACGTGGAAAATGAAGCAAGAATGCAAGAAGCGTCAGCTTCAAGGTCACATGCCGTGGGTAAAATAATATTTGATGCTTGCCGAGACATCTATGCTTTTCGTCCATAACTGAAACGTAAAATAATTATATTGGAAGGTTGGAGGTAGGAGTTGTCTTTATTATATATTGACAATAGAGAACAGATATATATATATATATTTATACATATAGAACTGCAATTCTTATGGCAGCTCATGTTCCTATAAACATCATTAGATTCAGTGCCTATTTCTACCAACAGATGGTACGTAGGCAGGGCTCTGAGAAGCCACTGTAGCTGTGAGCATTCCAATAATATAATAGAATATATGCGTCTACGTTGCTGAAACCACTTGTATTTCCAATCGTGCCCTTAGAATATCAACTGAATGTAATTTCCTATTTACATGTGCTGCCATCCAATGGAGGTAGGCATAACTAAAATAAATATAGGTACATTTGCCGTGTCTGTAGGTTCTGCTCCAGAGATGGCACCCGCCTTAACTGATATCTATTTACCCTATGGTTGTTATTAAATCATATTTATAGCGATTAAACAATATAAAAATACGAATCTATGAATTTCATTGGTCCAGTGATAACCACAGATCAACCACCTCCTTAAGATGGGCAACTCGAATTCGCCGTATTTGCGCCATCTCTTGGTTCATCAGTTGCACTAAACGTAAATCATATACACCAAGTACAGTGTCCTTCCTGCTTTTGTTGGCATATTTAACATTTATATCTTGATAATAAGCAATTTCATCAGTGATAACTGCATACTGACGGAAAAAATCGCCTTGAGCTTTTATATATGTATGGCCAGAGATAATGGATTACTACCTACTACCATTATCTTTGGTATGGATTAGCAGTCTTACACGTTTTCCTATATTTTATCTAAGATCTTTTACCGACGAACCCCGCGTTTTTATAGGTAGTAAACGTACTCCGATTTTGATGATTTTTGATTCAATTGATAGAGGAGAAATATTCATAAAAAACAAATCCGAAATCACCTTCCCTTCAAAAACCACCCCCGAAGGGTGTGGAAGGGGAAATTTTACTCTGAATTAGTAAATCCAAGATGACAGAATTGAAGATAGCAATATCCAGAAACATTTTTTTAAAAAGCCTACGGTTTTCCAGTTTTATCGATGTTAAAATTTGAAATCTGGGTATGCTATGTGGAAGGGGCATTTGAAAATCTGAGAATGTCTAATTAAGGACCAATTTATTTCTAACAACATTTACTTTGAACATTTTTTCCATAGAGTTACGGTTTTCAAGTTAAAGCAGTGGTAAGTCTGAGATATGTGTAAATTCGTCGTTATGTTTTGAAATCTCCAAATAATACTCGCAACCAATAGGTACCTACAAGCAAAGAATGTACATGGATTCTTCTTTGATATTAAGTAATTCAGTATAAGTGAATGTTCAACGATTTTCGTGAATAATGTTAGGTAGGTACTTATTGTAGTCTACAGCTTTATCTCTTGTATGATATCTGGGTCTGGGTACAGGCACAGGCAATCTATTCCAACAAGATTGTCTGTGGTACAGGTCTTTGAGTTCAGCTTTTGATCTTATTTTGAATCTGAGGTTATGTGCATCGTTCACTGGCCCAAAGATTTTTTTAGGGACCTTCCGTTCAAACACTGAATCTATCTTCGTTCTCCTTAGTTAGGGTCCATGTTTCCGAACTCTACATCAAAACGGGTCTAATATATTAGTACCTACCTACCTACCTTACTTTTCCTTGTTAGATTTTTGCTGTATAGAAGCTTTCCCTTTCCCAAGGAGAACATTTGCTAGTATTATTTGGGTCTTTATTTCTTTCGTTGTATTGTTATCTTCTGTCAAAATTGCTCCCATCATTAATCGTCGAATGAATTCTCAAATATTTCTATCATCTGCCAGATGGTGAATATTTGGTCGATTGTGGGTCTGTTTTTCCATTCCACTTTGGTAGTCGCCTAGGCTGGGCTCCACTAGAGGAGATAATCTTTCCAAAAGGATGTTTGGACTTATAGGCTCTATTTGTAATTGAGATCCCTCTATAAATGTTTTATCATTTTTATTTGTGAATGGGAACGAGTACACCTACTTTCTTTCCACTCTTCGGGAATTTGCTCTCTAGGCCAAATCAGCTTTATTAGTTTGAACATAACTTAGATAATATAAAAGGTATATATAAACAAATAGATCACTTAATATAAACTATTATGAATTATAAATTTATTATTAAATATATTGTAATGAGTCTGGGAAAAACAGGCGCGGCCATCATGAAGAGGCGAATCATCAGAAGGCGGAGCATATTGACGAGTGTGGGGTTACCGAGGCCCGGGTGGCACGAGTGTAAGACATACCGCTATTGGTCCCCCATACACACCAAGGTCATATTTATATTTAATGGTAAATTGAGAAAGTAGATACTTCCCAATCATTTTTATATTCCCGTTACAATACATAGGTATATCATTAAAAAAAATAGTTCTGGTATATTTGTTCTTAATCTTATGATTTTCTGCAATACATTATTTTTTTTCTTTTATCAACCAGGTAATGAACAAGGGTTTTATTTTTTTTATAAATATTACGGAAATTTACACATTCTGGTAAATCCAGAATTTAAATAATAACAATGTTATAAGCGATTGAATCTAATTATCTATTTATATGCCACTGGCCAAATACCTACGACATAAAACAGAACCACCTATTGCGGTGAAACTTATTCTCTGTTATTTACACCTACATAAGCCAATCAAATAATGGTTCTTGTAATTGTTATAGCCGCCTGATAATTTCATATGAATATAGGTAATTAGTCCTAATTAGTTTTATTTCGTATTATTTTGATATAAAAAGGGGTCAATACTGAATTTGTTCAGTGCAGATTTAATATTTATATTTTATTATAAATTTTACAAATTAACAGAAATGGGTTTACGGAGAGCTTTGACCATGCATGAGTTAGATTCCAATAAAGACATGCAAGATGACGATGTTTGTGTTGTTGAGGTAGGTAGAACAAATTCCTGGTCAATATGAGCTCATCATTGCAACGATACTTATCACCGAAGAAGTTATTCTTCATCCTGGACTCTCTTCAAATAAACGTCAGAGACTTTAGATTACTGACGGAAATTTGATTCGCAAAATTTATTTGCCGAGGTTCATTTCGACCAATTCCAGGAAGATTAAACTTCGCAAATTGAGAAAAATAAATGTTTCGTTGATACCTACCATTGGAACCCTTCAAGTGTTTTATAAACGCGGATATCTTAGAAAACATCATGGAGAATTCAATTAAGTATGTGTTATTTCCGAGATCACCAACGGTGATATCAGCTTGTTTAGTGCAAAAGTAGACCAAAATCATAACTAACCAATGCAATGTTACCTAAATGTTACCCTTTATTACTGTTTCGACACTTATCTCCCAAAACAAAATATGTACCTAGGTATAATATTTATGGTAAATATAGCTATAAGTTTTCATCGATTAGGTAGCATTTATTCGTAGAAACCATATTCTGCAAATATAAGAGACATGCATTTAAAATTTATACCTATATCATAGATAATTGAGTTCCATTATCTTTGCCTACTCATATCTTTGTATAAATATGCCGAACAGACTAAACCAGAAAAGCTAGATTTAAAAAAAAAATCACCATCCAGGTAGGTAGGTATGCACCATTTGATTCCCGTTGAATTTCAATTTTTGTTTGGTTGCAGGTGTCAATTTTTGTAAGACATATTGTTTACATCATGAAACAAAAATATAGTTCTACTTCAAAATATCGCGAATCCATGAATATACCATGAATAAAGGTTAAGTTAATTATGGTCACTCTCAAGGTTTCTAGATGGATTAGGTTAGGTTGTAACTTTTTGTTATACGAACCAAAATTGGTTCGAGATTGAGTTTATTTTCATCTCCACAACCTTTTAAGATTGATAATGAAACTATATAGTTTCGAAACATGTCTCTTATGGTAATTATTATGTAAACAATATATTGTGGAGAAGACTTTGAGTTTCTTTTTTCTACCCTTATCCTAATTTCCCAAAAAAATTACCTGGTATCACTGTATACAATGGTGAGGATTTATTATATTCTGTAATTTGCAAACAGGCAACTAAAATCCCAGAAGCAAAATAAAGAAAAACCAAAAAGTAATCTTGTTTTATTTAGTAAGTAGTTTTAGATTAGTTTTTTTTCTCTTGTTGCCAGTTGCTCATTAGTTTAGACTTGTTTAGAATCAAATGTATTACATAAAAATCACATGTAATAAAGAAATTAGACAAATATGTATTGTTTTAACTCGTTTGATTTCATATTATTGCTATACCAATCTATTGCTAAAAAGTATGCTGACAAAAATACTTACAATTTTTTTTTCCTACGTACTCTACCTTAAATACAAAATACAATAAGAGAATTCACCTACAAAAGTTTTATCGTTTGATTACAACCGACGTAAATGCCAAATAGAAAAATTATACAAATTATACAGAATAATATTATAAAAAAGTATAAAGAATCTACACTATATGAAATAAATTTGATCTCCCTTCGTAAGAGCATCTCAAAATATCACCTCCAGTTACAAAATTTTACTTGAAATAACCCTCGTAACACTGGCAAGCTGCTAGCAAAAATTATTTACGACCGTTCCGCAAAAAACTCAAGGAGATCAAACAAGTGACCAGTGACCAGACTTCTCCTTAGATCACAGTATAGATTAACACAGTAGTCCAACTCAAGCCATTCCTTGATGTGACCCGCCTTTGCCGCCGTGTCTCCCGTACTTATAACGGGAGACACGAAATCGCGGTGTCCTTTGACGGAATCGCGGTAGCCTTTGACAAACAAACGACCGCAAAAAATGATGCTCCGAAACTATCATCTAAGGCGGCCGCCGTTGAGTTGGACTACTGGGTATATTTATACTGTGCCTTAGATAGGCATTGGCAATACCAATGTTGAAGATTTAGGTTAGGTTAGTAGATTCTGAAAACAATTGCAGTAAATGAAGTGTTTTTTTCTTGAGCGTGTTTTAATAAAGTGTCATTTGGTTCTGGTATTGGTTTTAAATATGGATTGAACGAGAGAAAGATATGAGCAGAGTCTAAATTTATTGCGTTAAATTAAAAGGAATAAACAATTGATTTTCGCTGAGTCAAGGAGAATATGAATTGAAATTCAAGAAGTTGAGGTTGCCAAACTAAAACTTCAAACTCCTCTATCAAAAAAACGCAAACTCGTTGTCAACTTGTAAAATATTTTTTACAAAAAATTGGACCGATGTTATCAGTTGGTGCACTGAAAAGTACAAAATAATATTTAATCAATTAGTGCTGGTACTTTTGAAGATGTGCAGTTGCAGTTAGATTGAAAACTTTTGGTACCAACTTCACAAGTACCCGCACTAATAGAATTAATATTATTTTGTACTTTTCAGTGCTCCAACAGATAACGTCGGTCCAATTTTTTGTAAGAAATATTTATTTCACCCTTTTGAGTGTTACATTTGTTACGAAAATCGTTGAAGGTCCACCATTATCCATGTATGCTTTGCTTGTATTCGCTATTATTCAGAAATCTAAGAACATCGTCGCGAAAATGCGCATATTATAAACTTTACCACTCTTTTAACTCGAAAGCCATAACTCTATGGAAAAAATGTTCAATATAAGTGTTGCTACAAATAATCTGGTCATTGATATTCCATTCTTAGATTTTCAGTTTTCGAAAGGAGTTGCCTCTTCTACATAGCGAAAATACATATATTTCAAATTTTAACATCGCAGAAACTCGAAAACCGTATCTCTTTTAAAAAAATGTTCATGATGAAGGTACCAAAATATTGTTCTAGTCACACATGAAGAGCTATTTGATATTTTATTGTCCTCATACTGAAATAGACCATGGAGGGCAAAACAGGATGGTTGCTGAGTTAAAAAAATATATACTGTAATGTAACGAAATAAATTATAATGTTATCTTTAAAACTTTGCGTTCAATGTCGAACAAATCAAGTACCTACTTGGAGGAATATTTTTGTTTCTATGCCTGCTTTTCACTCCCATTTTAATTCTAGATCTGAACTAGATTCACTTGATATGCAGACACAAGCATACTATGACTAGTAGTTCATTCTATATGTACCTAGTAATAAAAAACCTCCAATACGAAATTACTGCAACAGATTAATTAAGAGTATATTATATCAGAAATTATTATCATTATTATAACCCACTTTTACAAAAGAGAGAATAATAAATTATGATAATGAAGGCATATCTATTGTATTCTGCTGTAGGTAGGTAGGTATACACAAGTCATAATACAATAGATATTTTCGCTCTACTGAGCGACTATCTATTGTATTGATAATTCATAATTGATTTCTCTCTCTCTCTTTCTGAAATGGGATGGGTATAAAAGGTATAAAATACTTAATCTACCTCGATATTGAACTTTTTGTATTCCAATGGAGTTTTTTATTGCTTTTGTATTTAAGAGCCAAATATCGGAAGATTTGTTCAATATTAATGTAATGCAGATCATGGTGGCATGAATGATGTACAGAGCATACGAGGGATTGGGCACATTTAAGTGTGATATATGCTTTTAAGAAAGTTTTCGTCATATTGCCCCACTAGGGTTGCCATCTTGCCCCATAGGTGGAGTAAGTTGACGAAACTGATAAGAATTAGTTTTTAATTTTTTACCCAAAGATAATTTTTTTTGATGTTTGGTATTTTCACAGTTTGTAGCACACATAATATGTACCTAAGAAAATATAATATGTTTAGTTCCTTAAATCGTTGCATTTATTTCAAAATAAATGACATTGCTTAGACTAGCCAACTGGACCCACCTTCCCCTATGTCTCTCAACTAGGCCGTTGTTATGAAAAGAACATCAAAAAATAAAACTATATCAAGAAAGTATTAATCTCTTATCTAAGCGATGAAAATAATTTTCATAAGGCTTGTATAGTCCGTGTCCATGCGAGGCATGGTCCCAAACTCGGTTGGCGACGTACCGTGGGGAGTTCCATGATATATTGTATGTGTTTCGTGAGGAGTTCGAGATTGTTTCTTGCCCTATACGTTTGCATCATTGCACAGTTCATCTGAATATGGTATTTTTATATAATTTTTCCAATATTCTTAAAATGCTTCCCCTGTCTTTTTTCTTTTTGTCATTGAGCGGTATTAGGGTGTTTTATAATAGATTCAATCACAAAAAAACTTATACCTTTCTTTATCTACAACGGGTTTTGTGATTTCATTTCGTATGGGTTACATCCCTATTTGGATGAATTAGGGCTAGACATTTTGGAATCACCAGGTTGTTATCATGACCGTCGCAAATTATGAAAAGCATACAAAATTCGAACGTCACCCGAGTCCAAATAGCAAGATGGATTCGAAAAAGTTATGTTTATAAAAATGTTCTTGTTTTTAATGAAAAAAAAAACAAATTCTAGAGAACTATTGGGCTTAGGCTTAATGAATCCTAATAAACTTTGAAGAAGACTGAATCTCATCTTAGGAATATTCAAATAAATACAGGTTGTGCCATTTGGAATAACAAAGTTTTTTTATTTCAAAATTGAAATCTTCCAACCATACCATATATCATCTATAATTTTGCCGCCTAAAATTATTGATTTTTGAAAAAAATGCCTCATGCACCCCCATTGGGGTCAATTTTTGGGAGGAAGGAATTATTGTTTTATTGAGACCAAGCACTCTTCGTTCAAATAAAAAAAAAATCCCGATGGCCTGTAGTCAGCGGAAAGGTAAATTTTTCAAAATTCATTGAATTGAAATTTTAACAACCTTTTCATTGGTATACCTACATGTTATTAAATAAAATTGTCATAGCCTTGCGGTTAGAGGTTTTTGTTTTGGCTGTTGAATATAAAGCAGACAGGGTTCGAGTCCACTTCAAGGCAGATTTTTTTTTCGTCTATTTCTTTTCAATAAATATACTATATATTTTTTTAATCAGGGTCTATATTAAGATCTCCAGAAAATGTACAATTACATCAAATTTATATTGAATGTTCATGTTTTATCAATATTTGTTATTTTTACTGATTATATCTATAACCTAAAATTATTTTTAATAATATTTACACTACTGCTCTTTTTTGATAATTTTTTCAAATGTTTGAATGGTCGCCATTTTGAAACTACTTACCCGATATTGCCCAATAACGAACTCGACCGAGATATTTGAGAGATTGATTTTTGTAGCAAATTTGAACTTGATACCTTCAAAACTGCGATCTCTATCGTGTTAACAAATTTCGTAATATCCCATATATATATATATATATAACTGTTAGTTAGTGGGGATGCAGCAAATTCAGGTGGATAAATAATACTCTTTACATTTATTAGACAGCTTTCGGAATTACGTTTATTCCTTCTTCAGTCTACAAATCTAAAAATATGGTGTAAAATGTTAACATAATGTGAATAAACTCTAATTCATTAATACAATTAAAGTAAACAACAATTACAAACAAATGTTTTTTTTTATATATATTTTATTTTATTTATATATAAACTTACTATGTGTGAGATTTTTTTCAAATGTTCTTTAGTCATACGTAACAATCTGATTGTTCATCTTCGATACAAACACAACAATTTAAGCTAGCACTATGGGTAATTATGAAATTATATAAAACAATTATGACATATCACACTCCAAATATCTGAATGTTGTGGAAAAATAACCAGGTGGTTGGAATTTATTTTGAAAATGCTAATCGGGTGGTTGCCTACTTTGGTATTGAGCATTGTCTATATTTAAAATATTTGAATATATGATATTAAGGTTTTGAATATCTGATTTTTTGTTAAGAGCATTAGACTGACATTGAATATGTGCCATTTCTAAGAAACTTCTTTTGAATAGATTTTTTTCCACTTCCAAAATCCTAATATTTTCAAAATCGGCTATGTGACCTGTTCCTTTAACATGTTGGGATAAGGCACAAGCATCATTCCTTACTTTAGTATCACTTTGATGAGAACGTATTCTAGATTGTAAGTCTCTTGATGTCATTCCTATGTAATTTTTTGGCCATCCAGTGCAGTTAATCTCATAAACAACATTAGTTTTTTGATGAGTATTCGTTCGGTCTTTCAATTTGCTAAATAGGGTATCAACTTTCTTTATCGCTTTGTTAGCAATAATCAAATTCCCTTCCTGTCGTAATATGTTCGCAATTCTTGGAGTAAGGTAATTCTCAAACGGCAAAGAACGGAATATCTTGTTACTATCTTGTTGAGAATTACCTTACTCCAAGAATTGCGAACATATTACGACAGGAAGGGAATTTGATTATTGCTAACAAAGCGATAAAGAAAGTTGATACCCTATTTAGCAAATTGAAAGACCGAACGAATACTCATCAAAAAACTAATGTTGTTTATGAGATTAACTGCACTGGATGTCCAAAAAATTACATAGGAATGACATCAAGAGACTTACAATCTAGAATACGTTCTCATCAAAGTGATACTAAAGTAAGGAATGATGCTTGTGCCTTATCCCAACATGTTAAAGGAACAGGTCACATAGCCGATTTTGAAAATATTAGGATTTTGGCAATTCTTGGAGTAAGGTAATTCTCAAACGGCAAAGAACGGAATATCTTGTTACTATCTTGTTGAGAATTACCTTACTCCAAGAATTGCGAACATATTACGACAGGAAGGGAATTTGATTATTGCTAACAAAGCGATAAAGAAAGTTGATACCCTATTTAGCAAATTGAAAGACCGAACGAATACTCATCAAAAAACTAATGTTGTTTATGAGATTAACTGCACTGGATGTCCAAAAAATTACATAGGAATGACATCAAGAGACTTACAATCTAGAATACGTTCTCATCAAAGTGATACTAAAGTAAGGAATGATGCTTGTGCCTTATCCCAACATGTTAAAGGAACAGGTCACATAGCCGATTTTGAAAATATTAGGATTTTGGCAATTCTTGGAGTAAGGTAATTCTCAAACGGCAAAGAACGGAATATCTTGTTACTATCTTGTTGAGAATTACCTTACTCCAAGAATTGCGAACATATTACGACAGGAAGGGAATTTGATTATTGCTAACAAAGCGATAAAGAAAGTTGATACCCTATTTAGCAAATTGAAAGACCGAACGAATACTCATCAAAAAACTAATGTTGTTTATGAGATTAACTGCACTGGATGTCCAAAAAATTACATAGGAATGACATCAAGAGACTTACAATCTAGAATACGTTCTCATCAAAGTGATACTAAAGTAAGGAATGATGCTTGTGCCTTATCCCAACATGTTAAAGGAACAAGTCACATAGCCGATTTTGAAAATATTAGGATTTTGGAAGTGGGAAAAAATCTATTCAAAAGAAGTTTCTTAGAAATGGCACATATTCAATGTCAGTCTAATGCTCTTAACAAAAAATCAGATATTCAAAACCTTAATATCATATATTCAAATATTTTAAATATAGACAATGCTCAATACCAAAGTAGGCAACCACCCGATTAGCATTTTCAAAATAAATTCCAACCACCTGGTTATTTTTCCACAACATTCAGATATTTGGAGTGTGATATGTCATAATTGTTTTATATAATTTCATAATTACCCATAGTGCTAGCTTAAATTGTTGTGTTTGTATCGAAGATGAACAATCACATTGTTACGTATGACTAAAGAACATTTGAAAAAAATCTCACACATAGTAAGTTTATATATAAATAAAATAAAATATATATATAAAAAAACATTTGTTTGTAATTGTTGTTTACTTTAATTGTATTAATGAATTAGAGTTTATTCACATTATGTTAACATTTTACACCATATTTTTAGATTTGTAGACTGAAGAAGTAATAAACGTAATTCCGCTCTCTAATAAATGTAAAGAGTATTATTTATCCACCTGAATTGGCTGCATCCCCACTAACTAACAGTTATAATTATCTAATCAGCCACGAAAACTAACGAATTATATATATATATATATATATATATATATATATATATATATATATATTGTAACGTGCAAAGGGGAACAGCCGCCGGTATTGGCTACAAAGTAGCGGCATCCGTTTGAAGTATGCGCGCGATATATGCTGTGGTTGGACATACCAAAAGCGGCGTCAACAAAGAGAGCGACGGCAGTGTCGGCATCTTCTGTTAAGCTGCCGACAAACGAATTTCGAGAAGCTTATAGTGGCGGCTTCTGGTCTTTGATACCGAATGCTCTGGATCCTTTATCGGGTATATATATGGGAGAATTTTCGGCAAGGAGACAGAAGGAAAAAGGCAGTGTGAATAAATAGAATAGTCCGAGTAAGTTAGAGAGAATATAGTAAAGTTAAGTTGTAATTTATATTATTTTGAGTGTAAATAAAGTTAATTTAATAACTCTAAATTAGTCTCACTTATCTGCGAACCCGCATACGCAACAATTTGGTGTCAGAAGTGGGATAAGTGAGTGAAGAGGCTTTTGTCTATGGTAAACACCCGAAAGCAGACAGAAAAAATGGAAGAACAACTAACTAAGTTATTCTCCGATTTTTCGAGAAGACAAGAAGAATTACGACAACAAGAAAAGAAAGAAGAAGAGGAGCGAAGGCTGCGAGAAGAACAGAAAAAGGAAGAACAACAAATTAAGGTACTCTCCGATTTTTCGAGAAAACAAGATGAGCTACGACAACAAGAAAAGAAAGAACAGGAGGTACGACGACAACAAGAAAAGAAAGAAGAAGAGGTACGGCGACAGAGAGATTTCGAACAGATTGCAGGATTGTTCCGAAATGTCCATCATGAAATCGATACCGTTAAACAAGAAGTTCAAGAAGAAATTGGGACAGTTCGAGAAGAGTTTGAGGAGAAGTACCGAAAATTAGAGAAAGAAGTGATGAAAATTCGAGATACCAACCAAGAAGAAAGTAGCAAATTGGACACGTCGGCGATCACAACAGCCAATGAAAAACTTAAACCACCAACGTTTGACGGCGAAATATCCTGGGCTATGTACAAACGTCAGTTTGAGGCTGCAACTAATGCAAATAGATGGGATCAGCAGCAGAAAGCAACGGCGTTGGTATTGGCTTTGCGAGGAAAGGCGCTTGAAATACTTCAAGACATTCCTGAAGCCAAACAAACTGATTATTTGGCTGTTGCGGGCGCCTTGGAACTAAGATACGGCAACAAATATCTTAGCCAAGTGTATCAGAGCCAGTTGAAGAGTAGAATTCAAGGTTCAACGGAGTCACTGCAGGAATTCAGCAGTAGCATTGAGAGCATGGTACGACTGGCTTATCCACAGGCCCCAGATGAATTCATTGAGCAAATTAGTGTCCAGTACTTCATTGATGGAGTTCGAGATATCGATATGCAGCAAGCGTTGAGACTAAGTAGGCATAACACCTTAGCCGACAGTTGTCCAGGCACTGGAATACGAAGCTGCCAAAAACGCATCTATGAATCGTCGCAGCAAATTAAGAGAAGTCAGGGTGTCAGACGAACCACAAGACAATGCAGATTTCTTTAAGAAGTTGGAGGCGATGTTCCAGAAATTTTGCTCTCGAGGAAGCAAGGAGTCTGGATATAAAAAAGTGATTAAATGTTACAATTGCAACCGAGAGGGACATATAAGTAGAAACTGCAGGCGACGACCCAGATCTGAAGAACGAAATGTTCAGAGAGAGAATACCCGACTTCAGGAAAACTCCACCTCGCCAGTGTAGAGGGGCGAACGCTGGCTACCACTGATTATCAAGCCCCCAAGTTACATTTGTGCTCCATCAAGAAGAGCTGTGAGAGCCTCGTTGTCCAAGGTTTTATCAACGGCAAGAAATGTGATTTGACCATCGACACGGGGGCAACAAGGTCAGTGGTACGCCCCGACATGGTTTCCAAAGAATCTATCGTGCAGCACAACATCAAGCCAATACTGGAAACTGCAAAAGGAGATTTGATAAATGTTTTTGGAGAGACCACCACCACTTTAGAAATTGGCAATGCACAATTAAAGATTAATGCAATCGTGGCTGACATAGTGGATGAATTTATAGTAGGCTTAGATGTTTTGGAAACCTTCAATTTTATCACAGTGGACTTTAAAAACAGAATGTTGAGAGTGGGCAACGAGGAAATATTTTTCTCACCATCTTCGAACAAGAACTGTCCTATTAAAATAATCGTCACCGAAGATACGCGAATACCTGGTAATAGTGAGAAGATCGTGAAGGCGCACCTAGAAAAACAACTGGAAGGAGTTAACACTATGGTTTTTGAACCAAACGAGAACAAAGAGAACGGGGCTCTTTTGGCTAGGTGCTTAGTTAATTCCAACGACACTATTCCAGTGAGGGTAGCCAATCTATCAGTAAACAGAATGACATTTAAGAAAGGGTAAGTAATCGGTACCTGTTCGCCAGTCTCCCGGGTAACAAGATGTGAGCAAGAGGAACCCGTCTCAAAAGATGTACATTTGTCCCAAGAGCTAATGGAGAGTTTCAAGAAGACCTGGAAACATCTTAGCGAACAGGAAAAGAAAAAGGCCATCGAGTTTGTAAAGCAAGAAGCTGATGTTTTCGTGCAAGGAAAAATTACAGGGCGAACAAATTTAGTCGAACATCGGATCAACACGGGAAATGCTGTACCTATTCGCCAACCTCCACGAAGACTTCCTTTCGTAAAACAACAGCAAGTTAACACCATGGTTCAAGAAATGCTGAAGGATGGTGTCATAGAAGAATCCAGCAGTCCTTGGTCATCACCAGTTGTGCTGGTGACGAAAAAGGATGGTTCGACGAGGTTCTGTGTGGAATACAGGAGGTTAAATGATGTTACGAAGAAGGACAGCTACCCATTACCCCGAATTGACGATACCTTAAATACCTTAGCCGGATCCAGGTGGTTCTCAACTCTTGACCTGAAAAGTGGATATTGGCAGGTAGAGCTAAACAAAGAAGATAAAGAGAAAACGGCCTTTACAGCTGGAAACGGCCTATATCAATTCAATGTCATGCCGTTTGGATTATGTAATGCGCCTGCCACTTTTGAAAGGTTAATGGAATTAGTTCTGCGAGGACTAACTTGGGAAACGTGCCTGGTGTACGTGGATGATGTAATGGTGATTGGCAAAGATTTCGACGAACATCAATCGAATCTGAAGAAAGTATTCGCTAGGATCCGAAGTGCTAATCTCCAGCTGAATCCAAAGAAATGCGTTCTATTCCAGGAAAAAGTCAACTTTCTCGGACATGTCGTATCATCGAAAGGAATTGAGACCGATCCAGAAAAAGTTCAAGCAGTGCGAGATTGGCCCAGACCAAAGAACAAGCACGAAGTCAGAAGCTTTTTGGGACTCAGCAGTTACTACCGCCGATTTGTTAAAGATTTTGGGAAAATTGCGAAGCCACTACATCAATTAACCGAAAAGAACTCCCACTTTGACTGGTCACCAGAATGTCAACAGTCGTTTCTTGAGCTGAAAAACCGGTTGACTACTGCTCCTGTTCTTGCATATCCCTTGGACGAAGGATTGTTCGTGTTAGACACTGACGCTTCACAAAGTGGAATAGGAGCTGTTCTTTCCCAAATACAGGATGGCGAAGAAGCTGTAATTGGATATTTCAGCAAAACGTTGGGAAAGGCAGAGCGAAACTACTGTGTGACCCGGAAGGAGCTGCTAGCGGTTGTACGATCCATAGAGCATTACCACAGTTTTCTCTATGGACGGAAATTCTTAGTAAGAACAGACCACTCTGCACTACAGTGGCTGCTGAACAGTTTGTCACGAAGACCTTGTGGCAGTTCTTGTAAATTCTGTCAGAGGCAGGAACAAAGAGAAATAGCCAAGGATGTTGTACATCTCCAACAAATGCAGATTAGGAATAAGGAAACGGAAAATACCGACGAAATCACCAGAGACAACTTTAGAAGAGAACAAATCGCCGACAAAGATTTGACGATAGTACGGGGCTGGCTAGACCAAAAGCGACGACCTGAGTGGCAAGAAATATCCAGATTTGATCAGACAGTCAAGGGATACTGGGCTCTGTGGGATTCGTTATGCTTACGAGATGACTTGATCACTCGTAAATGGGAAAGTCCAGATGGTAGAAGCATTGTGTATCAAACCGTTGTACCCCGAACAATGGTAGCTGAAGTACTTCGTGAACTGCATGGCAGTCGCAGTGGAGGCCATTTTGGAGTAAATAGAACATTGGCACGTGTGAAAGAGCGGTATTATTGGATCAACTGTCGAAGAGATGTGGAAGAATGGTGCACAAGATGTGACCTCTGTCCTTCTAAGAAGGGTCCGAAGACACGATCCCGAGGGAAAATGAAGCAGTATCTGTCAGGTGAACCTTGGGAAAGAATTGTGGTGGACATTGCAGGACCATTCCCTACGACAGATTCTGGAAATAAGTACATCATGGTTGCCATGGACTATTTCTCGAAGTGGCCAGAAGTAGTGCCGATGCCGAATCAGGAAGCAGTTACAGTGGCCGAAGCCCTTCTGGAAAACGTGATTTCCAGACACGGAGTACCCTTGGAGCTACATACCGATCAAGGTAGAAATTTTGAATCCGAAGTATGGACGCAGTTAATGAGGTTGCTGGGAATACGGAAAACACGAACAACCCCACTTCATCCACAGTCAGATGGAATGGTTGAGAGGCACAATAGGACCATCAATCAATACCTCTCACTATTTGTGGATGAGCACCAACGTAACTGGGATAAACTGGTACCTCTCTTTCTTCTGGCCTACCGAAGTTCCCAGCATGAATCTACTGGCTATACACCATCGATGCTCTTGTCTGGAAGAGAAATGAAGCTCCCCGTAGATCTGATGTTTGGCAGACCATCAGCCGACGATCATGAAGAAGTGTCTCTTCCACATTATGTAGCTGACCTACAGGAGCGACTTAGAGTGGTCCATGATTTTGCCAGACAAAAGCTTCAGTTGAAGAGCGACAAAATGAAGATGAGACTTGACAAAAGGCAGTCATTAAACTCTTTCAACGAAGGCGATGCAGTTTGGTTGTACCAGCCACAGCGAAGGAGAGGATTAAGTCCGAAATTGCAAAGACCTTGGGAAGGACCATATCGCATTGTCAAAAAGATTAATGACTTGGTGTACAGGATCCAACTTTCGCCAAGAGCCAAGCCAAAAGTAGTGCACGTGGAAAGACTGAGTCCGTATCGAGGAGATAATCCACCGGTCTGGAGACAAACGGAAGAAGCTGTTCGGGGCGAGCAGCTTTAAGGGAGGGAGCAGTGTAACGTGCAAAGGGGAACAGCCGCCGGTATTGGCTACAAAGTAGCGGCATCCGTTTGAAGTATGCGCGCGATATATGCTGTGGTTGGACATACCAAAAGCGGCGTCAACAAAGAGAGCGACGGCAGTGTCGGCATCTTCTGTTAAGCTGCCGACAAACGAATTTCGAGAAGCGTATAGTGGCGGCTTCTGGTCTTTTATACCGAATGCTCTGGATCCTTTATCGGGTATATATATGGGAGAATTTTCGGCAAGAAGACAGAAGGAAAAAGGCAGTGTGAATAAATAGAATAGTCCGAGTAAGTTAGAGAGAATATAGTAAAGTTAAGTTGTAATTTATATTATTTTGAGTGTAAATAAAGTTAATTTAATAACTCTAAATTAGTCTCACTTATCTGCGAACCCGCATACGCAACAATATATATATATATATATATATATATATATATATATATATATATATATATATATATATCTTCCTATCAATAGAGCGTCCGTACATTGACGAATTGCATTTAATAGAGCGTCCGTGGTAATTGGGCGTCCGTATACGGACGCTCTATTACACATCAGTGTAATTCTGGTCAAGATGATCATCTTAACCGATGGAACAAAAATTGGAAGGACGCTCCATGCACGTCCCAAGAGATTTTTGATTGATATTCGAATATAATTAGTTCGATATATCTGGCGCAGCGCGGCGCTAAAATATTCATTTTGAATACGTTAACTTTCATTCCATCGCGTATTGGGCGTCCGGCAATCTGGCAACAACGAAACACATGAATTTCATTTCAACGACTTTACACTCATATAGGGTCTTCTGATATATATTCGAAGCACTTATAAATTATTCGTTTGTGATCACGAGGATAATGATGCCATTCGAATCAATAGAAGAAAAAATCGCTCCAGATAAAAACCATTCTTTGAATTTTTTTTATTTATAGTATATATTTAATTTTTTTTTTTAATTATTATTCAATGTATTGGGAACAAAGTGAACTAACAATACGAACAATATTGACGTACTACTACTGACAGACGTTTCATTTAAAATGGAGGACATAAACTCTATCGTATCGTATTCCGCGAGGATATAGACTAATAAATTATATTCGACAGATTTGTATTCATGGCGGCATTTATACTAAGACCAATTTAGATTTCCATAACATTTGTGTAAAAGATCTTTGCGCGAAACTCCAATAATAAGGTACAGGCTGTCGGTGACTTTCAATTATAGCTTTAAGACTTAAAAGCAGTGACAGTAAATTAACTGAATGCAAACATATTTTTTATCACATGATATGCTAGAAAAAGTTTTTGTTGACACCAGCGGATAACTAAATCTAGAGAAACTAGAGTCGATAATCTGTTCACAAATTTAGATGATAACATTTTCATTCTTGAAGTCATAGATCCGCACTTGTCCGACCATAAAGGATTTTTATCATGTGTCGACCAATGTCAAAAAAATCTATCTCAGGTTTCACAGCTGCATTAGATGAAATGATCTGAAATATATGCCATTTAGATCCAGAAACAAAAGCTGCTCATTTAGTTTACTCTGTCAGATCTTTCAACATCTCGTTTTCCATAAAAAAAGTTATGTATCCCTGAAAATAACTTTAAAATGTTGAGATTTGTACGTCCCTAAAGCTGGCAGAGCAAAGTGAGTAGAATCAAAAATACAAATCTGTTGTAGAGCTAATTAAATGCTGTGTTCCGAAATTAATTGCTCTTATAGTTTTTATTTTTGGAAAATGGCTGCTTTGCTAGCTTTAGACAAAAGCTTGCACAGCAACCTTTGAAAACTTATTTTTTTAGAACTTCTTTTATAGTGCTGTTAAGGTTAATTAATTGTTAATTAAGTGCTGTATTCCGAAATTATTTATTCTTATTTATAGTTTTTCGGAAAATGGATACTTTAAAAAATCTATTGTTTCGGGATAATCTTATTTGCTCCTTGTAGAGCTAATTAAGTGCTAATTAACTGCTGTATTCCGAAATTAATTGCTCTGATATTTAAAAAAATGCTGCTTTGTTAGCTTTAGATCTAAAGCTAGCAGAGCAACCTTTGAAAATAATAATTTTTCAGAACTTTTGTTTTAGCGATTGTAGGGCTTATTAAGTGCGGTACTCCGAAATTAATTGCTCTAATAATTTTTTGAGAGAGAACGTTCTTTTAAGACAAATAAAAATGTCAATTTATCTATTGTGGGGATATTTATAGCTTTAAAGGTACACCGGGCAACTTGAAACTACTTAATTTTATGTAATCCATTTTTAATTCCATTTTAAAATTGAGATTTTAATGTTTTTGAATTTATTATCTCTCCCAATGAAGAAATGTACAATTCTGATACTAAAAAGCTAAGGGATAAAACTTATTTTTTGTAGGACCGGGCGGTTTTCGATTGCTAACCGTATATGTTCCTATGACTGTAAGATAGGTTTACCGGTGGATAAGTTCATTACTAACCACGTCGGTAAGTACTTTTCTTACGGATATAATTGTATTGGCCGAAATATTATAGAAATTATAGAAATTAATTTCGGGAAACAGCACTTGATTAAATAACATAGGAAATATGTAAATTTTATTGATTTTTTATAAAAAATACCTCAAATAATGGTTACCGATATAGTTTATATATCGGGTGTATAGATTATATGTTTTTGCTCTGATAGCGGCAATCTCTGCCATTTTGTAAAAACTATAAGAGCCGATAATTTCGGAATGCAGCATTTAATTAGCAATTAATTAGCTCTACAAGCACGAAAAAAGTATTTCTCGAAAAAGTGTTTCTTGAAGCAAAGCAGTCATTTTCCGAAAACTTTAAGAAAAATTGAGTTTGGAATACAGCACTTAATTAGCCCTATAAACACTAAAAGAAGTTCTCGAAAAGTTGATTTTTAAAAGCTGCTCTGTTAGTCTTAGATCTAAAGCTAGCAAAGCAGCTATTTAGAAAAAACTATAAGAGCAATTAATTTCGGAATAAAGCAAATAATTAGCACTTAATTAGCTCTACAACATTTTCCTAAGAACCATAAAACAACAATTAATGTCGGAATACAGCACTTAATTAGACCTTAAGCACTAAAAAAGAAGTTCTCAATGAATATTTTTAAAGGTTGCTCAGCTATCTTTAGATCTAAGGCTAGCAAAGCAGCCATTATTTTTAATGGCCAATTAATTTCGGAATACAGCAATTAATTAGCACTTTATTCGGTCTACAAGCACCAAATAAAATTTTCTCGGAAAAGTTGATTTTTAAAGCAAAGCAGCCATTTTCCAAAAACCATATGAGTAATTAATTTCTGAATAAAGCACTTAATTAGATCTTAATTAGCCCTATAAACACAAAAAAAGTACTCAAAAAATATTTTTAAATGTTACTCTGTAAGCTTTAGATTTACAGCTAGCAAAGCAGCCATTAAAAAAAACTATAAGAGCAATTCATTTCGGTATACAGCAGTTAATTAGCAATTAATTAGCTCTGCAAGCACCAAATTTGTAATTTTGATTCTGCTCACTTTGCTCTGCTAGCTTCAAGGACGAGACAATTCTCCTGATATTAAAAATCTTAAGTCACAACTAACCCAGGTTCATACTATTGCCGAAGTGACCAGGACGCTCGATAGCTTCGAATTACTTAACATTAACAAATCGAAAAAAGTGGAGTTTAATAATAAGACAAGTGAAATTTTTGAAAAAAAATTAAAAATAGTTTTTATTAGGCATTTAAGATTTGAACCGTGTTGATGATTACTATTGCTATCTATCCTTTTCTTGATTTGAACTATACTTATGTATATCTATTTGCCAGAAACAGCAACTCCATAACAAATTACTGTTTGTCTACCACAACAAAAAAATAAATTTGGAATTAGTATTATATCACCGTCTGACAATTGTGACAGCTGATATTGAAAAGCGCAACATAACCATAGAGTAATATATACTACGATCTGCCAGATATGTATACCATAGACAAGCCACTAATATGCTCCATGCTCGTACGTAATTCCAGTGACGGATCCCAGTGTCGTTCCATGTCGAAGTAATCTTGCTTGAATAAGATAATATAATTAATAATTAATCAATATTGGATACCACTTGGAGCTTAACAGGCGGCGAGATGTCTGCGATCTAAGTACGAATTCGAAATTTCAAGTCTCTAGGTCGTATGGGGCCTGAGAAATCGCTGCGGAGTCCATTGATACACGAACCGAAAGTAATAAAAACTATTTAATAATATCTGAATCAAAAATAAGCAAAAGTCAGTCTGGGGAATATTAAATACAAATTTAGGTAAGACTAATAACCTAAGGAATGAGAGCAATTTATCCGCTGAGGACTTTGCCAACTCTTTTGAACATTGCATAAACAATTCAATGCAAAATTCTGCGAACTATATTGCAAATCCCTTCGATTCTTGCATGCAAAAAATAGCAATAAACCATTTGACTTCTTACCTACATCCAACAAGTTAATCAGAAATATTGAACATTGTTCATAAACTGAAAAATTGTAGAGCCGCAGATAAATAAAAATGTAGCGATTTCTTTACCGAATCTATTTAATCTTCGTATGAGTACATGTATTTTTCCAGATATTCTCAAGGTTTCCAAAGTTACACCTATCTATAAAAAGGGAAATACTCTCAGGTAACTGAAGCTGAATGTAGATAAAGATTATCTAAGAATGGCATATTTTGTTATGTTTCATAGCATAATAGTGACCGTATGCCTTGATAATCTGGAGAAACACATGTCACAGCCCCAAAATATGCATTGCACAAAAAAAGTCATTCGAATAATAACATCCAGCACATATGATGATCACTGTAAGCCATTGTTAGAAAAATTGAACATCCTGCAATTACCATGTTGCTGCATTTTGCAGTGCCTGCTTCATATAAAAAACATGCCAAAGAATCCAGCACAATTATGTTTACTCTTATAATACAAGAGAAAAAAAACTATATCTGTCCTCCATTATTCAGACATAGACCCATAATTCCTATAAATTTCTGGGCATAAAATTGAATAATGCTTTGCCAAACAATTCAAAGATGTCTTGTGCATCACTCAAAATTAAGATCCGTAAATATTTAACACAACACCGTTTTAACTTCTTAGATGATTATCTGGAACATGTTGTAAGTACATTTATGTAGGTAATCCTTTTTTACCCTTTTTTCTAGATTGTTATTACTATTATTTTCTTTTTTTAACTTGTTCATAATCCTTGTCTTGAATTAAGTTATATGTACTTTGTCACTTGTATGTTTATTATGTCTTCATCTGAAGCGTATTTTCATTTATTTTATTTGGTGTGATCTATATCACTATCCAGGACAAAAGTATACATGCCTAATTGTTTACATGAAATAAATATTTCTATTTCTATTTGATGTTGGAGACAGAAATAATGACAAAAATGAAAATGAGTTTACATTTTAAAATCATTAGCATCTACAATTCCATTTTGTATAAATTGAATTATAGAATATATGACAATTGAGTAATTATAATAAAGTTTAAGGAACAAAAAGTCAGATGAAATACTATTCGGAGAAACAACCAATGCTAGTTAAAGTCACATTTCATCATCCCATTCCGCTGCACATTTGGCAATAGCGCCGGACGCTGTATTTACGGTAAATGAAATAAATATACACCGTATGGACGCTCTATTGTTTGTAAGATTGAAATTATTATATACATTGGACGCCCAAACGGCTATAGAATGAACGGAGCTCACATTGATGGCGAAGTGAAATATATACGGCAAGGACGCTTCATTACTGTTTTTTGAAAGGACGCCAGAATGATACCGAGATGTATATATATATATATATATATATATATATATATATATATATATATATATATAATCTTTTGAACCAAATGTTTTTTGGACTAACTTATTGACATATAACAACATGCCGTTGAAATTTTTTCGAAATTCAAAAGTGTGAACGATCGCAATAGGGATATTTCTATAAGAAATTTACCTAAAAACATCATAATCGGAGCACGGTGAACTAAAAAAATACGGAATGATATTAATTCTATTGTTAACTGATATACTGGTAATTTTGAAATTGTACGTTTACGAGTAGATGGTAGATAGACGACTTTTGGGGCTAACTGGACCGATTTTATCAGTTGGTGCACTGAAAAGTACAAAATAATTTTAATTCTATTGGTGCTGGGACTTTTGAAGTTGTGCAGTTGCAGTTAGATTGATAACTTTTGGCACCAATTTCACAAGTACCAGCACCAATAGAATTAATACTACATATTTTTTACTTTTCAACTGATAACGTCGGTCGAATTTTTTGTAAAACATATTTATTTTTCTTTGACGGGAGAAAATATTGACATTTTATCTCTGTCGATAGATGACAAAGTATCACTTTTCCCCAACGGGAAAATACACATATTTCAAATTTTAATATCGCTGAAACTCGAGAACAATAGCTCTATGAAAAAATGTTCAATTTAAACGTTTCCGGATACCTATCTTTTTATCTTTAATTCTGCCATCTCAGATTTTCCATTTTCGAGAAAATTTGCCCTTCGGGGGCGGTTTTCGAACGGAAAGAGATTTTGGATTTGAGTTTTCATGAATGGGACCATTTCTCAAGTCTCCCCTTTCAAACAAATCAAAAATCATCAAAATCCGAGCACGTTTACTAGATACAGCTCGCGCACAAACCAAAAAAAGAAAAATATACCTCCCCCGTTTGACTTCGTCGGTCAAAAAGTTGAAACATGACCATTACTTAAAAATTTGAATTAATTCAAATGAAATATAACAACTTAAAATTTGCTAATGAAATAAGTAGGCTTATGAAATCATATTTTTAAATAAATTGTTCGAGATGTCTCTCAATTTCTGAGTCTTTTCTTGAAGGATCGTCTTACGGTTGAGGGCATATTGGGAGAAATACGCCGAAAAGATGATCTACTTCTCTAAAAAATAAATTATGTACACAAAATAAAACAGTGTGTGAGCTGAGCAGAAACGTGCCTTAGTGAAAAAATTCGTTAACTGCATAAAAGGCATTTTCTAGTAGGTATTTAATTTAAAGTTTGGTGAAATCTGGGAAAAGCCGTTATAGATTTAATTTCGTGTGACAGATGATTATACATTACAAAAGACCCATAGAATATCAAACATCCCAGGGGCGACCGTTTTTTAGAAAAGATCATTTCTAGCAACGTCTAGCAAAGATATTTTTTAAAAAATATGGTTTCCGAGTTCTCGCTATATTGTTAATATTTTTATCACCATACCAACTTTTGCCCGTGATGTGTGTACAAACATACAGACAGACAGACACGGAAAAATGTAACCTATATTTTAACTTAGATCTCTAGCAATACATCGGTGAAAATTGCATTCAATTCCATATAGAAGTTTTTACGTGTTGCGTGTACAAACATACAAAAAGACAGAGAGACGCGGTAAAATGGAGCCTATATTTTAAGTAGACCTCTAAGAATATATCGGTGAAAATTTTTTTGCGTGATGTGCGTCCAAACATACAGACAGACAAGGATTCTAAGATATTAGTTTTGCTTGAAAATCTATAATGTATAGACAACGGCCAGATACCTATAATATTATTATACAGTGCGTTCTTAAAGCATGGAAACGCTTCAATTGCTTCTAAAATAGTAACATATAGTGAAAAAGCTCTGACAAGTCGATTTTTGATTTAGATTTCCTACTTTTTAATGCAAACAGTATTATTTCATCCCCTCCACCTCTCTAATTATGATGTCCTCATCAATTTTTTTATGGGAAAGCCATAATTTTTTAAAATAAACGGAAAACTGGCAATTTTCTAAGTTCAAAAATACCAGACACATGGGTATTAACATAAAGAAATATGAAATACGTGATAAAAAATAATAATAAATTTAATTTAATTTAATAATAATAAAAATAATAGTCTCATTCAAATTCATTTATTCATTTAACGCTAAAAACATCTTTGAATAACAAAATATCTCAACAAAAACCTATGAAACAATTAATAAACAGTTACCAGTTTTCTCGAAATATGTTCAAATTGTGCCTCTTGAGTAACTCTACATTATCCAATGCGAGCAACGAATTCCTGACTTACATTTGTCAACTTTTTTGCTGTAATTTATTGTATTTCTGCTCGAAGTTTTTCCTTAATTTCGTCTATATTAGTAGGTTGGTTCACTTAAACTTTACTTTTCAACTAACCTCAAAGAAAAAAGTCAAGAGGGGTTAGGTCTGGAAATCTTGGAGGCCATTCAATAGATCCTCGTCTTCCTATCCAGCGACTGGGAAAACATTCAGAAATTCTCTTACCAACAGAGCATAATGAGGACTAGCTCCATCTTGTGTAACCAAATATTGGGGTCTATTTCACCAAACTCATGATTACTTGGATATGTTACTGTCAAAAATTGAGTTAAATATGTTCTCAACATTTCTAGATAGTTTACAGCAGTGACATTTCCCTCAAAAAAAATCTGGTGTGTCCACTCACACGACCTTCCTACCGCAAATTCCAGTGAATGAAAAATTTTACTCTATTACAATACTTTACTTACATAGCGACGATAATAGCGGTAGGAAAGTAAAAATCCTATGGTCAAATCGTGCTACCACTCATTTTTTTCAGCATGTCAAGACAAACAACAATGGTCATATAACATTTTTTCGAAGAAACATGTGGAAAATACGGAATTTTATTCAAGCATAACTTTTTTTGTGCTTTTTCTCAAAGATGGCACTATATGTGGGTGGTAAAGGGCTCTCAGAACAATACTTTAGGCAAGTTTAATCAAAATCGTTAGAGCCGTTTTCGCGCTATAGTCGTGAGCAAATCACGTTTTTTTGGATATAGCTCAACACCCAGTGTATACAGGATTCTCATTCAGTGCCAACGGCGAGTGATATTGGTACCAAACAAATTAAAAAAGAAAGCAACAAAATACACCGACCCGTTCCCGAGATAATGCTGTCACAGACAGACAGACGGACAGACAGACAGACCAATGGCTGAAAATATGTTTATTAGACTTAGAAAACTCTGAAACGTCAACATTTGTAAAAATCTCGATACCGAAAATTTCACACGATTACAATACTTTCCTTATACAGCTACTATATATAATAGTAGCTTAGGAAAGTAAAGATAATAATAATATTAACATGCTGTGGTAACTAATGCCGGATTTATGCAGACATTTAACGTAAGATAATTTAAGGATTTAATGTAACATAATATAAGTAAAGATGAAATATGCTGTTTACGTTGTTCGATTTATGCACGTCATTTAACATTTATTATAACGTAACATAATTCAATAGTTGGTTAACTTTTATCTTTCATGACAGAGCGACCAACAGTAATTTTAATTTCAAAAAGCATAAATATTTTCTAGGGATTATTTATTTATTTTCTATTGACATTTGAGCAGTCATGGTAGAACTAAAACTAATATTTTGTGATGGCTGCTACTCAAAAAGTAGGAGAATAAATGACAATTGACCGATCTAGTACAAACACGCATGCGTCAACGTTAAATTAAATTATGTTAAATTCGCCTCCATAAATTAGGAAAATTTTTGTTAAATTATATTAGGTTACCTTATATTAAATGCTTAAGTTATCTTACGTTAAATGTCTGCATAAATCCGGCATAAGAAGTTATTAGATGTTGCTAAGGACTCCGATTCAAACGCATACTTGTTCTTATGCACTAATAGCAAAGATTAGAAACACGTTGCTAATAGTGTGTACCTACAACATTTAAAGCAGCTACTGAAAATATATCCATTATTTATCACCCTGTATTTCATATTTCTTCATGTTAATACCCATTTGTTTGATATTTTTAACTCAAAAAAATATCAGCTTTCTATTTATTATACAAAATTATGGCATTCTCATTTAAAAAAATATTAATGACATCATATTTTGGAAGGTGGAGGGGATAAAATTATCCTGTTCGTATCAAAAAGTGGAAAATCAAAATCAAAAATCGACCTGTCAGAGCTTTTTCTCTATATGTTAATATTTTCGAAGATATTGAAGCGTTTCTATACTTTATGAACGCATTGTATATGTATAGATATATAGATTTTGAAATCTCTGATTTTTAAACTTAAAAAAATGCTAGGTCCGATTTTATCAATTACTGAACATAAAAATACTATATAATATCAACTAATTCTTCTGATGCTCGTAATTTTGAAGTAGTGCAGTTATAGATACAGGACTTCTGGCAACAGTAGAATGAATATTAAGTTGTATTTTTTCAGTTCAAAAATTAATAAAGTGGGTCCTAGTTTTTCTAAAAACGTTTAATTGCACATTGCATGTCATCAAACATATTTCAGACTATTGCTGTGATTAGAAAAAAATCCAATTTAAATGTTGCCGGATATGATCACTTCTTTAATTTTACTGTCTCATATCTTCGATTTTCGAAAAAAATATGTCTCCTCCATCCCCTTTGGAGGGAAGGAAATGTTGAATATTATTTTTCTTACATGAAACCATTGCTAAGCCCTCTTCTTTCAAATAAAAAAAATCATCAAAAAAAATTAAAAAAGCACTCGAATTGTATACCTCCTCCGTTTAGTTAAAAAGAAAACGTTCGACAATGTCTATCACTGATGAAATTCTTAAAAATTTTAAATAAATATTTTCTTTACAAAAAATAGCGCTAACTTTGTTAGTTGGTGCAATGAAAAATGCATAATAACGTTAATTTTATTGATGCTGGTACTTTTGAAATTGGTGCCAAAAGTCTTCTATTTAGGTACCTATAACAGTAAAACTTCAAAATTACCAGCACCAATAGGTTTAACATTATTTTCAATTTTTCACCTATAAAGTCACAGCTATGCTAGGTACATAAACTATCAAGAAGAGTAAGGGTGGTTTATTGGTTGAAGACAATGTTTTTTCCAATTTTTTGCTATATTTAGAAAGAATTATTTTGTTAAGTTTGGTATAGGTCTATGAGAAATTACGACGGCACGAATAATATCGTAATTATACCGCGAACAATTGCAGTCACTGGCAGCACTCACCGTTGTTAACGGATAGAAAACCCAATTCTGTCGTGTTGCCCTTCATTTCTACCCGAATCTCCCATCCGCATGGGGTAACTCAACCCCCGTTATTCATCAACAATGCTCCTATTGTTCGCCAAAAGACCAGTATGCAACTTGTATAGTTGCCGCATTTCCTATTTGCCCCTGGCAACCAATTTTGTGGGTATGAAGAAATGCAAGCAATGTATTTCACGATAAACCAACCATCAGCATATTGCTATTTGAAAGAGCAGGTAGAGAGAGATTCGAAATATTCCAATTAATCTCTCGGAAATTCACCACTCCTCCATATGAACTTTATATCCACAATATTAATGAAGAATAAGAATGTAGAAATATTGCTATAATTTAAATTTAAAAGTTTTCAAATGTGAAAACATATATATATATATATATATATATATATACCTATTTAAAATATAAAATTTATTTACTTGATACAACTTTTCAAAAATTATAATTGAATGAATAGTTTCAGTTTCCTTAAGTTTGTTCATAATAATCAAAGTTTATTAAAAAAAATGTAAGAACCGAATTATTTCTACATACACCATACAAGGAAATTACCAAATCTAAATACGTTTTCTTTCCTGTAAATTCAACGTTATGCGTCGATTTATTCGATCTGGCAACACAGCAGCTACCGTATGTTGCAGTAGGTGAATCTAGGGAGTTTCTGCCTGTGCCTATCTTCGTTGGCAGCTTTGAAGCTATAATGGTGGTGCACATTTTGTCCGCCAGGCTGCGCGTGTACGTCGCGACATTTTACATGGTTATTGACTGACTGATACTGTGCCGTTGTAAATATTGTTTTTTCGGTGTGTGTAAAACTGTGTGTGAATCAAAGTGGATGTTGTGAGTGATAGACAGTGTGCGTGTCCGTGTACAATGTTACGAAAACCGGCAGGTTGATGGATATCTTAACGAACTGGGGTGAAAAATCCGCCATAGGTCCAATAGCCTGTGGTAAATGCTTGCTATGCCCCTAAAGGCGGCTGATGTTATGTCTGCTGAACCATGGACGTCGAAGTAAAGCAAAGAAATAGGCGAAGAAAACGCGCCCAGCGTATGCAGGCACAACGCGACTCCAATAAAGCCGACCATCATGAAGGAGACAGTGGCGACGAGGATGTCATTCCAGCGAAGCCCCCCAGGCCTCCTAACCGTCGCAAGAAATCTAAGGAGCCCCTCTGCGAAGAGGAAATTATCGAGGGATTCTCTATACTACAGTTTCGCACATACGAAGACTTGGAGGTAAGTTTCTTACAGAAATGTCAACATCATTTTTAATCGAGTTTTTAATTAAGTATAATATCCACTAATAAATATGGTAATTGTCTGAAAAATCGGCTTCAATATATGGTAATTCCATATTGAGTACATCAGCTACAATAATTAATTTATCAATTGTTTTATTTTCTTGTGTCACAACATACATTTTCGCTTTCATTCTTATCCAGTTAGCCACTCTAAAATCAACGAGTAGCAGATTATGATCTTTCGTTAGTGCGTAGGTATCGCAAATCATTCTTCAATTGTATTTTATTCAACACTGCAACACCTTTCAATTCTATATCTTCAGCAGATAGTGGATCCGTCTTATTTAAAAAACTCAAAAATATAGGAAGGTATATGAACTGTTATAAATATGTGACTGATAATTATACTACACACTGTGTGCTTTTAAGGGAACTTCTTACTTATTATCGGACATTAACGTTTTACTTAGAACCTAAACAGAAAAAAAAATGAACTTTTGATATTAGGTTTCATGTGCGAAAGTATCTTGATTGAATGCAATATTCAGGGGGTCTTTATTATCACATATTTGAATACCCTTGCCCTGACCATATACCTAGTTAAATATTTTCCAAATAATACTCTACTTGATCTTGATTAACCTTAGATAATATTCCTACCTTATCTTAATATTATTCTCTGTGATCAAAGATTCATATCCAGAATTATCCGACAGGTATAACTTAATCTCTATCTTCAAAGAATGTACAAAAGTTTAATACTTTTCACTTAATTGCTTCCATGAGTTTGAACATAACGATCTGATTTATTCCATTCTAAGTCTAGATTTGGCTCGAGATTTAGCAAAACTAAATAAATAGAACTAGGTACATACTTAGATACTAAAATTGTACTAAGTAAATGCTAAAAAGTAAGTAATAGCTGCCTTTAATGAAATAAATCCAATCATCTGAGAGGATTAATTGAGTAATATGTGTGAGTGTTATTGTCACTATCTAGCATATTTTTGAACACAAATATGGATAAAGTCAAAATGTCAGAAGCTACTACTATTTTTTATTTAATTTAGTTGATTCACATTTCCCTTGAAGATGAAATTAATTCAAGTTTCGATTATTTAATCTGATACCTACCAATTAAAAATAAGTTAGGTATCTCAATAAAAAGTTTTTTTTTGAAACATCCTTAAAATCATTCCGTTGGTTGTAAATTTATTGTTTTGATATTGATAACGTTATTCTTGAATATTTTTGAAAACGATTTGATCATAATAATCTTATGGTTCAAATAAGTACCTGTTTACGATGCATAAGTCCATGTCTCGGTCCATGTTATTTAAACAAGAATTTTCCGGTTTCGACTTTCGGTTAAACTATTAAAACTAAACTTGTGTGTCAATTATTAAAAGTAAATGAAAATATTTATTTGAAATTTGTATATTTATTTTGCTGACGCAGACTACATTTGTACCAATCATTATCCAAGTATTTATATTTATATAACTCGTGAATTTCATAAAGTAGAGCAGCAGCTTAACATCTTGAATTAACCATAACTGTTGGTAAATTTTACCTAACATAAACATCGAACGTAACTGAAACCAAAATAAACAAAATCGTGTCGGTAAATTCTCTAGTTTTGTTACATCCCATCACTTTCAAACATAAATAAATAGATGCAAACATTACAAGCGAAAATGGCTGTCATTAAAGATAACGTTGAATAATAATAATATGTTTCTGTTATACATTTTGTGGCATCTTTATAGAGCATTATTTAGATATAGACACGAATGCAATGACACAGAACGAAGTAATGTCTGATATGGTGGTGACAATTATAGCTTACATCAAGAATAACTTGCCTATTTTTAGATTAAACTGCTTCTAATTAAATAAATTGATTTGAACTGTGACACTGTGACTAGAAGAAGTGATTTTATTGCTATTCTGCTGGTTGCTTATGTGGATTCTTGATCCAATCGCATAACTAGAAGATATAATTTAAGGACCTACGTAATTCTTGTTAATGGTTATATTGTTGATAGTATACCTAATATTAATATAATATAGGTATCTGTAGGCGATAAGTACTTACCTACCTAAAATCACCTCATTATTCAAAATAATAACAACCATTGAGTTCTCTAGCCTTTGAATGATGTGATTCGGGCAAAGCGCATGTAAGTTGTCCGAGCAGATGTCGCTTTTGTAACTGGTGCTGGTTGACAATTTTTCCTTACAATTTAGTAATTATATAACTGAATTTCTTGCCTGTGCTAACAGCAGACTAATAATTTTAGGCCATAGAGCATGGACGAGCATACCTGATGGAGTTGATTTCTATGTTAAACCATCTATCGGGATAAATTTCTACAGAATCACCCCCTCATGATGTGGGTTATCGCTCTTGAATTCACCGCAAGGTTCGCTAGTGAAGATAGAGTAAGGTCTCACCAGCGTGTTCCTAACCGTTAGCCTAGCTAGGCTTAAATTATGTGATCAGTCAATGTCCCTCATATTTCTATATTGAGTCCGTATATCTGTCAATTTTCGACGGCCATTCTAACCCTGGCCAGGCTAATGGTTTGTATTTAGGAACAAATGCAAATGTCACTGAACGTCAGGCTGCATTTACTTAAACGTCATTGTGACAATGTTTCTGATATGGAGATATATAAATGACAATGGCATCGATGGCAACCTAACCTAGAATCTCGTCTGTGATTGCCCCCATTGATTGAATAGTTTGTCAGTGTATTTTGCTATGAATAATCAGAAAACACTAAATACTTACTAACAATCAAATCAAACTATATGACATATAGGATGTATCAAACTCCTATAATTAATGCCCATTCATAAGACAATAACTAGCTGACTATAAGAAAAATCTCGATAAAGTAATCTTTAAAACAAAAAAGACCATTAGACTTGAAACAAAACAAGCTTGAAGTCACCTTTACAAAAAAGTCCCTATGGCTCGTAGCTAGCGGATAGGTAAATTTCTCGGTTTTCAATTTTCATAATTTTTTATATCACGTTTAGGAAAAAACGTTCTAAACAAAAGTTAAGGCTGAACTTAACCTAAAAATATTTTTAATAAAATTCAGTCAACGGCTATTTTTTGTTATTTTTTAAAAAGTTTGGTCTGTCGCCAATTTGGAACTATAAGTCGGATCATGCCCATTTACGAACTCGATCGAAATATATATATATATATATATATATATATATATATATATATATATATATATATATATATATATATATATATATATATTTGAAAGGGTAGTCACAGCCGACAGTAACTATGTTAGTTAGAATAATTCAGGTTATACGGCCTAAAAGGGCATTCAATGAAAGATCTTCATGTAAAATCGTATATTTCGGCTTAGTTTAAATTTCAGCCTTCATCAGCGAAACTACAAAAATACATTTTATTCACAAATCTTTGGATGTCCAATGGGAAGTTGTTTGAGTCCGATTCTTGCGAACATTGTGATGTCATTCTTACTTAGAAACTATCTCTCACATTTAGAATTCCCAGTTCCTTTTATTTATCAATATGCTGACGATCTAATCCTATCGATACCAACTGATATTTAACAATTTTGACCAGCATCTGAAATTTACAATAGAAGAAGAAAAACAGATCTGTTCCATTCCTAGATACCAGATTAATAAGAGAGGGACTGATAATATTATAAGACTTGATTGGTATCAAAAACCTAAGTCATCTGGACGATATATTCATTATAAATCTTACCATAGCATAAAAATGAAGATAAATCTAATTCTTCAACAGAAACCTACGATGAACAATAAAACAGATATCAATGGTCTTAGTAACATTTACTGCTATCTGATAGAAAAAGACAAAAGAAATTGAAATAGATATTGCTCTATGTTTTTGGTTTTTCTTGTATATGTTTCATCCCTTATTCAGAGTCAAAATGATTTTGATAACATAATACATATTTTTCTATACAAATAGAAAATAATAATTTTATTATAATAGATCTCAAGAACAAAAATTTTCAAATTCCTTAAATTACTTGACAATTTTGGTTTTTATAACAATATAAAATTAAAATTTAGAAACGTCTAATTATTTTGTTTTATAAGTCAAATTGAAAGTATCAAAAATATGAATGTTTGAGATTGCATTTGTATAATATTAGATTTTATAAATAATATTATTTTCCTGTAAATATGGACATTTTGAACTTTACTATATATAAATAGATCCATGTTGTAAGTACTTAATATTTATTGATAGAAATATCATATACATTGTGGTTTTGTAATATTTTTCAGTTTCGCTGATGAAGGCTGAAATTTAAACTAAGCCGAAATATACGATTTTACATGAAGATCTTTCATTGAATGCCCTTTTAGGCCGTATAACCTGAATTATTCTAACCAATATATATATATAGTTAGGGATTATTTATTGGGACTTGGATTCTGGTACTAACAAAAATTAGAGATGGGTTACGCAACGTTTCGTCCGGGGACTTCTTCAGGCTTTTATTATATAATTATCATTACAATATTTTTTTCTGAAAAAAAGGGGGAAATATACATATTATGATAATGGTTATAGTATTGGTTATATGATATTATTTTTGAACCATCAGATACGCACCTTGGCAGAGTATGGATTACCTTTAATAGATTTAATTTTTGTTTTTATGTTTTTCATCTTTAAGTACTTGAGTAATTGAACTTTCTTATTTATTCTCGAATTTATATTTGTCTGGTTGAGGAAACGTGATCAAGATGGAGATATAGGAATGTGATGCAGGTTGATGGAATAGAAAGAGCGTGTGCGACAATAAGTAGCTCGTATTTGTTAGGATTATTTCGCGGGTCCGTCAAGCTACACCCCCGATAAAACGAATATGAATTTTTTTTAATGCAAAATTATGTGCAAATTATGTGCAAATTACGGCCACAAAAAAAAAATTTTGTGCACAATTCCTTGACCATTTTTTCGTTATTTGAAAAAAGGGGGTGCAGCTTGACGTCAAGCTGCACCCCGCACCAATTTCTATTGCCGAAATTTGAAAATCGATTACACCATATTTATGTGCAAATTATGTGCTCTCCAATGACCTAAAGAACAACTATGCTACTCTAAGCATACACCTTCTTTTTTTTTATTTATTAAAGGGGGTGTGGCTTGACGTCAAGCTACACCCCCGCACCTATTCCTGTTGCCAAAATTTAAAAATCGATCACACTATAATTATGTGCAAATTACGGCCACAGAAAGGAAATTTTGTACTCCATCCCTTAACTTTTTTTTCAAATTACAAAGTGGTGTGTAAACGAAATTAAAAATTATTTATTGCAAAATTATGTTCAAGTTATGTGCGAATTACGGCCACAAAAAAATAATTTTGTGCACAATTCCTTGACCATTTTTTCGTCATTTGAGAAGAGGGGGTGCACCCCCGCACCAATTTCTAATGCCGAAATTTGAAAATCGATTACACCATAATTATGTGCAAATTATGTGCTCTCCAATGACCTAAAGAACAACTATGCTACTCTAAGCATACACCTTCTTTTTTTTTATTTATTAAAGGGGGTGTGGCTTGACGTCAAGCTACACCCCCGCACCTATTCCTGTTGCCAAAATTAAAAATCGATCACACTATAATTAAGTGCAAATTATGTGCAAATTACGGCCAAAGAAAGGAAATTTTGTGCTCCATCCCTTAACTTTATTTTTCAAATTACAAAGTGGTGTGTAAACGAAATAAAAATTATTTATTGCTAAATTATGTTCAAGTTATGTGCGAATTACGACCACAAAAAAATAATTTTGTGCACAATTCCTTGACCATTTTTTCGTCATTTGAGAAGAGGGGGTGCACCCCCGCACCAATTTCTAATGCCGAAATTTGAAAATCGATTGCACCGTGCAAATTATGTGCTCTCCAATGACCTCAAAAACAACAATGCTACTCTAAGCATACACCTTCTTTTTTTATTTATTAAAGGGGTGTGGCTTGACGGCAAGCTACACCCCCGCACCTATTCCTGTTGCCAAAATTTAAAAATCGATCACACTATAATTATGTGCAAATTATGTGCAAATTACGGCCAAAGAAAGGAAATTTTGTGCTCCATCCCTTAACTTTTATAGGTAGGTCATTGGAGAGTACATAATTCGCACATAATTTCGGCAATAGAAATTGGTGCGGGGGTGCACCCCCTCTTCTCAAATTACGAAAAAATGGTCAAGGAATTGTGCACAAAATTATTTTTTTGTGGCCGTAATTCGCACATAACTTGAACATAATTTTGCAATAAATAATTTTTAATTTCGTTTACACACCACTTTGTAATTTGAAAAATAAAGTTAAGGGATGGAGCACAAAATTTCCTTTCTTTGGCCGTAATTTGCACATAATTATAGTGTGATCGATTTTTAAATTTTGGCAACAGGAATAGGTGCGGGGGTGTAGCTTGACGTCAAGCCACACCCCTTTTAATAAATAAAAAAAGACGGTGTATGCTTAGAGTAGCATAGTTGTTCTTTAGGTCATTGGAGAGCACATAATTTGCACGGTGTAATCGATTTTCAAATTTCGGCATTAGAAATTGGTGCGGGGGTGCACCCCCTCTTCTCAAATGACGAAAAAATGGTAAAGGAATTGTGCACAAAATTATTTTTTTGTGGCCGTAATTCGCACATAACTTGAACATAATTTTGCAATAAATAATTTTTAATTTCGTTTACACACCACTTTGTAATTTGAAAAATAAAGTTAAGGGATGGAGCACAAAATTTCCTTTCTTTGGCCGTAATTTGCACATAATTTGCACTTAATTATAGTGTGATCGATTTTTAAATTTTGGCAACAGGAATAGGTGCGGGGGTGTAGCTTGACGTCAAGCCACACCCCCTTTAATAAATAAAAAAAGAAGGTGTATGCTTAGAGTAGCATAGTTGTTCTTTAGGTCATTGGAGAGCACATAATTTGCACGGTGTAATCGATTTTCAAATTTCGGCATTAGAAATTGGTGCGGGGGTGCACCCCCTCTTCTCAAATGACGAAAAAATGGTCAAGGAATTGTGCACAAAATTATTTTTTTGTGGCCGTAATTCGCACATAACTTGAACATAATTTTGCAATAAATAATTTTTATTTCGTTTACACACCACTTTGTAATTTGAAAAATAAAGTTAAGGGATGGAGCACAAAATTTCCTTTCTTTGGCCGTAATTTGCACATAATTTGCACTTAATTATAGTGTGATCGATTTTTAATTTTGGCAACAGGAATAGGTGCGGGGGTGTAGCTTGACGTCAAGCCACACCCCCTTTAATAAATAAAAAAAAGACGGTGTATGCTTAGAGTAGCATAGTTGTTCTGTAGGTCATTGGAGAGTACATAATTCGCACATAATTTCGGCAATAGAAATTGGTGCGGGGGTGCACCCCCTCTTCTCAAATTACGAAAAAATGCTCAAGGAATTGTGCACAAAATTATTTTTTTGTGGCCGTAATTCGCACATAACTTGAACATAATTTTGCAATAAATAATTTTTATTTCGTTTACACACCACTTTGTAATTTGAAAAATAAAGTTAAGGGATGGAGCACAAAATTTCCTTTCTTTGGCCGTAATTTGCACATAATTTGCACTTAATTATAGTGTGATCGATTTTTAAATTTTGGCAACAGGAATAGGTGCGGGGGTGTAGCTTGACGTCAAGCCACACCCCCTTTAATAAATAAAAAAAAGACGGTGTATGCTTAGAGTAGCATAGTTGTTCTGTAGGTCATTGGAGAGTACATAATTCGCACATAATTTCGGCAATAGAAATTGGTGCGGGGGTGCACCCCCTCTTCTCAAATTACGAAAAAATGGTCAAGGAATTGTGCACAAAATTATTTTTTTGTGGCCGTAATTCGCACATAACTTGAACATAATTTTGCAATAAATAATTTTTATTTCGTTTACACACCTCTTTGTAATTTGAAAAATAAAGTTAAGGGATGGAGCACAAAATTTCCTTTCTTTGGCCGTAATTTGCACATAATTTGCACTTAATTATAGTGTGATCGATTTTTAAATTTTGGCAACAGGAATAGGTGCGGGGGTGTAGCTTGACGTCAAGCCACACCCCCTTTAATAAATAAAAAAAAGACGGTGTATGCTTAGAGTAGCATAGTTGTTCTGTAGGTCATTGGAGAGTACATAATTCGCACATAATTTCGGCAATAGAAATTGGTGCGGCGGTGCACCCCCTCTTCTCAAATTACGAAAAAATGCTCAAGGAATTGTGCACAAAATTATTTTTTTGTGGCCGTAATTCGCACATAACTTGAACATAATTTTGCAATAAATAATTTTTATTTCGTTTACACACCACTTTGTAATTTGAAAAATAAAGTTAAGGGATGGAGCACAAAATTTCCTTTCTTTGGCCGTAATTTGCACATAATTTGCACTTAATTATAGTGTGATCGATTTTTAAATTTTGGCAACAGGAATAGGTGCGGGGGTGTAGCTTGACGTCAAGCCACACCCCCTTTAATAAATAAAAAAAGACGGTGTATGCTTAGAGTAGCATAGTTGTTCTGTAGGTCATTGGAGAGTACATAATTCGCACATAATTTCGGCAATAGAAATTGGTGCGGGGGTGCACCCCCTCTTCTCAAATTACGAAAAAATGGTCAAGGAATTGTGCACAAAATTATTTTTTGTGGCCGTAATTCGCACATAACTTGAACATAATTTTGCAATAAATAATTTTTATTTCGTTTACACACCACTTTGTAATTTGAAAAATAAAGTTAAGGGATGGAGCACAAAATTTCCTTTCTTTGGCCGTAATTTGCACATAATTTGCACTTAATTATAGTGTGATCGATTTTTAATTTTGGCAACAGGAATAGGTGCGGGGGTGTAGCTTGACGTCAAACCACACCCCCTTTAATAAATGAAAAAAAGAAGGTGTATGCTCAGAGTAGCATAGTTGTTCTTTAGGTCATTGGAGAGCACATAATTTGCACATAATTATGGTGTAATCGATTTTAAAATTTCGGCATTAGAAATTGGTGCGGGGGTGCACCCCCTCTTCTGAAATGACGAAAAAATGGTCAAGGAATTGTGCACAAAATTATTTTTTTGTGGCCGCAATTCGCACATAACTTGAACATAATTTTGCAATAAATAATTTTTAATTTCGTTTACACACCACTTTATAATTTGAAAAAAAAAGTTAAGGGATGGAGTACAAAATTTCCTTTCTTTGGCCGTAATTTGCACATAATTTGCACATAATTATAGTGTGATCGATTTTTAAATTTTGGCAACAGGAATAGGTGCGGGGGTGTAGCTTGACGTCAAGCTGCACCCCCTTTTTTCAAATAACGAAAAAATGGTCAAGGAATTGTGCACAAAATTTTTTTTTGTGGCCGTAATTTGCACATAATTTGCACATAATTTTGCATTAAAAAAAATTCATATTCGTTTTATCGGGGGTGTAGCTTGACGGACCCTTATTTCGCGCCTACTTGTTTGGGGGTGATGGGGGTATAATTTCTGATGGTGTAATTATGTTTTTTTTTGTTTCTTTTATTATTGTGGTGGAAGCTATGAGCATTATAAGAGTGTGTAGTAAATTTGATTTAGGTTGTTGATGTCTGTTCTATTATTAAGGGGAGATTTACATTTTTTTATATATATATCATTTCTTTTATGTTGCGTTTTTCTCTGTTTCTTTCAAATGCTAGAATTTTGGTGTTATTAAAGTTTGGATTGTGGTTGTCTCGAATGATATGTTTATTAAGAGCTGTGCTTGATTTTTTCATGAATTTGTGTCCGTTTAGTCGATTATTTAGGAGTTGTGCTGTCATACCAATATATTCTTTGTTACAGTCATTGCATGGAATACTGTATATAAGATTTGAATTTTTTAGTTTTGCAATTTTGCTTTTAAGTGGAGTGAAAAATCTTTTTAAAGTGTTGTTCGGTTTGAAGCAAACTTGGATATTTTGCCTGTTTAATATTTTTTTGATATTCTCTGATAGATTGTGGACGTATGGTAATGCGAGATAATTGCTAGACGTTGGTTGTGAATTGTTCTTGTGGTTAGAGTTGTAGGCTTTGTGTATTCTTTGTTTGATAATGTTATTTATGAATTTTATTGGGCAGTTGTTGTTTTGTAAGGTTTTCCTCACTTTGTCTAAGCATTCTGGTCTAATTTTTGGACTGCTAAGTAGTATGGTTCTATCTGCCATGCTTATTACAACGCTTTTTTATGTTGGGTGGGATGGTTCGAATGGAAATTTAAATATCTGCCCGACCATGTGTCTTTTGTGTACCAGAGTGTGAAGATTTTTTCCTTTTCTCTTATAAAGGTGAGATCTAAAAAGTTAATTTTATTTAGGGATGGATCGAATATTCGGTCTTGCTTCGGTATTCGGCGATTCGGCATACTTTTTAAATATTCGGCTTCGGCCGAAGCTAGCCAGATATTAAGTTTTCGGCCGAAGCATAAAAGATTCGGTATCCGGCCGATCGAAGCAACGATTAATATTTTATTTTACATTTCTCTTCACAAGGTCACGATTCATTAATGCTTACTTAATGTAATGCTTCATTAATAAATAAAATAACCAAATCTGAACACCGTTGTTTCGTTTTAATAGATACTTTTGTAATGTAGGGGTCAATTCATTTACAATTTTAGACGTTCAGAACAAAGATGTATCTATGTTATTTTAGCATTGCAGGAATACCATTCCTTCATTGCCCAATTGAATTTATTTTGTAAATTAAAGATTTTAATGCTTCGGCCGAATATTCGTTGCTTCGGTTAAATTCCTAGCCGAATATTCGGTATTCGGCTATTCGGCCAAATCCCGCTTCGGTCCATCCCTAATTTTATTATTTTCTTCTATTTCTGATGTAAATTGCAGTTTTGGATGGAACGAGTTGAAGGCAGTGAGTACATAGTCAAGTTTGTTTTTGGGAATGGCTGTTATGCAGTCATCCACGTATCTTTTAAAGAATGGTCGTTTGATGTTTAGGTTTTTGATAACTGTTTCTTCGAGGTCTTCCATGACTAATTGTGTAATAGTACTAGAAATAGGTGAACCCATGGCACATCGGTCTATTTGTGGGTGAAAACAATCTTTATATTGAAATAAATTTGTTGTTAGTGTGAGATCAATGGCTTTAATTGAACTCTTTCAATGGTAGGGGAGTATGGTTTTTCAATATGTTCCATTTCCTTTTAATGATATTCTTGATTAGTACATGTCTATATGTCTATATGTACTTACAATATATGAATGGGATATTACTTAATTTGCAAACACGATAGAGGTTTTTAGATATAAAATATGTCGGTCGTAAATGGGCATGATCGAATTAGTAGTTTCTAAATGGTGGCCGACCAAGTCTAACAATGTATGTCAAAAAACGTGATCAAAAATATTTTTAAATTATAAGTAGATATGATCTGTCCCTACATCTTTTGTTTGAAACGTTTCAACCTCAAAGTGATAAAAAAAAATAATAAAAAATAAATATCGCGAAATTTACCTTTCCGCTGGCTATGAGCCATCGGGATTTCCATTTTGAAATTGATACGTGCTGCATTGCTGCTAGTATATTATTTCCTATTTCTGATTAGTGTTTAAAACTTTGATTCTTAAAATAATTCTCATTAGCAACTAAATTAAAAAATAAATATTATTATACTCAATTACCTACTATATGTAGGTATTGACATTCAACGTTGTCTAATTCTCTATAATTTTGTGAGTAATTTGCTTAATTAATATGCATTCTAATTTAGCTACCCGTACAAAGTCAATTCAAAACGAATAAATAGACACACACATTATCTCGAGCAACTATTCATTAATCGTTATTAATTCTAATCAGATTGTTGTGGCAGCGTACATCAGTCTCTAGGTAATTTATATATTATACGGTATAATGATGTCCTGATCTCTTTTGCTTAATTTATTCTTATGGGTAAAAGCTTATATATTTCAATGACTGTCGATAGCTGTAATATAAAATGAAATAATTTAGTCAGTTTGTATTTTGAAATTATAATATGTCTGGCTAATAATAACTAGTGATCAATAATTATTATTCGGCTTGTTTTTATTCAGGCTTCAGAGGATTCTATATATATATATATATATATATATATATATTTCTTGGAAAATAGGGCTGTTTTGAACTGGCGCTTTGCTAATAAGTGGAACCAAGTAAAAACTTATAACCTGTTAGGAATTTCATAATTATTATTAGGGAAATTGTACTTATTATCCACTAGAGAAATTAATTGTCGATGTTGCACCTATAAAAGATGTTCTGCGATCTTCTCAAGTGATGTTATTTATAGGAAAAGCTATTACCTACTTGTTAAGAACAATGCTTTGTTGACTATTTTTTTCTATAGATTAGAAAGAAAAACAATGCTGAACCAGTAAAAGTGTCACTGCTACCCACAGTAGTAGTAGTACAGATAATTACAGTAGTCCAACTCAAGCCATTCCTTGATGTGACCCGCCTTTGCCGCCGTGTCTCCCGTACTTATAACGGGAGACACGAAATCGCGGTGTCCGTTGACGGAATCGCGGTGTCCTTTGACAAACAAACGACCGCAAAAAATTATGCTCCGAAACTATCATCTAAGGCGGTCGCCGTTGAGTTGGAGTATTGGGTATATTGATACTGTGCTGCTACCATACATAGTTCATTGAATTCTTTGACGGGCCTCCCAAAATGTGTTTATGCTAATACTTACCACTCGTCTGAACAAATTGATTAGGCATATTTTTATCATAACCTACTTAACTAATTAATTACTAGATGTATTTTGAAGGAATTCCAATATATACTTGTGTTCTCATTTTGTCTTCTTCTTTAAATAAATATGTATGTTGTTTTTGATATTTTTTTCTTTAGTTGCTTTTGAGTTCTGGAAAAAATCATTTTGTAGCTATTTTTCACTGTAAAAAAACTTTTTTGAATAACTGGACACTTTTTTTACCGTAAATTCGGTAGTTGTGAGAGAAATACGTTTGCTGCTCTTTATTTCAGTAATTGAGACAACAACAAGTGAATATTGAAGAAGGAAAGCTATGTAGGTAGTGGAGAATTTTCGGATTCTATGCTCTTCAAAAATTACCGCATTTACTTATATATATATATATAAAACATTTCTTAAGGGGTCTTGCTTACTTGACAGTTGACAAGGAAACTACGTAAATATTGGGGATATCGGGGAAATACTTATACAAAAAAATACACCTAAAAAGAACATTAACATCTGAAATATAAAAAAACTAGGTAATTGGTTACTTTGCCGTTTAAAAAATGTTTGAAACATTGCAGGTTTTACTTTTATAAACCTACTTTTTACGCCTATCTGAGAATTTCAGATATGTACTTTTGATCGTTATTCGTATAACAGACATGTACTCTAAACATTCATCACAGGAAAACCTGACAACTAATAATTAAGTTACTAATGTATTATTTCTATGATTTTTAAGTCAAGCTTTTATTTCAGTTAAAACAAATAAAATGCCCAAATCTTCTTAAATTCTGAAAATTTAAAAAATTAAATCAAGTTAGACTTTTTTTTCCAGTGAGTAAATACTTAATAAATTAAAATAAAAGATCCCGACAGAAAAACCTCTTTAAGAACAATATCGATCAAGTCATTTCAAACAAAAAAAAACGAATTCAAAATCGAATCATCCGTTTGGGAGATACGATGCCACAGACAGATACACAGACACATACGATAAACATAACTTGCTAGAGAACGGTATCGAACAGGTCACCTAAAGAAAGAAAGCTAAATCTAAATCGCCCATCTGTCTGGGAGCTAGATGCCACAGACATCTTCATAGATAACACCTCAAACACACCCATGTTTTTGTGGCGGGGGTTAAAATTGATATAAATATTTTTTACAAAAAATTGGACCGACGTTATTAGTTGGTGCACTGAAAAGTATAAAATAATATTAGTTCTATTGGTGCTGTTACTTTTGAAGTTGTGCAGTTGCAGGTAAATTGATAACTTTTGGCACCAACTTCACAAGTCCCAGCACCAATAGAATTAATATTATTTTATACTTTTCAGTGCACCAACTAATAACGTCGGTGCAATTTTTTGTAAAAAATATTTATTTCACACTTTTGAGTGTATCATTAGTCACGAAAATCGTTGAACGTTCACTAATACCAATCAAGATAGTACTTATCCTATTACCCACGTATATTCCTTGCTTGTAGTTATTATTGAGATTTCAGAACATCGCTGCGGAAATACGCTTGAATATTTTAGTTGTTACCATTTTAACATCGATTTTACTCGAAAACCGTAATCCTAAAGGAAAAATGTTCATTATAAATGTTGCTACAAATAATTATGTCTTTCATGTACTGCAAACAGATTTTCAATTTTCGACAGAAATCGCCCTCTCGACATAGCGAAAATAGGTATATTTGAGAATTTAAAATGTCTCTATGTTGAAAACCGTTACCCTTTTGAAAAAATGTTCAATTTAAACGTTTCCGGATATTGTCCTATCTGTAATTATATCAACGCAGATTTTCAATTTTCGAGAAAATTTGCACTCTCCACCCCCTTCGGGGGCGGTTTTCGGAAGGAAGGAGATGTCGGATTCCCGTTTTTATGAATATGGGACCATTTCTCAAGGCTCCTCTTTCAAATGAATCAAAAATCATCAAAATCGGACAACGATTACTATATGAAAGGCGCGCACAAACCAAAAAAAAAAGCACACAGTCGAATTGTATACCTCCTCCGTTTGGAGTTCGTCGGTCAAAAATTACTTTACCTACAACTAATTATGACAGAAACATGACAAATTTTCTGCTAATTATTTATTTGATATTTTTATTATAGATTATTGTTGTAGTGCTGTATTTTTTTTCTCTCTAATCCTAGTATAATTTCGTATTTTTTTAAGTTCTTTCGCTAACTCGGTAACCATAATTCCATATGCTTCAGACTGCATACATATACCATACTATGTGGAGTGATAAAGTTACGTGCCAATACATATATGATTTAACTAGTGCAAACATGTACATATTGATTACTTAACCTAATACAAATGCAAACGTCGCTCTCTCGGATTATATTTAATCCGACTGAACATATTCCAACTATGCGTTTATGTATAGATTGTATAATATACGTGTGTATGTATGTTCACTCGAGAGCCGAATAACGTTGGTGCACTTTATTACGATTCATTATTATTTTATTGGTGCAGTTTCGCCTAGCAGGATTTGGACGGTTTCCAATTCCGGCCTTAATTCAGCAACTCCGCTACCGCCGCCCCCGTCAACATTGCGCTTCCATCAATTTTAATAACTAGAAAGACAGAGAGATTCGAAAACTTTGTGGCTTCAACTTCAAGCTGAGTTCATATTTCAAAATGAGTGGCGGTACAAGATCTTTGAAAGTAGCATTTTATTTGAGAAAATTTATACACACCTATCAACGTGTTAGCTTACCTATCGCATTTTGGTGTTGCTAGAGCTTGGTCATGTCCATCAGGTTAACCAAACACCTTTGTCTCTAAGTAATTAGTTGTGAAAAAAATGTTTTTTTGCCTTTTTTACTAAAAAACTGTTTTGCTAACTTGATAACAAGTTTTAATAGAAATATCAAAAAACTTTGTCAAAAAATAATTTTGCCTTTCTTTTTAGCCGACTTCAAAAAAGGAGGAGGTTTCTCAGTTCGAAAGTATATATGCTTTTTTATGTTTGTTCGCGCCTTTTGCATACTAAACGTGCTCCGATTTTGATGTTTTTTTTATTTGAAAAAGGAGGATTGAGAATTGGTCCCATTGAAAGAAAATTCAATATTAGACATGTCCCTTCCCTCCAAAACTTTCTCCAAAGAATTAAAGAAAATCCCATATCCGGAAATGTTTAGATTGGAAATTTTTAAAAATAAGCATACGTTTCCACGTTACAGTCTGAAATATGTTTTCAGCTATGTAGAGGGGGCATTTTTTTCAGAAAATCAAAAATTTGAGATGTCCAAATTAAAGAAGAGATAATATTCAGCATCATTTGATCTTGACATTTTTCAAAAATATCATAGCTTTCCGAGTTACAGAAGTGGGAAACTCTGAAATCTCTGAATAAGTTAGAGTAACGCATTATCTGCTTTGGCGAATGTTGCATGATTTTGATGACTAATGATACTCTCAAAAGTGTGAAATAAATATTTTTTTACAAAAAATTTTGACTTTATTAGTTGATGCACTGAAAAATACAAAATATTAATTCTGTTGGTTGTGGTACTTTTGAAGTTGGTGCCAAAATTTTTCAATCTAACTACAACTGCACAACTTCAAAAGTACCAGAACCAATAGAATTAATATTATTTTGTATCCTTCAGTGCCCCAGCTAATAAAACCGGTAAAATTTTTTGTAGAAAATATTTTCCACTAAACAAAATTGCGGTCTCGATAAAGTGATGTCAAATTAGCGAGACCATTGAAGAATTTTGTCGCTTTTTTCCGGAAGCTATGTTATGTAATATTGTGAATTGTGGATATCGACTAGTGATGCTGCGAGACTGGTCTTGGTCTTGCAGTCTTGGTCTTGGTCTTGCAATTTTGCAAGACCGAGACCGTCTATGCAAGACCAAGACCCAAGACCAAGACCGATACTGGGATGCAAGACCAAGACCAAGACCAGGTTAGTCTTGGTATTGCAAGACTTGCGAGACTTGCAAGACTCTTGCATTTCCGTAACCAAACACCAAATTGGTAGGAAACATATTATTTTACTCAATGATTAGATAAGAAACGCTTATTAATATCCTAATTAATTTAATCTTTGAACTCCCTTATGATCGATCTTTATTTTACAGATTCTAAAAACAGTGAATTTAAAGTTGTTGGTTGAAAAGCGAGTTCATTTTACCCTTCTAGGATTTCCGGATTTCAAAAAATTTTTAAATACCCTATACCTATACCGTAATTTCAACCCTTCTAGGATTTCACTTACCGAGCTGTTTTCAAAGAATCCCGACAGTTCGTAGCCAGGGGAAGGTAAACTACACGGTTTTTTATTTTTATTATTTTTTCTATCGCGCAGAATGTTTTAAGCAAAGGTTAAAAATCATCTATAAATCTGATTTTTTTTGGTGACATTTATCCAGTGGCCACTTTTGGAGATATTTGAAATTTTATATTGCCCTTATTTTGAAACTATTTTTTAGATCATGCTCATTAACTAACTCAACTGAGATATTCACACGACTGACTTTTTAAATAGATACCTAGTTTTATAAATGCGCGTATTGACAAATCTCTACCTGTTTTTAATTTTCATTTTTTGGAAAAACCTTTCTAAAAAAATTGAAGTTAGTTTTATAAACCAGAAATACTTTTGATCGCTTTCAGAGATTCTTTCTATTTTATTAAAGAAAATGGTACAAAACCATTGTAGAATGAGCAAGAGAATGAGTTATGAAATAGAAGTATAAAGTAGAAGTATGTAGTCAAATGAGTGCTCAGTTGGGACGGATGATACCAAGAAAACACAAGCAGACTAGTAAGATACGATTCTCATAAGAGAATGGTGATTATTAATTTATAAACTTTTACGCATCTCACTTGCCCTAACATAATTCTAGGCACCTAGCTTTATTCTCATTACTTATTCTACATTACCAGGAGTGTTTGTTCTGGACAATGACAATTTTTCTATACGGTCGATATTTACACATTTCGAATGATAATATAATTATAGGCAATCTTATAAGATTATGAATTACATTCTTCCCATATATATGCAGGGTTCTTCTTCATTTGGATTAAGCAATTACGGTTTGCAATCGCAACAACTTTTCACACTTATAAAAAGATCAAAATTTTTGCAAGAGTCTTGCAAAGTCTTGCAAGTCTTGCAGCAAGACCAAGACCAATACCAAGACCGTATATGCAAGACCAAGACCAAGACTAAAGATTTGATGCAAGACCAAGACCAATACCAAGGGTGCAAGACCAAGACCAATACCAAGACCATATCGGTCTTGGTCTTGGTCTTGCTTTGCGCATCACTAATATCGACATACCTCAACTATTCGATTGTAGGAAAACTGAAAAGGTTTTGTGGTAGTTTAAGTCTGCTGGTTAGTAAAAACTAGGAACGTTCAAAAACTGATTGTATAGTAACAACATGCTTATTAATACATATGTAATTTGATTCTCTCTTAGAGACATATGGGTGATTCGGAGTCCATCTTAAACTGTAGATCCCCTTATCAGTTGCAAAAACTGATAAGGCAGTGAAGGGGGGCTGTTGGACATACAAAAGGGCTGACGATGAGGTATATCAAGCTGGCACAGCAAGGTCATCCGAATCAAATGTTTTATAGATGATATTTATTTACTAATTGTTTGTTTTTTTGCCCTTTAAATATTGTTTGCTGCAGCCCATATTACATAACGGTATACTCTGATAGCTTAATATTAAGCTATAAGAGCACATCCTGAAAAAAAACTAGGAATAAAATCACATTTTAAAGACTCCTTTCGATACCGACAATTATTTGCTAATTATCTGATTTGAAATTCTGAAAAAAAATTAGAAATTAGAAAAAATAAAATGAAGAAATGCTCATGACATGTTACAACAAGTCTACTCTATGAATCTCTCGGATTACATGATTTAGATTAGAAGTATAACCATGGGTTATGATTTCCTGTATTATTTGCTGATGAAATATACCTTATTATATGTATTTGCTAGAGCTATTGTCCGGAAAATTGCGAAAAACCCATCATGGCACCAAAATGACAAGACCACCATAAAATGGATAAATAAGTTTTATGAACCTATTCACTCTTTTCATTCTGTTGCCATGATATGTTTTTCGCAATTTTCCGGACAATTATCACTATCAAATAAATATAATACGGTATATTCCATCAGCAAATAATCCAGGGAAATATTTTCTACCACCATACATTGGAAAAGTGAGTTCTATGAACCTATTCGCTCTTGTCATTTTCGTGCCATAATGGGTTTGTCGCAATTTTCCGGACAATTCCCACTAGCAAATAACTATAATACGGTATATTTCATCAGCAAATAATCCAGGGAATTATTTGCTACCATTACTTATATATTGTAACCTGCAAGGGGAACAGCCACCGGCATTAGCCACAAAGTGACGGGTTTCTTTTGATGCTTCTGCGAGCCATTGGTTATCGAGAGCGGTCGCTGACAAAGAGTGCGACGCATGTACTCACTAAGATGCCGACAAAGGATCTCGAGAAAAGTCCAGTGGCGGCTGGTGAATCAAAGACCAAAAGCGGCTCTAAAGATCTGGAATTTTTGTCGGGTATAGGTGCGTATATGTATGGCGAGACGCGCCTGAGTCGAGCCCGAAGCAGTGCGCGAGGCGCGCCAATGTCGAAATTTTTGACCAACGAGCCTGTCACGAGCCTCCTGCGAATTTGTCTGATCCACATGGCATGTTCAGCCTACGACGAGTTTCCCTCGAATTTTTGAAGAATATACATGGTTAGCGAAGAAGACCTACCTTGTCTGGCGACGACGACGAAGAACAAACGACAGCTTTGTTAGTTTTGTGCAGTAGTGCATTATTACTGTCAACAAACTTATTGGATAATAAACGAAAGCCTCGGCGATGGTGCAGCACTGCTTAATATAAAAAAGGTTAGGATCGGAACTTCTAGCAGATTTAAAGTTCCAGCATATTAGTGGACAATACAAAAATTTCACCAGAATGCCCCCTACCGATTTTAAGTGTTTGTTAAACAAAACCACTCCATATTAATGTTGTTCCCGACAATAACTGTTGCGTCTTCTAGCTGCAAAGTAAATTTTGAAAGAGCCTGCCATACACCCGTCCCACTTCACGCGCAAATTTCTTTGATGGCTCGTCAAAAAATCGACAGAAAACGGATCGCCTCAAACGCGCGGCGCGCGATATACTCCCGAGCCCCGTATGAATTTAGGCTCGTTCTCGTTAGCGCGGCTCAGGCACGTCTCGCCATACATATACAAGCACCTTTAGGGAGAATTGTCGGCATGAGAGACAGAGAGTAAAAGATAAGTGTGCAATAATAGAAGAGTCAAAGTAAGCTAGTAAAGTGAAGTTGTAATTTTTATTATACTAATTTCGATTTTTTTAAAAATATCATTTAATAATTGTAAATTAGTCTCACTTATCTATAAACCCGCATACGCAACAATATAGTAAGAATAAATTCTATACACATATACTATTGTCATTTTGGTGCCATGATGGGTTTTTCGCAATTTTCCGGACAATTAGATCTAGCAAATACATACAATACAATAAGGTATATTTCATCAGCAAATAATCCAGGAAATCATAACCCACGATTATACTTCTAATCTAAAGCATGTAATCCGAGGGATTCATACGAATAGACTTATTGTAACATGTCATGAGCATTTCTTCATTTTATTTTTTAGAATTTATAAACTTTTTCAGAATTTCAAAGCAGATAATTATCAAATAATTCTGGGTAGGTATCGAAAGGAGTCCTTACAATGTGAGTTTATTCATTTTCTCCATATGTGCTCTTATAGCTTAATAATAAGCTCTCAGAGCATACCGTTATGTAATATGGGCTGCAGCTAAAAAATATATTCAAAAGGCAAAAAAGCAAAAAATTGGCAAATAAATATCATCTACAAAACATTTGATTCGGGAGACTTTATTTTTTAATATGTATCTAATAATGGTGTTATTTCCTAGAAGTACAAAACTAGCCCCTAAACTAATTTATAAAGTGTAGGTACTTTATAATATACCGAGTAATTTACCTATATAGGAGTTGAAACAATATATTAAATTTTGACTATTATATATGTTAAATACATATAACAATTGTTTTGGAACACTGTTTTTTTTTTGTTTGATAGAGGAACAGTGTTCCAAAGCTATTGTTATGTGTCTTTAAGTCATGTGGAAATTTAATATATTGTTTCAATTCCTATCTAATATGGATTTCCATCAAGTATCAGCCAATACAGTTATTATACTTACTGCAACTGTAAAGGCAACGAAATAGCCATTGTTTGTACCTATGCATTCAGAGTCCGAACATTGCAAGTCTTGAAGAATATCTTAGAAAAAAAATGATATGAACGTTGAACTGGTTTCATAACATAGTCTGTGGAGCAGTGCAATAATCTGGCATTAACGAAATGGGGTTTAATTTCCATTGCTCGAGATTTTACTCTATTCTGTTCTTGCTGGACAGTCATGTCCATGTTTTGAAAACATTTAAAAAAATAGCCTAAACCTGTTCGGGAGGTAATTGCTTGATACGTGATAAAGATTATAATTGCTTTTAGTCACTCACGGGCGGGTATACCTGCATATTATAGATATATGTTCAATTCCATATTATTTTCAACTTTCCAATCATAGCTTACGTTCCTTCCATATTCCACGTATGAATTATCAACATCAACATTCTGTACATTCGCAAAGCGTGTAATCTCGAGATCCCGTTATTTCCTCTATATGCTCATTTGTTGGTTCGTTTTCTACGATCATTATAAGTCTGCACACCTGGGTGATCATCGATTTTACGTAGGTATACTGTGAGCAAGAGAGCTTTCGTAAGGTGCATAAAATAAATCACTCGATAAATCACAATGGATCAATTATATGGGCATCATTAAAATCATTAAGTGAAATGACAGAATTAGAGTTAAAGGTATTTTGTTTGCCTATATAAGTATAATCATTACAATAAATCATTCACATGGTTTTATCGATCATTGACGTTACGAGTGAATAAATTCATTGTTTTTGTTGGTAGATGACATGTTCGATTTGAAATAAGGAAGATTTTAATTCTTTTGATGTTTTTACTCTGCGTAGTTCTATGTGATCAAGATAATAATGACTCTTAAAACTGCTGGTAAAGATTAATACATATCTGATCTGATCATAAACTGGCCAGCTGACCGGCAAAAAATTCCTCCAAAATGTCAGTTAGTTTGTACTTAGTTAATTACTTTTTTCCACATGTTTGTAGATCCATTTTTGTGATTTCTTAAAATAGTTTTATAGTATTTTTGGTACATATATCGGGATTAATCAAATGTTGCTTACGTAAAATATGTTTGTATTTCAAACACATTGTTGTTTTATTCATCCCATTATCTAATTTATTTGTTACAAACAAAATCAAACTACAACCCTTATTATCCAACAGGGTGCTTTGGAAGTTACGATAAAAACAATATTTTGATTTACCTGTGCTACTATTACCTTAACAAAGAATCTCTTTGAATACAGTCATCCTCTATGTCGCCAATTGATTTTTGAAGATCAAGCCTGTGGAAGAATCTGTGCCCATAATCTTTATTTTAAATTTGCGAACATAGGAGAGCTTTGGTCAATAAATCAAGAGTTTTAACGGACAAGCGTTAATAACCTTGTCTACATCTAGAAAGGTAGTTTAATTATGATCTTCGATAGATAGATAACGTGGGCTCACACGTCAAAATTGTTTTCCAAATATACCTAGAATTGCTCTATTCGTAATTGATGTTTATTTACCTTCTTTTGAACTAAAAAAGACTTATCTATTTACCAAAGCATAATTTATATCTTGTAGTAATACTTATGGTGTTATACAATGATTCCGATTCTTTTTTATCATTCTGTTAGCAAATTGTGAAAGATCGCATTTTTTGATACCACATTTTACTTTTTTGTGTGTAAAAAAATCCGTTAATGTTGGTGTAAGGTGTTCGATTAGACTGAAAAGGTTCCCTAGGTTCGTGTTTTAGACTATGATTAAAGGGTTAGCTAATATATATTGGCGACTTCCAGACCAAAAGAAACAAAAACTAGGTATTTATATCAAAATTAACTACTATTATTTCTCAAAATTAGTATTACATCTGACTTTTATATCAGCTATCCGACGGCTGGCTGCCACCATTCTAAAAAACAGGACAGCTTGTTCCACAGGGCGGTGGTCTAGTTATTTTCTTAATTTAAGATTTGGCACCAGAGATTGTACAGTTACAAGACAATAAAAAAAATCTTTCACACGGCACAAACCATTGTCTCACATTCTCCCCTTGACATATGTGAGATAAATATTAACAGTTGTTGTCTATCACCATCACCCCATAATACATAAATCTAAACATTCCGAAATTTGGTTTAAAATTAACGTCTAGCTTTTTCCCACATTTATTAAGGTTGTTCCAAACTGTACGTTTTAACTGTATATTTGTAAACTTGTTACCTAATGTCCCTTCAATAAATAATAAAATTCAACTCCGCCTACATACAGCAATAGAAGCGGTGTTCCTTCATTGGACTTATTGAGAGAAAAACACGATCGATCGATAATAATTCATGAATTTATATTGAAGGTAGGTATTCCGTACAACCAGAGCAGTTGTGTTCCTCCGAGTGTTCCTCATTCCAGATACAATAACATTGATGGCATCCGCAATCCTAGAATGATATCGTGAGAAAATAAAAAATTGATTAATGCTGTGCACCAGTTTCTGTTGCCGAAATTTGAAAATCGATTACACCATAATTATGTGCTCTCCAATGACCTACTGAACAACTATGCTACTATAAGCATACGCCTTCTTTTTTTTATTTATAAAAGGGGGTGTGGCTTGACGTCAAGCTGCACCCCCTTTTTTCAAATCACGAAAAAATGGTCAAGGAATTGTGCACAAAATTATTTTTTTGTGGCCGTAATTTGCACATAATTTTGCAATAAAAAAAATTATATTCGTTTTATGGGGGGTGTGGCTTGACGGACCCATGTAAAAGCCGAAAAGGTTGTGGGTAAAAAAAAATGGTATGAAGCTTGATCTTTTAGTAATTCAGTAGGTAATTATATAGATAGGTACTCTCTGATATTAATACTCTCTATGTATTATTATTAAATAAAAAAACCCGTAAAAAATATATTTCTATTATTTATAAGTCCTCTCATTCTACTTAGAACATAATGTATTTGAAAAAGTTTTTTTTCTATTTTACCCTTCAATATTTGCCCACAGAATCAGAGTGCATATACATAAGTACATAAATAAATACCTTCTTAAATTTAGAAAAAAACTAGGACCGACTTCAATAGACGTTTCACAAAAAAGTATAAAACAACACATAACTTATGTACCTAGGAATCAAAAAGATTTTAAAATTGGTAACAAGAGATGATCACTCAGTTATAGAGACTCTTTGCATCAACTTCAAAATGATTGTGATTCCTACATTACTTTATTTATTGTTACTTTATAATTTTTAGTGCAACATATATTGAAGTCGGTGATAGTTTTTTTATTTCACATTTTTTTGTGATCGTGTTTAATAACTCAAAAATAACTCATTTTCAAGCCTTTCATCAATATACTCACTACTTGTATTATGTATTATTTTATCAATTATTTTCTTAATAATTCATCAATAAAAAATATGTCATAAGTTGAGTTGTTATTAGATAATTTAGATTCTAGAACATAAAAAAATCAATTGAAAACAGTGACTTCGATGAAAAAAAAATGGTACCCCTCAACGGGGATTTGTTCTACGGATGATGGTCATAGCTAATCTACCCTAGCCAGATTATTATTTCGACCGGCCACTACGGCGTTGATATTTCGTAAAACACTTTTAAATGATTATTCAGGAGACGTGATTATATACTACATTAATAAGAGATAAATTAGTTACTCCAAATTCATAGCTTTTATCTTAATTCCATTATAGTGCTAATATTTATATAGCTACCCTTCTGCGAAGTTATGATTAAAAAAATATAACCATATTCCAAGGTAGCAATCATTTTTTTTTCTGAACCTAATAATAATCGTTTAAGGTGGAAATTATTGTGTAAGGATATTAGTAAAATTTATTGTTGCTAAGTATTTCAGTAGTTATTGCAGAAGAACTAAATTTTTCTTAAATATTGATGAGTGTCTCTCGTCTATAAAGAAAATCAAAGTGACTGAATACCAACAAAATTTTGCATTGTCTCCTCAATCCAAAGTAAATTTTCTCTAAAAGCATCCAACTGAATAATAATCACATTATAGAGCGGCAATTGATTTGGAACATTATCAGCATATGAATTTTTCGATCACATAAAAAAGCATGATTTACCAACCAGCAGCGACAAAACTGTTTTATAAATGCAAATCGGTTGATCAATATTCATCATGCAGTTTCTTCCTCATGGCGGACACACGGCACCCAGCAGCAGGCGGTGTATACCTACAAAATGAAAAACTTCTGGAAAACCTCTCTTTCCCGTACCCCTTAATTTAACGTTTAATCGGAAAGTTTGATGTAATTTATGTACGGAGCGCCTACAAAATTCAATATCCACATGTTTAGCCGCGCATAAGGAATTACCTATTGGCAGTTTGAAAGGAAATCACTCCTTTGAGACGGTAATACGGAGCGAGATTGATTCTCCGATTGGATCACTTACAGATAATGTTGGTCTGAGAATTCAAGCGGTGAATTTTCAAGGAAGTTCATCTGAAAATGTGAAATTGTAATTTATTGTATCAAATTCAATTTATTTTGATGCTATTTCTTAATTTGATACCCAAAATGGCACTTTGTATTCATGTGTGTGATAAATAAGCAATGGATTAGGTAGCGAAATTATCCACTATTCTGTTAAATAACTTAATACCTGTCGTTATGAAAATCTGAAACTTTGAGAAAAAGCAGTCATTATTAATATCAAAAATGGCTGAACCGCTGGAGAGACATCTAACTTTTCGTCGAACTTTTTATAAATTATGCATTGAGCTGCTTAACTTTTTATTTGAATTCCTTTAAAGATTTCCAAAGACGTTTAACTCATTAAGTGTACCACTGAATGAATATTATAGAAAGCCGTTTGTCAAGATAAAGTGAGTGAAAAAGAAAGAGAGGAAGAACGAAGAAAGGGGTGTTTTAAAATTAAAGCCTTTGCAATATGAAAGGCACGTTGGGTGAAAGTTGAATAACAGATTAGGAACCAGCTTCGAGCTGTTGAGAGTGTAAGAGGATTCCTTTTGTGTATTCAACAATTACAATTCATTATCTTTTGAACTTACAGGGAATATTCCTTGTTTTTCTTTAAAGTTCGTTTTTCTTCTTACAAAACAAATAGTTTGTTCTTTGTAACGGCGTAAGTTTATTGCTGTCGTACTGTTTAGTTACTCTCAATCTGATTTTTTTTTATTTTTATCTTTTTTTCCATTTTAGCTTGTTTCTTAAACATAAAGGGTGTTTTAAACTCGATGGGATAAGTTTACGGAGATCCACGAGATATACGAAATTCAAATTTTGGTTGTAACCATAGCTAAGATTATCGAATCAAAATATGTTGAGCATTACATAGTTGTCACACCAACAAAAAATATTTGTTAATCTATTTACATTGGTGTGAGTATCAAATTTATGGGAATCTTATGAAAAAGGATACAGGATGAACTGCATTAATTTTAACACAGATTTTCCAAACAAATATGCCTGCGTGAGTACTTATAAAAAGTAGTCAAAAGTCAATTTTCTTAAATACAACATAAGTACTTTTATAATAATTATGTGATAAATTAATAGAGTAGAATAAACCTGATGTTTTTATGTATGTTAGTTAGTTCCATACTCTGCCCCTCTTTTAATCATTTGAGTATTTGCAGTTTTTTAAATGTTTTTGCTATCGCTGATGACGCTGATGCTGATACACGTATCATATTGCAAGAGTACCTTGACCCTTGACAGCACAGATTTAAGAAGTAAAAATATATATTTATACTTGTTAGTTTATTAGTTGTAATGAAATTAAAACACCCTTTATTTTAACTTAAAAAAATGCATTACGTGGTTCAAATAAAGATCAAAAATTTACAATTTCTTTTCAGTAAAATCAGGTGTATTAATGGGTGGTAGCGTGTTGCAACCCATAGTCTGTCCGCTTTTCTCGAAGTTATTTAATTTCATTAAATCTTCCATAGTAAAGGGGGGATGTTGATGTAATAAGAGAATGTATTATAATTAAAAATGTTCGAGCTGAAGGAGTTGTGGAAAAAGGATGAGAAAACGAATAAGAGACTTACAAGAGAATTAGAACCAACTATTTGGCTCTTCTTCTTCTTCATCTTACAAAAATGTACTTTAGTGGTAAAATAACTAGGTAAACAATTTAGATTTTTGGCACATTACAATTTTTTACTGTGGGCTGCCGGTCTATTAGGGTGCACGAGGTCCGACTCTATGAATATCCAAAAGTATTGTATTTAATTCAATGTGCTGCAATGTTGCCATTGTTCCATAAATTAAAAGTTCTTTATTTACGTCTATATTACTAAAAAAATAAGTAGGTAACTTGATCTAGATACCTTTGTGGCGTAGATTATATCAAATTTATTCACAAGCTGCACTGTGTAAACATAGAAGAAGAAAAAAAAGATTAGAAATCTTTTATTTATCTATAAATAAGTAGGTACTTAAGTTTTGTTCTACTAAAAGGTTACTTATGATTCGTAATTTGGCCAGAATATCGTACAAACTTTTAAGTTCATGATCCTAGGCTAAATAATAGTCCTGCAAGACGTGATTTGACAATTATTATTGTCTTGACTAAAACAACTGAATTACTACAAACGCATTGTAGCTGTTGCCAGTACCAAAGCAGACTACTTGACATTTTGGATGAATTTCTTCTTGTGTGTCTTGTTATATGAATAGGAAGGTGGTGTTGATAAAATCAACGAAGACACACTAGTATATTTTTTATTCACATGAGAATTACATTTAAAATAACTACTACGTACTTACTATCTTCGTTGATTTCAGCAATCCTAACTTCATATTCTGACTACTTTAATATATTATTCTCCATAACTCAGTTATTGTCATTAACTTGAAGTAGCTGAGATGATTATAGTAACGATTAACTATTCCTTCTAAGTATAATAGTAATAGAGTATTTGAAGCGAGAAAAAAAATCAGGTTACCGTAATTTAATTTCCTCATTGTCCACGTCGGAGGCGGCTTATTCGCATTTTATGAGTCGTTACAATATTAATAGTCGAGAGCTGTTCGCGATGTTCCATTTTAATTGCTATTCTGTACGGTGATTACCGGCGGTTTTTGTACGCGCACCGAGTAAATGAAATTGTAAAAGCTCCCGACACGCGGCATGATTTATCGCCTTGAGAGTTTTCGGCTAATTATGTTGAAAATTTCCCAATGTGCACACTTCAGGAGCTGCGAGTATCTACGACTATATCGAGAGAAAGAAGGTTTAGAGTGTGGAGGAGGACGGCTGATAATAACCAGGTAATTCATACTTTTGTGCACAATAGATGAGGACTATATCGATTAGTAGAACCGAAGAACATGCCGCGTCTTAACATTGTAAGCCGCATGTTTGTACGTATTTCTGAATACGGATCTCTGGATCCTTTGTTTGTCTTTTGGTATTCGTGTTTGCTTGTTTTGTTCAAGTTGGATAAATCTTCACAATCCTCTTAATGTATGCCACTTGATTCATGATTAATCTATAACATTACATGACATGAATAATTCATTCGTTATTTTGGTTGGTTTAGGATGGAAATAATAATCATCAATATATACAGTTGAGTCTCCAGGCTACAAATTTGAATAAATTGCTTATAGAAATATATCTACCAATTCCATTTGCAACAGTTGCATTTTTGAATTTAGGAGAAATAAATAAAAGCATGTTGTTAAATAAGTACATACCTACTGCATATTTTTGTTCAATAAGAAAATAATGTTAGAATTTAGAACTGCAATGTGCTTGATGTGACATGAAATATAGACTTAAAAATATTTATATAGAATTAAAGCACATAGTTGTTTTACCCGAACAAGCACGGTTGGCTAGAATGTCGAAAATAATACCGCTTAGATCATCACCATGTTACAGTCATATTAAATTCCTCTGCCATATAGTCATATAATCTTGACTAGATGAATTCTTCTTTCAATTCAAATTTTAGTTGTTACAACTCTGCTTTTAACGGATTCTGGTATAGTTTGAAGCTTGATATAAAAATAATATTTTTGAATGTTTCTTAATAATTGAAAGTGAAAGTTACTCTATTTGACATGAAAATGATAATTTGTTTAGCACTGTAAAGCTGTAAACGGCCCAGAATAGATCTCTATTCATCGGCTTCTCTGTGTCACCTCCTTTACTCCTTTGTTACGAAGTTTTGGTGTAAGCTTGACCAAAGCGCCTATAAAAGCAACAAGCACATGCTTCACTCGCTCTCTTTCACTTCATCATATTATTCCTTACTACCGTGATGGTGTAGTATGTAGGGCAACACGTAAAGGGTTGGTTGTTGTATCTCAGTGTATATATATTCCTAAGTAAAATGGAAAATGGGGTACAAATTGTTGTCTCATAATTACATCCCCCTGACCCACTCAAACACACACACGCAAATGTCATGTGTGGTGCTATTATGATGCGTCGTTGCTTGCATACAGACAGTAGATATCGACATTCATATGTGAATTATGGTGGGTCGTTTCATGGCATCAGATTATTACGACGCTTGAAATATGTGTGATATCACGTATAATAGTGAACAATTTCAAGTAGCCAGCTGAGGATGATGTATTGCGAAGGCCGTGGTCTGAGTTGAAAAGGCATTTTGTGAGGCGTAGAGCCTTCGGAGTGGGTGTGGTATTTTTCAGAAATTCTGTTTATCTATACATATAGATTAAAGTCCCCCGTCGCGCTGAGTTTGTCTCGGGCTAATCGAAGTAATTACAGTAACGATTTTGATATGGTTTTGCCCTATAGAGCGAAATTATTTAAGATGGTCATATGCTTTAATTCAGGATCATTTTGTGAAAATAAGTTACCCGTACAATGATATTTGTGATGTAAGTCTGACAAATCGTTCCTTCTCAGAGCTTTCGGGGCGTACGCTGCGTAAATAGTCAAAGATACACGAAAATGATGATAAATAGTTTGTGAAGTTTGCGGTTTTTGCAATATAATGCCATACATCATAAGAAAATAATCAACTAAGATCTAGTGAAATATAAATTAAATTTTACAGAATATGTCGATATTTATGTTCGATTCTCCCGTTTTGTCACGGACTGACGACATCTTTGCAGTGGTTTCTTATTATTCTTTGTACTAATATCATGCTCTATAATTATTGGATATAAATTTTTGAATCTTGTTCATAAAATATGTGGTGGCCAAAAATCGAACTCGAGTCGACTGTACGGAAGACAAGTATAAACGATATGTCAACATAAATTTACTTTAGGTATTTAGATTAATATATATTTTTTAATTATGTTCTTAAAATGGGGTCTAAAGAATTTTCTTCAATTATTAATATATGGATTATACGACCCAGGGAAATTCGTTGAGTTATCGTATTGAATACATAGATGCGTAATAAGAAGAACTAAATATCGTGCACCTCTCTTAGAAATTGATTTCGTTTAATCAAATATGTACATATGAATATTTGCCCTGGGAATTGGTCAAGTTATCGGGATAAAAATAATGCGAAATGCCAAGGCTTACGCCTTGTGTATTTTCATTCATATTCTTGTCGAAATCTTTTCAGTATTCAAAACATAAACAAATATTCTTTGTAATTTTTTTATTCCAAATTTTTTTGAATGTTTTACTTACAGAAATGACCTCTCAACGATTTTATTATATGATTGTTTATTGGTTGATAACATATTTTTTTCATTTGCTTGACTTGAGATGAACAAATATTTACTTTGTCTAAAAACAAAGTACAATCTATGTGTATTTCTCGAATAAAAAAATATCAATTGATAGTGATAAGATAGACATAACCTTTGTCAACATCTTATTTTTTCTTGTTCGAACAAATTTTATTTTTCTGATATTGTGTAAATTTTGGATATATAAAAAGATTTGTTAAACTGATAACATTATTGTATGTATATCCTTTTAGGTAAATTTCTTTTTGAAATACTATTGCAATCGTTGATGAGCATCAAGTTAGCTAAACACCTGTCTCGAATCGACTCGAGAGTAGGTGGATAATTTGCCGCTAATTAGTCGTGAATTAGTTGTGAAAATACCGATTTTGTCGTTTTCTGTTTTTTTGTTTTTTTCGGGTGCTTTGCTAACTTGATATAAAGTTAGCAAAGCACGCCTCGAATAATGACTTTAGAGCGTTCGTAGAATAATGGTAATAGAATAAGAATTTGCCGCTAATTAGTCGTAAATTAGTTGTGAAGAAATTAATTTTCTAAATATTTTTTTTTGTTTTTTTTTTAGGTGCTTTGCTAACATGATATAAAGTTAGCAAAGCACGCCTCGAAAAATGACTTTAGAGCGTTCGTAGAATAATGGTAATAGAATAAGAATTTGCCGCTAATTAGTCGCCAATTAGTTGTGAAGAAATCAATTCTCTAATTTTTTTTTTGTTTTTTCAGTGCTTTGCTAACTTGATATAAAGTTAGCAAAGCACGCCTTGAATAATTACTTTAGAGCGTTCGTAGAATAATGGTAATAGAAAAAGAATTTGCCGCTAATTAGTCGTAAATTAGTTGTGAAGAAATTAATTTTCTAAATATTTTTTTTTGTTTTTTTTTAGGTGCTTTGCTAACATGATATAAAGTTAGCAAAGCACGCCTCGAATAATGACTTTAGAGTGTTCTTAGAATAATGGTAATAGAATAAGAATTTGCCGCTAATTAGTCGTAAATTAGTTGTGAAGAAATTAATTTTCTAAATATTTCTTTTTGTTTTTTTTTAGGTGCTTTGCTAACTTGATATAAAGTTAGCAAAGCACGCCTCGTATAATGACTTTAGAGCGTTCGTAGAATAATGGTAATAGAATAAGAATTTGCCGCTAATTAGTCGTAAATTAGTTGTGAAGAAATCAATTCTCTAATTTTTTTTTTTGTTTTTTCAGTGCTTTGCTAACTTGATATAAAGTTAGCAAAGCACGCCTTGAATAATTACTTTAGAGCGTTCGTAGAATAATGGTAATAGAAAAAGAATTTGCCGCTAATTAGTCGTAAATTAGTTGTGAAGAAATTAATTTTCTAAATATTTTTTTTTGTTTTTTTTAGGTGCTTTGCTAACATGATATAAAGTTAGCAAAGCACGCCTCGAATAATGACTTTAGAGTGTTCTTAGAATAATGGTAATAGAATAAGAATTTGCCGCTAATTAGTCGTAAATTAGTTGTGAAGAAATTAATTTTCTAAATATTTCTTTTTGTTTTTTTTTAGGTGCTTTGCTAACTTGATATAAAGTTAGCAAAGCACGCCTCGTATAATGACTTTAGAGCGTTCGTAGAATAATGGTAATAGAATAAGAATTTGCCGCTAATTAGTCGTAAATTAGTTGTGAAGAAATTAATTTTCTAAATATTTTTTTTTGTTTTTTAGGTGCTTTGCTAACTTGATATAAAGTTAGCAAAGCACGCCTTGAATAATTACTTTAGAGCGTTCGTAGAATAATGGTAATAGAATAAGAATTTGCCGCTAATTAGTCGTAAATTAGTTGTGAAGAAATTAATTTTCTAAATATTTCTTTTTGTTTTTTTTAGGTGCTTTGCTAACTTGATATAAAGTTAGCAAAGCACGGCTCTAATAATGACTTTAGAGCGTTCGTAGAATAATGGTAATAGAATAAGAATTTGCCGCTAATTAGTCGTAAATTAGTTGTGAAGAAATTAATTTTCTAAATATTTTTTTGTTTTTTTAGGTGCTTTGCTAACTTGATATAAAGTTAGCAAAGCACGCCTCGAAAAATGACTTTAGAGCGTTCGTAGAATAATGGTAATAGAATAAGAATTTGCCGCTAATTAGTCGTAAATTAGTTGTGAAGAAATTAATTTTCTAAATATTTTTTTTTGTTTTTTTTAGGTGCTTTGCTACCTTGATATAAAGTTATCAAAGCACGCCTCGAAAAATGACTTTAGAGCGTTCGTAGAATAATGGTAATAGAATAAGAATTTGCCGCTAATTAGTCGCCAATTAGTTGTGAAGAAATCAATTCTCTAAATTTTTGTTTTGTTTTTTCAGTGCTTTGCTAACTTGATATAAAGTTAGCAAAGCACGCCTCGAATAATGACTTTAGAGCGTTCGTAGAAGAATGGTATTGGGATAAGTTTTTGCCGCTAATTAGTCGCTAATCAGTTGTACAGAAATTAATTCGAGCTCGAGATTTTATTTCTTTCCGAGATTTCAAAATGTCCTGCAAAGTGAATTAGAAATGCCAATTCATAGAATCTGAGAATTTTGTACGTTTTGAAAAATATTTTTGCTTTTTATTTTATGAATACATTAAGTGCTATGTTTATTTTATAAACTACTATAAATATCTGAATTATCATTACCTTTAAATGATTTTGTTTGGTAATAATACGGTTTTTGGTAAAAGAGAATTCGTCTCAGCATTAAAGATATATTTCTCTCAGTATATCAGTTTCTGAATTTTTCAACCAATCTTAACAAATTTCCTTAAAATACTAAAATACTAGAACAAGTACTAAAATCGAGAAAAATACATCAAGCAATTAGGTACTTGGTGGAATTTCTTCCTGGATTTGTTGAACTGGGGCTATTATAATAATCACTTCCTATCACAATTCTTATTTCAAAATTCTCAATTTGATATAATGGCAGAGCTATATGAGGTTACTAAAAAGGATAATTTCTTCAATATTTATTCAAGACTCAACTTTGTGGTTGCAACACTGCAAGATTGACTTCAATTTTTTGCTGACAAAGTTTGCCTTCATTTTTTTAGGTTGCAATATTTTGGTTACTACTCTAAAAGAATAATCATGCCTAGAGGGCGCCCACCTTCTGTCGAAAATAGTACTGTTATTCCGGCTATTTTGAATCACAAAATCGATATCATTTGTGATGATAAACACAATGATATTGCCTTAGAATCTGATCCCGTTTGGAGCAAAATATCTGAAGAGCTTCTCAGTAAAGTGAAATCAAGGTCCCTATATTCTACGTTGTGAATAGTCGGTTCCGCTTGAAAAACTACTAATTAGCGAGTAATTAGCGGCAAATTCTTATTCTATTACCATTATTCTACGAACGCTCTAAAGTCATTATTCGAGGCGTGCTTTGCTAACTTTATATCAAGTTAGCAAAGCACTGAAAAAACAAAACAAAAATTTAGAGAATTGATTTCTTCACAACTAATTTACGACTAATTAGCGGCAAATTCTTATTCTATTACCATTATTCTACGAACGCTCTAAAGTCATTATTCGAGGCGTGCTTTGCTAACTTTATATCAAGTTAGCAAAGCACCTAAAAAAAAAACAAAAAGAAATATTTTGAAAATTAATTTCTTCACAACTAATTTACGACTAATTAGCGGCAAATTCTTATTCTATTACCATTATTCTACGAACTCTCTAAAGTAATTATTCAAGGCGTGCTTTGCTAACTTTATATCAAGTTAGCAAAGCACTGAAAAAACAAAAAAAAAATTAGAGAATTGATTTCTTCACAACTAATTGGCGACTAATTAGCGGCAAATTCTTATTCTATTACCATTATTCTACGAACGCTCTAAAGTCATTTTTCGAGGCGTGCTTTGCTAACTTTATATCAAGTTAGCAAAGCACTGAAAAAACAAAAAAAAAATTAGAGAATTGATTTCTTCACAACTAATTGGCGACTAATTAGCGGCAAATTCTTATTCTATTACCATTATTCTACGAACTCTCTAAAGTAATTATTCAAGGCGTGCTTTGCTAACTTTATATCAAGTTAGCAAAGCACTGAAAAAACAAAAAAAAAATTAGAGAATTGATTTCTTCACAACTAATTGGCGACTAATTAGCGGCAAATTCTTATTCTATTACCATTATTCTACGAACGCTCTAAAGTCATTTTTCGAGGCGTGCTTTGCTAACTTTATATCAAGTTAGCAAAGCACTGAAAAAACAAAAAAAAAATTAGAGAATTGATTTCTTCACAACTAATTGGCGACTAATTAGCGGCAAATTCTTATTCTATTACCATTATTCTACGAACGCTCTAAAGTCATTTTTCGAGGCGTGCTTTGCTAACTTTATATCATGTTAGCAAAGCACCTAAGAAAAAAACAAAAAAAAATATTTAGAAAATTAATTTCTTCACAACTAATTTACGACTAATTAGCGGCAAATTCTTATTCTATTACCATTATTCTACGAACGCTCTAAAGTCATTATTCGAGGCGTGCTTTGCTAACTTTATATCAAGTTAGCAAAGCACCTAAAAAAACAAAAAAAAATATTTAGAAAATTAATTTCTTCACAACTAATTTACGACTAATTAGCGGCAAATTCTTATTCTATTACCATTATTCTACGAACGCTCTAAAGTCATTTTTCGAGGCGTGCTTTGCTAACTTTATATCAAGTTAGCAAAGCACCTAAAAAAAAACAAAATATTTAGAAAATTAATTTCTTCACAACTAATTTACGACTAATTAGCGGCAAATTCTTATTCTATTACCATTATTCTACGAACGCTCTAAAGTCATTATTCGAGGCGTGCTTTGCTAACTTTATATCAAGTTAGCAAAGCACCTAAAAAAAAACTAAAAAAAATATTTAGAAAATTAATTTCTTCACAATTAATTTACGACTAATTAGCGGCAAATTCTTATTCTATTACCATTATTCTACGAACGCTCCAAAGTCATTTTTCGAGGCGTGCTTTGCTAACTTTATATCAAGTTAGCAAAGAACCTAAAAAAAAACAAAAAAAAATATTTAGAAAATTAATTTCTTCACAACTAATTTACGACTAATTAGCGGCAAAAACTTATCCCATTCCCATTTTTCTACGAACGCTGTTAAGTCATTTTTTGGAGGCGTGCTTTGCTAACTTTATATCAAGTTAGCAAAGCACCCGAAAAAAACGAAAAAACAGAAAACGACAAAATCGGTATTTTCACAACTAATTCACGACTAATTAGCGGCAAATTATCCACCTACTCTCGAGTCGATACGTGACAGGTGTTTAGCTAACTTGATGCTCATCAATCGTTGGCAGTTTTGAATTTTGAAAAAAAGTTGCACTTGACATTTACGCGGGCTATGGATAGGCCTTCAGAATTTTTCTTTTATTGAAATTATATTTAGAATAGAAGGAGTATTCAGCTAGATCCTTGTAGAATCCAGCTTTTGATTTTCATATCTTTTGATTATCATATGTCTATATATATACATATATGCGAGCATATATGCATGCGTTAAGAGAATTCTTTGGACCCCATCTTAAGAGTATGCTGTATCAGAGGAATATGAGAGATTTGGCATAGTTGGATCTTGTATGGTGAATGAGTTTGCGAATGAGTGCATCGAGCTAAAATTAATGATTAATATATGTTGCAAATTCTTTACATTAAATAAAGTAAATTAACGGACCTGGGTTCGATTTTTGGACACCGCATTTTTTAGAAACAAATTTCAAAAAATTATATCCAATAATTATAGAGGAATACTCTTTAGCAGGAGAACCTCTATGATGTTCAAACTTAAATTTAATGAATTACGGTCGAATTTCGATCACTGGTAAATGGACAATCTTGAGTACATATTATATTTCAGTATTTTATATTGCAACCTTTTAACATTATAAGTATTATACCTAGATAGTTGCAGATTGTGAACTTTTGTTCCAGTTATAATAGTTATTTATCATACAAGCACAAAGAACCCAAAATCTCTTGAGATGCTATTACTACAAATCTGTCGGCAAACAACAATTCTAAGAGGATTTGAGTTGAAATGAACACCCATTTATCCCATTCCACCGCCGTTGCGGCACAGACGTTGTCTAATCCGATAATGTATTATGTTTTTGGTACGTTGTGCTTTATTAAAACGAAAATTGGCTGAAGGGTTAATGGAATCTTGAAAACAAATACAATAAAACTTTATTCAACCAGAAAATACAATAAAAACACTTGTTATGATACCGTGACCACTTTTAATACAAAAGTGGGTTTTTGTCAAATATTTATTATACTCAATATTAAAATGAGAGGGATTAATAAATTATGGTAATCTATTTTATTCTGCCGCATATGATAATGAAGGTATCTATATTGTATTCTCCCGTTATACGGTGGAACTCAAATTCAAAGATATCAACATTCATCGGTGATCCACAGTAACTAAGAAATATAACTACCTGCTTTTGACCCTCTCCTCAATGACTGACAATTAGCCAGATGAAAAAGCTTGAAGAACTCCCCTCAACCAAATACGAACCTAAATAGCCCTTAATAATGATCACCCACTACCATTTGTAACAACAACCTTATAGTTTATTACAAAGTCAGGAAAGCTTGAATTTTTATTATGATGTTGTGAATTGTTGCTTTACCTTTTACCTACCGCATTTTGTTGCTATTTGTGTAGTGTATATTATAGCAGGGTACGCGTAAAATATTGGGATCAAGATCGTTATGTTCGTAATTCACACTATTATTACAATCAAGGCGGCATTTACATTTCAATCCACTGGAAAGTATTGGACCACTAATGGTAGTGATGAGTATTTCTTGATGTCTGGTTGAATATAAAAGTGCAAACAAGAAGCTGTGTAATTGGACGAATATAGTATAGTTAATTGTTTATAAGAACGTTATCCGGAAAATAACTCGTTTGTGTTTCCAATTAAATTAGGTATGCTATCGTAAAAGAAGAAGCAATATGCCGGTATTGAGAAAGATAATTTAGATAGAATGTTAATATTTATATAAATAAATTTACAAATATACAAAACTATTCAGTTATGCACTACAATATGACTACATTATTAGTTTTATTCAGTAACAAACAAAAGTAAAAAAAGCCTACTTTATTAGATGATTCAATAGAAATTATAGAATAATATTTATTGGTAGTAAAATGCCAAACACATACAACAAAACATAAAAGTAGTGAATAAGTTTTCATATATTTTATATCTATAATAAACTGCATCTCTTCTTCAGTATAAAATTGGTCCTATTTGTTTTTTAACCAGCAGTATGTATCGGACTTTCGAGATCCACAATATGAACATTTACAAATTGAATAAAACTTTTTTACAAAAAAAAACAGAACTTAGTTGGTTTGATGAAAAATACAAAATAATGTTAATTCCACTGGTGCTGGTAATTTTTAAGCTGTGCTGTTGTAGGTAGATATACAGAGTATTTAATAAAGAATAGTCATACTCTTAATGGCATATTCAATGGCCAATTTTAAGTCAAATTGACAACTTTTATCTATATACCAAAACGCACCCTTAAAAAGTTACAGCCCTTCAAAGTTGCATTACATCGATAAGTTTTTTGGCTGTAAAATCCAGACATTACAAAAATTAACTTGAACCTACCATTTCTTATGTTCAAAAATAGGCAAAAAATGCAAAAAAGCTTTTTAAGGAATTATTCTCTTCAATATTTCTAATAAAATTTAGCTAGATGTGAAGTAAACTAAAAGTATGTTTGAAAAGGGGTACAATGCCAATTTCACCCCCTTGCCTTCACTAGAACATTTCAACTCAATTCGCAAACAATTTTTAACCTAAGAAATGGTAGATACCAAAATTTCAAGCTATTATTTTGTTCCTACTGTTTGAATTTTACAGCCAAAAAACTTCGATGTAATGCAAATTTTAAGGGCTGTAACTTTTTAAGTGTGCGTTTTTGTATATAGATATATGTTGTCAAATCGACTTAAAATTGACCACAGAATATGCCATTAAGACTATGACCATTCTTTATGAAACACCCTGTGTGGAATAATCGAATTGTATACCTCCTCCGTCTGGTAAATAAGGAAAAAAATGTAAGTAGATGTGGAATTTCTATCATGAGGATTCCTTAGTGAATCCGATTTTAATTCGTGAAAAAACACGATCAAAAGTGAGTCTTCTCAACCTTAGGTTCAAAAATAAACAAAACAACTCTGTCTAGGACAAGAGAACAGTAATCACAATCACATTAAGCTTTGGTTGATGCGAAAATTACATGGTGATGTTCATTTGAAAAAGCATATGCAGAAATTGACTGCACTATTGAGTCTTGGTACATGTTTATTGGGTGACTTGAACGGTGTTGTCCTTGTTACTTTTCAGAAATTGCAGCTCTGAGGTGTCGTACGAGCCCCATGGATAGTGAAGGCCTAATAATATTAACATTTCCAGTCATTTTTAGGTTGTCATATAAAAAGAATCAACCCATTTGCTATCGCATTGTGGTTGCCTTGTTCAGTGTTAATATTGATAAATACAATAATTATACTATATTGAGCACTTTTTAGATTACACTGATACGCAAGTACGACGCTTTAATTTTTGGTAATGTTGGGGTGGGGATACTAACAGACTGCGAGCTCATAATTTGCCACTAATTAACCGCTGACGATACAACCACATACTTAAGGCCAATGATTTTTTTTCAAAATATCGCATGTTTTTCAAAACATCGCATGTTTTTCATACGTACAATAAAGCGAACCTTTTAAAATATAAAGGGATCGTTTTTGCTTCCTGTAAATAGGCCGAAATGTTACTCCAACTATCGCACTAATTAACCGTGAAAGAAAAAAATTAACCGCAAGCATAGAAACCCGAAAATTGCTTTGCATGCTAGCTTCAAGTGAAGTTGGCATGCAAAAACCGTAAAATCGGTTAGGATCGTCCTAGCCAATATCACCAAGGCTCATAATTTGCCACTAATTACCGCTGACGATACAGCCACATACTTAAGGCGAATGATTTTTGTTTCAAAATATCGCATTTTTTTCAAAACATCGCATGTTTTTCATACGTACGATAAAGCGAACCTTTTAAAATCTAACGGGATCGTTTTTGCTACCTGTAAATGGGCCGAAATGTTACTCTAACTATCGCACTAAATAACCGTGAAAGAAAAAAATTAACCGTAAGCATAGAAACCCGAAAATTGGTTTGCATGCTAGATCCAAATGAAGTTGGCATGGTGAAAACGTGAAATCGGTTATGGTCGTCCCAGCTAATTCCATCTAGGCTCATAATTTGCCGCTAATTAACCGCTGACGATACAGCCTCATACTTAAGGCCAATGCATATTTTTTTCAAAACATCGCATGTTGTTCATACGTACGATAAAACCAACGTTCTAAAATCTAGCGGGATCGTTTTTGCTACCTGTAAATAGGCCGAAATGTTATTCCAACCATCGCACTAATTAACCCTGAAAAAAAAATTACCGCAAGCATAGAAACCCGAAAATTGGTTTGCATGCTAACTTCAAGTGAAGTTGGCATGTAACAATGGTGAGATCTGTTAGGTTTGTCCCAGCTAATTCCATCTAGGCTCATAATTTGCCGCTAATTAACCGCTGACAATACAGCCTCATACTTAAGGCCAATGCTTTTTTTTTCAAAACATGTTTTTCATACGTACGATAATACGAACGTTCTGAAATCTAACGGGATCGTCCTGACTACCTGTAGATGGGCCGAAATGTAACTCCCATTATCGCACTAATTAACCGTGAAAGAGAAAATTTAACCCCAAGCATAGAAACCCGAAAATTGGTTTGCATGCTAGCTTTAAGTGAAGTTGGGATGTAAAACCCGTGAAAGCGGTTAGGATCGTTCCAGCCAATTCCACCCAGGCTCATAATTTGTCGCTAATTAGCCGCTGACGATACAGCCACAAAAACTATCCCGTTAGATTTTAGAACGTTCGTTTTATCGTACGTATGAAGAACATGCGATGTTTTGAAAAACATGCGATATTTTGAAAAAAAAATCATTGGCTTTAAGTATTAGGCTGTATCGTCAGCGGTTAATTAGCGGCAAATTATGCGCCTAGATGGAATTAGCTGGGACGACCCTAACCGATTTCACGTTTTCACCATGTCAACTTCACTTGGATATAGCATGCAAACCAATTTTCGGGTTTCTATGCTTGCGATTATTTTTTTCTTTCACGGTTAATTAGTGCGATAGTTGGAGTAACATTTCGGCCCATTTACAGGTAGCAAAAACGATCCCGTTAGATTTTAGAACGTTCGTTTTATCGTACGTATGAAAAACAAAAACATGCGATGTTTTGAAAAAAAATTCATTGGCCTTAAGTATGTGGCTGTATTATCAGCGGTTAATTATCGGCAAATTATGAGCCTTGGTGGTATTGGCTGGGACGATCCTTACCGTTTTCACGGTTTTTGCATGCCAACTTCACTTGAAGCTAGCACGCGAACCAGTTTTCGGGTTTATATGCTTGCGGTTAATTTTCACGGTTAATTTGCGGCTAATTAACGGCTAATTATTCAATACCTTGTTTGTTTGCCTGCCAAATTTGGCATGCCAACTTCAAAGAGGTAACCACAATAGATCTAAACAGTTCGCAGTGGGATACTATCTCGACGGCACCAACAAGCGCTTGTTCGATCAAAATTTTTATCCATTAAAAGAAGAAACACGTAAAGAGCAGGAACAGCTACTACCCTCATAGACACACACAAACTATATGTAAGTGTATAATACATTCTACATTATTATCTGTGCAACGCGATACCACGACTTTCCATTTTAGCGGCCACTACAAACTAGTTCGCGCTCTCTTTTATTAGGACTTTTTGAAACAAGCTTGTGGCATTCACGTAATATCGATTCGCAATAAAAACCTTTACCAATGGTCAATTATCGGGAACATGAGAAGCTGCTGTTGGAAACTTAATGGTCCTGTTTTAAGTGCTTAAATACTCGGAACTAATGGTCCGATTCGAGAGTATTGCCGCGTTTATTATATTTTTGTTTTGTTTCAGCAAGCTCATCTTTGTTCACTGTTTATGATGTTGCTAATTAGTCAAATAATTATCATTTCTATACTCATAACTGTCTATAGATTATAAAAAATCGTCAATAACATAAATTAATAACATTGACGAGTTTGTGTCAATAACGTAACTTTTGTGGGTGAGTTCTTTAGCATGACATCATAAAAATCTCACATCATTAATGATATCATAAAATCTGTGTAGCATTTACAAAGAATTATTTCTGTGTTATTAACTACCTACTAATGAATGTCGATACCTATGTATTTTTCACAAATTGCTGTATTTACTACCATTATTTTCTTTTTATTCTTATTCTTAACAATATTTCACATCCCGCTATTATATTGAACATTTAGGACTGATATTGATAACATTCTGCGATTATTGCAGAAAATTTGTATATGTAATTAATGTAATGATTGACATTCTGGCGACAAATGAGTGCTTGAAGTACCTATACATTGCTCACATTATTTGAGTGGTACAATGGTGAGTATGATATGAATATTTGCTTGAATTTATTGACCGAATATAAAAAAGGAGGTTCATTCGTATGTTTGCTTTTTATGTTTGTCTGTTCGCGCGTTCTGCATAGTAAACGTACTTCGATTTGGTCAATTTTTGTTCCATTTGAAAGAGAAAAGTTGAAAAATGGTCCCATATTTAGAGAAACTCAAATCCGAAATATCCTTTTCACGAAAAACTGTCCCCGAAGGGGGTGGTGTGAGAATTTTTCTCGAAAATCGAAAATCCGAGACGGTAGAATTAAAAATGAGACCATAAACGGAAACGTTTGAATTGAACATATTTTGAAAAGAGTTACGGTTTTCGATTTATAGCGATATTAAATTCTGAAATATGTGAATTTTTGTTATGTGGAAGGGGAATTTTTTTCGAAAATTGAAAAAGATATTATATGTAGCATAATTTATATTGAATTTTTTTCAAAAGAGTTACGGTTTTCGAGTTACAGCAATGAAGTCTGAAATATGTAGATATATCTCTGAATAATAACGAGTAGGTACAAGGTAAGCCTATACATGGGTAATAGGATAATTAGGAACTTCTTTGGTATTAGTGAACGTTCAACAATTTTCATGACTAATGTTACACTCAAAAGTGTAAAATAATGATTTTTTACAAAAAATAAAGTTGGTGCACTGTAAAATACAAAATAATATTAATTCTATTGGTGCTGTACTTTTGGAGTTGGTGCCTACGTTCCTTCGACAATAAACCACAACGTACAAGTTCAAAATTATCAGCACCAATAGAATTAATATTATTTTGTATTTTTTAGTACTTACACTAACTAATAAAGTCGGTCCAATTTTTTTGTAAAAAAATATTTATATAGGCAACAACCTGCATCTAGGCATATAAAAATTCCGAGGCATATAGCGACCATATTGACAATTATCTTGGATGGTATGTATTTTAGCCTTGTTTCAATTTCCGTATTATTGACAATAAAAATAGCGCAAGATTTTTGCAATCTAGATTATAGAATTTTATCTTCATTTGAAGGAGGACTGCAGAGAAATAGACCTGTTGTTGCTTAAAATCATCACTTATCTTTTTTTTAAATGACAAGTTGAAGGACTCGGCCCTAAGAATATCCAAAAAAAAATTACTTTATATTAAATTATTGCATTAATTTCGAAAGCATACCTGCGTCAACGATTAGGGTGTTCCTAATCTTTGCTTGCGTTTTATCAATAGAATATATAATATTCAGTACTTTCATTCATTATTATAAAACTTATATATAGAGGCTCGCTTATCCGGTAAGTTCAGAACTTCGGGAAATCACGAGGTAGCAATCCATTATTCCGTGTTTTATTGTGCTTTCTCTGGTTTCGGTAGTGATGGAAAACAAAACAAAATTTCAACCTTAAATAGATTTATCGTATTATATTTTAATACATAACGTACATAATTTTTGCAAACATTATGTGATACAGTACCAAAAAAAATCATATTAAAATATTAACTATAGTATTGTATACTATACTTTTATACAATATGTACAACATTGTAGGTATATGTATACTTTATTACGTCTCTAAAGATATTAGAGCACAGTGAGCAGAATCAAAAATAAATATTTCGTTTTTCTAGGACACATTTAGTACTCCAATACCGAATTATTGAAAGTGTCGGATTAGGGGCTTCTACTGTAATATTCATTGGCAAAGGTGCTTGGAAATTGACTCTTCTATGCTTCTCCGAACACGCCGTTACATTTTTCTGTGAATATTGATTTGATCAATCACAACAGTCACAATTCAAAATATTTATGATTATAACTCGATGTTTTCCCAAAAGAAGCAAGATAGTTATTTAGTTATTGGAAAGATTTTTTCCAAGCGTTTTAAAGTTGATTTATGATTTATATCTAATAAGAGATGACACTTTTGACAATATATATTAATCGCCAGTACTATCACGATAAATATTTTGACCCCTCAAGCTCATATTAAATTAATCATAAATAACCTTGTTGATTGCGTTCTGTAATCGAATTTACTCACATGATATTGGCGATTTACTTAGATATTCTTTAACTCCACTCTACGGCTTGTTTAATATATATTTATTCATTCATTCTGGGCGACAAACTTTTAATTAATATTCAAATTGCCCACCTTTACATGCATACTCATTAACCTTTGCGATTACTTTTGTTCAATATGGCATCTATGTAGGTATATGGTGAACAGTAAATGATAAACTTCATGGTATCAATAAATTTGAATAGAAGTGGGTATGCAATTTTACTCTCATTGTATTTTTACCGTTGTTAAGAACAGGAATACATACAAACATTAATGATTTTATGCTTTTCGTGACTATTTCACCGACTTCAAAAAAAGGAGAAGGTATAGAATTCGGTTGTAAGATTGCTTTCTTTATTATTAATTTTTTATGGCTCTTCGCGCGTTTTGCATAGTAAACGTACTTCGATTTAGACGATTTTTGTTTCATTTAAAAGAGGAGAGTTGTCCCATATTAAGAAAAATCAAATCCAAAATCTCCTTCCCTCCAAAAACCGCGGGTGGAGGGGGCAATTTTTCTCGAAAATTGAAAATCTGAGACGACAGAATTAATGAAAATTCCATATCCGGAAGTGTTGGACATTTTAAAAAATAATCATACGTTTCCGCGCTACAGTCTGAAATATGTGTTTCAGCTATGTGGAAGGGGCAAATTTTTCCGAAAATCGAAAATTCGAGATTTGAATTAGAAATAGGACCATACTCCGAAACGTTTAAATTGAACATTTTTTCAAAAGAGTTACGGTTTCAGAGTTTCGCAATGGTAAAGTCTGAAATATGTATATTTGTGCCGCGATGTTTTGAGATCTCTGAATAATAAATAACAAGTACAAGCTAAACCTACCTATAACTTTTTGGGTATTAGTGAATGTTCAAGAATTTTCATAACTAATGTTACACTAAAAAATGTGAAATAAATATTTTTTACAAAAAATTGGACCGACTTTATCAGTTGTTGCACTGAAAAATACAAAATAATATTAATTCTATTGGTGCTGGTGCTGAAGTTGTGCCGTTGTAGTCTGTTGTTGTAGGCACCAACTCCAAAAGAACCAGCACCAATAGAATTAATATTATTTTGTATTTTTCAGTGCAACAACTGATAAAGTCGGTCCAATTTTTTGTAAAAAAAATTTATTTCTATGACATCTGACTGGTTCTCTTTAATTTTCCTATCAAAATCCATTCACATTAGAAGGCGGTTATATTACACTCGAAATAAGAGCTTCAAATCACTTGTATTATCAACCATTTAATCTTGCTATTTTGATTATTAAGTATTTACGTAACTGTACAACTCTACATATATTCAGTAATGTAGAAAATATCAGATTACTTGCCTCCATTCTATATTTATTCATCAAAACCACATAGAGAAATAAGTGGGTATGTTTACATTAATCGGTGGACAATAGAATCATTTTCGCCACTGTACTTATCTCAACTTGTCCGCTCTGAATTGGAAATAAATCGTGGTATGTATAGATGGAGGAGTAACGTCGTAATTCATTGTAAATTCTGAATGCCTATCGTCATTGAAACAGGGTGTCAAGGGTCAAGAGGGATTCACGTTCTCAAGTAGATTTCTGGATCGAGTGGGCATTGCTTTACTCATGTCAAGAGTTACGACAATAGAAGATAGCCATAGTGCAAATGTTTTCTAACTACATAATTACAACATTCTGTGGCCTATAACATTGTGGGTTTCTGTGTATTCTCTTTTTATTTTTGTATTATCCTTACGTACGTGATCAGGAAGTTATTTCAAAATCTAAGCGAAATTCTTAGCCAGAACGCGACGTGGACATACGTTTGCTTTATTCTATGTCCACGTCGCGTTGTGGGCAAGGAAACATTTTGGTAAGTGGCCGAATTCGGCCTATAATTATCAGATTGTTCTTTTATCATTTACTCTAATGAAATATTTGTTAATTTTAGCTTTGTACTTTCTGTAACGCTTTTAATTTTTTATGATCGCGTGTTATACCTATATATACTTAATATGTGAATATTGAAAAATATTATGAATTATTTTTCTGTTAAAAATCACATTCTATTCGTGAGCTGAAGTTATTATTGTTGTAGGCCTCCAATTTCCAATCCAGTTAGTAGAAATGTTGAGTTCTAATAAAATATTCCATTACACGCCATTCAACAAAAAACGGCTTATTGAGTGATCTTTATTTATAATTTATCAAAGATTAAATCAATATGAATTTGTATAAATATGCGTTTGTTCCTGTCTTTGTTTAATGTTGGTTGTAAGAGCTTTCAGCGTGTTATGCATTATGGTCGTTCTCGTGTGACTATTCAATTATTTAATGTTCAATTTTAAAAATAAATATGTACTTGCATTTTTTTTGTGCTCAATCTTTCGCAGCTGCAATACGCATTTTGCACGCAAGCTGCTTTGTGAAATTATCATCTGGATCTTTTGTATACCATAACTTTTATTATTTTATCGGTATGATGTTGTAGCAACTGTTAATTAGTATTCACAATAATTTATATCTGATATATCTACTATTATTTTTAATTAAACACTTTTCATAAAACAGGAAAGTATGCAATTTCCTCCTACATGTTTGCAACACCTCACATGAAAGTTAAATTTGAGAACAATGACTGTCGTGACAGAAGTTCTCAATATCCATAGACTTGATGCATAAAGTAACTATGCAATTGTTCTCTGAACCATAATTTACAAATCTGATGCGAACAGGAGATAAATGACTTTACGTACGCTCTGTCTCATGTGTCAGGCAGAAAATGGAACCAATACAGACATTCTACTTCTCTATTTACTCATTATGCTTGCAAACAAGAATATTCAAAGTGACATTACGTCATCTTTAAACTAATCAAAACTTATACTTATTTAGCTTTTATCTCTAAATCCTCACAGGTTTCACATAATTAAAATGCCTATAGGATATGAGCTTCAAACTAGGAATGCAGTGTGAACTCTGGTTGAGCGAATCGTTGCCTGCGCTAACGCAGCTTTATACAGCTCTGTTAAGCTAGCAGTGACAAGTTAGCAGAAACAATCGAAACCGGCATGGGAATTTGTTGCTAATTAGTTGCTAAAATCCCTAAAATTTTGTTGCTCGAACCAGTTTTGAAAAAATTGAGTTACTGCTATCTTAACGTGTAAGATAGCAGTGAAACCACAAAAAATATTTTTTTTCAATTCTAACACCACCTGAATTTGTTGCTAATTTGTTGCTGAAAGATAGTATAAAGAAAATTGAAAAAATATTAAAAATAAAAAAAATATGAAAAAAAAAAAAAAACTTAAAAAAATATATTGAAAAAACGTACTTAACAGTACTTCTTCCTAATGCTACGCTAATCCAAATCTCAAAAAAATAGTAAATAGTTAGGATATCCACTGATTAACCTGAAATCAAGTATTGTTGTTGAAGCTATTAAAATTCCTATATTTTCTCTCTTAATTTCTAGCAGAAATTTTGTTGCTCATTGGATAAGTCTTTATTAGTGCTTGAATTACCAGCAACAAAATACAAACAAAGAATAATACCAATAATAAACTTGTGACTGATTTTTTTGGTGTCGCTATCAGAATACCTCCATTTTCATTTTTCGGTTTTAATTTCTAGCATAAATTTTGTTGCTCATTAGATAAGTCTTTATTAGTGCTTGAGTAACCAGCAACAAAATACAAACAAAGAATAATACCAATAATAAACTTGTGACTGTTTTTTTTTTGATGTCGCTATCAGAATACCTCCATTATCTCTCTTAATTTCTAGCAGAAATTTTGTTGCTCATTAGATAAGTCTTTATTAGTGTTTGAATTACCAGCACCAAAATACAAACAAAGAATAATACCAATAATAAAATTGTGTCTGATTTTTTTGGTGTTGCTATGAGAATACCTCCATTTTCGGTTTTAATTTCTGGCAGAAATTTTGTTGCTCATTAGATAAGTCTTTATTAGTGTTTGAATTCCCAGCAACAAAATACAAACAAAGAATAATACCAATAATAACCTCTTTGAAGTTGGCATGGCAAATTTGGCAGGCAAAAAAACAAATTATTGAATAATTAGCCGTAAATTAACCGTGAAAATAAAAAACCGTAAAATCGGTTAGGATCGTCCCAGCCAATTCCACCCTGGCTCATAATTTGCCGCTAATTAACCGCTGACGATACAGCCTCACACTTAAGGCCAATGAATTTTTTTTTCGAAAACATCGCTTGTTTTTCAAAACATCGCATGTTTTTCATACGTACAATAAAACGAACGTTCTAAAATCAAACGGGATTGTTCTAGCTACCTGTAAATGGGCCGAAATGTTACTCCAACTATCGCACTAATTAACCGTGAAAGAGAAAAATTAACCGCAAGCAAAGAAACATGAAATGTTCCCAACTCGGTTCCCAACGCCACAGCAGTTTAAGAAATATTCACAAAATAAGAAAATAGTTTCTTGAAGATGCGCGTCAGGTTAGTAAATTTTAATTTTGTTTCTCCGATTTGGATGATTTTTGACTCATTTGAAAGAGGAGACTTGAGAAATGGTCCCATATTCCTAAACACTCAAATTCGAAATCTCCTTCCCTCCAAAAACCACGGTGGGTTGAATTTTTTCAAAAATGGAAAATGTGAGATGCCAGAATTAAAGATAGGACAATATCCGGAAACGTTTAAATTGAACATTTTCTCAAAAGATTTATGATTTTCGAGCTACATTCATTTTAATTTCTCATATGGATATTTTTGCTATCTGGAAGGACGATTTCTTTCGAAAACTGAAAATTAATTGATACCAAATGAAAGACAATAATATTTGTAGCAACATTTATAATGAACATTTTTTCCTTAGAGTTACGGTTTTCGAGATAATCGGTGGTAAAATGGTTAAATCTAAAATGCATACGCGTATTTCCGTAGCAATGTTCTGAGATCTTTACATAATAAGTACAAGCAAAGTATATACGTGTGTAATAGGATAAGTACTGTCTTCTTTGGTATTAGTGAACATTCAACGATTTTCGTGAGAAAGTATATTACACTCAAAAGTGTGAAATAAATATTTTTTACAAAAAATTGGACCAACGTTATTAGTTGGTGCACTGAAAAGTACAAAATAATATTAATTCTATTGGTGATGGTACTTGTGATGTTGGTGCCAAAAGTTATCAATCTAACTTCAACTTCACAACTTCATAAGTAACAGCACCAATAGAATTTATTATTTGGTACTTTTCAGCGCACCAATTAATAATGTCGGTCCAATTTTTTGTAAAAAATATTTTTACAATTTAAAGACAAGATCTGTAATTTTTTTTGTCATTTCGCAATCGCATTTTTTTGAGACACAGTTTCTTCTTCCTACGAAAACTCAGAAAAAATATGTGCTCTGAGCGGGAATTAAACCTGCAATCCTTCGAACTGTGTTGTTTCTGAGATCAACATGGTAACTAGTGACCCAATGAACGCTTCGAGTAAATTATTGTTGCGTATGCGGGTTCGTAGATAAGTGAGACTACTTTAGAGTTATTAAATTAACTTTATTTACACTCTAAATAATATAAATTACAACTTAACTTTACTATATTCTCTCTAACTTACTCGGACTATTCTATTTATTCACACTGTCTTTTACATTCTGTCTTCTTGCCGACAATTCTCCCATATATATATCCGACAAAGGATCCAGATCATTCGAGCGGCTTCTGGTCTTTGATGCGAAAGCCGCCTCCAGACACTTCTCGAAATTCCTTTGTCGGCATTTTAGCAGTAGATGCCGACCTGCTGCCGTCGCTCTCTTTGTCAACGCCGCTTTCGATATTTCCAACCACTGCATAGATCTCGCGCTTTCTTCAAAAGGATGACGCGATGCGATGTTTTGAAAAACAAGCGATGTTTTCGAAAAAAAAATGTAATTGGCCTTAAGTGTGACGCTGTATCGTCAGTGGTTAATTAGCGGCAAATTATGAGCCAGAGTGGAATTAGCTGGGACGATCCTAACCGATTTTACGGTTTTTAAATGCCAACTTTACTTGAAGCTAGCATGCAAACCAATTTCCGGGTTTCTTAGCTTGCGGTTAATTTTTCTCTTTCACGGTTAATTAGTGCGATAGTTGGTGTAACATTTCGGCCCATTTACAGATAGCTAGAACGATCCCGTTAGATTTTAGAACGTTCGTTTTATTGTACGTATGAAAAACATGCGATGTTTTGAAAAACAAGCGATGTTTTCGAAAAAAAATTTCATTGGCCTTAAGTGTGAGGCTGTATCGTCAGCGGTTAATTAGCGGCAAATTATGAGCCAGGGTGGAATTGGCTGGGACGATCCTTACCGATTTTACGGTTTTTAAATGCCAACATTACTTGAAGCTAGCATGCAAACCAAATTTGGGGTTTCTTAGCTTGCGGTTATTTTTTCTCTTTCACGGTTAATTAGTGCTATAGTTGTAGTAACATTTCGGCCCATTTACAGGTAGCTAGAACGATCCCGTTGGATTTTAGAACGTTCGTTTTATTGTACGTATGAAAAACATGCGATGTTTTGAAAAACAAGCGATGTTTTCGAAAAAAAAATTCATTGGCCTTAAGTGTGAGGCTGTATCGTCAGCGGTTAATTTGCGGCAAATTATGAGCCAGGGTGGAATTGGCTGGGACGATCCTAACCGATTTTACGGTTTTTAAATGCCAACTTTACTTGAAGCTAGCATGCAAACCAAATTTCGGGTTTCTTTGCTTGCGGTTATTTTTTCTCTTTCACGGTTAATTTACGGCTAATTAACGGCTAATTATTCAATACTTTGTTAGTTTGCCAGCCAAATTTGCCATGCCAACTTCAAAGAGGTCCAATAATAAAATTGTGACTGATTTTTTTTGGTGTCGCTATGAGAATACCTCCATTTTCGGTTTTAATTTCTGGCAGAAATGTTGTTGCTCATTAGATAATTCTTTATTAGTGCTTGAATTACCAGCAACAAAATACAAACAAAGAATAATACCAATAATAAACTTGTGACTGATTTTTTTTGGTGTCGCTATCAGAATCAGAATGTGTTCTGGTGCAATATTCTGCAGATTATTACATTACTTATTTTATTAGTGTTCCTGCTAATTCGGTCATTGCACATATTTTTTATTGATGGTTCTGAAACTTTATTAAAAAAATTACCCGTGTTTTTTGTTTTTTTTTGAAATTTTATATAAAAACGAAAAAAGTTCAAAAACACTAGAAATTAAATTGGTTCAAAACGTGTGCGTTTTAGTGCTCTGTGACGTCACAGTTCCCACTCATCTGGCATTGGCATATCTTGTGCAATATGTCGGTAATCCTGGTGACAATTAGTTTTCAACATGTTGTGAGATTAAATTTTTATATTTGGTTTCGTCAACACCTTGCGGGATTGTAAATTTTATATCTGGTGGTTATGGTGGACGCATATCACAAAATTTGCAAAGTAAGTGACTTTTATAAAGAGTTGCGCACCCGAACAAAAAAATCCAATGCATGCAACGACCCTAAAGGTGTTTTTTCATTTGTTTATAAACACATCTATTAATATTTGTGATTCGGCCGAAGCTTCGGCCGAATCACTGCAAAATTAGAAACGAATCGGTATTCGGCCGAATCGAAACAAATGCGCTTCGGCGCATCCCTAATTAAAACCGAAAATGGAGGTATTCTCATAGCGACACCAAAAAAAATCAGTCACAAGTTTATTATTGGTAATATTCTTTTTTTGTACTTTGTTGCTGGTAATTCAAGTACTAATAAAGACTTATCTAAAGAGCAACAAAATTTCTGCCAGAAATTAAAACCGAAAATGGAGGTATTCTCATAGCGACACCAAACAAAAACCAGTCACAAGTTTATTATTGGTATTATTCTTTGTTTCTATTTTGTTGCTGGTAATTCAAGTACTAACAAAGACTTATCTAATGAGCAACAAAATTTCTGCCAGAAATTAAAACCGAAAATGGAGGTATTCTCATAGCGACTCCAAAAAAATCAGTCACAAGTTTATTATTGGTATTATTCTTTGTTTGTATTTGGTTGCTGGTAATTCAAGCAGTAATAAAGACTTATCTAATTAGCAACAAAATTTCTGCTAGAAATTAAGAGAGAAAATATAGGAATTCTAATAGCTTCAACAACAATACTTGATTTCAGGTTAATCAGTGGAAATCCTAACTACTTAGTATTTTTTTGAGTTTTGAATTAGCGTAGCATTAGGAAGAAGTACTGTAAAGTACGTTTTTTCAATATATTTTTTTAATTTTTTTTATATTTTTTCAATTTTTTTTTATTTTCAATATTTTTTCAATTTTCTTTATACTATCTTCCAGCAACAAATTAGCAACAAATTCAGGTGGCGTTAGAATTTAAAAAAATATTTTTTAGTGTTTTCACTGCTATCTTACACGTTAAGATAGCAGTAACTCATTTTTTTCAAAACTAGTTCGAGCAACAAAACCGGGATTTTAGCAACTAATTAGCAACAAATTCCCATGCCGGTTTTGAATGTTTCTGCTAACTTGTCACTGCCACCTTAACAGAGCTGCTTTACACGACGCTAGTAACTCTTACATGTTACTAAACCGAGTACTTACTCACTTTTATTATTGCAGTTGTGTAAATTCATTTTCAGTGTTTTAGTAGAGTACTACTTGCTGCGAGTAACTGGGTATTCCGAAAAGATGATATGTCCATGCGCATCTTCGATGTCGTCAGTCCGTGAAAATACGTCAGGAGCAACCACAAAACGCAGGTTTCGAACCATACGCATAAATAGTTTGCCCGCTTGCAACTACCTTCGGTTAAAATTAACTCCGCCATTAAGGTGTCCCTATAGCTTTTCCCATTTCGTAAGAACTGTCGTTGCCACCATCTTCTATTTTGACCGACAAACCCAAACGGAGGAGGTATACAATTCGACCATCTGCTTTTTTATTTTTTTGGTTTATGCGCGCTCTGTATATAATAAAATCCGATGTTGATGATTTTTAATTCATTTGAAAGATGAGATTTGAGAAAAGGTCCCATATTCATAGAAAAAACTCCAATCCAACATCTCCTGCCCTCCAAAAATCGCCCCTGAATGGGGTGGAGAGGGCAATTTCTTTTGAAAATCGAAAATCTGCAACGTCAGAATTAAAGACAAGACAATATCCGGAAACGTTTAAACTGAACATTTTCTTTAAAGAGTTCCGGTTTTCGAGTTATGGCAATGTTGAAATCTGAAGTATGTGTATTTTTGCTTTGTGGAAGGGGCAATTTCTGCCGAAAATAGAAAATTGAGACAGCCAAATTAAAGACCAGGTTATTTCTAAGAATATTCAAGGTGAGGTGAGCCACACCCCGCACTATAGAAATTGCAGAAACCAAATATGGTAAAATTATGTGCTTTTTATGTGCTATTTACGTCCCAACATGATTAATTTTTCGAAAATGAACACATTTTTTAAAAAATTCAAAATATGCAGATTACCCGTTATTAGCTTGGAATGACTTATACTGGAACCGAGGGGTGATCCATGGTCGCGCGTCACTCTGCAGTGCGAATAATATAAAAAAACGGAGCACGAAATTCCTGCATCATCCTATCTTCGAGCACATAAAGAGCACTTAATTCCTGATCTATAAGAAAGCAATTTTTCTTACAGGAAATTGTTAATTAACAATGCGGGGTGCAGGTCGATATCGAGCTGCACCCCGCATTTTGAATTTTAAAAACAATGTGGAAATTTTCGAACACAAAATTAATCATGTTGAGACGTAGATAGCACATAAAAAGTACATAATTTTACCATATTTGGTTTCTGCAATTTCATAGACTTACAGTTTCCGTTTTAGAGCAATGGTAAATACGCGTATTTCTGCCGCGATGTTTTGAGATCTCTGAATAATATAATAGGATAAGTACTATCTTCTTTGGTATTAGTGAACGTTCTACGATTTCCATGACTAATGTTACACTCAAAAATGTGAAATAAATATTTTTTACAAATAATTGGACCGAATTTTTGTTGGTGCCTTGAAAAATACAAAATAATATTAATTCTATTGGTGATGGTACTTGTACACTGGTATAAAAGCAGCAGTAGACACATCTATTTTGAATTGCCAATGGTAACCACTTGTTTATTTAGGACACTTTGGTTTGGACGAGCAAGACTGTTGGCCACATGTATCCGGATACAAGTTGTTGTGTCCAATAAATATGTTGACAACATCGGTCAACATGTTGCCAAAAATTGACATTTTGTGGTTTGGTTTGTACTTACCTTAGAATAATATCTATCATATTGTTAATTTCGAGCTGTTAAATGGATCGTTCTATATTTAAACAATGGTCCTCCCAATAAAATAAACTCAGGTGTAAAATGAATCAACTAGTTATTTATACAGATTAGAATAAAGTGTAACGTCAAACAGTTTATAATCCCCCTAGTTTGACTATTCGATCGGTATCGCTTTCGTGTCGATTTCTGGTTTATACTCCTTTCCAGCTCATTACTAATCAGAATGTTTCGACGGAAAAAATGATTCTTATTTTAACTTTGATATGGAATGTTAGTATATCCTATAATTATCAGATTGTTCTTTTATCATTTACCGAAATGAAATATTTGTTAACTTTAGGTTTGAACTTTCTGTAACGCTTTTATTTTTTATGATCGCGTGTAGTTCTTACATGGACAAATATCATGTGAGTATTGAATAATATTATGAATTATTTTTCTGTTAAAATAGTTTGACTAATCAGTCGATATCGCTTTCGTGTCGATTTCTTGTTTGTGCCCCTTCCAGCTCATTACTAATCAAATGTTTCGACAGCCAAAATGATTTTTATTGATGTTATTTCAATTGGGCTTAGTTTGCAATAAAATAGCATTGACCTCTTTTTGAGTAATTTGTGTTACTATAACTTCATAAATAGCTACTACTAGAATATAATATTTTTCTGATAGGCTATAAAAGATAATAATGCTGAATATAGTGGGAATTCTCTTGATTCCCCAAGGTGGAACCACTCATTGACCGACTTCAAAAAAGGAGGAGGTAGACAACTCGATTGTTGCTTTTTTATATTCTTTTCGACCACAACAAGTAACGGACATATCCTACTGGTTAGCAATGGAGCAATCTTGAGAATCGTGATTTACAACATTCGAATTTCTGAAAAACATATAAATTATCTATGACCATTTGTGAATTGGATATATTTTAGCATGTTGCAATGTGAAGATTTTTAGATATTTCGCCCCTGCGTCATCTAGTTACTTTTTATAAAATAGAAAATTGATTTTGACGACCTATACCTAAATATTTTAAATATAAACTTTTGTGTTCAATTAATTATGTTGAATAGGTCAATTTTTGACAGTTTTATTATCGATTTATCATTGAAATCTGTTTCCACATGTTTGTAGGTTATATTTCCAGGTAACCTTTTGTTATAGATTCAATCCCAATACAAGTTCGTAATATTATTTTCATTAATGACAAATATTGTGAAAGATTTTTATAAAAGTCAATATTTTATTAATTAATTATTAAAGTACCTAGATTTTAACCATTTCCAATTTATAACTTGACTATGTTTGATGGTTTCCAGCGTACCAACCTCATTGTGACATAATACAACTGGTTATTTAAATAGACTATATCGAAGAGTCAACCAGGAACTGTTATTTTTTCGACTAGCCTAGGAGGCCTCTTCGAGGTAATTTAGCAGCTTATCTGCCAATTATGTTGTCTGTCAGCAATGTTGATAGGAGGCAAACAATGTTGTCCGTCCGGAAGGAAGAAAGAGTAGGTATTTCTTCACCACAAACGTCACGTCGCATCGTCACACTGGCAAACGTTAAACTAGCCAATAGCCAACGTAAATCCAAACTCAGCCCACACACTCTTGGCGTCCCGTCCTGCGTTCCCCGTCCTTCGTCGTCTGTCTATGTGGCCGTTGAACCCTACCGATGTGGATGTAGGGGTGGGGTTAGGTTTGGGGCGGTTTGTCAAATTGGGTGGCGGTATCCGATGACAGATCGTGATTCAAAACAGGGAGCGTTATGAACTGGATGGATATAGGATAAAGGAGAGTGATTATTATAGACCATGGAGAACACCTACGTTCGTTCTCAACAGCTGATGTCGCGATTTTTTATTTTAATTTGGTGTTCGTGCGTATCGTAGCGTGTCGATGTTGTGAATATAGACTCTTCAATCTTTGACATTTTTTATAAAAGGGAGTATTTATTTTCACTGCATTTCTGTCATCAATTTCAATTTGTGGTGTGCAAGCTCGATGTTGATAACAGTGATATAGGCTGTCATATTCTTAAATTTATTTGGCTGTTGATATAGGCTTTCAAATCACAACATAACTTGATCGTATCAATCGTTTTGTTTATTATAAAACCACAAAACAATAATTTTATCGTGGGACAAATGTTTTTTTATATATATTTTATATTATTCATTGTAAGGCCATTGAGAAATTAACTTCTAAATCTCTTGAAAACATTCGGATTGTAGACAGGGACATTGTGGTAACCCACAGATCATTATGACCACCTCTGTATGGATCCTTGTCTTCGAAATAGACCTAGTTTTTTTATTGTCTTGCTTTTTATGTTAAACGAACATGAACAAGTGAAGGAAATGTTCAAGTGTTCTAGGGCGCTTCTATAGTCCAGCCTCCAAAAACTTTATATGGAGATAGACATGCCCTTTTATATTAATTTATAAGTAGTCTTGTTTTTCTGAGATGACAGACCTCCGCGTGCCTTTGTAGCTCCGTTAGAAAACCGGTCCGTTGGTCTGTTGTCTCTTCTTCGTGACTATTCTTAACAATGGTCTGGTGTTGGATTTCTATCGCTTATTTGTTATCTGTATCTCTGGAAGTTGTTTTGTGTAAATGGAATCGAGATCAAACGTATTGTTCCTCCTTGTACCAACACTAGTCCAGTTTTGATTATCAACCAACAATATTCAAAGTACTTAATTGGATATGAGTAAGACGGGTAATGGTTAATTTATCGATCCGACAGACTGCCCACGGCTTTATGATATCTATTTCTATCACAATGAACCTCCGGCAGTCCGTAGAAAACCCAGGAATATTTGGTAGTCACTTTGCACTGTAGTAGTACTTTTAGTCCTTACATATATCCATATTGCTATTTACCAATTATTTTTAGAAGTTATCTTTAGAAGGTAGAAAGTTTCACAACCCGAGAGGAGTACTTATTTTATGTTATCATTAATGCAGTTTTATTCTAAAAAGGAGTAAGTATAGGTACCTAACCATATGATTGAACTTCATATTAGTTTTATCATTCCGAGTGCTTGATGAGCTTTGTTGATGCGTTGAAGATCATTTTTTGTTTCGCCTGGTTCTTCATTGATGCTGTCGTGATATATTAAGTACAAGCAAATACCACGACTTTACACGCAGAAATCCAGTGGATACGTCCTTTAGTTCGTTTTTTGCTATCCCCTTAGTAACCTAACATTTTTCCGGGATAAAAAGTAAGCCGTTCACCTGTTTTTGCGTGATTAACTAACAAACATCCAAAAATACAGACTCCACATTTACGGCTAATATATAGTCAATTTAAGTATCCAGTTAGATTACAGAACAGGGTCACATTTGTGATTGGTTTGGTAATGAGAAGTAACGTCAAAATTAAATACAGATCATAACCTACAAACATGGCAATGATGAGAGATCATGTATGTAGACATCAATAAAGAATCGATTTGACAACTCTGTAAAACTGGACTATACAAACTGATAAATTTCGAAGCAATCTCTGTATACATTATCTATGCATTCTCAATCTCAAATGATTTTGGAAGGTCAATAATATGTCACTCAAAGGTCCCTAGCTGATGACGTAATCACATCGCTCATTTAAATACACTATGTATATAAGATTTCAGACGTTCAACTGATTTTCTGAATGTAGGGGTGTTTTGTTATTTGACATAATTCTTATAGCTTTTTATGTTGAGTTGTTTTTGCAGCTTGGCTGGCTTTATAATGTTTGCATTATCGATTTGTTTCATCTATTATTATTTTGATGCTGAAGACGGATCACTCAATAGATAACCTTATATGAAAATATTCAATCTCGCACTTATTTGAAATCTATTTATTAAGGCTCAACCAATAAAAATCTGATCCATTGATATAATTAATATTCAGCGAATTTAATTTAATTATGTATTTTTTATTGAATCTTGTATCCTATTTTAATTATATCTGATTAATATCGCCTCATAATAATAGTTCATATCGACTGTTTATAATCAGTTTGACAGCTACAACAAACAGAAATCAATTAGTAGGTACGTATATAATAGAGATTAGATCAGTGGATGATGGTATGTATAACTACAACAGATTTGCGATGATTGACGGCTAACATCTGTTTACTGTCGTCTACTAAATAATATCGGTTGTTACATCAATATGGTGAGTAGGTAGGTAGCATGAACATTGTACATTGTTGTGGAGATCCACAATAAAACGTTATTATTAGACTTTGCAAATAGACAGACTCATTTGTGGATGCCATTAGAAGAGATAGAGCGTATCAATGAAATGAAGAATGATGACACACAATTGAACGTTAATTCAATTAGCTATTTGAAAGGAGGAAGCATTGTAAATCAACATTCGCTTGAATAATTTTCTTGCGATTGATCAAGGCTTGTTAAAAAATGGGATAGTCTACTTAGTATGACCATTTGTGTTTCGTTTTCATCGATCACAGATAATGACATGCTCGACTACACGACATGTTAGAAATTTAACAGGAGATTTGATTTGGGAGAAAACCTACAGTCTAATTGTATATTCCTCCTTCGTTTTGGAAGTCGGCTAATAAAAAGCAGAAAAACAGTCGAATTGTATACTTACCTCATATGTTTGAAAAGATTCCACAGCCACGGGCTGTTTCGCCATCACAATTAAAAAGTACTCTTTTGCCATCCAATATTTTCAAACTAGTGCTGTTTAGCCATGTGTGCGATTCCGTTAGCTGCTTATGTCGCAAGATGTGCTTTGAAACCATAAAAAAATGAGCAAACATTTATTATAGGCCGTTCAAAAAAGAGACGGAGTAATAAATTATACTAATGAAGGGATTTCTATTGTATATTGTATAGTTCCTTAGCATAATTTATTACTCCGTCTCTTTTTTGAACGGATTATAGCCTAAGGGAAATCTGAATATACTAATGAAAATTTTTGAAGGGAGAAACCTTTACCCCTATAGTACAATACCGTGCAATAATACAATTGTATAAGGCGAGGAACTACCTAAGAAAGCCTATGTTTTACACTTCCCCCGGCACGACACCACCCGCGTTTGGGACCGTGCCCATGCTGTAGAAAAATATGTTTTGCTAAGACTGTAGTACCAAAGCAGCTCTAATGTTCGTATCCCACTGACCGTTGTCGATTACAATTTCCAGTTCCAGACAGCGTACATAGGTCAACTTTTTTTAGAATTTTTATTTCTTGTTTATCTCACTGTTGCTGTTGACTTCCTGACATTTCATTTTTCGTTTTGAGAGTTACTGCAATCTTCTTGTCGAGTGTGATAACAAACGAAACAGTACGTATTTAGTAATCGACAACATCCAGTGGGATACGGATATAAGGATTTTCATAATACTTCTCTTCATTTCACATCTTTGGGAAAAATCAGGGAAATGTCATATGCAAATAGTTCATATTTTCTACTTATTTATTCATAATCTGGCTATATCCTTCGTTATATGACACAATTGAATATGATCGTTCTTGTTTGATTTGGCGTGCTTAAAAAGATGAATAATTGCACCAGGAAATAAATTAACTCACACAGATTTTGCTTGAGGGTGATAGGAAATTCGTGAGGGTGTTGGCACCAAATATTTTATTATACAAACTTAAACGTAATTGCGACAGAGGAAATAAATTTTGGCAACAAACAGAAATGCTCTTTCCATAATTTACAACCTTGTTATATTGAAAGCAACAATAAACATACTCGGTTAGAGTTGTTGCTCATAAATGAACGAGAAGGATATCTCCAAATAAGAAGTATCGTCGAGAGAGATCTCAAAAGATGAACGTTCCTCTTTTTTGCGCGCAGTTATTTCCAGAAAATAAAAAGGAAACGAGACCGCGCAGTCGATTTATTAGACAATTTCGTCCGGGAGTTTCGGTTTTTCAATCTTTCTTGTCGTGGTTTCTTGTTGCACTTTTAATTTGCTAAAAGCCGATGCTTTTGTTTCTTGTGTTATCGGAATCGCTTCGCCTGTTTCGGTTTCCCGTTCCCGTTCTCGCTATTTATATACCTCTTAATGCTATTTGTGGCCGTAAATAAAACCGCAAGTACTCTGTTGTCGGCAAAATCTCGCGAGAGAAAGAGAGAATTACAATCGATTATATTATGTATTGTAATAGCGTAAACATTTTTGTGCTGTTATTTTTCTTCGAGAACTAAATATTTTTTTCATGTTAGATATTTACTAAATTCGAAATAGTATGTATCACACTCATAGACCTTATAATTAATGGACTGCTAATCCTCTATGTTTGCCAGCAAATCGAAGCGGACCAACATACAAGGCTTTAGTGACGTGTTTCAGGCAAACCATGGTCGTAAAAACGACGTATATGCATAGGGTCTGCGCGTAGGTGCAGACTTTGCAGTGAATTCATTCAAATAAGATATAATATTGGTTCATCTTGATTTATTCAAATGAGACAAAAACAATATTGGTTCATCTTATTTCATTCAAATATTTTAATTTGAAAAATAGTTGAATAAGGGTGCGGTCGAGAACACTTCGTTCACTGACAGCAAAAAATTGGTGGTGTAAAATTCACTGACGCAAGTTTTGTTTGCTATTAGATGCGATACTGCGCAGGCATTAACTTTACTGCAAATGCTAAATTTGCTTTTCCCGTGGAGGTGGTGTAAGCAAGTGCATTGAGAGTAGAAGACCATAGGACAATACAAACCTTAGAAGATCCCATATTGTTGTTTATGTTAACCTATACTCTGTGGTTTATGTATACCTAGATGATCCTTATCTTTAGACTCTAGTCTAAGAGATGATCCAATAAAAAAAATTCTTTCATTCAAAATAATAGGTATAATGGAATTAATCTTGTTGGATGAAAGTAAAGGGACAAATTATAAAATAAAAGTAACAAGAGAGGAATTTGATAGAGCTCATAATTAGGATTGATGATTTTTTACGGTTGGTTATGGCGTTGAAAATTCAATGCCAAAGGTAGTACCTTAATATAAATCACCCGTTCAATTTCCCTGTAACTAACAGTTTCATTGTCATTTATATCTTAAATAATTTCAGTCGTTGTGTCTTCATTCACGGATTGCGATTGACAGCAAATTGACAGCTTGTCGGTCGGAAACAAATTTGCATATAATGCTGCCAACGACTAAATTTATTAAAAAATCGTTTGCTGTGTTTACTTAACTTTTATTGCTGCAATTGTTTACAGCATGTTCTCGACCGCACCCTAAGTCTGTATACTTTGATAATTTATTAAGATTGGAAATATTAGGATCGTAAATTAATAATAAATAATAATTTGGAATTATTAGGATTGTAAATGTATCATAATTTGGTCTCATTTGCTAACATCTCTAGTAGCGCGTAGTGACAATAACAATAGAATCAATGGGTGATGCTTGAATATGCGAAACATTTTTTGTATTATATGGAAAGGCCGAAATATAGAAATAAGTAAGAAATACCTTTCTTGAAACCTTCTAAACATGCACGCATACCGTAGGTGTTATAGTACCTACTACTACACTACACTTCTGCCATCTAGCTGGCTTTAACCAATACGGTCGGTAATAAGTGGGATTGAGGGTTCAGGTTATAAATAAATTTGTTGTATAAAAATAGCATTTATTTTTGCAAAAACATATAAAAGTTCCAAGTTCAAATAGGTACAGAAAAATTGAGGTAGGTAAACAAAACAATTAAGAGAGGAAAAATGCATATATGTGGCAAGAAATTCCCCGGAGCAGACTGTTGAGTATATGCCCACAAATTAGACAAAAGTATAGGTTGTCCAACATTTTTCACGACTGATCCTTGGGCATTGCACATACTATTGTATAAATCAATTATTTCAGCACCACTTTTAATATTTAACCACGAGAGCACTAGTATTAGTAGGGATATTTCCACAGATTATTTAGATTTTTCGATGTCAACAAAAACAATAATAATATTATGACTTCTGACCACAGAATATTCTATATTGGTGGCACACAGAGCACTACCTCCATATTGGTAGTCTGTGCTATATTGTATTATTGTATGTGCTCTCTGCTTCTGACATCTGAAATATCAGAGTCGTAACCAGGGCGTAACTGCCCGTATAACATAGGATTTGCCTGAACTGCGTCATTCTAGCCTATCATGTTGGGCCCGGGACTTTCTGTCGATTAGCAGTCCATGGATATAAGGTCTAAGATCACACTTTACAATAACGTCAATATATTTTTCTTCTTCTTGTTTTCTTACATTATCATTACCTAGGTGATTGTATATGTATGCCGATATCAAAATTAACTTCTACTTATTTTGAACATATTGAGTAAAAATAGATCTCGTATCTTATATAATCTAGATAGGTACCTACCTATACAGGCCTAGACAAATGTTTGGAAACACAACTGATTTCCGGCTTTTAAAAAAATCTGGTGACAAAACAACCATTGTTGTCGGTCTTGGCCTGCCATATTCAATTTTGACATAGAAGGTAAAAGGAATCGTTTAGCGAGAATATGACTACAAATCTATGCCCGTTATAATACCGCTTCTTTGGAAAAATAAAATGCTCGGAAAAATGTGTCCAAAGATTTATCTTGAGACAAATCGGTGGTTTAGAATCCACGTTAAGTTCTGTGGTAATACTTTCAAGTCGAGAGAACTCGCCTACACTCGAACGGGAGTACCTACGGCACTTAAATAAGAAGTTGATTTCACAGTTTTTGTTTCGAAAGTGCCTACGTTTCCATAAAAGTTTCTAAAAGCTTTGAGAATTCTGCTTTATATTATTTAAAATTACATTAGGCACTTATCATGCTCCAGTTATAGGTGTAAAATGTTCCCATTGAAGCCAAATTGAAGATCTTCGCTCGCTATGTGTCATATTGATAAAGAAAAATATTTTGCAGCTATACAATCAAAATTAACTCATGATACCCTAAAAATACATCAATGATGATAAATTGAATATTATATATTATTATAAATATGTAATTAACGTCCTTTTGAACATAATGGTACCTGGATAATTATACACAAGGGGGTCAGCAGGTGTAACGTCAAGTCGATTCTCAATTCACTTTGAAGCTATGGCGGCGATTCTCCGATACACATTCATAATAATAAACACTTGTTGTCACAATCCATTCTGCACGTTATTATGGGACAATTCGTCGCTTTCTGATACCCTTTTCAGAGTACGAAGAGGGGGATTGTGAACGTGTGTAAATATGTTTAGCGACACGTAAAGGCAATTATATATTATTATTGTTGACTGTGGATATACTGGTGTTGGTAAACATTGTTGCTGGAGATTGTATAATATACCTTACGGCTTGAAGATATTATACTATCTAATGAAAATATACAATTTGAATTCCTCAAGTCCGCAAATCAAAACATACCAATAAGAGTAAGAGTTTCCATTGTTTATTTTATAGTAAAAAGAATTCGAAGTATTTTACCAAGATTAAAGTACTTACTATCCTAAAAGTTTCTGATCCTAGAACAATTTAATTTTCATCAATACAAATCCGTCTGTATTACGCGATATGAACTTGGGGTGGAGTGAACGACATACCTAGTCTAAAGGTGACGCAAAAATGGTGCTTAAAAACAATATTAAAGAAAAAATGCGATTATTTTCTTATTTGATTTACCTTATACGGAGGCAAAAGTACTAGATCTACGCAAATTATTTGGTGTAACGATAAGTATAGCGGTTTTCAAAAGAAGAAACCTACTCAATCAATTTGATAGTTACATCAAACGATCGAAACCAGCATCATACCGAAGAACACTAAGTGCAACTAAAAAGTCGGTCGGAGATGTTATACCTACTTCTGCTCAAAAGTCTACTGTATCAATTAAAATATGAAATAATGTAAATATATATTTTAAAATAATATTTGAAAAAATTAATGCTGCGAAATCTATAGCGCTAATTGGTGATTTAATAAACCATGCTGTGGTTGATCCACATAAAATTGAATTAATCTTAAATAAATAAAAAACATTATTTTATATAACTATCTGTTGGTTACTATAGGCGCATGAAAAATTTTAAATATATGTAGGTATTTGTTGAACTCCACAAATAAGTAGGTACCAACAGTTTGTATGATAAAACTTCGAGAATTCCTACACGTTCATTTATTTGGATATAAGTATTTCAATTATAACAGGGTTGGTTATTTTTGTTATATGTATATGCTTATATGTTAAAAAAAACATGTTATGTATAGAATTTATAACACACGATGAGACACTTATCCCCGTCACATATCAAAATAGAGAACCAAATCAAGTTTTCATTCCACCTTCCACCACATAAATATCTCATCTTCACACATTGCATTCACAAGTTATCTATTCAAATTCAAATGGAACAACTGTGAGATTACTTCAGTCCTATCCCACATTCACTCTATAAATAAATACCAGATCCAAATGGTAAATGGCAGTATGATGTAGATGTCAATTATTTAGAGATTCTCTTCTCTATATTAACTCTGAACATGATACGTCAAATAGCCGCAGCTGTGTCAGTCGTTTCAATCTCGTATATACCTTATAATAACAATTAAGCTAATCGTATATATTTTACATATATCAAATAAATTAGAATCAATGAGTAGGTCTCAATATTATTTAGCTGATAATACGTTTATAATTTAATCCACAACAAGTTTGATATATGTACTTTTCTTATCAATCAAATAATCAAACAAGTTATTGAATTCTACATCAAGGGAAGAAACAAGACCATTCTCGGAAGTTTGAGGCCGTTGCTTTTCCGCTTGAAAGACGTAATATTTTTTTTATATGTACCTATATTTTTTATTTAAAAAATGTCTAACTTCTACAATAAAATACCTAGAGTACCTAAAAACAACAATTAGATTTTTTCCTACTGTACCATCAGTCTAAAATTGTTTTTTTAACTTCCTAAATTGGTTCTCAAATTGTCATGTCAAATATGCATTGGTAATATGAAAAAATATATTCACATATTATCTTGAATACTACGACTAGGATATCAGATACTTTTTGAATGTTGCAATAATTGCAAATGAGAAAATTAGATTATTTACTTGCTCGTTTACTTGTGAATTGAAAAAAATTGTTAAATACACCCTTTTTGAGTACCGAACTACCCCCGTGCTTTTTAGTAGATATAAAATCCCAGTGTAAAATGCTCAGCTTAATAATTAATGATACGCTCATTAAAATTCTATTTAAGTTGCTATTTTATTTTGCATTTTTAATTAAACGTTTAGCATCATCATTTGTGTAACAATATTATGCGGGTCTTAGAATGTTTCCTTTCTGAATGGTAAGTGACTTTGAAATTTTGCTAGTTAACGGACTTTTCGCAGCGTTTTTACGACACCATTAAGGGCTCAAGTACCTTTTGCTTCTTAAGATCGTTGGAGTCTTGTTTTTTCCTTTTCCTTGGCGGTCAGACAGATTAAACAATAATTTTGAAATAAGCTATTTAATAAAATCAGTTTGTTAGTATATGAAAATCTACTACGTACCTACCTAGAACCTTATCTTCATTTTTCATATGTAGTTTATGTCCACAATACAGTGCAATGATGCAATTATATAAGGCGAGAAACGACCTATAAAAGCCCATATATTGAACCCCCCCCCTTCGGTATGTAGTTACCCCCCCTTTCTGAGCATATGGTATAGAAACATGCATCGAACTAAACCTATGACATAATTCGAGATCAGAGATAGGTACGTACCGGTCATAATAAACTGGGCTTTATCTGTGTTAACCGGAAAATACACATAAAAGCACTCCATTAAACATAGGTCGTATGCATTTTGAATCAAAATCAAAGCTTATTTACACACCACTGTTGGGTTGGTTAAATATTACCGTATAATATATATTGAACAATAGGCATTACATACAAATTCAACTTAGATTGATGGCATAATGTGGCCGCAAAAGTGGAGATTTTCCAATCTAAATGCCATTATTGTGGCCTGATTGAATGTCATTTATGCACATTATTTGGTTTGTCAAAGTCAAGCTATCGAAACAGAGTAATATTATATGTAATTTGTGCAAGCACCAAACAATAAGTTGAAAGTTTTTTTTATACATAGTGATAATATGTTACATATAGTAAGTATCAAGTTGATCAATAAAAAAATCGAATTGTATACCTCCTCCGTCTGGAATGTCAGACAAAGTGTGTAGCCCTGATAAAAAAATATTGTTTACCTTACTGAGTGAATATATATTTGAGCATACGGATGCTTCCTTTTGATAAAAGGTTTCTCTATTTCTATCCATATCTTATTCTACCTTGATGTGATTCATTATTATTTATGTAAAATTTTACGTTACTTTTTTTAAAAGGAATCCACATAAGTATTGATACAAAAAGGTTCCATTTACTGAATATGAAAAAACAAGTACCTACTAATCATTAAGTCTATTATATATGGTAGGATACGATTAAGATAAGTTTCTTTTCTTTATCGGAAATGGGATCGAATAAATGATTCTTACTGCTGGTAAAGAAACGATCCGTAAATGGCTTGCATGTTGTTTCTTTCTTCATCCATCAGGTGCATTGGTATTTCGCAACTTGATTACAAAAACCAATAATATGGTTTTGAGTTCGATTAATGTTGAGAACTGCCAAGATCAATCAAGAATTTTGACCGACTTCCCAAATGAGAGACCCTTTACAATTTCATTAATCAGTTTTATTTATTATTTTTGTTTGTTCGCGCGTTTTTTAATAGGAAATTTGCTGCAATTTCAATAATTTTTGTAGTTCCATACGTAAAAGGTGACAAAAGGAAGCCTCATAGACTCGCTCAAAAATCGTGAAAAGTTAATTTGTGGGATTGCGAGGAAAACTAAGAAATCGATCTCTCTTTGTTCATATTTATCATATGATAATGAAAATTATTTATCTACACAGTAGGGTCATACTTTGGCATAATTTTCATCCGTGATGAATATGAGACGGGAAATGTTTCAAAGCGTTTCCGAAGTCTTCTGAATAACAGGTGCTGGTTTATCAGATCATTGTACGTTTCCAGCGGTGTCGATGAATGTGGATAAAGAAGTAAGGTCTAGGTAGGTGGCACATATTACTCTATAACATTTTCCACAATAAGTAATTTCCTTTGGCGACCAATCGTTCATTCATTAATAATAATCATTGAAATTCAATGTTACAGAAGAAAATTACAGGTAAATTAAAAAAAACGGCAACACTGTGTACAGTTAAAATACATTGCCTATACACGGCCACATTGCATTCTCAGTGTGAAACAACAATTAAAAATCACCAGTACCTAGCAATAAAATTAATAATATTTTATATTTTTCACTATCTAATAATGTTGAATCTAGTTTTCATAAAAAGTTACAAATCTGTGTAATATAGTTGAAGGCCAATTTACCTACTTCAGAACGTAAACTCTAATTTAACCTAAAAAGAAATATCAATAATCACTGGGTGCTTATCGCAGTATTAAGTTCGTATAGAGCTTTAAATCTAGAAGTGAGTTAAAATATTTTCTGATTCACCCAATTTCAGAAGAATGCTGAGATACAATATAAGCGAGTAATGACCCCAACAGATAATTTTAAATTTTGAGCATGTGGTGCTTTTGTTATAAAAATAAGCTTAAAAAAATTATCGGTATCGCAGTGTCACTTTAAATCAGATAGCTCGACTGCTGTTGGCTTTCTTCGAACACAACTGACAGAGGAGGCAAGAATAATTTCGTACCTCATGCCTTCCGTCGTTCGCATGATATGAACACCTGTCATCCTGTCTTCTATTAGGCTACCGCATGCAACGTAACACTGTCTTCTCAGACATTCACTCGTCCAATCTGTGCCATGATGCCGGATTCATTATTTAAAACAGTTCGTTTCTTTAACTTAAAAATTACAGTATGAGAAAAACAATGCTCTGAGACAAATAATATATAATTATATTGACTACCCATTCTGAGAATTATCATCGTTTACCAAATACAGGTCTAAGTGAAAGACGGAGTAAACGTATATATGTAAATAAAACATTAAAGATGCCAATTCTTCATTATAACTTCACAAATTGTCTATAGCTTGGCAAATCTAACTATAAATGTGAAATGGCCCCGTCTGTCGATACGTGGTAATAAAAGGGATCATTACAATCTGTTAATCAAGTATATTGGCCGCAAAATATTGACGTTTCTCTCGACGTTTCTATGGTCGCCTTAATGAGACAAGGGAAATCTCAAAACTGTTGAGATGGCTTATAAGGAAACTATCGTAGTCTTGCATTTTTATAAGATTCTACTATACGTTCAAAATTCGTATTACAATAACCGTTATTGGTTACAATTTCCGATTCTGTGGGCGCTCTCCGACAATCTGCGCACAGCGGTAAAAGTGTAAATCGGAGCTGGTTGGCGAAGAGGATATTAAACAATTGGCGGAGAGTATAGTAAACAACTGTCAGTGGAATACGGTCGCCGCTATGTCGGAACCTATATTAAGTGTATCAATAAAAATTCCATTAATTTTTGAACTACTATACTTTAAGAGGCAGATGTGTATTTGAATCGATTGTTTAAAAAAAAACTATTGAATCGAATAACTGAATTTTTATTTTTGTTACTCGATATCTTTTGCTTTACAGAACCCTGACATGTAAAATGTACCAACAATTAACATAAGATTCCTGTGTGAGGATCCGTACATCCAGTAAAAAAAGGAACTTTATGAGATCGCTCTGGTGTCTGTCTGCTTGTCTGTCGCAGCTTATTTTCTCTAAATCTATAAAAACGTCAAACTTGGTTTTTACTTATATTATTGAGTTAAATAACCGCAATATGGTCTTGTAGAGTTAATAAACATATTAAAAGTCAATTGCAACCTTTGAGATATCAAATAAAATGGCTATTTATGAATTAAACTATATTTTTATGTTCTTTTGAAGAAACGGTTAAAAAAGTATTGACATTTGAAAATTGACCCCTTCTTGTATCTACGAATATATATCCACTATACTTTTTTATTTAAAGTTCACAACCCTCTCGACGCGAGCCCGACTCGTTCTTGACCGATGTTTAAGTAGGTATTATAATTATTACTTGTTGGTACAAAAAGTGATCGATGTTAGGCATGTAAATTTCAGTGTAATTCGTATTTTTTACTTCTTTTCTGTGCTGTACAAAATTATTTTGAATAGTATATATACATGCAGACCTATTAAAACATTGATATTCTTCTTTCTTCAGTCACTTCTTCTTTCTATTCGCAACATACCATCTTCTGATTAGGCAACAGCGCTTAAAGGTGTGTGTCCCGTTTTCAGGCTACACCTTTCTGGTTCTGCTGGTGTAGTACCAAGTAGGAACCACATACGACGAGATACGAGCACACGGTGGCCAGTCATTGTCAGCTGACTGAGGGCTGGCGGTCATCGGCCCCCACTTGGTGGTGGCAGTGTGGCCGTTGCTTCTCTTCTTCTTCTCTATTTCATAGTAGGTGCACTTCCAAGGTCAGTAAGGCTGTTCACGCTGAATTCCATCCCGGTCGATCCGTGACTATCTTGTCTTCATCTTGTGGCGGTATTCTACGCATATTAAGCCGTTGTAGTTTGTAATTTTATTACGGTAATTGAATTTAACAAGTATTTTTGGTCTAATAAAATTAGCAAATAATTGGATAAAGGATAAAGTAGGTACATTTAAATGATTAATTATTCTAAAGCAGTTCATGAATATTGAGGATTCCTGTGAATAGTAATCTATTATGGCCATTGATATATATATATATATATATATATATATATATATATATATATATATATATATATATATATATATGTATTATGTTCTTCTGGGGATGGGAATATTGGAGAACACGATATCCATGTGTTCATACATAGTGTAATAGACTGAGGATCTACTACATGAAGCGTAATGAGGACCGTTTATATAGTTACCGACAAGAAGTAAATTACGCAATAGCTCGTGTTTTATAATCTGGCCCCCAAAATTAGTGATCACCCCTCCCTTTCTCTATGACCTGTCTCTGTCTTTATCACTAAATCTCTTTCCCTATCATTTTCCTTGTAGTTTGAACGGGTGGAATCTGGAGATACGGAGCGCTTATATAACTTGCGGGTTAACAGAATGTGCTTTGTGATATGCTTAACGTCTGTAATGCCAGTTATTAATGGATTTGCCCTATGATCCACGGGAACAATTGAATTTGAATATGAGATTATCTTACTAGAAATGGCTTCAAGTCTGTCGAGATTATACGATAATACTCACGGTGGGGTATATTTTCAGCAACTGGGAGCCAAAGCTTATTCTACATTGCTTGTTGCTGTTATTTTGTTGTTCAAAAATATATTAATTGGTTTTTTCTTCTTTTCAGCTGGTACTGAAGATATCTACGAAAGAGAACATTAAACGTTTGACTGAAATAGAAAGGCCTAAGATCGAACCTAAGGCACACATAACCAATCACATCTTAGTACAACATAATCATGTAAGTAATAAATATATTTCTTATTATGGATTAGAGATACACATTGTTGATTAAAAACTTTAGTATGGTATCAAATAAAGAAATATTGTAAGTATTGTAATTAATTGTAACAATGAAGTTTAAACTGAATATTCCATAATATTACGTTCCACCATGCTCTAATGTGGTTATATTGGCTATAGTAATTAAATTAAACGGTCGTGTCTAATCATCAACAAGTCTAAATGGTGATAGATATTTGTAGTTCTTACGAACTCAAATTGTTCCTTCTTTTGTGATCATGTTTCTAAATCTTTTTAGAATGCTTTTATCAAAGTAAGATTCCGATAATCTTGCTTATCTATTCATACCAAATTCTAGATAATTCGAATTAACGCTGTTCTGTGAACATTCCAGACTTTTGTTACACTTTGTATACAGCATATTGCCGAAGGCTTATTGTACATCATACTGGTATTTTTTTATTAATAGCTCAATAATAGTCCGACTTAGAAGTCCATTGCTCTCCCTTTTTTTTGTATCTGCATCGGCACATACCGCAATCATTTTCTACCGTAGTAGAAGCACAGCTTATTCAATAATGAATAAGCTGTGGTAGAAGTATGAAGACAAACTGCGCTGTTTGGTTGTTGATGATGAAGTAATCGCTCTTATTTAGTGAATAGTTGATAAAAGTTTTTTGATCGACTACGTGAAAAAGTTAATGGACTGTTGCTGTAACTGTTCTTTCCTGATAATTTTCTCATATAGCAAAATAATTTAATATAGCATTTTTCTGTACTTAAATCATTCCACATTTAGATAAATGAATTAGTTAATTACTCTCGGGCATATGTAACTTTTGGGGTATCTTTCATTCCCAATAATTTGCAACTACTAGAATGTTTGTAAAAGTTTGGTCGGCCTTTATTTAGAAACTATTAGACCGATCACCCATATAGTTCATTGGTCGCTATTTATACAAGTTCCTACGATCATTATAAAAATACAGTAAGAAACACCCCACACTTTTTTTACAATGTCGAATATTTCTAAATTCGTTTATTTAAGTATATAGATGGGTAGGTAATATTAAAAAGTGTCAATAATGTGTTGTCATTGGTCTTTGATACGAGATTAAATTTTCAAGTCTATGGAACATCTAAAAGTTGTGAAAATAACGTTGAAAGTTTGATTTCATTACATAGATAGATACATATGAAGGTTTTTAAAAACATAAAAGCTCATCGATCAGTTGAACAAGGTATTTCCCGTTGCTGTCTTCATAATCTATTTCTCGAGCCAAAGTTGACTCCGAGCTACGTCACTCGTAGACGATATAAAAATCTTACAAACACAAATTTCCACTCTCCCATATTATGTTTTCTTACTCGAAGGCATTTCCCACATTTTGTACGACCGTCTCGGGCTCCTTAAACATATTTTCCCTCGTTTGTCGAGTCTTTTTACTTCCATTTGCTGGAGTAGCGCTCCCAAATATATGTATAAATCTTCAGTTGACAGACCGAGACCGAGATGCAAACTGATTTTATATTCTCATAATCTTGTAGTTTGCTTTCCAAAAATACTGGCTAAACCCCCTCATTTTTCAAGAGGACTTTCACTTTATGTTAGAGTAATTTAGTATCTACTTATGGCACCCTAGTATTTAAACTTTTTACCTTGATTTTACCCATTGTTTATCCGCCAATAAATTAAAAAACGCTTCTGTCTCTTTCGGCCCCTATTCATCCAAAAATATTGGCATTTGTTAATGACGTATTCTGTCATTATACACTGGATTGAATTTAGGAAGACATGTATAATAAGATATGCCTATTTGGACATTTGGCGATACTGAAATATAATATTTTCACCGAGATTTTCACTCATTTGGAGCATGAACTTTTTCATGGTTCGGAATCGGAAATTGCATTCCTATTTTTTGTTAAGGGCCCTGACGCGTTTAAAATTTTGTGATGTCTTTTTGTAGAAGGATAATCTCTAAATTTTCCATAAAATTATGTTCGACATGTGTTTCTAGTCACCCTTTTTATGCTTCCTTGCTTTATTTTAGCATTTCAAAACTCAAAACATCCTAACAAAGGATAATATGTATATTCATTGGAAGTGTGTACAATCTTTTGTGAGCAGACGCACCCATTATTTTCTAATTTCTGTCTTGAAGGAATTATTTCATTCACCTTTTACATTGCTTATAAATATATCCAATTAAAATATTAAATGCTTTTGCTTCAATGCCATTAACTTTTTGTTGTCTATATGTGTACGTGTACCTACTTGTAGCCGTCCAGAAAATGAGATTTCACGGTATTAGATATATGAGGAAAACAAAGAACATAATGACATAACGGCAGTGCTGTAGTTAATTACCTTCTAATTTATCCAATTAGAATTGATTGAGTTTGAAATACTGAGAGGGTTTACAAATAACTTGATCCAATGTTCATTAATAGTTGACCTTTGTAATATACTTAAGTATTAAATGGCATTATTTTTTGTTTCTTTCAAGAATAAGTTTATCTAATATTGAACGGAAAGAAACTCATGACGGTAATTTTGAATATGCAGTTATAGATTGATTGAAGGCTTTTGACACTAACACTAAAGTGCCAGTACTATTAGAATTAATATTATTTTCAATTTTTTAGTGCACCACTAATATAGATGGTCCTTTTTTTTTTAAAGAAAAGGTATTTATTTTCCATCTTCAAATATTTCGTCATCAAACTTGTTCAAGGTTGACTAATATTCACTGATTTCAAAATGAAGCGCTAACAGTCTTGCACTTTCTTAGCGCTATAATTCGGTCACCCTTGATTTTTTGAAAAATGTTATATAGTTATCAAAATGTCCCGAATAATGACATTTTTTATCAAGCATTATATGAAAATGGAATGTAGTCTGCTTTGTCTATAACTCGTTTGATTTTATGTATTTTGAAATAATAAGTATAAATTATCTAACGATGATTACATGATATATAATCTTTAGGTTTGGCTAAAGCTAATCACGTTGTAGTCATTTTATAGTGACCGCTACGGCCTAACGTATTTCTTATACTCGTTCGAGACGTCTTCGCCACGGGCGACTTGATTAATGAACGACATTAAGTTCTAGCGTCTTAATTTTCGAACGCTTAATACGATATAATCAATTTAATATTGTCGTATCTGGTCTGGAACGGTTTTTAAACATTTTCTCTTTGGGGGGAAATGAGGCAGAGATTTATTGGGCGTTAAATTAAGAATTCTGAACGGTTGAAGAGAAATGTTGTTTTTGTTATGATATTTAAGCTTTTTCCTTCCTGGATGAAACCAACATTTTTGAAAAAGGTTCTTTTTCTTATTAGGTACAAATCGATTTGAAATATTTGCTGTTTGCATAAAAATGGAGATATCTTGTCAAATCATACTGGTTTTGAAGATATCATCGTCTAGTAATTTTTGTTACATACCTAGGTACTACAATAACCCCATTTGAATCAATTTAAATTGTAAAAGTCAAAATCTGCTAATGACACGAAATCAACTACAAATATGATTTCTTTATGGTCGTCTCAAATCGACCACTTGATAAGCGGGGTTGACTTGTTTGATTGAAACCAAATATGTTGTATGTTAAATCCACATAAAATCAATTAAACAAATAGCAGAACAGATTAAGAGCACCCTGTATAGGTATACCAGCATCTCAACAAGCATTATAGATGATTTTTCTAATACAATACTTGTTTAAATTCCAGAAGTATTTAAAAATTGATATATCATTACCAGGTTCTCTTTTACATATACAGGATGACCCAGGGGTGCATGCTTTCTATCCAAACTATCGCTTTGATATTTTTCTAAAATAATCTGACAATGAGGTACATTCTCAAAATATTTTTATTTATATATAGGGTATCTTAAAGTTAGATTTATCTCTACATTGTCGATATAACGTATCCAGGTTTGTTAAACTGTAATAGTTTTTGACTCATGTCATTTTCTTTGACAAGAAAGCTTCGTGCAAAAAATCATAACTTCGGAACTATTCAAGGTAACCAAACCAACTTTTTTTCAGTCGATTCCTTAAGCCTAGGTACCTACTCAAAAGTTTCAAATGCAACACACTGTGTACTTTGAGGAATATACGAGTTTTTTTGTAGAATATAGTTTGAAAAAAGAATCAGCTAGGCCGTAAATGAGAGAGAGAGAGAAATGCTTTATTGTCGAAAAAATATAAATTTTGTAGACAAAGCAAAATAAAAATATCAAAATCAAACAATACACAAACAAAACAAAGTCAGAACTAAAAATTAAATTAAAATTAAATAAATTTATATAATATAAAACAAAAATATAAAAATATAAAGATGTAGAAATATAAGATAATAAGTATAAAAATGTAACCTACAGCTGTATATTCGGTTAGAACGTAAGTTAATATACAGCTGTATATTCGGTCAGAAGGTAAACATCAACTAAATCACAAAACAAATACAAATTTTGTACAAACAATAAACCAGTGCGTGAGCTGAGCTGAAACGTGCCTTAGTGAAAAAAGTCGTTAACTGCATAAAAGGCATTATCCTAGGTAGTGTAGGTATTTAATTGAAAGTTTGTCAAAATCTGGGAAAAGCCGTTATAGATTTAATTTCGTGTAACAGATGATTTTACATTACAAAAGACCCTTAGGATATCAAACATCAAATAATATTCACTAAACCAGTGGGTGTAAGAAGCTTAATATTAAGTATTAACAATTTTTAACAAAAAAGTCGCTTACTGCATACAAGGCTCTCTCCAGTAAGTATGATTTCAAAACCTTTCGAAATTCAGGAAAAGATCTTATGGACTTGATTTTAAATGGTAGATGATTGTGCATTTTTTGCATTGTACAGTATAGAACTTTTAACCAACTCTGAGCGAGGGGTTGGCAGATAAAGATGATGCTCCGTGTTTCTAAGCGGATAGTTGTGAGATGGCCTCTCTGGAATAGAAGATACGTGCTTGCGGATTAAGAATACAGATTCAAATATGAATAGGGACGGAAGAGTTAATATTTTAAATTTTTTAAAGTAATCCTGGCAGTGAGTCCTACTGCTAAGTCTCAGTGAATACCGAACAGCTCTCTTCTGCAGTTTAAAAATACGTTCAAATTGAGTCGCACAACACGTACCCGAGAATGGAAGGGCCTATCGGAGGTGCGACTCAAAAATAGCATAATAGACTGTTCTAGAAGTAGACAAGTTGAGCTCCTTGGAAACTGATCTCAGCGCAAAGCAGGCAGAATTTGACCTTTTTGATAAAGCATCGATGTGCGAGTCCCATTTTAAACGGTTGTCTACAATAAGCCCCAAGAATTTCACAGATTCAACGGCCTCAATAGTGGTGTTATTAAGAACAAAAGATTGCAATGCACTTTAATATGACAAAACTTGTTTTAGAAACGTTGAGGCATAGGAGATTTGAATCGCACCAAGATTTAATCGTGAGTAAGTCTCTAGATACAGTCCTATGAAGTGTCGTAATATCCGGGTTGCTCCACGTGAAACTAGTATCATCCGCAAAGAGGCGGATTTCACCGCTAATGTCCAGACTAGCAATGTCGTTGATAAAAAGTAGAAACAAAATAGGGCCCAGTACTGAACCTTGAGGCACTCCATATTCAATTGGCTTGCAAGAAGACATCGACGTATCAACCCTCACGATCTGACTCCTGCTGTTGAGATACGACTTAAACCATTCGAGAGACACTCCTCTGAAACCGTAGTACTCCAATTTATTAGTTAATATATTATGATCTACGCAATCAAAAGCCTTAGAGAAATCACAGAAAATTGTTGCCATAGAGTGATGGTTGATCAGGTTTGAATATACATTATTAAAGAGCGAAAACATGGCATCATTTGTGCATTTGTTACTTAAAAATCCAAATTGATGGGTAGAGAGTATATTATATTTAAAGAGAAAAGATAGAAGCCTTTTTTAACCAATCTTTCGATGATCTTTGATAATGTGAGAAGGAGTGCAATTGGGTGATAGTTCGAAGCTTGATCTTTATCTCCTCCTTTATGCAAAGGAACAATTATTGCCGTCTTAAGACAGTTTGGAAAAACTCCATTTTGGAATGATTTGTTAATTAAAGTAATAAAATGGTTCAATGTGCATTCCGGCAGGTTCGAGAACATTTTCAGAGTAAGCCCATCAGCCCCAGATGAGGATTTGTTTTTAATGTCATTAATTGTACTGTTAAGCTCTGCTAATACTACGGGCGTAAAGAAGAAACTGTGTAAATTCATATTAGCGTTAGGGAGAAATGGGAGGGGGTCATCGGAAAGAGTTATGGTGTTCTTTAAATTTTTTGCTACATCTACAAAGTAATTATTTAGGTTCTCGGGTGAAATAGAGATTGTGTTAGATGAAGAGGTCTTATTTCTTAAGTCATTCACAATACACCACATTTCTTTAGCAATATTACCGGAATTGGCCAGCCTCCTATTATAATAAATGTCCTTGACAGCTTTTATAGTCTTATGATAGATTTTTCTGTAACGTTTTACGTAATCATGGTAGAAGACGCTGTCCGATGATTTTTTTAGGTAAGATAATGAGAGCATGTTCTCTTTGCAGATCTACGTAAGCCTTTAGTAGACCAGGGTTTATGTTGTTTTATTTTTAGAGGTCTAAGAGGAAAGGATTTGAATGCCAAGTTAGATAAAGTTTTTATAAATCTAGGAAATTCGATATTGACATCGTCAGAGAGGACAAACCAGTCTGTTGTGAGACATAGGTGCTTGAAATTACGAAAATTTTTATCAGAAAAAATACGGCATAATTTGCGCGAAGCATTTTTGCTCTTAGATTTAGACGAAAATTTTGTTAGTATTGCTTCATGATCCGAGAAACCTGAATTAAGGACAGTACAGTCAACGAATTTTGGATCGAAAGATGATACGACATAGTCTATAGTACTAGAACTAGTTTTAGTTATTCTGGTTGGTGAGTCAACATGCATGATTATGCCAAAAGAGTCGAAAATGGACTGAAGAGATTCTTGAGCAGCACACACATTGGAAAAGTCAATATTAAGGTCGCCACATAAAATTAACTTGCTTTTTAAAGGCACGGATTCAAGCAAGCTCAGTAATTTTTGACTGAAGTCAGTGTCAGGTGTTCTGTAAATACAAACAATATAAAGATCATAAATATTATGATAGACAGTGGAAAATTCAAATACTTTTTCAGACAATAGATTATCGAATTTAGTTACAGCCGAAATTTCTGGAAAATTAAGTTCTTCTAATAATAGAAATAATTCATCTGTTTTGTGTCTTAAGGACTGAATATTAATAAGAAAAACACTAAGCTTGCCATCGTCCAATTTTACAGAGGGTGCTTGATCGTCTGTTCGCGTCAATTTAGTTAAAAAATTTGATTTCTTTTTGGAGAGCCAGTAGAAAAATATTTGCCATGACTCTCCCTAATTTTCTGAAGCTGTTGAAGTTTCTCGGATGAAAAGAAAGACCTGAAGGCAACAAGATCAGCTTCCACTTCGGCTGAGCCAGTACCATATGCGTTGTGGTAGCGATAATACAACTTACGCAAGGTGTCCACGTCACTAGGAAGTCCTTCTGAAGCTACAGTTAATTTGATGCTGGTGCTGGTGTTCCCTTCAAAACATACACTGGATGGTTGGTCATGGAGATAGGCTAGAAATAGCCGAAGAGCTTTTAATAAGGAAGAGTCCCTCAGTCTAGCCAACCTCAGCCGTATCCGAATTACGGGACATCCGCACTATAGGTGGAGTCATCGGGTCAATATTAAGCAAATTATCTTTCCTTGTATTTTTTTCCATGACAAAGTCTACATTTTCCTGCGCAAGAGACTTACAGGCAGCTAAAGCCTCCCTGTCAGATCCAGTCTTAAGAGATTTGATCTCCCTAGCTTTTGCAGGTGTTAAGTCAGGGCGTGGTGTTGGGCTACGGCTGTCTACAAAAATGCTCAAGTCACCATCTTATTTCACATAAGCTACTATTTTGTTAGTGAATGAACCCCGAACAGAAAGCATTGATCCATCAATTAAACGGCGGGCTTCTTGGTCCTGTTTTTTATATCATCTGCAGTTGTTGAACAATCTCTAAAACCCTTTTCTCCACGTATCTCCAAAGATTGAAATATGTAGGAATAAATTCTGGGGATCGCGCAGTCCAAGCTTTCATTTTAGGTATATGGAGCTTTTTTGAACCAAAAATTCACATAAGTCAAAAACTATTACAGATAAGTCTAAAAACCAGGATGCGTTATATCGACAATTTAGTGAAAAATCTAAAAATGTACCTAAAATGGGGTGTTGCCATTTAAAAAAAAAGCAGAATTTAATTGCTTATCTGACTTCAAGACATTCTGAATATGATTAAAAATATTTTAAGAATGTGCCTTATTGTCGTTTTCAAAAGAAATGAAATCAATAGTTTGGATAGAAAGAAAATTATGTAGATTTTCCGCACATCTGGGTCGCCATGAATAAACTGTCTTATCAGATACTTTCAAACTCCATTTCTAGTTAATAAAAGCTATATTTATTCCGGTAATGTATTTCAATTAATCATTTATATCTGGATAACTGTCATTCCTTTTCCATGTTAACTATCGCCTCAGCTTATGACGGGTCATTAGGTAAATTAGAATAATAAGATAATAAGTGGGCGTGTAGCATGATATATAAATTTCACATTATGTCTTATAATGGATTACTTAATAGATATTTTTTTGATCAACATTGATATTTATTCTGTTATACATGACTTTATTCAAATTGAAAAGATTAATAATTAACATACTGGTTCTTTTCTTCTACTCTCTCTACTCCAATTTCATTTCATCGAAATGGTTCTAACAATATTTAACTTCTAACTCTAGAAAATTATGGAAAAGGGCCCGATTTTCCAAAATTCCGGTTTTCTACATTTCAAGGTCCCTAGAACTGGACACAATTGTATTTAGGGAATTGCCTTTGGTTGCATAGTAAAGGTGCTCCGATTTTGATAATTTTTTTCATTTGAAAGAAAAGGGCTGAGAGGCTGAATTGTAATGGTCCCAATTAAAAGAAAAGTTATTCCCTCCAAAAACTTTTGAAACTTTGAAAGGAGGTGGAGAGAGGTATTTTGTTCGAAAATCTGAAAAGGCAAAATTAAAAATGATACCTTATCATACGGCAGTGTTTAAATTGGACATTTAAAAAAACGGTTTCTGAGTTGCAGCTATAGTACAGTCTGAAAATTTTGTGACACCGCTATGTGAAATCGGATGTTTGAAGACGCTACAGCGAAGTATGCGGGGAAAGGGAGGTGCTATTGAATGCATGAGGAATCATCAGATTAGCCAACATTGGAAATAGGCACCTGTGCATAATATTTATTTATGTTTATCAACCTGTGTGACATTTTCTCATAAACTTCATATTTAAAAACTGTGATAAAAATGTCTTCGTATAGATGGAAAGGAAGAATTGTAATGAAAAATGTTCGTGATATTTGTTTTAAACAATCTGATATGGAAAAACAAAAGCTTGAGCAACAGAGAATCCCAAAAAAATATTAAAATCCTAGTAATACTGAATACTGACCACTACTTATGTAGCGAAAGGGTGTCGAATAATTGACTTAGAGTTTATGTCAAAAGAAATGATTTGCGATGAGTGCAATGAAGCTTTGCTCATTCAAAATACTGAAGGAGAAAATAAAATTGGTATTGCTTCTGTTTTGAATATTCGTTGATAAAAAGACTGATATTGCTAAACCGAGATAGCGCACGCAGTCTTTTTATTATATATATCACGAATATACCTGTTTTCAACATAATCTCAAAATCAGATTCATGATTACCGTTGCCACATACCTATTCACGAGTAAATAGTGGATTTGAAATATGTCTGCTGTACATTATTATTATTACTTTACTATTTTTATTTGCGCAATGGATCAAGTCAAACATGTACAAATATTTACCATCAAAACAGTTACATGGATTGTCAATTAAAAATATTGGATATAAAAATCATGATCACAATATACACACAGTATATTGTGTATATAGTAATATGTATAAGACAAGTACAAACATTATATATCTATAAATATGTATATCAATAGGTAGCTCAAGAAGTCATATTGAAAACTCGCTCAATCTGTAAATTGTTTTCTCAAGTAGCAAACTTTTTATTTTCTTACTTAAAGCTTTTGGGCTCAATTTCTTGAAGGATTCTGGAAGACCATTATATAATTTTAAACATGTGTGGTTTGGGCCTTGCTGACATTTCTTTATTCTGGCTAAGGGTAGTGTAAATAAATATTTTTGACGGGTATTGTACTCATGGAAATTCTCATAAGCAAAACACGCTCAGCTTCTGGACTGTGGCTACATTATGGAATGTGGAAAAGTATTTAAGCTTTGCAGTCTCCGCTCCAGCAATGTTTTGCATTCTCCGGGTCCGGATAGTCTTCTGCACAAGCCAGCTATGTCATTTTTCCAACTCCAATTTGATTGTAATTCAAGCCCCAAATACTTGAGAGATGTGCAATCCCCATTTCTGCTGCTGAAGATGATACCTTCGGTTTTCTCTGCGTTCACTAGGAGTCCATTAGCCGAGAACCAATTTTGCGCACTCCTCATACATTTATCCTTTTTTTTCAATCAGATTTTTCCGGGAAACTGCCTTATTCAGGAAAGATGAATCATCTGCATACTGTACATAGTATCGGCTGGTATATTTTCGAAAACATCATTCATATAAATAGAACTGGCCTAAGAATCGACCCCTGAGTAATTCTAACGTCAGTCTTTCTTAATCCTGAAAAGTGCACATTCAGCTTCACTGCTTGATATCTGCCGTACAGATATGCACAGTTTCTCGTGAAAAAATTAATAGTAATCCCCAAAAACCATTCCTAATGTAAACCTTTTGGAGGTGAGAGCTATATTCTGCAAAATAACCACATAATTAGATGAAACCACAAACATTTCTTGGCAAATGTTACGATAGGATACAAAAAAGAATAAATAAATTTATTTATAAAAATGTAACCTTCTATAAGAATTTGAAATTGATACCTCCAAAACTGCGACCTCTATCGTGTTAAAAATTTCGTAACATCCCATATATTATATATATATATATATATATATATATATATATATATATATATATATATATATATAAATATATATATATAAATATATATATATATATATATATATATATATATATATATATAAACTTTTGAACCAAATGTTTTTTTGGACTAAATTATAGACATATAACAACATGCCGTTGAAATTTTTTCGATATTCAAAAGTGTGAACGATCGCAATAGGTACATTTCTATAAGAAATTTACCTAAAATATATAGTATATTTATTGATAAGAAATAGGTGAAAAAAATAATTCAGCTTTGAAGTGGAACGCGAACCCTGTCTGCTTTATATTCAACAGCCAAAACAAAAACCTCTAACCGCAAGGCTCTGATACATACGGCAACTTATGTGTAATGACATGTTGGTTTCAATTCAATGAATTTTGAGAAATTTACCTTTCCGCTGACTACAGGCCATCGGGATTTTTTTTATTCGCACCGGAGAGACGCGCGACCACGGCTTATTTCCCGGATCCACTATGTCACCGCAAGCCAATAACGGGCAATCTGCATATTCCTAAATTATGTGCTTTTGGTGTGCTATTCACGTCCCAACATGATAAATTTTGTACCCTAATTGTATATATTTAGATCGGCAATAATAATGTGAAACACGACTTCTTTTTTTTCAACTATTATCGTATTCTACGGTGACAATCTTGTTTATCCAGCTCCTGATTCAAGGTACTTTGGTGAAACAATAACATTTAATGAAACGTTTAATCATAGTATAAATAAAGTTTAAATGCCTGTCATTAATTTTCCCATGAAATAAAATTTTCTCTTTATCTCTCCGTCTTTGTTACTGATCAGTTAACGTGTGCACATTGATTTTGATACTTTTTGATTGGGGCGACACATTCAAAACGACTCTGGGGGTGAACACTTTATTCTTATAATAGGTGTTAGGATATACTATTATATATACTGGCTAATAAATAAATAAAAATGTCACATATTTATACAACAATGCCATAACGCCAGAACCGAGGCCATAACAATAGTTGAACCATATTATTATTATGGAACGAAGTAACTATTAGATTTCCGTAGATGAAAACAGAAACTCTAAAATAAACTTTTGAATGAGAGTCACAGTTTATTCATCTTTTACCAGAACGATACGAAGAACCTGTTTAATCTTGCATCAATCCCCATATTTGCAAGTTTATTAAATATAAATTTAAAGTGAGTCATTGATGCAAACAAAAATGTTATATTGTAAAACGCGTACTTGAAATGACATTAAAATTACTGGAATCCTTCGAAAAAAGCTACTTCGACCTTCTAAATACTTAGATTAGATGTAAAAATGATATGATGTTTGCCTTAATTAGCTGATAAAATACTAAATACAGAAATCTCAAATCTAAATTCTAAATCGTTCTTGGATTATTGATTATTTGTAGACAAGTAACGTGGGGCATAGCCCATTATCACAATGATTAAATACATGTTAAAATCTATAAATAACAAACTATTATTATTGTGTTTTAATATGAAAATGCGTAGGAGTGAGTAAAGATGAGATTAGAAGAGTTTCACACTGTTTTATGGTTGGATATTATATAATATGCATTGAAAGTGTTGGTTCTTCGACGGCTCATTTGTCATTACATGTGAAAACTAAATAATAAGCAACAGCTAGTTTTTAAAATTATCAAACTGAACAGAATGATAAGTATTTATGTAAAAATAGAACTGATGTTTCCATATTTTCATTTATCTAATTACACAAATCAATAATAAATAAATTATAAGATTATATTGAGATGGTCAGTTAGTTATTAAATTGTCGAATGTTATGCAACCAACTAAACGTCACGCACTTGAATCTAGTATAATACCAAAGATCTTCTAATCTTAGATAATACAATGCTAGCGACGACAAGAAAGCTGTTAGCGACAAAAGTTTATTTTTTCTGGTCGTTCAGTGACAAAAAAAATCCTCCACAATCAATATACAGTGAGGACCAAAAGTCCGCCTCTCCACCACAACTTCTTTATTTTCAATATTACAAAAAATATTGAATACATAAGTTGTAGGGTTTCATTTGACCTTTTCAATAACATAATTTTAATTTAATTTATACAGAGTGTCTGAAGCCCACTGAATTATTGGTTTATTTTTTCAAATGAAACCCCCTGTATATTATTAGATATTCGAATTCTACGTGAAATTTTAATGAAATCTTAATACAAACTGATTTTCGATTCCTTACGTTAATTCAGTCGGCTGCTTATACTGTGAGTGAGTAACCATAGCAACGAGTAAATAAATCTTAATTATGTTGTCAACAATTGTCAAATTGAAGTTAATAATATTTTGTGATCTCCTTGATTACTTTTTTCATAATATGGCTCGTTCATTAGAAGACAAAGTTGAACTATTAACTCGTATTAATTATTCAAGAAATAATATTTTATTTATATAATACTAATATAAAACTTGTATAGAATTTTACTACAATTTTACCACCAATTGCCGGAGATATTCTCGACACATTGGACATTCGGGAAATCTTTTTGAAAATGCCAACAGCGTGTGGAAATTTCTTTTAGCTTCACCAAAGATGATAATGGTTTCAACTTTGTCTTTTAATGAACGAGCCATATTAATCAACGAGAAAAATTATGAAAAAGTAATCAAGAAGATCACAAAATATTGTTAACTTTAATTTGACAATTGTTGGCAACAGAGTTAAGATTTATTTACTTGTTGCTATGGCTACTATGGCACCCACAGTATAAACAGCCGACTGAATTAACGTAAGGAATCGAAAATCAGATCAGATTGGATTAAGATTTTTTGGGACTCACTTCAACTTAGGTATAGTAAATGATGCATGAAATCTGCTTAGAATATCACGTAGAATTCGAATATCTAATAATATACAGGGGCTTCCATTTGAAAAAATAAATTAGTTGGGTTTTCTGAGACACCCTGTATAAATTAAAATTATGTTATTGAAAAGGTCAAATGAAACCCTACAACTTATGTATTCAATATTTTTGGTAACATTGAAAATAAAGAAGTTACTGTGGGGGGCGGACTTTTCCTCGCTGTACAATTATTATTCTGACATTATTCACGCTGACATACTCCAAATTATGAAATAGAAAATATCAGTGATAATTTCAAACCAATTTATACTTAGCTGTAAAACTCGGCTATAACACGCACTACAAAATTTGTTCGTTATATGCGAGAGCTCTTTATACACATAGCATTGAATATTTTTACTAAAAAAATTGAAGGGACCCTGTTCTATCTGAATAACATTTATTCAACTTCGAGACCAGACGGACTTTAATTCAGTCGCAAGTCTTTTCCTATTGGCTTGAATAGGTACTTTTTAAAAATATGAAATAAACATATTGATTTATCATCGAAATTCGAATAATAATTTTGAAAATGTGTATGATTTATTATTATTTTATTCCAATTTATATAATCTATAAAATAATGATGAAAGTTGAATACCTATATTTTCAATGTTTGAAGCCGTTAGGTATAAATATGATTAGATATATTATGTAATGGATAAATTGAATCCTAATGAGATACATTCTGTTGAAATATACATAGAATTGTTTATATTTCACTCATATTGAATTTGTTTGTATTCATTATAGTATTATTAGAGGTAAATGTATATTTTCAGGTATGAATTACCTACATAAAATTGTTGATATTCCTTGGGCACAGGTCGTAAGTAGTAGGTTCAACAGAAACCAGACTCGAAATTTCGTATATCGCTTCATTATGATGAGTCGGATAACTTTTTTATTTACGAAAGTTTTGGGAAATGGATTTATCCATATACAGGAATGAATAATTATATTGTTGATTTGATTCAATACAAAGTGAACTTGGCTGATATTAAGATCCAGCAAGATCAGAACACAAAATACAAAGAAGTGCGCCAACAAAAGATGATCATTGCCATAGTACCTTGCAGATTAAGAAAAAAATTCATTCTGTTTTGTGTCAATGGTGTTTTTCATATACCTACCTATACCTAACAAATAATATATTTATTATAAGCAACCATTAGTTAAACAACAAAATCTTCATTTTACACCGTTCCTTACGACTTTCTAACGATCAAATACAACAACTGACCTGAGATTACTGCATGTCCAATATTCAACAAAGAAAATTTGATGTTATGTTCGAATTATCAGTAAAAATAAAAACAATTTTATAGACTCAGAGTTCGCCGAAAACTGGCCATTTTGGTGCCAATCTATATGCAACTCCACAACTTCAAAAGTAACAGCACCAATAGAATTGATATTATGTTCTATTTTTCAGTGCATCAACTAATAACGTCGGTCCAATTTTTTGCAAAAAATATTTATTTTCGGTATCTATCGTGACCGCTTCAAGCCAAAACGAAATGATTTTTTTTTCATGAAAAAATAGTGCCACGTCTTTTTCAGGTTAAAGGAAACTATTTCAATTATGGAGCTGTGTTGGGTACTATTTAACAAAAACTACTTAACAGTTTTCATATTTCAAAGTTCTTATTGGACTATTCACCTCAACATGAAAAAAGGATAAATAAATCTGACTATTGCATGCAACATTAAATTTGTAAATGTTAATCGATATACTTTATCTTTCGAGCATATACATTTTATATATATTGGCATGCAAATTTGAATCATTAAATAAATTCAGGCGAAGCCTAGCACATCAACCAATGAACCAATCTAATAAATATTATTTCCATGAACATTGTAACAATTCCCATAAGCACATGAGTGGTAGCTATGTGTGCATTCAATGAAAATCACTGCACTGTTTGAAATACAAACATTTTGAATAATATAATTAATCATTTTATTCGTCAGCTCGCCAGTAGAATTACCGAATAAATAATTTCCATCATGGAACAGCATCATAATATTGCTATTTGATATTGAATTAAAATCCCGGTGAAAAATCCAATTTACATCTATATAAATTCAAGCGCTTCTACATAGAATAGAAAGTCCATGGGATTATATAATATGCCGCCCCGAGTATTTATTTATACATTGGTATGTTGGATTTATTAAGTTTTGTTATATTAATGAATAGCGCGCAAAGCAAAAACATGTGTTTTATTAATTTTGTGCATTTGTTTGTCAGTTCGTATTTAGAGTTGGTAAATCGAGAAATTCGAATCGAATGTTTTTTTTCTTTATTCATTAATTCCGTTCTATGCCGTCAAATTAGTTCCCGTGACAGAGTTTTTTTCTATGACGTTAATTATTTTGGCCCACTCCTCCATTCGGTTAAACTTCCGATCTTTCTTTCTTAATATTTTTTTGGGCATTTTGTTTTGAAATTATGTGCCTTGGTTACACCGTCATTAAGAAATTTAAGGTACCACAGAATATTGAGACCAGATTTTCCACCACCACCAGAAAATCGGTGGAGCAGTTTGAGTTTTGAGTACCTACAATGAAATCTGTATTTCTATATTTATATTCTGTACTGCCATGGGACTAGTTTTAAACCTATCGAAATTTAAAAAATATGCATGATTTCATTATTCTGAATTCAATAAAAATATTTATGATTGAGTTATTTGCATTTCATCTGATTTAAAAAAATATTACATAGAAACTAGTAAACTTCACATCTTGTTACTCCTATTGTAAAAGACCTTAGCCGTAGTAAGTAGTTAAATTTTACAATGAAAACTATCAAAACAAATAAACCGTGGTTATGTCGAAAACCACTTGATTTCCCGTCAGAATTTCACAAACGTGCTACCTACTCCCCCTCATGCGAAAACTTATATCTAGCAGATTATGATCCATCATCGACATACGTAGCCCCCATCATCCACCATGATGAGTTACATTATGCTCACTATCATTCTTCTCCCCTTCAAGTGTACATATACATACAATAAACGCCCTTCCGGAAAAGTTTCAATTAGCCCTGCCGCAACAACGCACAGGATAAAAATAGCCGCCGTTGCCATATTATATATATTATACAGTGTGGGACAAATATATTGAACATATTCGATACAAAATTTGTTGATAATTTTCAAGAAATTCGATCGGACTTTATTTCTCATGCATTTTTTCGTAAATATTTGGTATCCACAGGGTGATGACGAAGTTTTTATTTTCAAATCGAAATCCCGGTTTTATCACGTCAGATATTTGTATAGTGTGTCCCAAATTACACATGAAATATATTGGTGGTATCTGTGCAAAATATCTGAGCGACCAATTATTTGAGATGAGTGAAGTTCTACAGAATTCAGAGAGTAATATAATATTCTTCTTAAAATAATCAAGCTTTTATGGTTATTTAGAAAATTAAAAAAGTATGAATTTATATACTTACATATTTTCCATTTTTTGAGCTTCCTAAATAAATTAAATATCTTACTGATTTGAAAACAATACATCCTCGTGGCACTTTTCCAAGAAAATTTCAACAACGCATTTGGAAAAGTTATTTGTTTCTTACACCTCCAAAATCCAGTTTTTTATTTTATAAATAGGGTTTTATTATAATTTTGAATTAAGGGGATTAACAAATGTGCCTTCTAATATATCAGTGAAAATCTCTTCTTAAACATTTTTATTACATTAGAAGTTCAGCATGCTGGCGTTGGACAGAAGTTTTCTAAATTCATTGTTCAAGTCTTCTTGAAATGTGCCTTAACAATGAATTTTTCTGAAATACGGAAGACATGTATTATGTGATATGGACTTTGCTGTAAATTTCAAATACTTATGAAAAAACTAGCGTTTTTATTTGTAGAGGTAAACTTTGATATCGTATCTTGATTTTAAAAATAAAAATAAATTTTTGGAAAAAAAAATGCGTATCAAGAAATAAAAATCGAGTTAAATCTTCGATGTCTTGTGTCCAACAGATGTTTACGTTTTAGAGATAAAGAAAAAACATATTTTCAGCAATTGGTCTGTCTGTCTGTAATTATCTCAATAACGGATTGACCAATTTTGTTGCTTTCTTTTTTGTTTTGTAGGATTTATCGATACCGGCACTCCGGTTACACAAATTGGGTGTTTTGTTGGCACTGATTGTTAGGCAATACCTGAAAAAGCATTTCGCTTAAGACTGTAGCGCAAAAACGGCTCTAACGATTTTGATGAAACTTGCCTAAAATATTCTGCTTAAACTCCTTTAGCACCTGCTAAGTTTTATAAGTATTTGTTTATATTCTAGCTAGACAGCTCCTCCTATGTCAATATTGAATGACTATCGTTGCTTGTCTTGACACGTTGAAAAAAATGAACGGACCCTCGACTTGATCTGACTGTTTTTATATTTGTTTTGTTTTCGTTTCGCTTTAGAACAGTCTTTTTTTATTGAATTTGTTCCGTACATCTACCCCTCACTATATACCGTTGACTTCCTCTTTTAGCCGACGAATGGGAGGTGGCAGCGGAGGACACCCCAATGAAGCGGCGGCACATAATAATAAATGTTGCAAAACGTAATCAAAATTTATCGGCGTTTAGGGTATTGGGGTGAGAGGAGCATGAACATAGCTTCCGAAAGATGAGAGAGGGAGAGCAATTTTTGAATGTAAATTGGGTCTCAATGGTCGAAAGGATGGAGAGGATATCAAAGCCAGTCTGAGAGGTAGTTGGATGAATGAAGGCTCATCATGTAATTTAAACTCAATTTCAACTGTTTGAGTGATTTGGAAGAATATCGAATAAGGTTATTAAAATGATGGTGTGATTTTACCTAAATCTGTTGTATTTATGTGTTATTTCGGAACATTCCTAATCAAGAAAAAATCTTACAATTTTCTTTAAATTTTGTTATTTTGTTTTATGTGCGAAGATAATCTGTAAATCTGACCGCTATTATTTTGCCTTCATCATCCATGGGAGGTGCGAACTTAATTAATATATATGGTATGACCCATACTTACTTGCTCTGATACTGTTTTGTGAGATTGTGGATCAACCATTCAAAATAGATATCGCTGCCAATACATTTGTATCAATTTAATTAATCTCTCCCTGATCGAAAATTATTCTAGAATGTGACTGAGGATATTAGCTTTCATGAAAATCCGTGAACTTTTTTTTCACGAAGTACCCGAATATGGAGATAACCCTCAACAGATTTATTATATATATATGGATTATAAACGATTCTCTTCTTTTTTATATTCCCCAATCCATAATTATAATAAGCTCTAGTCTAATTCGAAAAAAAGTAATTCCAAAAATATGAATGAAGAATTCTTCTTCGCATTCGATTTCGCTTCCTTAAAAGAGTTTCCACAGAGAAGGTGGCCTAAAGTTTACCGAAAATTCCAAACCACCGATATGTCTCAAGATAAATCATAAGATGTAACCATCCAGGGAAGTTGTACTAGGGCAATATACTCTTGCTGGTTTTCCGTAGCCTTGAGAGAGAATGGGTATTATATAGAGTAGCAACCAGGGATTCGAACGAGCACTCGGTTTATCACCAATCACCCATACGCTAACCACGAACTGTGTATAGTATACATACAATAAGTAATAAAGTACTCTATTGGAGGTGTAACACAGGTCCGAGTGTCGTTTGGACATTTCATTACTGATTCAAAGACAGCATCAGCTTACTTATCTAATCCTAAGCAGTAATTCGCATTCTGACAATGTGGGATAGTATGAAAACTTCTTCAGTCAGTTTTATGTACTCTTTATTTTATTATTATTATTGGCGTCCGGAGTTTAGAATCTTATCGTTCCTATCGCTGAGCACTACTTAACTTCCATAGATGGAAATCGGTCAGTAAAAGCGTCCGCAGCCGCTCGCCCACTCAACGTTCTTCGAAAATTCAATTTCTTATTTCGCTCAACAATTGCATATATGTTTCCATCAGTTGAGCAAGACGGTTTTTTTGTAATCGTCCGTGTCAATTTTTTTACTGGTAGCGAAAGAAATGCAACAATAGTTATTCTACGTCATTTATATTCTTTTAAATTATTTATGCCTTTAAACCTTAATATTCTAAAAACTTACATATTTCAAGCTTTCTTCTCTTATTGAAAAATGTGTTTTCCTTAATAAATAATAGAAGCTATGAACATTAAACTCTCGATGATTAATATACTCGTATGTTGGGGTAGGTATATTATATAATATTTTATATTCGGTCATTGTTCGATCGTTGATGATGGACTATTTGAATTAATGCAATTCAAATAATTTTTACTGCAGTCATTTAGTACATATTAACGAGGTTGAATTGATTGATTAGTTTGTGTTTCGTATTGCATCGCATCTACACGATGTAATAATAAATTGTGTCTAATGATTCATATTAAATGTTTTATGTTTTTCGTTTCACCAGCATTGTGAAATTTGAAAATACATTTAAATTTGGAATTGAGCTAGTGTGAAATTTTAGTATTATAATCAAATTAATTATGAGAAAAATGTAATAAAGGTAGATCAAGTGATTATAAATTTATATTCATTCATATTTCTGTAATCAAAAGTTAAAGGTTGCAGCTTCGTGGTAATCTAATCTTCAAGTCACCATATTACCGCATAGTTGTTATAAGAACGAAAACTTTTATAATTAATAGAAAAAAATCTTTTATTTATTTCAATTATTAAGTAGGTCTAAACGGTTTATTATTTTCGCGGGTTGTCTATATGTAGTTGACGTCATCTGCGTTATACTTTGTGTCATGATACACATTGTATGGATGTGACAAACTGCGTCTTGTGTCCTGTAGACCTCTGTATTTTTATGTTTCTCGCTCTCGCTGCACCCATCATTCTTCGATATTTCATGTTGGATATATTACTTTATGATATTGAAAAAACACGAGGCTAAGGCAAATGACAGTTCAATAAAACAATGTCAATAGCTTAACCATGAAATTAATGGCTGTCTTACACAAGGATAGAGAATATAGAGCCATGTATAGTGTCGTCACGATACACTTACCAATATCTTTGCCTTTCAGACATTTGAATATGTCCAGGCCCAGTAAATTTCAGGCTTTTATTATTAAAATTTATAATCTGCAAAGGATGAAATGACAAAGAGCATTTTGGGTAGGTATAATATATAGAAAAGGGCTGACAATGATGAAAGATTAGTAATACCTAAATAAATTTGGACCTATTTTACGTTTTATGCAAATGTCTATTGTTAGTTTCTATGGGTCCTAATCATTGTTAGTTCTATAGATCGTCTTGTTTATGGTAAATATTGATTCTAAATTTACGTTTGGCATTAATATAGTTATAGTCGTGTAAAAGGGTCACTTATGTATCTTATGATTATAGTGAATGTTTTAAATCAGAACTATTAAATTCCATCTGTACTTCACATTAAATATAGATACTCGTTTGAAAGCATAATTTGAGGGAATGGTGTATTTTGGTTCCATGTCTGACTGACACCTAAGTGAAAGCGTGCTTAAAGTTATTTACTTTCCGCACCATTGTAGTCAAGTAGACCATGGTGAGTATGAATTATTTCACACGGCAATGTGATGGAATAAGAAGTAACTGCAAAGTTCTGGATATTAAACATCTGCGTCATTTTAGTGCCCGAATATTGGACTTCCAAAGTGGTGGTTGCAATGATTTTTTTGCTTTATGTAAATTCAAAGCAAAAAAATACTGAAAGGCACATTTACCTAAATGAAAAAAAAGTTTCTCATCAACAGAGTTTCCTCTGGAGATTATTTTTCTCGACATAATTATCTCCTTTCGCGTACTGCTATTACTTATACCATAAAAAATAATCACCATCACAGATCTATTACATGTAATAATTATTAATTATTATTTTTATCTTGATGCAACGTTTGTTTTAACGATATAAAATAGTCAGCATACATAATTATTTAATAAATGGTTACAGTAAGTAATGGTTGGTATTATATTTACTACTCTTTATTGAACGCATGTGTATAAAAAAATATTCCATTAAGTACAATTAAAATAATTATTGTGCATTAATAATAAGTTGACTTAATTGGCATGTCATTTGCTATTACAGAAGAAAAGAAACAGAATCTCTTGATATTTTGAATTATACCTATAGTAACTTCTGTATGAATTAATAAAATCATGTTGATCCCTCATCCGGAAATGATGTTGGTGAATAAAAACACATTATCAATGACTATTGAGTGGCATTACTAATTTTCTCATCACAGTTACACTTATCTGCTTATCCAGCCGTTTACCAAAATCAGAAAATCAATTGAGACGAAATTTTGCAGGTTAAAAGCACCTACTTGATATAGGGATAATTTAATTAGTTTTCTAAGTATGCAAGTTTACAAGCGTGGTCATGTACGACAGTAGTTCAATAGAAAGTTGATAATTGTTTCCTAATCTTCTGACAAGATTGTTCATGGTTCTTAGTACTTTTAAAGGTGATTTTTTTACTTTTCCTGCCGCTAACCCATCTGTGGGAAGTATTGTATTCCTGTAAAATTTTCGGCGTTCAGTTTTCAACAGATCTTTACGTTATAACGTGTTTTGCTCAAGATCCGAGTCAAGACCACTCTGCTTGTCTAAAACATTCTTCTTAAAGCCCAGGAGGAATGAGACTTGGTAATCCTTTACAATCAGACAATCGGAAGAAATTACGAAGCTAAAGATTATCTTATTTATAAAAACTGATGTATGCCATATTAACACCTGGAATTATATTTTTAATTATATTATTGATATTTTTTTGTATTATTATTAGTGATTGATGTTGTTAGGTCATATTTAATGGTACCTAAAAATCGTCGTCCTTTATTATTGGATCAAAACTTATGTTTCGTTAGCAGTTCTTCATTAAAAATCTTATGTGTTTTAGCGAATTTTGTCAATATCTGATTTTATTTTATTAATTTTTGACACAAAAATTAATACTTATAATATGTATTCTCTTTTCATTCGAAGTCCCGACTTTCGATTAAAAAAAGTGGAGCTTATAACTTAGACTTAATGGAGGTTCAATGTTGGGATGATTTTCTCCCGTTGCAGCATGTTATTTCATAATCTAAAATTCGCTTCGCTATATTTGCTGAACACTTACGATAATTGGAATAATGAATTTATTCTGTTCCATAATGTGTAATATGAATAAATTAATGTATAAACTTTACAAGAACTATAGACATTTATATTCAACATTTATCTTTACTTTCAGGGGCTGACTTTAACCCATGATCCTGCGACAAGTGACGACAGTGGTCGTGCCTCGGAAAGGCTCACGGGCTCTTCAGTAGCACCAAGGGACGCTGACAGCTCTAGGGACCGACTCAGCGACGTAAGTGTACCCTCATTATTCCACAATGTTTGGGTAATCATAACCGAAAATTGAGTTTGACTGAATTTAAATTTGAATTTAAGCCAAAGACTTTATTGTTATTGTTGTCTATACTTTGTACGGACTTCTTTTTGAATTGTGATTCGTTTTAACAGTTCGATCCCAATTACAAAAATAGATGTCGAGGTATATTGTCTATTTGTTATGAGTAATTCAGATTATTATTCAATGTGTGTACGACAAAATTATGTATGTTCATGCAAATCTACTATGTTTTCTAACAATGGTGTTTCTTTTCAGGCAAGCAGTAGATGTAGCTCGGGAAAAGGATATATCGTAAGTACTAAGATATTTCAATTCTCGAAAGGCATATTTCCCGGAAATTCTCCCTTCTTTTCGCGATCCACTTCAAAGAGACATTCTACATTCGCATTTTCCCTATGTGTTTAATCAACCAAGAACAATCGTTCCATTCAAATGGAAAATCGCATTCCCTCTGCAAGACAATAACTTGCTCCGCAGGCGATCATTTGAACGGAAGTAATTTGCTAGATTTTCCGAATAAAGAAAAAAATAAAAAAATCCTTCGCACATACACAAGCAGACTATGTTTCTACCAATCTTCTAGAAGCGCCTTTCTGTCTCTCTAGAAGCTGACAATAGCGCTGTGAACTAGATGAAAAAGAACATTATTAAACGATGTGCCGAATCGCTTATCGTTTAGTAGACATTACCATGTATGAATGGTATCTTCTCTGTTTTGTTCGATGGTCTTTTTATAATACATATGATTTGCTTTATGGTAACAATGGATTAAGATGACTGGTGAATATCAAATAATTTCACTCGATAGAAAAAAAGTATACATTTTATAATTATTATCTGGACGACCGAGCTTTGCTCGGGTAACACTGGATTTAGGGTAGGCGTAAGTTACTAAGAATGTTTAATCTCAATTCAAAAATGTTACATATTTCTTGTTAAAATGTATTGCGCTCGGTAGATCGGTAAATATATATTTTATTGTTCACATAATTCGTAAGTTATAGATACCAGACTGTATCACCAATCGACTTCTCAACCTTCAAACTCATTAAATATGAAAGGATAGCCAATCGATTTCTCAACTCCGAAAACCCCTTTCTCGAAATAGCTAGTGTGGATTTTTTTAATTTGAAAGAGGAGAGTCCCATAGTTAGAAAAACTCAAATCCGAAATCTCCTTTCCCCCAAAATTCGGGTGGAGGGGGCAATTTTTCTCGAAAATTGAACTAAAAATGAGACCATATCCGGAAACGTTTAAATTGAATACCTATTTTTTCAAAATAAGTTTTCGAGTTACATCAATGGTAAAGACTGAAATATGTGTATGTTTTGAAATCTTTGTCCATAAGTGAACGTTCAATGATTTTGACGACTATGAATAAACTCAAAAATCTTAAATATTTTTATTACAAAGAATAGGATTGACTTAATTAGTGGTGCTGGTTCTTCTGAATTTGATGCCAAAATCCTTATATTTACCTAGAACTGCAGAACTTAAAAAATACCAGTAACGGTAGAATCATCAATCTTTTTTGAATTTTTCAGTGCTAAGTCGATTCTAATTTTGTTGAAAATATTTATTATTATTTTATCGGTTGGTGCGCTGAAAAATACCAATGAGTATTATTTCTAATAATGATGGTGCTGGTATATTCAAAGTTTGCGCCAACAGTCTTCTATTTAGCTATAAATGCACAACTGTAAAATTACCAGTGGGTAGGTATTGTAAGAATTATCTTATATTATTTTGTATTTTTCATCGCACCAACTTTGATAAGTTAATGTCAATTTATTGTTTGAGTAACTATACTAGTCATACAATGGCAAATTTATGGCACTTGATTCTAGTGCCGTAACTGGGGGCTTAGTGTTTTTTAAGCGGAAACAATACAACATAGCTGTTCGCGCAGTCAATTCCCAACTAATTCAGACCTTCTTCAGAATCCGACAGTATATGGTTTCTACAAAACGCCTGCGCGCCTCCGAATTAGTTTAGAACACTACGAACTCGTTTTGAATAAATTCGATAGAAAAATGACGTTGCTCAATAATGTTAATATTGTATTTACTCTAACCAAGAACTTCTATAGGAAATCTTAACATCAGCTTTTTAAATTGTTCCTTGTAAGTAGCTAGCTATAACTTGTTTGCTTTTCAGTTTATAATTCCCTTATTTCTCTTTGGTATATCTTTTTTCATAGAAATTTGTAAAGAAAAAAATATTATATAATTTTGGAAATTTTAATCAATCATTTATTCTTTAACAGTCATATTTATTTATTGAATTCTTAAAAACAAGACTTCATTAAATCAATCATAGACTATTTTATTTATTGATCTCATTGTACTAACTTGTTAAGGATTGTTGAGTAAACTGTTTCTAATTATCATTTCATCATTTTTTACTGAATTTTATGTATGCACATAGGTATGATGTAGTCGGTACCACATTTCTTGTCTAGGCTTCTAAGTAAAGGTGACGACCGAAACACACCGCGATCGCTGACTGATATCGGACAATAACCTATAACATCTCTATTTTTTATTCTATAGTTACAGATAATTTCACCATGAAAAAAATAGAAATAAGGAATATAATAATAACCGTCTCGCAAATAATCAAAAAGAAATAAGAGCTATGAAAATATATATGAGTATCGCTTTTGAGAAATGTTTATAAGCTTATAAAATAAAGTAAGAATGAAAATAATGGCTGGCTACTCACTTGAATAGAATAAAAATACTTTTTGTTTAAATATGAATTCGAATCTTCCTTCAAATTCATATCTATTTGATAATCTTCTAGATAGGTTCATCCATTCCACATCATTGTAATTCATTTTCGAATCAAATTTTGTCAAACAGAAGAAAAAATTATAATTACTATAATAATGTCAGTGTGCTTACTCAACTTACTCTGCTTTGAACTAAATTCTACTTTAGGTACTTATCATTATACCAATCTGATTTACTCAAACACCTAAGTTCAACACAACAAAAGAAATATTATAATTTGCTCTAGAGAAAAGGGAGTAAAAAATGTCAGCTCCAATGCGAATATCTGTCCAACGCATTCGGAATTAGTTTTCAAGCAAACAGAGGTGCTCTGCGAAAATGGAATTTCAAGTTCAGGACATATTTTGGATAACAATTTTCTTCTCCGCGAACAGTCTATTTTGAAGTTTGCATCCTAGCGTATCGAACGCGTTCGGGATTGGCTCAGCGAAAACAGCTGATAACATTAAAATTTGATGATTAAATATTAATCAAAAACAACCCGTAAAACTCTACAAAAACATTTTTAAATAAAAAAAATAACTAATTAAGAAATACAAAATTTATGGGACTGTTTCTCCTAAAAAATATGTCAACACCGAATCATGCTCTCGTGGAGCCTTTCATGTGATAGTTGACATAATGCAATCAGTGAAGACTTTTTCCGATTCTCTAATTTGCTGAGATTCATATTTATTATTATCATTTTAACACTCTATGTCGTAAGAATTTGCAGAATATTCTCAAACCAATCATCATTATTTAATGCATCCCAAAGTTCAGTGGAATGGTAGAAGATAAAAATATTCAGGTCTCTGAATATTCCAAGATAAATTCACCGTTATCCCGTCACACTGACTGCTTCTGACAATGGGATTTTAAAGATTTAAGAAATTTCTCCCCCCTAAATTGAATAGGTTGCAATTCAAATAGCTAAAACTCAGAGTTTGAGTCTTTAAGTGATCTCTTTTGGAATTCAAATGGTCCCCACAAAATGAAAAAAAAAACAATAAATCAGAAACAATGTTTCTTTTCTTTGGGATCGCATTCTTGAATTAAGCTTCCGTTATAATTTGTTGCATAGTGCGGACGAGAAAAAAAAGTTAATTTTTGGTGTAATGGCAAAACAGTTGAATAATTAGTGATCTTTTATATTGTTCAATAAAACAAAAGAAGTGAAGGGTTCTTTATTGTTGGAATTAAAGAAAATATAGCAATATAAAACAAAAATTCGACGTGCAAAATTAATTTGATGTATGCAATAGTTTTGATTAAGTTTGATTTCTGTGAAATGATTTGTTTCAAAATTTATTGAGTGAACAAACAATGAACGAAAACGTTGCTTGACGTGTTAAGATACATTGATTTTTCTGCTTTCATTGCGTTGCCAGCTCTGTGCAGAATTAAATGGTGAATAGAAAAATCATCAAAATTTAGTCATGTATAACAAAACATACATATGTTGAATCAAAATGTGTTATATCTGCTTTTATGAACATTTTATAACTATTTCAGCTAAAAAATATTTATCCATCGCATTATATGAATAATAAATAATGTTTGTAATAGAAGACAATCCAGCAGATCTATATCTGTGTAAAAGTAACAATATCACTGTCATTAACCAATGATATTTTTAATATATAATGATATTATTTATTTGTATGATATACGTTTCTTACACTTTCAAATTAATCGGTATAGGTAAATTTCGATTGTATGTCTGTTTTTTTACATATGTTCGCCTGCTGCCTGTAAACCTGCTGCGATTGTCATAATTCTTTTCTTATTTGAGTGTTGATCCCATTGAAAAAAAAACAACAATCAACATGTAGGTGATTTTTTTCAAAAGTCGTTAATTTGATACGAAAAAATTAAAGAACAGACCATATCCGGTAACGTTTAAGTTGGATATTTTTCAAATAAATCTTAGGTTTCCGAATTACAGCAGTGCTAAAGTCTGAAATATGTGCAATTTTTTTCAAAAGTCGTAAATTAATATGACAAAAATAAAGAACAGACCATATCCGGCAACGTTTAAGTTGGATATTTTTCAAAAAAATCTTAGGTTTCCGAGTTACAGCAGTGCTAAAGTCTGAAATATATGTCTTTTCGCTATGTGATGGAGGAAAATTGAAAATATGATATGGCCAAATTAACGAAGAGATTATATGTAGTAACATTTAAATTGGAGATTTTTCAAAAAACAAATACGGTTTCCCAGTTACACCAGAAAGTCTAAAAAATGTGTATTTCCGATATGTTTCGAATTTTGATGAATATTGTTACTCTGATGGCGGCATGTTTATTTCTCAATAAAATAAATATTTCTTACAAAAAATTGGCCCGACTTTACTAGTTGGTGTACTGAAAAATACCATATAATATTAATTCTATTGGTGCTGTGGTACTTTTTAAGTTGGTGCCAAAAGTCTCGTAACTACAAGTGCACAACTTCAAAATTACTAGCACCAATAGAATTAATATTATTTTGTAATAAAGTCGGTCCAATTTTTCTTTAAAGATTTTTTTGTTGAGAAGTAAACATGCCTCAATCAGAGTCTATACATTTTAAGTCAAGTTTGATAAATTTTTTCTCAACTTTCAGATACAAGATTATTATAATTCTGTGATGATAAAAACGTCTTCAAAGTTTTAATTAACATGACAAGTGTAACGGTTTCAATGGTACGATATCGTTATGAGAAGTTGGATTTTTCTTATGTACAACTTTACGTGATGACAGCTTTATTAGTGTAGGTATCAGCCAGTCACTTTTGGTTCAAGCAAAGTTTGCAGATAGTATTCTGTAAAATTTGGTTCAAGTGTAACAACAACTCTATTGTACCTATAGTAAATAAAACCTTATCCATACTAACCTGCAAAACTTTCAAGATGGCTTTCGTTTTGCACAAGATGATTTGAATTTGATTTGTGTCTTTAATATGGACAAATGTTTTATTTTCAAACATTGGATAATAGCTTTAAGAAAATTTTGATTGCTTTTCTAAAAGTTTTATGTGTTCAAGATTTGAAATACTCCTAGAGATTTTTATAATTTAACAGCTTTTATCTAAGTTTCCATATCGTGCCACAATTACTCTTTTGAAATGTTAAATAATTACATCTAACCATTCTTATTCATAATTTAGCTTTAATTGCTTCTCTGAATTATATTGCTAATTAAAAAGCCATATTCCATGCATTTTAACAGACAATCTCGTTTTGCTGCATATAATTATAATACCAACTCTGTCGAGATAAAGAATCATATCGTATACCTACGTAAATCCTCTTGAACAAATTACAAAGTAATTAATTATTTTCCACACCGACAATTCCCCCTCGTACTCTGCGCTGCTGCTGCGTCTCTTTCTCACCCATGACGATGGCCACTCCAGCAGGCGAATTTACAAATTTCCTTAAATATATTAGCCAGGGGAGCGGAACAATGGCTGCCGCCAAGCTCGCGGGAACAGCAACCGGATTGCGTCTCAAACTAGCTAGCGCCCCCTGAGGCCATTATTAATTCACCCTTCTGCTTAATATCTGTGCGTTTCATTAGGCCCCGGTGTCAAGCCATACTCAATTTCGAGGTGGTTAAGAAGGCCATTGTTTGACATCGCCACTGGTAGTTAACTGAATACGTAAACTTTCTATTTACGGTCTTTGGGGTTGAACACGATGTCATGTGGTATTTGGACATTGTCATTCAGCTGTACTGCCCTACTATAAATCACAATTATCAGCAACCACTGGATCCGATAACCATTTTGATTTGCGTAAAACCACTGAGAGCCGCGTTCTATGCTTGTTGATCGGTGACTTGACGGGTACAGCTGAAGTATATTCTTCCTAAGTAATTTTGATTTGTAACTCATCGTTTGAATTAATTTTCCACATCTATTAATGATTTAATGGTAACTTTCAGAAATAGCCAATTATCTGAATACATTCTCTAGTCCTAGATTGACTTGCTTGAAAGTAACTGCAGGTCACCTTGTTGGGCATGGAACTGAGCCTACTAATCCAATACACCGATTAGCCAATTTGTTATTCACTTGCAGCTACTATTATATGGAATTTTATCTTGATCTGTGCTCCAAACAGTAATTTCTCTTACGTTTGTCAACCTAGACTACGAGATCTATATCCCTAGTTTCATTTTACCCACCGATATCCACTAGAGTATCATCTTTACCATCTTCAATGATTCATTTTTTTGGTATATCCGATCTACGAATTGTCGCCTATGCAATTCATTAGCGACATTTTATTCGATACCTCTAGTCCCCGCAGTTCATGTTTTGGACGTGTATCAGTGCTCTTAACTTCTCTTGGTCTTTTTATAGTCTTTATTTGTCCACCTTTTCGCACAGTCTATTACTTCAGCTTCTAGATAAGATATAAGTTATTCCACTTGTTTCTGTCCACTTCTATGTATTCGCCCTTAACAGGAACTTATAATAATAATAAAAAAAAACCACGGCTGGGAAGGCGGCGCTAATGTGTCAGAACAAATAAGTATGGTCGCTATTTCGGATAAAGTGCCATTGTGAAGATAAGAAAAATGGCAATTAATCTCTAAAAACGATAGTGTATTGTGAAAATTGTTAACCATATTGCTGAAGGATTTGTGCAGACACACTTCAGACTTCATATCCAAAAATGTGAAGTATGTACGCGAGATGGGCAAGTCGTAATCAATTTTGTCATCTCAATTATGTGCAACCACATCAAGGCTGTCTTACGTACTGTTTTGTAATCGGTATGTTTGTTTTTTTACTAACAAGGAATCCCTTGTCCTCGACTTCTACATTAAAAATCGGGTGTGTCTACTCTCACACGACTTTCCTACCCTTACTGCTCTCAAACTAATACCATTGAGTATCAAAATTGTCTAATAAGATCGTAGGATCATTCATTTTTTCAGGATTTCAAGAAAAACAATAATGGTCAGATTTAGTTTTACCGTGGGAGTAATCGTTTAGCCAGAATATGAATAGACATAAAATTTTAGTTCATTTGGGCATAACATTTTCTCCTTCTTTTTATCAGAGATACGCTTTATAGCAGGTGCTGAAGGACTTCTAGGAGAACAATTTAAGCAAGTTTCATCAAACTTATTTACTTTTTTACACCACAGTCATGAGCGAAACATGTTTTTCAGCTATTATCTAGTAAGTAACCAGTGCGAGCATGATACCCAGTCTGTGTCACCGGCGAGTCATATCAACACCATACAAAACAAAAACGAAAACAACAAAATTAGTCCATCTGTTCCCGAGATAATCTTGGCATAGACAGACAGATAGACCAATGGCTAAAAATATGTTTTTTGGACTCATATATAACATTTTTGAGCCCTGTTTCGAGCTGATACAGTGGAAAATTAGAAGTTTTTCTCCTTACTGAATCATAATTTGGATCACAGTAACCTCCACCATTTTTTGCTTCCATTTTCTCACTGGGAACCGATATAGAAATTTACATTAATTAATACGTAGTTATTAACAACATTTTGAAATCCCTATGTGGTGACGTTGAATGTGTCCGTGGTTGCAGCCAAGTTGGATAGTTTATAAAATGTGTGATCGCCAGTGCCGCATACTTACTTTAAAGTTGCAAAACGCATTATCCAAAATTCAGTTTTTAAATTTTATAGCTGCACATTATCCTAGACGGTTTTCCTACAACGAACTCCTCAAAATACATTCCTAATAATGAAATTTTCATAAAAAATGCACGCATACCCGCAACACAACGAGTCTCATAATTTCATGCTTTTTATCTGAAGTACATCTGGTATAGAATCACGGTAAGTACATCTGGTATAGAAACACGGTTACTTTGGGGTAATGAGAACAATTTCCTTTGTTTCTGCCACAGAGAACTGAAGTAGAAAGCTAATCGAGTAAAATGCGAGATATCCAAAAAGAGCATAGGAACGAGCGACCGGTTCTCTGAACCAATCTTGTGAATTACCACTAAAGCTCGTTCTTTTCTCACCCTCAACACAAGTACGAGAAACGTCCTTACTCGACGACTTCTTCATTGCCTTTTTATCACCCGGATAAAACTTAACATTTCTGTGGCGTTGCTCCGTCTCCCGAAAAATGGCGACCCGTTACGGTTTTATTGGTTCTCAGGCCGTTCTGGAAAGACATAGTATCCTCAATTAGATTGTGAGATATATTCGATTCACACTCTCTTAGTATTTATTTTATCCGAAATAATTTAGAGGAATCATTGAGATAAAACTGCTTATATTATCTAATGATGACTTTCTGTCTATCTATATATTTATATATTATAATAAATCTGTTGGGGTTTTTCTCCATGATCGCTTTTATCCTGAGAGTCGCTTCCTATGATCATTTTTATCCCGAAAAAATAAGCGCTGAATTATTTTCTTTTAATTTCAAACAAGTGTTCTAGCTGTTTAGCATGCAAAATTAAAAACGTTTAACTTGTATCAATAAGAAGTATTAGTTACTAATGTAACTTACTTCAATAATTGTCTTGACATCTTTTTGATTCCCATACCAACATTTCTTCAATAGCAAATTACGCTTCAACAATTCTAAGTAAATTTATTAAACGTTAAACAAACATTTAGAAAACTAAATGTGGCAACTTTCTCCATTTTTAAATAGTAATTTATTGCTCTCAAATAGGTACAGAGCCAACCAACATAACTTATTCCTCGAATATAAGATTCAGCAGCATTATTCTGGCTAGAGAGTTTACACCCGTGAGCTACCACCGTGTGCAAACTTATTTATTTTCCGGCGCTGTCGGCTTATAAATCATATTACGGGCTAGAGACGGTAAATCAAAAAAAAAGGAAATTCCTACAAACTCACTCGGAAGAATGGTATGCGGAAAACGGAATAAAGAACGCAAGAGTTGAATTAATGGGAAAGTGAATGATTGTTGCACGATATCATGTAGTTATCTATGAGATACCTAACTATGTGTGTAATGCTGGGAAATTCAAAATAATTGCAGCTTTTATTGATGTTTATATTTTTATATTGCATCGGATCATTGTTTAAGTATACAATATGAAGTTTGTGATATTTTGTGAGTTCACGACAATGAGTTTAACCCACCTCCTTCTAGGGTAACTAGTAATTAATAATTAGCAAAAAATATTTTCACATCGGATACTATACTTACAGGGTCGGACAAAAGTTTGGAAACAACTGATGTCTGGGAAAACTACTATTAAAAATGTCTAAGCAAAAATTTTTTATAGTTCTTTAATGCTCTTTAGAGACGTAATTGTAGTTTCAACAACAACACTATTTTTTGAAATATGACCTGTTTTTTAAATCGCCATGTATTTTTTTACCGACGAACCCCGAACGGAGGAGGTATACAATTCGTCTGCTGCTTTATTATTATTTTTTTGGTTCGTGCGCGTCTTTACATAGTAAACGAGCTCTTTGATGATTTCGGATTCATTTGAAAGGGGAGGCTTGAGAAATGGTCCCATATTCATAAAAACGCAAATCCGAAATCTCCTTTCCTCCGAAAACGAAGATAGGATAATATCCGGAAACGTTTAAATTTTTTCAAAAGTGTTACGCTTATCGAGATAGACTCATGTTAAATATGTATTTTTGCTATGTGGGCAATTTCTTTCGAAAATTGAAAATTTTTCGATACTACATGACAGATATAATTATTTCTAGCAACATTTATAATGAAAATTTTTTCCTTAGAGTTACGGTTTTCGAGTTAAATCGGTGTTAAAATGGTAACATATAAAATACTCAAGCGTATTTCCGCAGCGATGCGTTGAGATCTCAATAATAACAACTACAAGCAAAGAATATACATGGGTAATAGGATAAATACTATCTTCATTGGTATTAGTGAACGTTCAACGATTTTGGTGACTAATGTTAGGTACACTCAATAGTGTGAAATAAATATTTTTTACAAAAAATTGGACCGACGTTATTAGTTGATGCACTGAAAAGTATAAATTATTATTAATTCTATTGGTGATGGTACTTGTGAAGTTGGTGCTAAACATTATCAATCTAACTGCAACTGCACAACTTCATAAGTAACAGCACCAATAGAATTAATTTTATTTTATACTTTTCAGTGCATCAACTAATAACGTCGGTCCATTTTTTTGTAAAAAATATTTATTTAAATATTTTTTGTAAAAAATATTTATTTAAATTTTCATTTAGTGATTTTTCTCAACAATCGCCATGTGTTTTTTTAACCGATCTCACCTCCACTTGGCCCTACCGACACCTAGGGATATCGCGGCACCAAGGATCGCCTCCCGACAAGGCTCACCCGCGCTTTCGCCAATGGCTGTTGTATCTCCAGCTCTACCCGAGATGCCTTATTGCAGTACACTTTGCTCTATTTATTTATTTGTATTTCGAGTACCAATACAATCAATATTAACTTTTCAGTGCATTATCTAATGAAATCGGTCTACTTTAAATAAGGATTAGGTTTACAAGTCGATTGTATGTTTTATATGCTTTTTTATGTACCTACCTATGTATATTCGCGGGTTTTGTATAAGTAAACGTGCTCTAAATTTGATGAGTCTTCTTTCATTCGAAAGAAGAAACATTCAAGAAATCCAACATGTATTTCTTCCAGGAAAATTTCAAGTTTCAATGTTTCCTGAGTTAGGGCCCTTAAATGAGGTGGTTATTAAAAAAATGCACATATTTATTGAGGGTTTTATTTGCCAATCAAAATAGTAAAATGATCAAATTCTTACTCTAAAACTTACGAAATATTATTTACTCTACTGTAACTACTTACACTTATATTCGTTGCTGTTGCTGAAAGTCTGTCTAGAATTGATATTTCATCTCCTGCGCAACTTCAAAATTACTAAATTACCAATAAAAAAAATATTATTTTATAATTTTAAGAGCATCTAATAAAGTCGATTCTAGTTTTTCAGAAGGTAAATATTTAAAAAAGTTACACATTTTGAGTAATTCTGATTAATTACACAAAAATACTTTGGAAATCGTTGAAGTATTTCAACAAAGGTTCAATTTAAAAATTCCTGAAAATGATCACTTATTTCATATCAATTTTCAGATTTTCGGAAAAAGTCCCCCCTCGTTGGAAGGGATTTTTGTGGTGAAGGACTTGTTGGAATCATTAAAATCTGAGCTATGATGTAAAGAGCGCAGAGAAGTACATAAATGCAAACATACAACCGAATTTTTTATCCCCTGCCGCATGAAAGTAATATTTTGTTATTTTTGTCTAAAAGTGCATTTATTACATATAAAACAGATACTGAACCTTTATTCATAGCAAATCCAGCTTGGTTCCGATTTTCGTTCTTTTTAATTTGTATATTCCACATTTTGATAATCAGTTTTAAATTGAATTCAGGTTAATTCTGATTCTTTTCTTAAGACGGAAGACCACCCAACACAATCAAATCATTATACACATGAGCATGATCTGCTCTATCCATTTCCACTTCCTTTGAAACGAGAAGTGCTTGTCTGGAAGATGAAACCAGAAAGGGGTCATTAATTTTCACTTCGGTTGTCTTCGCAACTCCGGATTGCTAGTGGCTTAAAAAGTACTCTTCTGCGTTGAATTGACCTCGGTTTTATTTGTCGAGAAAAACAACCTAGCTGTAAAAAAACTCTTGGTTCGAAAAAGCATCCTTTCATTTTTATCCCATGTTAGCTTTAGTTGAAATACAACAGTTTCTGTTTTTTGCGATACCTCTCTAAACGATGTTTTTCTTTTATTTTGCAGTGTGATAGCGAGGGAGAAGATGATAAGGTAAGTCTTTGTTTTGTATGTTTCTTAAAGTATATCTACCAACACCAACAGTAGAATAGAAATTTAGAATAGATTTTTGGATTTCATTAGTCATTTCATTCCATTTTTTGGATACCTGTTATCATTAATTAAACAAGTCAGTCTCCGACCAATGTGTGTTCACTTTCTTTCTAATAATTTCTTTTTATCATTGATCTAAGGTGAACTTTTTTAATTTCTATCATATAGTTTAATTTTATTTTATTGTGAAAATCACAAGTCTTCACGTTTAGGGAATTCAGAAAACTCCTAATACATTATATGTTATATGAATAGTATGTTATATGACCGGTAAAATGTTTTTTTTCTTACCAAATCTTCTCTTTCAAGGACATTTCCTACACCTTTTAATTACTCCGTTAGCAAATTGGTATTAGGTACCAAACTAAACCAAAATTCAATCTTGGTTATTACTCATTAATATTGTGGTTATTTTTATTAATTATCAGCTTTGGATGAATTAAAATAAGTATACTGGTATATCTGGTATACAATCGTCGCACTTCGGAAAAATTTCAATGGCATGGTGTTATATGTGTTGTTGTGCAATTGTAGGTATATAGAAGACTTTTGGCACAATCTTCAAAAGTACCTCTTTGAAGTTGGCATGGCAAATTTGGCAAGCAAACAAACAAAGTATTGAATAATTAGCCGTAAATTAACCGTGAAAATAAAAAATTAACCGCATGCAAAGAAACCCGGAAATTGGTTTGCATGCTAGCTTCAAGTGAAGTTGGCATGAAAAAACCGTAAAATCGGTTAGGATCGTCCCAGCCAATTCCACCCTGGCTCATAATTTGCCGCTAATTAACCGCTGACGATACAGCCTCACACTTAAGGCCAATGAAATTTTTTTTTCAAAAACATCGCTTGTTTTTCAAAACATCGCTTGTTTTTCAAAACATCGCATGTTTTTCATACGTACAATAAAACGAACGTTCTAAAATCCAACGGGATCGTTCTAGCTACCTCTAAATGGGCCGAAATGTTACTCCAACTATCGCACTAATTAACCGTGAAAGAGAAAAATTAACCGCAAGCTAAGAAACCCGAAATTTGGTTTGAATGCTAGCTCCAAGTAAAGTTGGCATTTAAAAACCGTGAAATCGCTTAGGATCGTCCCAGCCAATTCCACCCTGGCTCATAATTTGCCGCTAATTAACCGCTGACGATACAGCCTCCCACTTAAGGCCAATGAAATTTTTTTTCAAAAACATCGCTTGTTTTTCAAAACATCGCATGTTTTTCATACGTACAATAAAACGAACGTTCTAAAATCCAACGGGATATTTCTAGCTACCTGTAAATGGGCCGAAATGTTACTCCAACTATAGCACTAATTAACCGTGAAAGAGAAAAATTAACCGCAAGCTAAGAAACCCGAAATTTGGTTTGCGGTTAATTAGCGGCAAATTATGAGCCAGGGTGGAATTGGCTGGGACGATCCTAACCGATTTAACGGTTTTTAAATGCCAACTTTACTTGAAGCTAGCATGCAAACCAAATTTCGGGTCTTAGCTTGCGGTTAATTTCTCTCTTTCACGGTTAATTAGTGCGATAGTTGGAGTAACATTTCGGCCCATTTACAGGTAGCTAGAACAATCCCGTTTGATTTTAGAACGTTCGTTTTATTGTACGTATGAAAAACATGCGATGTTTTGAAAAACAAGCGATGTTCATGAAAAAAAATTTATTGGCCTTAAGTGTGAGGCTGTATCCTCAGCGGTTAATTAGCGGCAAATTATGAGCCAGGGTGGAATTGGCTGGGACGATCCTAACCGATTTTACGGTTTTTGCATGCCAACTTCACTTGAAGCTAGCATGCAAACCAATTTCCGGGTTTCTTTGTATGCGGTTAATTTTTTATTTTCACGGTTTATTTACGGCTAATTAACGGCTAATTATTCAATACTTTGTTTGTCTGCCTGCCAAATTTGCCATGCCAACTTCAAAGAGGTTTCAAAAGTGCCAGTATCAATGAAGTTATTGTATTTTTGAATGCACCAAAGGATAAAGTCGGTCAAATTTTTTGTAAAAAAAATTATTCTAAAGCTTGAGCCACCTTAACGTCAAAATAGTACCGATATAAATAGATATCGATACTTTCTTTCTAGATAACTACCAAGTAAAAGTATCAATCAGTACCTACATGGCATCGTTTCATTACTAATCTGTGACAATTGAACCACTTTGCTGTGGCTTTAAAATTAGTAGGAACACTAATTAACATGTCCTTTGTTAAAGATTACTATATTGCCACTTTTCTTGTCTGAAGAGCTCAGCCTGATCCTGCTGCCGAATCTATGTATGTATAAAATATATGATGGCTTTGTTCCAACTGTCAATCCGGGACAGATCACCAAAAGTTTGCAAATCGTCTTCAGTACGCATGTCTTTCAGATAATTGTGCATCTGATGAAACTTGACAGCGGTTGGAAAAACAAAGAGAGAGAGAGAGAAATGCTTTATTGTCGAAAAAATATAAATTTTGTAGACAAAGCAAAATAAAAATATCAAAAACAAACACTACAAAACAAAACAAAGGCAAAACTAAAAATTAAATTAAAATTAAATGATTTATATAATATAAAACAAAAATATAAAAATATAAAGATGTAAAAATATAAGATAGTATCAGAATGAAACCTACAGCTTTATATTCGGTTAGAAAGTAAGTTAACATACAGCTGTAAATTCAGTCAGAAGGTAAACACTAACTAAATCACAAAACAAAAACAAATTTTGTATAAACAATAAACCAGTGCGTGAGCTGAGCAGAAACGTGCCTTAGTGAAAGAAGTCGTTAACTGCATGCAACATGCCTACAGTAGAATTTAATTTAAAGTTATCTTCACTAATTGACGAAAAAAGAATACCACCGCGAGAATGGCGGCTCTAGTGTTCCTGATTAAAATTTGAAACTACTAGCGACAAATGTGATTGATAAAAAAAAGCGATTTTGTCGGTTGTAACAATAGTTTGTAAACTGACCGCATATGTCGCCTGCTAATTCTAATCTAATTTTTTCAATAGCTGTTGTATTTTCTTAAGTTTAATTTTTAAATATTTTATTTGTAATACAATAATTGTAATGCAAATAAATGGTTATACTAGTTCTTTCATTAATCAATAGAACGATGAGGAAAAGATAAATATTTTTTACCAAAAACTGGACTGACTTTATTAGTTGGGCACTGAAAAATACAAAATAATATTGATCTATATGTACTGGTACTTTGGAAGTTGGTGCCCCAAGTCCTTTATCTAACTACAATTGCACAAAGTACCAGCACCAATAGAATTATTATTATTTTTTAGTGCACCAACTAATAAAGCCGGTCCAATTTTTGGTAAAAATATTTATTTCACACTTTTAAGACAATAGTCATGAAAATCGTTGAACGTCCAGTAATACCAAAGAAGATAGTACTTATCGTATTTCTTATGTATGTACTTTGTACTGGTTATTATTTAGAAAACTCAAAGCGTCGCGGCGGAAATACACATTGTTGCAACTCGAAAACCGTAACTCCATTGAAAAAATGTTCAATGAAACGTCTCCGGATATGGTCTTATCCTTAATTTTGCCGTCTCAGATTTGCGAGAAAAATTGCCACATCCACCCCTTCGGGGCGGTTTTTGGAGGAAGACTTCGAAGATTTAGAATTTTTCTAAATATGGGACCATTTCCCAACTCTCCGCTTTCAAATGAATCAAAAATCATCAATATCGGAGCACGATTACTAAGCAAAACGCGCGAACAGCCATACATAATTTAAAAAAACGCAAACAAGAGAAAAAAATAAAAAAACGATCTGAAAATTTTCTGTTTGCTAATCCTCAGTAAATGGGGATGAGAAGCGTGTGAGTCACTGCGCAGAATTCTGACTCTTATGAATCTGTTTCTGATGAGGGTTGGAATGAAGCTATGAAGCGTTTATAAAATGCTAGCATACATATATAGTATTAGTTTTTCCAGCTGGGGACCAGCCAAATGCGAGATATTGAGTTTTTGTAGAGAATAAAATATAAACGGTGTTCTACTCAACATTTATTTGACGCTCGATGGTTGAGCAGTTGTTGTCCATAATTCATTATTTTTTCGACACTACAATCAGAATGTGTGTGTGTGCAGAATGGATGGTAAAATACCTGTTTTTTGTTTTTGTTGATGAAATAGCATTTCATTTGTTAATGGTCTGTTAGAGCGTTGAAAATTTCAAGTTACTTTGTCAGCTATCAATTTGAAATTCCCGTTCACAAAAAAGAATATTTTTTTTCTCATTTTTTTAATCCTTAAAATAACAGGAAATAGGAATGATGGACCTTCGGAAATTATTTTTTAAAAAATTAGTATTTTATGCTGTTTAAACCTATATTTCCGATATTGTTACGATTAATTTTGTTTGAAGTAGATTATAGACTATTATGTACTATATCATTAGTCTAGAATGGGTAAAAATAAAAAAGGAGAAAAAGTAGATCTCCAAATAAAAGTCATCTACGTCGCCAGTTAAAAACTGATGATTAGCTAGAAGATTCAACATCTGTAATCTGGGAGAGTCAGAAAATTCAATATTAGTTTATATATGACAGTTCTTATAATTCCACTTATGCTTGATAATAAAACTGATATTTAATGGACTCAAGTGATTTCCGAATTAATTCAAGGGATGCACTAAAACGGAAAAGGCAACCATCGAAAAAAATGTGTATTAGACAGGCCGTCGTAACGAGAAAATTTAGCAATCCCCTTTTCACTAGTGGATTTTTATGTTTTTGGGGATGTAACAGAATAATATATCCCATAAAAAAAGTTTACGATGAGGGAATAATGTAATAAAAAATGTAACCCAAAATATATAGGAGAAGGGTCGATGTATACGAATATTTTTTTATACATGTCGTATATATAATATTGCAAATGTAGGAAGTATGTGAGGAGATGTGTATGTGAGGTGAATAATACTGGACAATTCTCAGTGGAGATACTGTTGGAATTTGAGATTCTTTTTTTAGAAAAGTATGTGAAAACTCAATAATAATAATAATAATATACGGTCTCTGGCGTATATTCAATGAATAATGAGTTGATAAAAATGAAATAACCTACTCAATTTCTTGTTATAGTATCGAAGGAGATTGATCAATGCTTTAGGATATGTTTGTATAATACCAGCTTTATTTGAAGTTTTCAGAACTTTTTTGGTGATTGAATTTTTTAGGTGGTTTATTTTGTTGAATGAGATACATGCTTATGTCGGATATATTTTATTTGTGTAGAATTTCCGAAGAGCTATCAAAATTTTCTATATTCGCACCTATTTAGGTATAAGGTATAAGAAGAAAGAAAGCTATGACATTTTTCGTGTATGTTCAGTGGTAATGAAATGAGAATTGTACCTAGTAAAATATTTCTAATTTCCAACAGCTTTAATTAAAGTTATCTACTTTGTTGACCTGAGGGTGTACCCCTCAAACTCGATTCGATTCTCTATTCGACTCTGATTTGATATATTACGTTTCTGCACCGATTGTTAATTAATTTCGATTCAAATTCGATGATTCAGAACTCGATGCAGTCGTTAGTAAGCCTCCGTTCTTCGAATGTTGCTGATAAATTTTCATCAAGGTCCTATTTTCCTAGCAGGATATATTATTGAACAATTTGGTTGTTTCAAGAGTCTTTTATTTATCTGTAATTGATCTTACTTACGTACATACATACATTATATTTGATTTACGCTTTCCTTTCTTTTTATGACCGACGAACCCCGAACGGAGGAGGTATACAATTCGACTGTCTGCTTTATTATTATACTATTAATATTATTTTGTATTTTCAATTGAAGTTCGGCCTATTTTTCTTTAAAATCTTATTTCTTTCAAATCATTCTTTACAAAGTTGGTACGTAAAGGTATTCTCAAATAATATTTAATTATTAATATATTAATATCAAAACATCAATCCTTATTTTTATTTTTCCTACTTGAAAAATCTGCTCTTTTACGTTGCATAGCCAACTCAACAGAGATAAGCCTGGCAACGACTGACAGAAACCCCACCCCATAATTCCTGGAGATAAAATAGGGAACGGCAGGAGGGCGGTTATAAAGATTTGTCGACGGTCGGCTGTGTGTATGTATATACTTCAAGCTTCAACCTCCCATTTGGAAAATGTTCGAGTGCATAAACTAGCTGTTTGTCGGTCTCACTTTTTTGTACGAGTAGACTTCTTTTGCCGGCGAATTCAACTTGCACGACAACACTTCTTGGTGTGTGTCACCGATATAATATTTTTTACTATGATAAAACACGTTCGTTCTCTTTGCTATTCCTTCCGTCTATGTTGTTAATCTGCTGAACATAAAACTTTTGTCAAGAATGATTTGGTGGTGAGTCCTTATCAGAGCATATTTGTACTTCTATAAATACTGTTAAAAAAGCGCACGAATGTTGTATTGGAATGAGGTTACAAATTCTTCTGATCCTTATGTTATGTTCTTCCTCATGCCACAATTATAAATATTTGTTTGTTTTCCCAACACCGGCAAATTGTGCAAATTCGTGAATCTTACCTTGCCCATTTGATGTCAGCAGTTGCGGATCCTCACAGGTGACAAGAGAGGCCTGGCCTCCTCTACAATTCAAGGAGAATCCATATTTTTAGACTAAGTGTCTATCATATCTAAAACGTTGTAGGTAATTTAAATTTTATATAATTTATAAAAAGAGAAGTAGTTCGTTAATCACCTAATGAGCGCCACTGTATTCTAAGAATGCAGCGACTTACGTTATTTTTTAAACTTAATTCTAAATTTTAATACTCAACTGACTTATAAAATGAACTATATCTAATACGTATTTGGTACACAGTACCTCACGACAGTTGTTAAAAATTATAAGTAAACGAATAAGATGGCTGGTTTGACTTGAATAATAAAATCGGCCTTTAAAAGCTTGTGTTGTCAGTAAAGGCTGAAATTTATTTACTTCAATTTGTAACTTATGTACCTACATTATCTGTTGCAACGTGACCTTGGACGTTGGTGGCTATCGATTAGTGTAAGCAAAGAAGATAGATAATAATATGTACTATCTACATTCTTCGGTGTAAGTGTATGAAATTTTGAGGTTAGGGACTTTGGGAATTTTGGCTGCGAATTGATCATGCATCATCCGTCGATCATTGTCGGAAAAATTCGCCTAGTTGTTACCTTACACGGTTAACGGTTACTTCCTTCATATATGTAATTGTTATAGTAGTATCGCTTGCTATTTTGGATTTTCGCTGTGCTTGAAGGGTGAGTAGTATCATTTGATTATATAATTAGAATATTTAACAGGAGGTGGAAATATGCAAATTATTGCATTTTTATAGTTAGAGTTGGCCTCCTCTGTAGAAAATATCACGAGCTGCCACTGGATGTAGGTAATGGCTAAGCCTCCTATCCAAATAAGTTATACGATTACCCCCAACTGATTGGCATTGTTATGGCTTAACATGTTGGAATTAACGGGATTTGTCCGCTAGAAGATGCGGATAAATCAGACTTGAGACGAATTTGAAACCAATAATCCCCGCGTTATTACCAATTTACTGCTTCAGCCGATCTGGAAAGGGCTTTAAAATTTTACTTACGGTTCTAATTCTTTTTTACAGCCGGCGACCACTAGAAAAAAAATAATAGCCATTATACGAAAACCAATACCACAGCTAAGATGCCCATCAAAACAAATCTTACGTGTTTTATTCAAATGATCTTGTCAGTAAATCTGAGATTGAAAACTTACTAAATACAGGCCAATAAAAAGTCGAATGGATACATAGAATGGAAAAATAAAATCGCTGATATGATGTAGAATAAAATTATAACAAAAAAAATGTGAAAAAAAGAAGAAAAAACCTGGACAAGTGCGAGTTGAACTCGCGTGCAGAGGGTTCTGACCCAAATTTGTCAGTATTGAGTGATATACCATGCTTTTTTAATATTATGGACTTCTCATAGGTTTTCCCATAATATATAAGTAGAAAACTAATTTCTTTATTTTTTTCAACATTTTAGGTTCAGTAGTTTCGGAGATAAGGGGGGATGGTCAATTTTCGTCTGTTTTCTTAAATAACTTATTTTAAAATTACAAAAAAATACATATAAGATCTTCACACTTTTTAAATGGTTTTTATTACTTTCGGTTCTTGTATCAATGGACTCCGCAGCGATTTCTCAGGCCCCATACGGTCTAGAGACTTGAAATTTCGAATTCAAACTTAGATCCGAGACATCTCGCCGCCTGTTAAGCTTCAAGTGTGATCCAATATTTATTAATTATAATTATCTCATTCAAGTAAGATCACTTTTTCTTCGACATGGAACAACGGAACAACAATGTCGGACAATGGGATCCGTCACTGGAAATACGCACGAGCATGGATCGTATATATACGTCTCTGTTCTCTGGTATATAGCTACTCTCTGGCAGATCGTATATATTACTCTATAGTTATGTTTGTTCTGGTAGAAAAACAGTAATTTGTAACGGAAATGCTGTTTGCTGTTGCTGGCAAACAGATATACATAAGTATAATTATGTTCAAATCGAGAGAAGGAGAGTAATAGTAAGTACTCATCGGTACGGCTTAGATGCCTAATAAAAACTATTTTTAATTTTTTTTTTCAAAAATTCCTCTTGTTAATTTTCCACCTTTCCCCCATATACAGATTTCTTCTAATCATGTCACACCTCTGCGTTTGGGTCAAAGAAATTGATATCTGACAAAATTTTAATTCAATCGGTCGAGTAGATTCGAAGATAATTGACTGTAGACAACGGACAGACGGACACACGAGTAATCCTATAAGTGTTTCGTTTTTTTTTCTCAAAAGAGGTCAAATTCCCTTTGTTCTTGTAGATAATTGAATCAAAACATTTTCATATTTTTTATATTTATTTGCTATTTTCCAATAACATCAATTTTTTGTCTTTTTTATATTCTATCTGGTTTTATAATTGAAATATTCAATATATTCTACAATTGAAAAAAAATGGAAATATGTATATTTAAAAACCTTTAAATGATCATGATCCCCTACAAGGTCTACATTTGCCATGTTTTTCGCCCTACATTTTGTACGGGAAAATAAAGTTCAGATTTTCTCATCTTAACGCCAACTACCTTGAATTGTGTACGACAAAATCACTATTTGCCTATTAATAATTTATAGTGCGGTATAAGAAAGTGTTTTGGCAAGCATTTTAACTAACAGGAGATTTTCTACCGCAGTCGTGAACCGCAAGTGCAAGAGCTATATCTATGAAGTACTCAAAGCATCTGTCACATTTATCGCTTTATTTTTCCCCTCTATATGCCAGTAGACAATCTCGTTTCCTGTCATGACTTTTCGCCAAGTTTGCAGTAGCGATATGCCGTTACCCAAATCCTCGCTTTCTGTGTCTGTATGTAGTAACATGTTTGCATACACACACGTTTGTATGTTATCGCGTGAGGCGGTTTTTGTTTCTCTTCCATGTTATATTGTGAATATGTGTATGTTTTCAAACCTTTCTCCGGATTTCCTTTGTTCTCTTCCGCCTGCCAGTCGTAGGGTTGTTGATGCGATGGCTATTATTGTATTGTGGATACCACCTCTCTGCTTAGTTCTTTGCTCGTCTAAAGACACTATAAATCTTCAGACAACGATGTTAGTGTATCTTTATAACCACAACTTTCTGGGTTCAATGGACAGCAATGACAATGTTCCAGGAAATGGAATTATAATATATGTTTTTCGTGGCACATTTGTTTAATGAGTCAAAATATTGAATGACCAATGAACAGTTTTATCAGCCTGTGTGTTTCTTCTGTTATTATAGTTTCTAAGGTGCTAAATGTAAAGTAATTGAGTTTTCAATCTAATCTGTAGAATACATAGGTATACTTTTCCACCCTCATTGAGAATTCGAAATAGATTGAAATTATTTTCTACATTCGCATGAAATTAAGAAAGAAATGACAATCAAGCATTTTTATGATTATGACTTGACATAAAATTATTAAATAAAAAAAAAACAATTTAACTCGATCCACAGGTTCGATTTTAAGACATTATTGCGACACAGTTCATAGATGAAAACGTGGAAAGAGGATAGCGATTGGCGCAAATAGTGCCACCTATGCCGAAGCCACCAAATGAAATTTCATAAAAAATTTGTCAATTATGTATATGAAATTGGCCGAAAGTCTTCAGTATATTTATGTGAAGAGTAAAACTAGTATAAAGACTTAAATCAAACCAATGTAGAGTGAGAACCGATGACAATAATAATTTCTTGATTATAGATATATTAATTAGAGCTGAATTAATTAATTTCTTATATCAGAAAATGACCTAGAGACATCTGTGTTCTAAAGTTTGAATCAACAGTCAAAGGCTAAAAAGATGGGAAAAAATTAGAAAAACGCGCTTTTGTTTCAATTGAAAGTAAAAAGTTGACACACAATTTTCCACAAACCAGTTTTCAACAATTGACGATAACAATGTCTTATAATTTTACTAAAGATGTTCGAAACCGGTTTTATTTTTATCAAATACACGAACATAAACTTTTTTGAGCATTAGTCCCAATATTACTATTTTCTATTTCGTGTAATTTTCATACGAAAACATTAGATTAGCTTCAGATTTTTTAAATTAACCTTTTAATATTTCGTCTTAGTTCCCTTGAGGATGTCAGATTTGTGACTTTGAAACATTCATTACTTAATGGATGCAAACTTTTCAATAACATTTTATACCAATTCAGACTAGATAAGTTCTCTTATGTCTATCCTTTGTAAAATGTCTTCATCTAGTTGATTGACGAAGTATCAATGAAGTAAAGAACCGCAGTATACAATGTTGCAACTATGCAGCTTACATTCGAGTGGATTATCTGTCTTAGATCGAAATGGAGAATTTTTCCTTTGTCTGCCCTGTTGGCTCTGCAAAGATTTTCTTGCCTGAAAAGAGGAGAAAATTGTAGCGTATTCAGGACGCAACCCTCGAACAGTGTTGTTCGTGTAGTCGTTTAGAGAAGGAGAGTTTCTTAGGTTAGGGTAAAGAGAGAGGGGTTTTCTTTCGTGGAGAGACGGCGGTCGTATCCTGCTGCTTCGATGTCCTTATTTCGCATCCTTGTCGCGTCGTAAAAGTAAATTTTCAGCGCACGTTTTCCTACCAATAAAATTTATTGGAATTACGTGGATATCGACTCAGTTGAACGTTTAATGTTTTTCTACTATTTCTTTCTCTCTCATTCAAACACAACCATATTCTACTTTCTCAACCATATTTACGCTTATTTCACCCAACCTAACTGGTTGTATATATGTAGATATATATCTTCTCTTTCTGCTCCCATTTTATCGTCGACATTCTAATACATTGTATTGAATCATGTACCTACCAAATTTGCATCATTCTGAACGTTATACATACTCCAGATCCATTATTTATTCTCCACTTCGTTGAAATTTTCACAAATGGATATAATATGCAGATATGTATAAGAGAGGAATCTCAAGCTCACATTAATTTTTGATTATGTACGTATGTCATATAATCAGTTGATTTCAAAAATAATTTCCCGCAAAGAAGTTTACTTACAGAACCTACATAAATAAAAAATATCGAAAATTTTTAAAAGCTGCTACCCCTGAGCAGACATCTTTTATTAAACAGCAATGAAATCAGTAAGTATTCTTTTTGATAATCTTGCTTAGAAATCTACTAATCTATATCTTCTACATATATAAAGTCCCCCCGCGCTGAGTTTAAAAAGAGAGATTATCTGGGAAGGTTATCGGCTATAATTCATTATTATTAATTTTCGAAAATAATCATGTTTGTCATTTAGGTCGGAAAAAATCGTAGCCCGTATTCGCCTAATTATTTAATGTCTTTCACAGGGCCAATATTTGTACATCGCTCTGCCAAATGTTTCACCTTATTTTGAAGAAGTCATTAATGTAATAATTAATTCAACTCTTCATTATTCAGATATCTGCTAAAATTTCGGCACAGGACCGTCACTATCCATCAACCCGAAATCATCCGGCTATAGATAATTAGTGCTACCCGTGCGAAGCCGGAACGGGTCTCTAGTTGTGTATAAATTGATTAGATACAGTATGGATTATATTGTCTTCTGTATTTGTAAACTTTATTCATTTGGTTTCTGAATTCGTAAACAAATGTTCATTTTCTCTCTAGTGTAGTTGGTTCTTCCACCGCTCAAGGACATGTCCACTTATTCTTCTGTATTCTCTGTTCATATTGCTAACTTCGCAAAATCTTTTTTCAGTAGTTGCCTGTAAAATGTGAGGAGATATAGCTTAGAAGCACACTCACGTCATTACACCTCTTGAAGCAACTCACATACATAGGTTGGTACGTGAACGACACACTCTCGTTTTCTTCAAGGACCCTTCACACGAGCGCCAAGCTACAATCTACAACAATTCCAAGGCTCCTCTTGCATCCTTTTCTTCTCTATGCAGCTCGGCATCTCTGTTCTCTTTGCGATTCACACATCCTACTGAAAAGACAAAGCTACTTGTTTTCACTGCCGTAGGCTACGTATTATTGCCTCAATAATATAACCTGGACTAGCTGCTGCTGTGCTTTCGGCTGTCGCTTTTCTACAGCATTTCCTTTGTTCCTTCATTACCTAACTAGTAACAACACAACATTGTTTTCATGGTTAAGGATAATCAAAATAATGTAACACACCATGTTCATTTCTCGATTTATTCCAGATGGTAAGCTTTTATGATATTATAATATTTTCTATTGTCACAGTAATTATGTATGTATATTTGGTCATCGTACATATAATTCTAAGAAATTAGTGGAAAAAAGTCTCAGAATAGAACTCACTTAAACTTAAATTGAATTTAATAACAAGGATTTACAAATAAGAATTGATAGAATAGATAGATAGAAAGTACAATGGTAGAAATGTATCCTTATATAAACTGAAAAAAAATCCATTCTAGTATAATTTTTCTTCACAAATATTGGCTCAGATGGAAATTGAACTCGAATGGTTATGCCTATCATTTCTTTCTAAATTCTAAATGGTGTCAGTATCAAATTCTTCTGGTGAACGATACCAGCAAATACTGATATAAAATCAGGACCTTAGAATTTGTATGCAGGATGGAGCACCTCTGCATTAACCAACATGATTTCTCTATATTAAAATACCTCTTAATAGTCATAATGTCAAAGCATCAGCACCTTTGTTATAGATATGGACACTTATGTATTTTGATTTCACCCTTATTAATGCTCGAAGATCAAGAATATACTTCAAGCTCTGAAAAATTTTAGTCTTCAAATAATGAAGCATTACTTAAAAATCTTATGGATTTTTCATTTATTAGAAACAACATATTATGTACAAAATGCAAAATAATGGTTGTTTTTAGTTTGTCTCTGTTGTTAATGATATTAATCCTTGAAGTTCTGAATATCACTGTCAGTGGACCGTAGCCGTCGTTTAATAATTATTTGAGCACACATCAGTTTTTCTTCATATTTATATTCTTCTCTAACCTATCACTGTCTCAAAGTATCTCATCAGCAACCTTCTATCCATGTTCTATTCTCAGTGATCCCGTTTTGTTCGTAATCTGAGAGATCCTTTTCTGTTGCAACATGACATATTCCAAATAGATAAGAGATAGATAAGAGATAATTTACTTCACCTTATTTTTTTCCTCGGAAATTATGGGGGGTATTTCCTTTTGACACTTTTGGCACAGAACCCTAAAAAGAGCGCTTCCGGAAGTGACAAAACAATTTTATTTCTTTCGGGAACAATTTGTAATTCTTCTTGTAGTTTATCAAACCCAATGATTCAATTATGTATATAGGCATTGAGATTGTATGCTCTGATTGGAGAACTTGTGAGGAATTGTTTGCTTTGTAAATATATAAGATATTGTAATCGAGAGGCTGATCTACCACTATATATCCTGGTTGGATTTCACCTCATTATAATACGCGCTTTGGTTGTTGTAACAACAGCAAAAGGCAAACACAATGGGCACGCACCATTATTATAAAATTATTTACATTAACAAGAATACAGAGAGCATTTTATCTTGGAGGCCAGTTCTGTTGTTGAAGCCACTATAAAGCGTTTTGTATTGTTTTTTTTATTTGTTGTTATGTGGGCATTCAAAATAAATCGTGTTGGCACAATTTGTATTGTGGATGTGGAGCTTCTGATTTACATACAATGCAATGATTTTCTCTTAATTTTTTTTATTCCAACAAAAACACAGAAGCTACCGACTCTCGTTATGTGAAACTGTTGAGGTAAGAAATAATTAGGCAGCATGGTGATTACCTTTCTAATAGAAACACATCATCGCTGTTTGAGTAAAATCATGTTTTTAAAGTACAGTCCATCTGAAATATGTTTTTTGAAATTGGAACCATGGATCTGGAGAGCAAAACACAGCCGTACCATCCTTGTTTCTCGACCTCTTTTCTTGTAACTTCGTTGTGAATAAAGCTAGAAGCCTGAATTTTCAATGACAAAAAGGCCAGTTCCTGATATACATAGCCTATGCCCTATGCTATTACTACAGCTTACCATAACAAAGGTAAGCTGTGCTGATCGATTTCGTTCTTCAGTATTCATATGTGGTCAAGCTTTGTGGTGTTTTCGAGATTGACAAGTCTTGACAGATTACATTAATTTAATTAATTAATGTCAACATCAAAGCTCAGGAGTACTTACCGCCCAGACTTGTGGAAAACTATTACATTAAAGCCTCTGAGAAAATCATATAGAGACATAGGGTGGGCTTTGAGAAAATCGATAGCTGATGATGATTATAAATATTGACAAAACAACTTTTTGCGGTGGAAAGACTGCGTTGCATTTTTCTTACATTTTGTGTTTTTGTTTTGATGGGATAAATTTAAACAAAAGATATCCAAGGTATATGATAACACTTCTTCGTCTGTGAAAAAATACCTAAGGATTATTCATACAATACATTAACTGCATGACTTATTGCCTTGTGGTCTAGCTGAAACAGTTATTTGTATGGGCATATTGATGGAATAGCTGTGATACAGTCCACAGCTTTTATAATGAGCATTCTTCATTCGTATACTATGTCTAAATTGTCGATTAATAAAACAGATAACCTTAGCGGGAATGATGTATGACTGTAACGTGTTAACAAAATTGCCGGTTTGAATTTTATATCTTGACCATTTCCACTTGCAGAATTTCACAGACCGTTAAATTCATGAGAGGCGGCTTCCACGGTAGACCACACAGTTTTTTCCCGTTCTATCATTTTTGCAATCGTCATTACTGGGCAGTTATAAAAATCTGAGAAGTTGTGCAATTTCAATCAAGGTATAAATAGTTGCTAGAGATAAAAATGACAACTCCTCAGAGGGTTGGGCTGAGGAATGACAAATTACGACTTTTCTTAAGTTAGACCTTCCTTATTTTTGAGCTCAACAAGCATTTCATATATACAATTTGCATATCTCAAAGTAATAAAATGAATGTCAAAATCTATTGAATTAAAATAAGTGCTTATGACAGCTATTCTTCATCTTTTGTATGCCTTTTTAGTATTAAAAATGTGGTCAAGCATGTGTTGTGATCACGTGGGACGAGTTCCGTACTCATTATTTTCGAATAGGTTTTCCAAACTATGAGTGAAAGCCTATATTCTGTTTTTTTTTTTTATTTTACAATCAGTAATTTCGGAGATAAGGGGAACGGTAAATTTTCGAATTGTTCATTTTGGCAGAATGAAACTAAATATATTTGAATTACTCAAGACGATCCCTTGCAGTTGATATGTAATATTTTCCTTGATTTCTTTAATTAGGTACTCAAAATTAACCCCTTGAATCAAAATTCGTTTATTTATGCTATATACCCGCTATGTCGATAGCTAATTCTGTATAAATACCAAATGCTATCTTTCTCTGTTCAGTATACGTATTCGGAGTAAATAGACTGTGATAGGCGGACAGACAATTAGACTCCAATGAACTTACAGAGGTTCCGTTTTTTAACTTGATTGACGGCAACCCTAAAAACCATTTAAAGGTCCATTCAAACCACTCCTCCAATGGAATATGTATATACATTTAGAATTCTCATATTATAAAGGTAAACTGTTGGAACTTATTTTGCTAGCTCAGCTCACTAATAATGGAAGTAAATCCATCCGAAAATATCTAAAATTGTCTTCTCATACCTCCAAAAATTTGTTCATATGATTGAGATGAGTTGGTATTATTTTCTTCTTTAAACGCCCCTGAAAACATCTAAATGGAATAGGTATGGATGCAAATGCATCTATGTTGTGGCATGTACCGTAATTAGAAACATCAATTTTCTGACTTGGACAAATGTCCCTTTCAAAAAACTAATCCAATTCAATTCATAATATTTATTGGAATGAACCTATGTTTATAATATTAATTAAATGAAGTATATTTTATTATTATTTTGTTCTCTTCCAACCTGTAGAAGGATCTCCCCCTTATCAGGCTCAAATCACTAGTCAAAAGATTCATATGATGTGGGTATTCTCAACATGGTCCTAAGTAGTTACTAGATCTTTCCTCCATTCTTACCCTTCAAGATTCTCTAAATTGCTCATTATGATCTAAATTATAAATCAAACCATACAATTTTCCATAAGTATGCCTTAGATTTGCAGCAAAATGGCGCTACAGCCATGTTTGAAATGCTCGGTCTTGTCTGGGACATTTTCCCTTCCAAGCTACTTAAAAAACGAAGATGAGTGACTGCTTCATTCTCTTGATTTGATTTTTTCATCTGGTAATACTTATTTGAAGAAATTGCCCAAATTCAAGCTGAAACATTTCGCTGTAATATTACTCGCTAAAAGTAGAGTTGATCATTGCCTGGCTTGTCTTGTTGGTTATTTACTCTCTATTGTTTCATAAAAAAACAGTTTAACCCCTCGCAAATTACCTACTCCGATTCATATGGGGAAAACGAGAATTAATTTATTGGTATAATTAATTTAATGATGCATATCGTATAAATTAATGAATATATTATTTGATTCATATTTATGGATTATAATTTGACTATAGGCATTTTAATTAGTTTTGTAAACGGGTTATTATCATACCTATCAATTTTAACTGCTTGGATAACAACTATTATTAGTAAATAAATGTAATAGCCAATTTAATAGATAACATGGAAGCAGTTTTGTTTTTATTGTCAGTATTGTATTCATTAATAATAATCGATAAAAATGAAATATGGATATGTTTAGATATTTTTTACTGGAAAACTAATATCTTAATAAGTTATTTATATGTAGCTATGGAGAAAGTTGGTTTGTATAGCATAAATATGTACCTCATATGTTACACAGTTAGTTATTTAACTTAAGCCGACAATCTCTTTTCTTCAGTTCACTTTTAAATAGAATATATCCTCAAAAAAATTCTCCAGATAAATGATTAGATATTTTTTCTCAAATATCAAGAATTAGTTATGTAAGTATATAGAAATAAGTATAAGACTAGTAGCGCTTATGCTCTAGGTATATAGAATTCTGTTGATCATTGCTGGGAGATATCTTCTGTTTTCATTGATTGTTTTTTTAAACATCTCCGAAGTTAGGGATAATACCTATATTTATCTCAACAATATTGGCAATTTGTTACAGAAAAGTAGAATATAAACTGCAAACAGAGAATGTCAGAAATTTCGAGTGTGACGGTCTAATATTCTATTAGTTCATTTCAAAATATTCCATTGTTGATCTTGTATGTAAGTGTAAGCTTTTGTTCATCTCTATATGGAAATGTCATTGTCATGGATTAATCTTCTAAAATCTTCAAACACATATCTAGGAACAACAAAAATTAAGAGATCTTTCTTAATATATTATTGCCGTAAAAGTAAGTATGTAATGGTGGATTTATTGCGGGTTATAGAAAATCCAAGGCCTCCCAGTTTTTTATAAATATGGCACCGTATCATGGCGGTATTGGACACATCAACAAGTGGCAGATAGAGAGGAGCTATAACATCCTAGGAAGAAGAAACCTTAGTGTATGGGTTATAAGGTGACATTTGCTGTCTTGCGCGAAGCCACTAGGAAATGCTATTCGAGGAAAATACTTATCGAGGGCGCTTGAAAATAATTCAGCGAATGCTCAATTTAGAGGGTTTCCACAAATATCCTCAGTAGCGAATGGGTAATAACCTTATCCCACAGACCGTTGTCCATTACGATTGTCGATTGCACTCCTCTCCATTTTCAATCACACTAGGCAAGCAGTCAACGTTTACCGATTCCCGACTCAACACCCTCTAAACTGTATGTTTTCCTGACAGATACCTAATTCAAGACAAAAGAGATTCAAAATCTTAGCTGCCATAATATGAAAGTTTATTCTTGGCTACCGCTCGCAACCGTAGCTAATAAAATAGAAGTGAATCTATAATCGCAATCAGAACGGTAGGCGCAGAACGCTTTACGATTGGCGGAGAATGCCAATGGAATAGGCATAGAATTAATACTCCTTTCTATGGGAATAGGAAACTCGACCAGGGTTAGTGGGGTGCAAAGGTACATCTAAATATACTACTTCAACAAAAACATCAATCTCACAGTTTTTGTTACTCAAAACATAGAAATGGGAGAAATTCTATTCATCATCATTTGAGTGTTATTTTGGGTTCCAACATGCTGTATATAGATTCCTCCTATGGGTATTCCGGATATTAGAGACCTTGAACTGAGGCTATTGGATTTATTTTAAAGCGCAATTAGAGCACAATACAACTATTGGTGGACTCTGTGCTGGAATTTTGTACCTGGGCTTAGCATAACGCTGATAAGGTTTAAGGCCCTCCTGAGACAAACATAGTGATCATCAGCTATTGAAGAACTATATAAGAGCAACATCTTGATGTGAGCTGTTTATCTTTCAGTCTACTTTGACTTTGTAATAAGCTGAATGGGATATGAATCTGATGAGTGATGAGAGAACCTTTTTGCCTCCTTTATATTTATTTCAAAAGTGGACAGATAAAAAAACTTCGAATACTCATCATTTCAGTTGACTGTTTAACAACGATCATTGTTATATATCAATCGTAAGATAAAAACATCAAGTCAAGAACACACCAATAACCAGTCTCGTTTCCATCTGCCTCTGTAGGTATTTTTTATGTTATCTGTTGACATCTATGCAATTCGAATTCGGAGGTCGGTTTGGTAGTTATGGCATCCAGTGAACAATTAGCGGTCTGTCAACGTAAACTATCGTTTACTTGACGTTTGAATGGAGGCGCGCTTCGATATGAAAGAAGGCAGGCGAAAAGAAGAGAGAGAATAAACTGAAAAACGTAAAAGAATGTCAAGTTGGCGGAGTGGTGCACGATAAAGCCTCAGCGCGTTTTCGTGTGTTATGAATAAGAAATGGTCACCGCTAGATGGGAGTCGGTTGAGGTTGTAAATCTCGATTTTGGGAGATGCCTTTCTTGAATAGTAACAAGCATGATCGATGTCAAGTTTGTGTGAGTGTATATTTGGAATCTAGTGTATATTTGATCAAAATACTACTAGAATTCTATAATATTGTGTATAAACATATATCACATGCAATCTCTATTTACATAATCACAGCTTCAATATTCTCATCCAATAAGAGAATATTTTTGAATACATATATATATTCAACAATTGAGAATAATGTCATCGCCTACTTTATTTATTTAGAATGTCTTCTCGAGGAGCATAGAAAACATGTCAACTTTCAGAAACAGTCGGATTTGCATGATACCCGATATGCACATCATATCAAAAATCTGACACGGTAGAATTAATCGAAGATATCCGGAAACGTTTAAATTGAACATTTTTTCGAAACAGTTACGATTTTCGAGTTACAGATATGTGTATTTTCGATATGTTGAGGGGGGCAATTTCGCAAGACGAAACGTTTAGCCAGAATCTGAAGAAACATGTGGAAAATATGGAAATTTATTCAAGCATAACTTTTTTTGTGCTTTTTCTGAGAGATGGCGCTGTGTGTGGGTGGTAAAGGGCTCTCAGAAGAATACTTTAGGCAAGTTTAATGAAAATCCTTAGAGCCGTTTTCGCGCTATAGTCTTGAGCAAATCACGTTTTTTGGCTATAGCTCAACACCCAGGATTCTACAGGATTCTAATTCAGTGCCACCGATGAGTCATATTGGTACCAAACAAAATAAAAAAGAAAGCAACAAAATACACCGATCCATTCCCGAGATAATGCTGTCACAGACAGACAGACAGACCAATGGCTGAAAATATGTTTATTAGACTTAGAAAACTCTGAAACGTCAACATTTGTTAAAATCTCGATACCGAAAATTTTACACGATTACAATACTTTCCTTATACAGCTACTATAGTAGCGTAGGAAAGTAAAAATATGTAATATGTTTAGATTTTTTTACTTTCCTACGCTACTATAGTAGCTGTATTGTTGTTTGTCTTGACATGCTGAAAAAATGAGTGGTAGCACGATTTGACCAGAGGATTTTTGCTTTACTACCGCTATTATCGTCGTGATGTAAGGAGAGTATTGTAATAGTGTAAAATTTTTCATTCACTGGAATTAGCCTGCGAGCGGTAGGAAAGTCGTGTGAGTGGACACATCAGATTTTTTACTATTGTCATCGTTTACAATTGTTATTACATTTTATTCTTATTGTTGTTTGACCTGCTACTATCTTTATTGTAGTGAAATAAATCTATCCATCTATCTATTGCTTTCTATTTTTCAATATATTGTGTTCAAACTTACGAAAGTTGCTACGCCGTTGGTTAGTAGTATCTATATCATTATTCATTTCAATAGATTCACATGAATATCTAATAAGTTTTCAAATGTATTATCTCAACAGACACTGACATAATTGATCTTAGTTCGGTACTATTCTAGTTAGATTGTTACTATGGTAACCATAATATCAAACGTGACAGTTTGATTATGAATACGGCTGTAAACATTTCCAAATGAGAACTCGAACATAAGGTTAAGATTCGATTTTTTCTTTTTTATAAAACATGACGTTTTGTAAGGGTACTAACAAAGTACCAGCACAAACAACAAAAAAAGAAGGACAAAGAAAAAACATCTTATATACTTTTCCTTTCCTTATTCCTGTCACTGCCACCTGACGATCTCATATGGAATTCCAGCCAAGTTTCACTTTTTTCTGAATCTTTAATATAATGTATTTTTTTTAAATATAATAATATAAGTAGGTATACCTAGGTACCTACATGATGTATGTTTTAGACTCTCCTTTCAAGTCTTAAACACATTTGTTGTATAATGTTCCATACCTAAGTCTAACCGTTGACATTTTTCAAATTCAGTTAAAAAATACGTTTACAAACCAATATATAATTATCATATTTTTCTAGAAGGAACCTTTATGATTTAATCTGAGTTTGTTTTCTTTATTGTAGGTGATTATTGACTTTATGAGTATTTGTTTGATATTTTTAAAATTAATTGAACAGGGTGACCAAAAAAGGAGAATAACAATTAGATAAAAAAATGTCAAAAGTTATGTTTTTTTTTATTCAAATGGAAACCCGCCATTTTTATCGTTTTATCATATAAAGCAATAAAAATAAGGGTATGAGAACGTCTATTACGATCATTTCTAGTTTTTGATATACATGTAATTGGAAAATTAATATTTTCTATGTAAGAACCCTGAATAACTTTCAAGTTGTGTTAGAAGTGGGTCATGATAGTATTGTTAAATAATCACAAGGGTTAAAAAATTCCAAGTGACACACAAATGTAAATATGTACCTATTATAAATATCTATTGTTTGCAGATTTTCAGTAACTATCATGATGGGACGATTAAATTGTACAAATAGATGATTTAAATGTATTTATTATCTATATAGGTATAGGTAATAATGACAAGGTTCTATTTCAAGAACCTGTAATACATTTCCCACGCTATATTCACAAAAACAGTAATAAACACAGATCGTTGTTAACATTGAAAATAATGAAGCCGCAATTTTTGGGTATTCTATCGAATGTCAAACAATATCTACATGGCAAGTAGCATTAGAATCAGGATTATCTAAGACATGAGAAAATAGCTATAAGTAAATTATTTAGTCGTCCCGACATGGTAATTATTGAACTATTGTAAATAACAAGTATAATATTTACATTTGTGTGACACTTGTTTGACTTTTTTTGACACGTGTGATATTTATGTAATCATGGCCCAATTCTAACGATATTAAATTTATGTCTATGTAGAGTTCTAACAGGAGATTTTACCTGAATTGCCAATTATTTCGAAAACTGCAAATTTTTGGAATAGGAGGTTTTTTGTCTGCAAACGTCATCTTCCACATAAAATTTGAAATATGTAAAAAAACTGTTGGATTTAGATAGAACATTATTCTATTAATGTGTTTAAAATTGAACGAAGAATCCAAAAATGTAATATGTTCCATTTAAAATAACAAACTTGGCATCTACTTCTTGTATAACCGAAAGTTTCACATTCGTGTGAAAATATTTAGCCCAGTATCCAGTATGGACTTTAGAATAGTTTTAAATTTTCAAATTCGGTTCATTTATAGTGTTCTATATCTCAATCGATGCAATTCCCACAGGGCAACCGTCTATAATATCAATGTTGAAATATAACAGCCATTAAAAATCTATTTGTGGTTGATGTTGGTTCATAACTACATAATTAATTGCTTTTATAAAGTATACTAAATACTATACCGTAATATTTATATGGAATTCATGGGGGAAATGTGTTTTATTCCGACTTAACACAATTGTTCAAATCTAATCATATTCTGAATATTTTTTTCTGCAAGCTGAATAGTTTAATCAACTATAATTTTATCAACATATAGGTGCGATTTTAATGCACTTTCTACTTACTTGATAGTCAAAACTAGTTCTGAAAATAAATAACCATCAAAATAAAACACTGAACTATTGTTCAAATTCAACCTGAACCTAACTTTATTCAATGAGGCATCTCGAGAAAGATTTCAACTCGTTGCCAATGTTAATATAATGTGGTGGTGCGCCTCCTACTGGCAAAATGTACCTTTCTCTCTTACCACCCTACACCAGCATCCAGTGTTGTTGCTCATCTAAATTCAGATCGCGATGGCACTTAGAAAGTGGATTGGGTCCAGAATTACCCGGTGCATCGTATTACGAATAAAATCGTATCACATATTCCTCCAAAATTGGTTGGCTACCTCTTTGGAATTCATGGCACCCACGAAAAACTACAACTCTGTTGTTCTTATCTTCTTATAACCGTGAAAATGACAATGAATATATAGGCATACTTAGAGCCAATCATATCGAGAATACATTGTTGAGATCTTTTTTTTCAAATAATATGGTGTTTATTTTAAGTAATAAAGATATTTTTAAATATTGAATATTAACAATAATATTCATTATGAAAATTACAGCATCCAGACTTTTTTAGAAGTTTATGTTTACCTTAGATTAAATACACCTAAAGGTGCGAACGCACTGGGCGGAACTACACTGCAACTAAATTACTAAACGAGCTTTTGAAAGTGCATATAGTTGTTACAATTATATTTTAAACGTGTAGTTTTGCTTCAGGTTGTCGTACTAGTGAGAAACCAAAATAAAAGTGAGCTGGAGAACATCAATAATAAATTAAAATATTCCTATTTGTTATTTGTGAACTTTTGTAAATTTGGCGGAGAAACCGTAAATTTTTTGTTCAAACTCCCATTTTTGCTAGATCTTATCTGATATGTGTATGGGCTTGAGAGCTTTATGAATGTAAGCGTCATTTATATAAACAAATAATGATCCTTGCGTCGAGTAGGTTTCCGCATAATTAAACTGTTGAAATATTTGTGTGTATCTATCTCTCCCTAAACATTGCCCCGCCAATGGGTGATGGCGACGCTTTGCATGAACTTTCCTCGCAATATTTAACGTAAATGCACCGATTTTAAATTATGCAAACGTTGTCTGCGTTCTGTGGAAGTTTGTATAATTTGACGACAATGTAAAATTTGTACAACGTTAAAACCGCGTCGGTTAAATTGGTCGTACATTTTCAGTTGCTGGCTTAACATTATACAAATGCAGGGGCGGCGTTCGCCTTAATGCAGGTTACACTATACATGTAAGGAAATTCTTATTACTAATTGTTGTTTATTCACTGTGTTCCAGTTCCAATAAAACTTTCGAATGTTTTTTATTATTATTAAATAAATTTAAGTACATTGAGGTTTTGTTTTTTTTCATGTTGAATCTGAGAAATGAAATAATCAACCGTTTTTTTTGTGAATCAATATCCAACATGAAACTTGCATCTTGAATCCATTTGCATTTATGTTCTTGAAATCGAATTCTAAAATCCTACTTAGGTACTGTTTTTTTTTCTCAACTCATAGATACATATTAATCTTATCAGGTAAAACACCAAATCTGTGTGCTATATTATGTGTGACATATATAAAATTCAGTAAGTTGTAAAAAACAAGAATAAACTTGGATTTATAAAGGCTCCTCCGTCCCTGTATAGCATGAAGAGAGAGAATATGTGTGTGTGCTCGCCTGTTCCAGAGTTTTAAATATTTAAAAGGCTCTTTAATATGGAAATGGGGGCGAGGGGCGGCAACCAACCCCCTTAAACTCCTTCTAGTCAGATGTACAGAGGCGCGACGAAGGCAGGCGGGTTGGTGATGGTGGTGCTTTCATCGACCTCCACACGGTGCCGTATCAGCACTTTCATCAATTTTCAATTAGGCCTTCTTTTTACCGACGCTTGTGTTCTAGGTACTAGACGGCCTTCTTCAATTAAGGTGTATGTGTGCCCATTGTTCTGGCAGCTTTTTATATATAGGAAATTTGGCGTTCTCGTTATCTACAGTCGGATGTAATCATGAATATTGCTTTGAAATTTCGTTAGTGTTGTTGGATTTATTACGTGACAAGCTCGAATTCGAATTCAACGGCTCTCTTTACAACTATACTGCGATTACCGAATAGACGGAGTATCACTTTGCAGACTACTAAATTCTTCCTACGAACAAAGGATTAACTAATTCAAAGTTTAGAGCTCAGAAACAATAAATAATACTCTGGAAAGATGAAGCATGATTCGTTGATAATAGAAACGTATATACCTGATAATTGAAGTAAGTAATATAATGTTTTTATAAGAAAATGACAATGAAAACTAGTAGGAAAATTTTAAAACTATAAAGCCATATTCCATAAACAACTCTTAGTTCGATACTAGTTTAGTTTGTTTGTAATGTACATAGAAACTTGTTTTGACTACAACAAAAAAGTTGTAAACAATTGGCGAACCTTCGAATATGCAAGTTTAAAAAAGCACACAGGTATACTTCCTCCGTTTGGAAAATCGGTCGAAAAGGTGATGAAATGTCATCCATGCGAGACGTGATAATAATATTTAAATTATTTGGATAAAAACTGGACTCGTCGGACGTATCAAATTTTAATTACTGATTGTATTATTATACATAATATCTGGAAAAGATTTATAAACTTTGAAGTACATGTAGGTCCTACACTAAAATCCTGCTCAAATGTTTTCAAAAAAACATTGCTTGAAACGCAAGCACAAAAACAAAACGTCCTGCTACAGCGTTCGCATTCTTTAACTATCGAAAACTCATGCCGCGTTCCTTAGAGAGCTCAATTTAAATGTTTCGACCTTTATACGATTATGTTGATCAATGGCTAGTTTTAAAGGTTTCTTAATTCTCTACAATGTTTATTCTGTTACCAGACAGATTTTCTATGAAGTTTTCGCTACAGAACTGATACGACGATATTTTTTTCAGTTTTCTAGCGCCATTTTATTATAAACTAAAAGTGACTGCTATAATACTTTACAAAGCAAAGTCTCCTGAGAAAATATTTGTTTTAGTTTGTAAACGAGCATTTTTAATTTGTTTCTTCAATTCATTCATTACCTGTAAACACCCTTAATAAAATTAATATTCAGAATAATCATCATCATTAAATCAATTATATCTTAGCGTTTATATATATGGCTTCGTTTATTCTTTATAAAACATATATGTACTCATGATAGTTATCTGTAATGCGTCAAATTGTTGTTTATTTATTTGGTATGACTTTGACTATCCACATTAGGCAGCCATTAAAAGTCCTATAGAACTTTTTCCTCGCTTCATCAGATTAGTTAGTCCGATTTCCATTTTTTTCCTTATCCCAAACGCCCGTTACACTATCTCTTCAACGTTCCATCGATCGCTTTTAATTAAATCACAGTGAATATAGCAAAAAGGCGTGTAGACATGCGGTTGAGAATAAAAAAGAAGCCAGTTGGCATTCCAAATGGCTTCGTGGTACAAAGAAGAATGGATGGATGAAAAACAACGAAATGAAAATTAACGATGAAAGTTCTACAAATAAAGTGCATAATATAACAAGATTTTGTGCCGGCGAAAAACATGGAAAAAACTCAACCGACACGTATGGTCGCTTTAATTGGAATTCAATCAAGCTTCTCTCTAGAGCTAGGTCTTTTCCTTTTAATTATCTCTCTCCTATAAGAAGAAACTCATTACAAATGAAAATAATCTTATTATACCAATGACGAAAGCGCATTGATCATGTTGTCTGATAAAGAAAGCTATTTCCTCGACTTCTTCAATTTGCTGCATTTATTTTGAATTACTTTATGAGATACGTGATCGTTTTACACGTGTTGGTTGTTCTCTCCTGATGCTCGCCTAGCACAAGCGGTTAAATTGCCATCGCCAGGTCTTGGAACAAAGTTATTCTATTCAACTAATTTCATAACAGTAGTAAGAACTCTACACGGCTTGTTTCTGTTTCAATTGCTCACACATAGACAGAAAATCGTGAACTTCGTGATTCAACTTAATTAATTTTGATGAATCGGATTTTTCAAAATCTTTATATTGACATTTTTCACTTACAGTTTTGATATTGAAATTTGAATTACCAAATTAAACAAAAGGGGTACAAAAAAATTTTCGAAAAATCTATATACATATCTAGATAATCTAGATAGCGGTCTCATTTATAATGGTATTATTTCAAAAATAATTTCTATATAGACTTTTGAAAGAAATCAAAATAATAATATACTCTATTTACGACTAGTATATAATGTAAATATTTTACTTGCTATACCATCTATTATTCCCTCGGGGAATAATGAAGAGGGATTAATATTCATAATTCCCTCTTGCACGCCAATCGCAATTTATCAAATTAAATAAGTAATAGCATGGAAACAATATAAACAAACTCAAAAATGTCAGCGTCAAACGCATAGTGTTTGTGTATTTGTATTGAGATGGATGAAAATTAAGAATCTTTTTGTTGTTCACCTCCAGAAATTATCTTAGACGTAAATAAAGTAGAGTACTACTCGTAATAATTGAATCTATTCTGTAAGCAAAACGTTAATTTTTAAGGCCCGTTATTTTTAATTAGTTGCTAGAATCCCGATTTTGTTGCTCGAACCAGTTTTGAAAAAAAATTGTTACTGCTATCTTAACGTGTAAGATAACAGTGAAACCAATAAAAAATATTTTTTTTCAATTCTAACACCACCTGAATTTGTTGCTAATTTGTAGCTGGAAGATATGAAAAATATTGAAGATAAAAAAAAATATGAAAAAATATAAAAAAAAATTATTGAAAAACGTACTTTACAGTACTTCTTCCTAATGCTACGTTAATCCAAAGTTCAAAAAAATTGTAAATAGTTAGGATATCCACTGATTAACCTGAAATCAAGTATTTTTGTTGAAGCTATTAGAATTCCTACAACTTCTCTGTTAATTTCTAGCAGAAATTTTGTTGCTCATTGGATAAGTCTTTATTAATGCTTGAATTACCAGCAACAAAATACAAACAAAGAATATTACCAAAAATAAACTTGTGACTGATTTTTGTTGGTGTCGCTATCAGTATACCTCCATTATCTCTCTTAATTTCTTGCAGAAATTTTGTTGCTCATTGGATAAGTATTTATTAGTGCTTGAATAACCAGCAACAAAATACAAACAAAGAATATTACCAATAATAAACTTGCGACTGATTTTTTTGGTGTCGCTAAGAGAATACCTCCATTTTCGGTTTCAATTTCTGGCAGAAATTTTGTTGCTCATTAGATAAGTCTTTATTAGTGCTTGAATTACCAGCAACAAAATACAAACAAAGAATAATACCAATAATAAACTTGTGACTGATTTTTGTTGGTGTCGCTATCAGAATACCTCCATTATCTCTCTTAATTTCTAGCAGAAATTTTGTTGCTCATTGGATAAGTCTTTATTAGTGCTTGAATAACCAGCAACAAAATACAAACAGAGAATATTACCAATAATAAACTTGTGACTGATTTTTGTTGGTGTCGCTATCAGACTACCTCTATTATCTCTCTTAATTTCTAGCAGAAATGTTGTTTCTCATTGGATAAGTATTTATTAGTAAAAATATTATGTAGACAGCGCTTTTAGTCTAGAAATCATAAATTTACATTGAAAATGTAGACATTACGTTGATGGTCCATTTGTTTCTTATATTTAAGACTGTTAAATATTTGAGATAAACTATTTGAATTTTATATCTTGAATAAGTTTATTATCTCGCTTTATATTTATTTAAACAACCAACAAACCAAACCTACGTGTGCTATACATTTACATTTGATTTATTATGTTTGTTCAAGGTTTGCAGAAGATAATCCCAGGGAATTTACAATACCACAAAAAGCTTTTGAGCATAGTTGGAATAATTTACTTTCACACTTGAAAAAATTTCCAACATTTATTTGATTATTCAGGTTAAATATTTACAAAAGTACTAGCGTAGACAATGAAACGATTATATTATGGAGATTCAAGGACTACCTAAATTATGCAATTCATTTGAAACAATTACTTTTCTTGGTCGTTAGAATGAATAATATTTGTTATGAATGGAATAAGCCCTTACTCTTTAAACTAACTAAAAAGTTATAAGTAATATTATATCACTTATGCATCTCATATTATTTTTCTGTACAATTTAAAATAATTCCCTATATTTTATAATGCCTCTTTCAACCCATTATTGTTTGTATCTAAAATTCTTTCATCGTATTGTTATTTGTATAATTTGTCGGCATGATTTGACTGATGTTCACAGGCACGGCGTAGCAATGAATTGCCAATTCAGTTGGGTAATACGACGATGTGATGCATATTAATCGAAATATTATTCACTGATTATTTATTTATTGCATCCTTGTTGTTTAATAGTTCATATATATACATATACATTCTCGCTTGGCATATTTATTAGATTTTATCCGTATTTTTACCAGTGGTAACCTATCGTCTATCTGCTAATATATAAAAAATATAGGTAGAAAGGTAAATGATCGTTTTGTGCCTTTAGAAAAAATACTATATTTTCTATAATAACATAATAATAGTATATCGGCCTGTAATTATCTTGTTTCTCCACTATGTGAATTTGTTAAGTCTAATATGGGTATTACAAGAAAATGTGTCTGCCTTAAAGTACTACGCTCCACCTCTTCCAAGTAATCCGGATATTATAAAACAACACTTTTTCTCCATATTGAACATATAATAAAATAAAATAATATTCAAATAGCCTAAGTTTTATCATCTTGTAAGGTATTTTAAAGCCTGCGTGCTCTTCACCACTAATCCAAAATAAATATGGCTCGCAGTGTTGCATGAAACATACCTACCAACATTTCATTAATATCCATTTGTATGCACATTTATTACGCTTCGAATGAGAACATTTTCCGTGAAACGATAACTTCGAATAATTTACTATTGTTTAATTTTATGATTTTGTTGTAAATACCTAGTCCTTTGCAAGTTTTCACCTACCGTTTCGCGGCATGTTGTCATCGTTATGCTTTTGTTGTTTTGCATTTTCCTTCTGTGTGAATATCCGTATTATGAGCATAAACACTATTTGACAACGATCACGATGTACCTGTATTATCTGTTTTATGTTATTAGCAGGTAGGTTCGTTGTCATTATGTTCTATGGTGAAGTAAACAAGGAATAAATCTGCAGAAATTCATTAACAAAATTGAATTAATTAAAAACAGAGGACACTAGATGTATACTGGCTAGTTGAGTTTTTTGAGAGCAGTTAGAAACTGTCAGAGACTGTACATGGCATGGACATTATGATAATTGACAGTTTCTGACTGCTTGAAACAGTAAGAAAGTGAAACATTCTACAGTTGTGCAGTTGTATACTTGATAATTCGTCGTGTAATGTTATATTTTGTACTGTTCCAAAAATCTACGATCCCTAGGTAGGTTGTTCTGGAAGCTTTATAATGTTAGGCTCAACATTTAGGGCCCCTTTAACATTCTCGGAAGTATGGAGACTTCAAAACTGTATATAGACGGAGTTTTATAAAGAAGCTTTCGTATGAAATAAAAACACTATAGCTTATCGATCATTCGAAAGATTTATTCAATGGTGAAAAATCACCTGTCTGAGATGGGTTGAAAATTATAGGTAAAGTTAATAGGGAAGAGCCAGGTCACGATACCTGGATGACGTGAAAGAGGATCTGAGCACCATCGGAATGAGATTATGGCGAAGGAGAGAGTTGGTAATGGACAATCTGTGGAAAATCCTAGAGACAGCTGACCAACGGTCATCAAGAGCTGTAGAGTTATAATGATGACAGAAGCATTCGTCATTCTGGTTCCGAGCGACGATTTGGAGAAGTTGTTCAAGGATCGAAAGTGCTGATAGTTTATAACAATTTTCTTCTTATCTGAACCTATCTATGGTATCAAGAGACTAACCAGAATTTTGATAGTTAAGTACCGGAAAATGATCTCTATACTGATAGATAAACATTGAAATTCGTTGAAATATAGATATGTATTCCTACTACATTGTTAATTTATCAATTTCCTCAAAGTTGACAACCTAAACCTCAACACTAGGAACAAAAAAATGCATTCCATTTTCACGATAACCCGACTATAAGTAACTCAATATGTCTGTAGAGAGAACAAAAACTGATAATCTAATGGTATTTGGTTCTTATGTAAATTTAACGTTGCAATAGTATTTGTTGTTTGTTTTTTTAAATTTGAAAGCATTTTTTTCATGTTGTATGTAATAAATACGCCTATTTGTGTTTTTTTATTACCTACAGTCAATATGCTAATAATGTTAGAAAGTTAACATTTACCAACAATTTCATCGTGTAATTTCATTGATTGCACTGATAAAATTTGTTCCACTGTCCCATTACACAATCTGGAATTACTTGACTATATCATTTATTATTCTCGACGGTATTATTTGCTCAATATGTAGGTACACCGATATAAACACAACATATCAGCCACAAAAGGCCCTCATCATCTATTATATGCAACGTTATCATTGTAATTTAACGACTTGAATGCGCTACTATGTACCTACCGACTATGATATACATATAATATAGAGAACCAGCAATCGTTCTGTTGGTCGCGGACTTCCATTATTTATTATACCATTAGGAGGTGGCTTTTCGTGACTGACACCTATGAAAAAATTCAGTAATGACCGGTTAGTGAGACCGAGATGTATAATAATGTTATAATAATAACTGTGCTTGTCGGTCGACGGAAAATAATTTTCTAATTTACGTGAAACTCAAAGTTCTATAGGGTGTTATTACCTCATTCGTTGATGCAAAAAAGACATGTAGGTCTAAGGAATTTTAAATAAACGATGGTATTATTAAACATGAAACGAATCAAGGTAGCAGTAAATAGTTCAGTTTATGAAATTGCATTCACTCCATTTCATTCCTTGGCAAGGGTTATGGAGATATGCCTGATGATACAATCTTTCAACCTTCCGAAATACTAACAACAGTTTTCATCAATCAAATCTTAGTTCGGCACTAGTTTAGTTTGATACTAACTTCACTTTGATGTCACGTATGGTACTATTATTATCATAGTAACTAACAAACAAACTAATCTAGTAGCGAACTGAGATTTGCATATTTTAGTTGTAATACAATTACTGATAAAGTAGCTTGAATTAAAAAAATGCGTAATTTTGAAGTATCTAATTTGTGGCGGAAACAAAATATGTAGAAATGTTTTCTGAGATTTATAAATCTACTTGTTTCTCCAAAAATATGCAGAAAATCTCCAGGAAAAGTGATCTGAAAATCTGGCAAAGAAAATGGCAGTTTTTGATTTAAGAATTTAATAAAAAAATAAGAGATATTGAATGATACTGATTCAGTTGCTTTCTATTTAAAAACATATAATTCTTAATGGGTTACAGTTTCTCGAAATTAGTATTCAACATATTTGTTGATCTGTTGATCTATCAATTAGAATGTACGAGTGGATAGTAATTTTAAAAGTTTTATAATATTATTAATAGTCTAATTATATTAAACGAGCAATGCTTATATATATATATATATATATATATATATATATATATATATATATATATATATATATATATAAATAAAAAGATGTTCTTGGGGATGCAGTCATATATTCAATAAAATGCTTTGACTGAAGCCGAGCTTTCGAGAATGTTTATTCTCTTCTTCAGGGCAAAAATCGTGAATTTAGAATAATATAATATTAATTGCTGGTAAGTACTTTATCTTTAGTTCTCTATTATATTCGACTGATAGGTTTGATGTTCTTTTGGGCTATTTTTATGTTCTCTTGGTTAAATACACTTATTAGTCTACTAGAAAGGCCTTCAACCATATCTAAGCACTAAATTCTGGTTTTCTTCACAGGTTTGTCTTGTATGTGGATCTACCGTTGTGTTGTATAAGAGTCTACGTAACAACCCAGATGGATAGCCATTTTGTGAGAAGATTCAAAGGGATGAATAAAAAACCAATTCTCACAGTTCCTTTTAATAGTGCAACCGGTTTCAATGCATCATCATCAGGCAGCAAAGCTAAGATTTTTATTTAATTTAAATGTAATCTTATTTAGAATTTAAAAATATGAGTGGATTACAAAAAAAAATAAAAATTAAAAATTAAATAAAAAATTAAACAAACAATACTTACAATAATCCACTCACATACATTTTTAAATTCCAAATAAGATATTACATTTAAATTAAATAAAAATCGTAGCCTTGCTGCCTGATGATGAATTGAAACCGGTTGCACTATTAAAAGGAACTGTGAGAATTGGTTTTTTATTCATCCCTTTGAATCTTCTCAAATATGGACTCACATGGGGTATTTTATTATCAGATATATATATATATATAAATAAAAAGATGTTCTTGGGGATGCAGTCATATATTCAATAAAATTCTTTAACTGAAGCCGAGCTTTCGAGAATGTTTATTCTCTTCTTCAGGACAAAAATCGTGAATTTAGAATAAATTAACCAAAAACAGGAAAGATTTCATATCCATCAATTACAATTTTGTAATTACAAAATTGTAATTGATGGATATGATTTGTAATTATACAAATACAATACAATATATATATATATATATATATATATATATATATATATATATATATATATATATATATATATATATATATATATATATATATATATATATATATATATATATATATCTTCCTATCAATAGAGCGTCCGTACATTGACGAATTGCATTTAATAGAGCGTCCGTGGTAATTGAGCGTCCGTATACGGACGCTCTATTACACATCAGTGTAATTCTGGTCAAGATGATCATCTTAACCGATGGAACAAAAATTGGAAGGACGCTCCATGCACGTCCCAAAAGATTTTTGATTGATATTCGAATATAATTAGTTCGATATATCTGGCGCAGCGCGGCGCTAAAATATTCATTTTGAATACGTTAACTTTCATTCCATCGCGTATTGGGCGTCCGGCAATCTGACAACATCGAAACACATGAATTTCATTTCAATGACTTTTACACTCATATAGGTTCTTCTGATATATATTCGAAGCACTTATAAATTATTCGTTTGTGATCATGTGGATAAACCTGGTGCCATTCGAATCTATAGAAGAAAAAATCGCTCTAGATAAAAATCATTCTTTGAATTTTTTTTATTTATACTATATATTTAATTTTTTTTTAAATCATTATTCAATATATTGGGAACAAAGTGAACTAACAATACGAACAATATTGACGTAACTGACAGACGTTTCATTTAAATTGGAGGACATAAACTCTATCGTATCGTATTCCGCGAGGATATAGACTAATAAGTCATATTCGACAAATTTGTATTCATGGTGGCATTTATACTAAGACCAATTTAGATTTCCATAACATTTGTGTAAAAGATCTTTGCGCGAAGATAGATGCAGAATTAACACAGCTTAAATATATGAAAATTAGTTTTTGTTGTGCCTACAGATCACCGGATGGTGATAGTAATTTTTTTTAATATTATCTGCACAGAATATTATCAGAAAAAAACTCCAATAATAAGGTACAGGCTGTCGGTGACTTTCAATTATAGCTTTAAGACTTAAAACCAGTGACAATAAATTAACTGAATGCAAACATATTTTTTATCACATGATATGCTAGAAAAAGTTTTTGTTGACACCAGCGGATAACTAAATCTAGAGAAACTAGAGTCGATAATCTGTTCACAAATTTAGATGATAACATTTTCATTCTTGAAGTCATAGAGCCGCACTTGCCCGACCATAAAGGAAATTTTATCATGTGTCGACCAATGTCAAAAAAATCTATCAGGTTTCACAGCTGCATTAGATGAAATGATCTGAAATATATGCCATTTAGATCCAGAAACAAAAGCTGCTCATTTAGTTTACTCTGTCAGATCTTTAAACATCTCGTTTTCCATAAAAAAGTTATGTATCCCTGAAAATAACTTTAAAATGTTGAGATTTCTACGTCCCTAAAGCTGGCTGAGCAAAGTGAGTAGAATCAAAAATACAAATTTGTTGTAGAGCTAATTAAATGCTGTGTTCCGAAATTAATTGCTCTTATAGTTTTTTTTTTGAAAATGGCTGCTTTGCTAGCTTTAGACTAAAGCTAGCACAGCAACCTTTGAAAACTTACTTTTTTAGAACTTCTTTTATAGTGCTTTTAGGCTTAATTAATTGTTAATTAAGTGCTGTATTCCGAAATTATTTATTCTTATTTATAGTTTTTCGGAAAATGGTTGCTTTTAAAAATCTATTATTTCGGGATAATCTTATTTGGTCCTTGTAGAGCTAATTAAGTGCTAATTAACTGCTGTATTCCGAAATTAATTGCTCTGATATTAAAAAAATTGCTGCTTTGCTAGCTTTAGATCTAAAGCTAGCAGAGTAACCTTTGAAAATCATAATTTTTCATAACTTTTGTTTTAGCGATTGTAGGGCTTATTAAGTGCGGTACTCCGAAATTAATTGCTCTAATATTTTTTTGAGAGAGAACGTTCTTTTAAGACAAATAAAAATGTCAATTTATCTATTGTGGGGATATTTATAGCTTTAAAGGTACACCGGGCAACTTGAAAGTACTTAATTTTATGTAATCCATTTTTAATTCCACTTTAAAATTGAGATTTTAATGGTTTTGAATTTATTATTTCTCCCAATGAAGAAATGTACAATTCTGATACTAAAAAGCTAAGGGATAAAACTTAATTTTTGTAGGACCAGACGGTTTTCGATTGCTAACCGTATATGTTCCTATGACTGTAAGATAGGTTTGCCGGTGGATAAGTTCATTACTAACCAAGTCGGTAAGTACTTTTCTTACGAATATAATTGTATTGGCCGAAATATTATAGAAATTATAGAAATTAATTTCGGAATACAGCACTTGATTAAATAACATAGGAAATATGTATATTTTATTGATTTTTTATAAAAAATACCTCAAATAATGCTTACCGATATAGTTTATATATCGGGTGTATAGATTATATGTTTTTGCTCTGATAGCGACAATCTCTGCCATTTTCTAAAAACTATAAGAGCCGATAATTTCGGAATGCAGCATTTAATTAGCAATTAATTAGCTCTACAAGCACGAAAAAAGTATTTGTCTAAAAAGTGTTTCTTGAAGCAAATCAGTCATTTTCCGAAAACTTTAAGAACAATTGAGTTTTGAATACAGCACTTAATTAGCCCTATAAACACTAAAAGACGTTCTTGAAAAGTTGATTTTTAAAGGCTGCTCTGTTAGACTTAGATCTAAAGCTAGCAAAGCAGCTATTTAGAAAAAACTATAAGAGCAATTAATTTCGGAATAAAGCAAATAATTAGCACTACAAGCATCAACCACAATTTTCTAGAAAAACATATTTTTTAAAAACAAAGCATACATTTTCCTAAGAACCATAAGAGCAATTAATGTCGGAATACAGCACTTAATTAGACCTTAAGCACTAAAAAAGAAGTTCTCAGTGAATATTTTTAAAGATTGCTCAGCTAGCTTTAGATCTAAAGCTAGCAAAGCAGCCATTAAAAAAATGTAAGACCAATTAATTTCGGAATACAGCAATTAATTAGCACTTTATTTGGTCTACAAGCACCAAATAAAATTTTCTCGGAAAAGTTGATTTTTTAAAGCAAAGCAGCCATTTTCCAAAAACCATATGAGTAATTAATTTCTGAATAAAGCATTTAATTAGAACTTAATTAGCCTTATAAACACAAAAAAATAAGTACTCAAAAAATATTTTTAAATGTTGCTCTGTAAGCGTTAGATTTACAGCTAGCAAAGCAGCCATTAAAAAAAACTATAAGAGCAATTCATTTCGGTATACAGCAGTTAATTAGCAATTAATTAGCTCTGCAAGCACCAAATTTGTAATTTTAATTCCGCTCACTTTGCTCTGCTAGCTTCAAGGACGAGACAATTCTCCTGATATTAAAAATCTTAAGTCACAACTAACCCAGGTTCATACTATTGCCGAAGTGACCAGGACGCTCGATAGCTTCGATTTACTTAACATTAACAAATCGAAAAAGTGGAGTTTAATAATAAGATAATATCTGAATCAAAAATGAGCAAAAGTCGGTCTGGGGAATATTAAATACAAATTTAGGTAAAACTAATAACCTAAGGAATGAGAGCAATTTATCCGCTGAGGACTTTGCCAACTCTTTTGAACATTGCATAAACAATTTAGTGCAAAATTCTGCGAACTATATTGCAAATCCCTTCGATTCTTGCATGCAAAAAATAGCAATAAACCATTTGACTTCTTACATACATCCAACAAGTTAATCAGAAATATTGAACATTGTTCATAAACTGAAAAATTCTAGAGCCGCAGATAAATAAAAATGTAGTGATTTCTTTACCGAATCTATTTAATCTTCGTATGAGTACATGTATTTTTCCAGATACTCTCAAGTTATACCTATCTATAAAAACAGAAATACTCTCAGGTAACTGAAGCTGAATGTAGATAAAGATTATCTAAGAATGGCATATTTTGTTATGTTTCATAGCATAATAGTGACCGTATGCCTTGATAATCTGGAGAAACTCATGTCACAGCCCCAAAATATGCATTGCGCAAAAAAAATCATTCGAATAATAACATCCAGCAAATATGATGATCACTGTGAGCCATTGTTAGAAAAATTGAACATCCTGCAATTACCATGTTGCTGCATTTTGCAGTGCCTGCTTCATATAAAAAACATGCCAAAGAATCCAGCACAATTATGTTTACTCTTATAATACAAGAGAAAAAAAACTATATCTGTCCTCCATTATTCAGACATAGACCCATAATTCCTATAAATTTCTGGGCATGAAATTGAATAATGCTCTGCCAAAATATTCAAAGATAATAATATGTCTTGTGCATCACTCAAAATTAAGATCCGTAAATATTTAACACAACATCGTTTTAACTTCTTAGATGATTATCTGGAACATGTTGTAAGTACATTTATGTAGGTAATCCTTTTTTACCCTTTTTTCTAGATTGTTATTACTATTATTTTCTTTTTTTAACATGTTCATAATCCTTGTCTTGAATTAAGTTATATGTACTTTGTCACTTGTATGTTTATTATGTCTTCATCTGAAGCGTATTTTAATTTATTTTATTTGGTGTGATCTATATCACTATCCAGGACAAAAGTATACATGCCTAATTGTTTACATGAAATAAATATTTCTATTTCTATTTGATGTTGGAGACATAAATAATGACAAAAATGAAAATTACTTTACATTTTAAAATCATTAGCATCTACAATTCCATTTTGTATAAATTGAATTATAGAATATATGACAATTGAGTAATTATAATAAAGTTTAAGGAACAAAAAGTCAGATGAAATACTATTCGGAGAAACAACCAATGCTAGGCAGTCGCTGGTAGTTTCAAAATACGAGAAATATATTTAAAATCACATTTCATCATCCCATTCCACTGCACATTTGGCAATAGCGCCGGACGCTGTATTTACGGTAAATGAAATAAATATACATCGTATGGACGCTCTATTGTTTGTAAGATTGAAATTATTATATACATTGGACGCCCAAACGGCTTAAGAATGAACGGAGCTCACATTGATGGCGAAGTGAAATATATACGGCAAGGACGCTTCATTACTGTTTTTTGAAAGGACGCCAGAATGATACCGAGATGTATATATATATATATATAAGAAAGATCGTTTTCAGCAATTAATATTATCATTTTACGAGTTCTGCAGATTATATTTGAGATATGAGTATGAAACCTTTAACATCATAGGGCAAAAATAGTCCTATGATTGAGTTCCGGGTATTAAACTAGAGTTCATCGGTTCGAATTCTGATCACCTTTGAGTTTTTTGTTTTTTCTTAACAAAACCCATTTTTTAAATAAAAGATGTTAATATCAGTTTCTAATAATTTAATCGGAAATTTTCAATGAAAATTTGTACATATCTAATATATTGCGACCCTTAAGATACACATTAGCTATTTCAAGGAATGGTTAGCAGATTGTGATAAAAATTAGCAAAAAGGGGTTTTCAGAGTCGAGAATTCGATCATATTTAATCGGTGTCAATCGTCAAAGGAGAAGAAACGTGTACTCAAAAATTACCCGTAGGCTGTTAATTTTATCATGAATAGTGTGAATTATGTTCATAGTGTGGGAAGGGACTATCATGAGAGTGTTAATATTCCACATCTAATGAGTAATATCGACAGTAATGAAGTTCTTTTTCAAGATGATGATTTTCTGCAAATTATCATTAATGATTGCTTATGATAATATTGATGGAACCTTTTCAGAGTGTGTTGGCCAAGTTTCCACATCATATATTCTTATTTGCTTGAACATTTGTTAATTATTTCTTCAAATTCGCATATTGAAGATATGTTGAATTTTAAATTCTTTTATGACACATTATCAAAAACACTAATGGAAGTGTTAATTATTGAATTCCTGAGTACTGCTTATGCAATACAATTTTGGACTATATAAAGTAAGTACCTATTAATTGTAACATCATTATTTTCCCATTTCACAATTTTTCATAAATTAAATTTTATACACCATTTAAATTGGTGAGAGACACCAAATCGTCCTAACATCTGTGGATAATTTTACTGACAGTATCAATTATTTTCATACCTATTTGATTGATATAAATGATAATTAGAATAATAAGAAAACCTTCGTGGGTGAAATGGCGATATAGCTGTATTTCCGTAAGGGTGCATGTTTCTACTATTGAGAATATTTTGGATGAATACTTTTATTTTAATTCTTGAAACTAATACAACAAAACAAACAAACACAACAATGGTTGATAATATGTTTTTTGGGCTCAGGGTCCTCTGAAATGTGAATATCTGCTGAAAACCGGACACCGAAAATTGTATCCGGTGTCAATACTTTCCTAACATATCTACTTGGAGTAGCGGTAGGAAAAGTAGGAAACTAAAAATTTCATGATATATGAACTATATTTTTGGTCTTCTTGTGATATGCGAGTTCTTGTCATGATTGTTTTGAGAGCTCTTACTAAAGAAAATAGGTACTGTACGTCCTTTGTTAAATTTGCGTGATCGCGGCGCCATCATCGATGCAGGCAACAGGCGAGCTGAAAACGCACCGTTAAGGGGTTCACAAAAATCGAATTATGCGCACACCTATAACGCAGGAATTTTGCGAAATTCGCACATTAGTCCTTCGGGGACCCTTTTTGGGTATTTTTAAATGTTTATGGGTAGCCCATTTAAAAATCATAAAAAAAGTCAACCCTCTACTGCCTGGGTACTGCTCTTCGAAAGTTTGATCCCTTGATACTTTAGAAATCTACTCTTCAATACCTTTCCAATGGTACCCAGCATATCGCATCCCCACCTTTGGGGATCCGATCCCCGTGGCGCCTACGTGCCCACAAAGGCGGGTACATACGATTTTTTTCAATGATTCATAAATCCATTCAAACTCTCCACATGAAAAGAGCCAACACTATCAAGCTCACCACAAAATTTGCTATCAGTTGTTTTGTGATTATTTTGCACACCCCCCAGTTTTAAACTCAGCAAGAGTTTGATGTTGTACATCCTTATGTATTGGTATTTATCGTACTATTCCTGTAGACCGGCTGCACTTCAGCAGCGCCATTCTAAAATAATATGCCCCATCAGCAACGGCATCATCCTGCTGCTATTGCAGGGTTGCAGACAGAGGACATCATCATCGTACCAAAAAAATGCAAGGGCGCAATTTTCTGTCCGCCAACATTGTTATATCGCGACTAGGAGAGATCCCAGGATTCTGTGTTCTCTGTCTATGTGTCAGTGTTGCGAAACTGCGTCTGCGCAAATTCAGACACACATCATAATACACACACAGCCTGCTGGCTGGTGCTGCTGCCAACGCCACCGCCTGCTGAAATGTGCCTGCTCGGCTGAACGACGGCCGACGATGGAACGACGGAACCTCAGGCTCAGTCCGACCTCTAGATTCATTTGATACGGGTGTATGCCGCTTGTGTCAAGTCTTGTTTCACGAACGCTCGTTTTACCGTTTTGTGTATCGCTTCAAGTGGTGTACTCATTTTATTCTTTCGATTTATTGATCAGATATAGTGATTTTTTCAATCGTGTAAAGTTGATAGAAAATTACTCCAGTGAATGATATATTCAAGTGTTATTGTTAGTGATCTGCGCCCTCAGGATTATTACTTTTATTCCTGCTGTATTGGTTGGTGTTTCGTAGTTTGTTTTCAAGATTTTATAAATTTCTTTATTTGATCAATAAAACACACAGGACTGTCAGAACCACAATGCAATAAATTATCATGTTGCTTATACAAATTGAGTGCAACTTGTTGGTTTGTTGCTGTTTAGAACCTTACTGTTACGGAATATCATAACTTTTTTGTAAAGTCAAAAATCCTCAAATTTACTACAATGTCTCATATCTTAAATGGATTAGCGTCAAATATGGGATGGTGATATAATGAAAAAGTAAATAGCATATGATTAAATAATTATAAAATCGTTCTTTTTTACGTCTATTGAGTTTTTTATCAAACTTTTCCTTACATTAATATATTCTTTTATCATTTAATTACATCAGTCACGACTATCTTTTAATTACTCGCGCTTCTAGTACCTCTTCAATAACAAAATATTAATAATGATTTGAGATGAAATGGATATCCGGTAACTTTTCGAACCAGATTTACTATTTGACCGGATAGCTGATATGTAGAAACAACTACACTTTTTTAAAATCAACTGTAATACTATTTTCATTTCAGGAAAATAATAATGAAATAATTCATAATTATGACAGCTTTTATTAAAAGCTGAAAAATTGACCAAAAACAAATGAATAAGAGCCTAGATAAGAGCTAAATTATCTTATGAGATATAGCATAGTTATGATAAATAGTAAAAACCTAATCCAAACATTTCACAGATTATCAAAAACTTCACACAACACACAATTAGTATAATGAACAAGTCGAATTTAAAATTTTATTAAGCATTTAAGATTTGAACTATACTTATGTATATCTGTTTGCCAGCTACTCCATAATAAAAACTATTTAATTAATCTAATCACCATAAAAACAAAATCTGAATATCTGGTGATCCGGCCTCGTACCTCCTCGAATATCCGTTCTCTGGTCAAACAACTAAGTATCCGTTTCATCTCTCGTAATAATCTAAAATTTGACATTTCACTGTTGTTATTGCGCACACTTTAATGCATGTAATCAATAAAAATGCACCATAACTCAAATATGTAAAATCGTATTATAATTGTAAATACTTAACCTAAATACCCCTGTAGACTAGTTACATGAATAACTAATATAATCTCCATTATAGGGAACTTAAAAAATAAATAAAATCAAAAAGCAATTTTTATATCTGGCCTCCGGATATTCGGCCATTTGGCTTCGTAGCTGGCCAAACAACTATTCGTTTCATCTCCAATAATAATGTTAGTAACTTCCAACCTAAAAATTGTTAGATATTTTGAAAATTAGACATTTTGGACAAAAGTCTGAAAAAATGAAGAATAATGTTTATAAGGGTTCTTTGTGAAGTTTCTGCGAACCTATGTTTTGACCTAAGCAATCATTAACAAGTGGGTAATTAAATTTGTATTTAAGCTAAATATGAGGAAAATCTTTGTATTATTTTATTTCCAAAATTTGTCTATATCCCGGATCAATGCAAAGGTATTTCAAAATATTCTTATTTGTAGAATTTTATTTTGCGACGATATGTTTCACGGGTTAAAAGTCGATTTCTTTTATTGTGCTGATAACATTCGTCTACATTGTTTTTTATTAGAAATCTTCCTGAAATTCATATGTTTCAAAGCTATTACATATTATAAAGAAATCACATTTATGATGCCGTTAAAATAGTTAAATTTATAGTAATTTTATTCTCCACATGCATCAGTCACGTTATGGAAATATTTTCACCGCAACTTATCTTTTACGGGTTAGTTTAGTGCAATTATATTACTTATTAGAACAATTTATATGTTAATAGCACGCAAGTGATAAATATATTATGTACATTTAAACGAAAAAAAAATACTAGCAGAACGTTGCACATCGAAAGATTTTCCACTAATAATCATTATTATTTCCCATTAGACATAAGTGTGGTCTATAATCTTATAAGATTAGTTTGTTAATTTATTCCTATCTCTGTTCAATAATTTGAAAATGTTCAGGTATTCCTCAAGGTATAATAGAAACTGATATATTTTTATCTCATTTCAGTCACTATTAACACTTAAAATATTACAAAATTATCATCCAATATTGGCAGTATCAGAATAGGCATTCACCTCGATGATGTCAATTAGAATGAACAGGCATTTAAGTATAATAATCATCATTTTGGCCATTCAAATGATGACGAATATTAAGTATATGTCAGGAAACAATAAACTGGGTGAATGTCAAAAAACATGAGGTTGTACAAAAAATATTGATGTGATAGCTTAAAAATCACTTCATCCGAGACAAAAACAAACAATAGTTTAAGAACATGTAACCTATCTATTTATTTTACGAAACAGACAAACTGCCCAAAAATATTTTTTATATATTCATAATATCTACCTACATTATTTATAATTTCAAAACTGTTTTTCGAACGATACAACATTACTTTATTATTTCAATACGCGTAACGTCATTAAAATGAAGTTTGAAGTTTTCTCTGTTTCAAAGGAAGCCTGCCAGCAAAAATAAACCGAGCGAAAACAATCTGACTAATGCACACATATTAAAATGCTTTAATAGATACATCCAATATTTTAAACTGGTACATTCGTCATGCAGAATTAGAATTTTGCTTGGATCGATTCCAAAATGCTTTGATTTTATTTAATAGGACGTGACAAATGTCTTTCGCCTTGTATACTTAAATAGCTCGCCAGGAAAATGTTTACTTTCGTATTTATTTTGTTAATGAATTCTTCTAAAAGCATTATGAAATAGAAAGAGTAGAAAAGTAATAAAAAAACTATTGAATATGTGTATTTTACAAAAAATTACAAATTGCAATGCTTTTACTCCTATAATGTCGATTCAAGCTTTTCTGTATTTATTAGTTCAAAAATACATAGCCAATAATGGCATGGTCTATGTTAAATAATAATTGAATTTGCTGATTTTTTTTTAGAATTGGTATAGATTTTTTGTATTCCTCTATAAACATCTCTTCTCTCTTCTTTAGTGACCCAAACGAAACTTAAAACTTGCAAACGAAGACTAAAATCGTAAAAATCTTAATATATCTTTTCTGAAATATTTTATTATTACCGAGAAACATAAATAATTATATAGATGATAATCGGTTATTAAATTTGCGTAAACAATGTCTGGGTTTTATAATAAATAATGTATTTCAGTTGATAAATAAAAGATCAAGAGTCAGTAGAAGACATCCAGCACAGCTACTTGTTGATGCAAACCTATACATAATTTATCTCTCATATAGAATAATCAATTTTATTATATTGTGACATTAAAAAATTAACATAAATAATATCTGTAATAAAAATTAATTATCTATAATTATACTTATAACCTAATCAAATGTTCATTTCAAAATACCGGGCGTCGTATTATACACAATCCATAAATATATTCTCACGGAACAAATCTGTAATAATGATTTAACCGCTTAGCATTGCCCAAGGATATACATACGTTCAACTATAAAATAGATGATATTTCATTATAAGAGAAATGCAACTGAGATGTTATGACATGACATTAATGCTCCGTAAGGAAATCAGATATTTAGACAACTACTATTATGGAAAACTACGACTAGAAACTAATCAGCACTCCTTTATATTTATGGATCGAATGGAACTTGCCGAAAATAAAAATTTCCTTGATAACCCATAGGTACATATCTACATACACACAGAATTACAATTTTTGTATTCTACTTTTTACAGATATTAGGACGAACTTTTGGTCCTCACTGTATAGTATAACGGTTGTTAGAGGGTTTGAATTAGTCATCACCATCACTTTACTGATAATAATAACATTAATCAGAAGTAAACTAAACACTATATTCAATTGGAAGATAATACTTTTCTAAAAAGAAGGTTGTCCACAAAGTAATTATGTTGCAGTTATTAGTCGCTAAAAGTGTTCATACCTTTTCATTAAAGCGGATTGATAATGAACGGTTATACGAACGGAATATTATATTGTATACTATTCATGTTGATTATACATCTAGACAATATATTCTTCGACTTGAATCGATTTGAGTCGGTTATTTATGTATAAACCCTACGTGGTTATTTATATGAATTTTTTCTTACGTGGTTCAATGGTACACGACCACGAACATTCCACATGAAAAGACAATGAAGCTTATAGGATAAAAATGAAAAGACTGCGGAAAAATATTTTAATATATCATGATGAATTTAATTTGTACCTATTTCCGATTTATTGGCTTTGTCTAGGTATCTGAGTAGGGTACCTTACCTTGATTATTTCTAGAAGCCATTTATCCAGACGCCCAATATATGATTTTATTGAAATAGTTTGTCATCAAATGATTTAATGCAGGTATTTTTTAATAATTCTTCTAGGCCAACTTGTCGATAACCGCCAGCAGTTACATGTTTTACTTCCATCAAATTATGAAAACCTATCTTTATGTGGCTGATAATTCATTTTGAATTCGCTATTCCCCACTTATTGCACTTCTATTACTATGGCACAAGGAAACTAAGTATTCACACTTCTGATAATACTTTAATCTCACATAGACGCCGCGTGAAACAAATTGAACTTTGATGTGCATGTTTTAATAATACATGTATTTATACACCTCCCTTGCATTACAAGGTGTTATATTGGCGCTTATAATTCTCATTAGTGATTACATGACTTATTTGGTTACCCTTGTTGTTGTTGTTGCTGCCCATCTGGGAACTTTTAGAATTAGGTATTACGGGAGTTAGGAGTAGTCATTATCATGCATGCCGTTATGACACCCTTGAGGCATATATTGGAAGGGATACGCCTTGTATAGTTGAATATAATGTTATACTTACCCTAATTCAAACTCACTCTTGCACAAAATGTAAGCATAGTAGTTATCGTGATTTCGATCATTTCTGAACTAGACTGTCCAGTAATAATTGAAACAACAAAACCATAGGTTAAGTTTATACTGTATTAGATCTCGTATGAAAATTAAGTACTAAATGTCACGCCAATGCATATAATACGAGGATTTTGCATTATGTAGAATAGCCGCACAAAGAACAGAGTAATTTGTAGTCTTGTGAGTTATAAAATGTTAATTCGCTACGGTGTATACCTACGCTCGTTGCATTGTGTTTCTTCGCAAAGCGCGCGGAGCTTTATGTTTTAGTAATTTTCACTAAACACCAGCTTTACCTAGGCTCTCTGGAATATTATAGGTACTATGATATTTCGTAGGTCATAACCAGCACAATCGCGCACACATTATACTCTCTAATCTTGCGGATGAGAGAACCATCGAGCAAATTATAACTTTTTGTTATCATCACCATGTGGTTAAATTACTCTTCTCATAGCTACCGTTGATGTGATGGAATTTGATAGATAGTGTATACTAGTGATATTTTATATGACTTGTTATAAAAATGCTGTATTTGGTAATTCATTATGGATGTCAGGTGGAAATTAAAATTTATTTATGGATGGTTTCCGGATAATTGCTTATCCATTTTTATTTTTTTGTGTTATGTGTTTTAAATGTAAATGAAATCTTACAGTGTAACATGATTAAACAGATAAAAGCGTAAATAGATTTCACTTACGTATTTTATGTTTGGTGGTCGATAGATTTTGAACCTTATCTATAAACTAAAACGTACTTGGATACCTCTAAAAATCAAACCAATTATATCAATCTAACAAATGTCATCAATATTTTGCAGTATTCTTTAAATTTTATGTAATCTTGAATTATGTAGTTTATTTAAATTTACATAATATCCAGTAAACAAACGTAAAAAGCTTTGTCCAAATAATCACGTTGTATTTTTTCTATTGACTGCTTTTCGATATATGTATAAAGAGATAATAAACCTCTGAATGTTCCTTGACGCTTCGTGTTGCGGATATATGTCATTTCGAACTTTTATTACATAATAAAACTCGAAACCATCATAATTATAGATGAATAAAACGTTTTATTCGTCAAAAGACTTTCAACACGCCAACATAAAAATTTTTTACGTACACCGACGTAAAAGAGATGGCGAAACGGCATAGTTATGCTAAAGGAGAGATATAACAATAAACGTATTCATGGGCTGTCGTAAAATTGATGGCTGTGATTTATTGACTCGTAAAAGTAATTGGTATTAAATTATTGAGAGAAATTCATATCTTGAGAGAGATTCTAATGGTGGTTGTATAATTTTAGTGTCTTTTGACACATAGACATGTTTGTACTGAGTACTGTGCCACGTTGTGTAATGTATTTATTAATTTTATCTGTAGGAAAAATACCTAGAATTGTGAAAAATATCGTGTAAGTACAAGAAATTTATTGTGAAATCACAATCTTAGAAAAAAATGTCTTCCTCAGTACTTTTAATAAACAATGAATTATATAATATGTTGTTCCATCCTGCAGATACCAGGTGTTTTCATGATCATGGTTTTTGGGCTAATGTTGTCCAAAGAATTGAATAAACATATATCTCAACAAATTGGAATAATAATAAGGTTTCATTTCTCAGTGCAGCCCATGATAGAATATGAAATATTTTTAAAGCCGCTTGAGTAATTATTCCGGGCGCTATTTTCAGTATTCAAAACCAAACACGCTCGATACATTATTATCTGTAAAAAAATCTTATTTAGTGATGAACAAGACAATGGATGAAGTGAAGCGAGAATATTATATTTACAAAAAGGGTACTTCTCATCTTGATTCACTATTTTTCTAAGATCGTTCTTTGATGACAAATTCTGATAAGCTTGCAACTTTATTGACCTCGTACTCATTTCCAACAACTCTCCCCTTCTATCTTTCTGTGAATAATCTTACATTGTGATCGCACCTCTTTCGAGAATTGATTTTTTGCAGCAATTCTAAAACACTCGAATGCTTCAGGATTGGTATGAAGATAAGTGCTTGGAAACACACCTGGCGATCTTTGTACCTTATTGGGAAATTGAATGAGAAATAAAGAAAAGACATCTGAAAAAGGAATAAAAAAGATGGCGTTCGCTATACACACGATTTTACAGTTATGCTCCGTCATTAAACAAAAGGTTACAAGTCATATAAAATGGAGATACCAATATTTGATAGTACATCCTATACAGGGAACATTTTAAATCCATTTTGTGTAATAAAGCTGCAATGAGTAATCATTGAAGATATATTCCACAGATGTTTGATGTAAGTTTTCATGAATAATTCCGAATATTTCTATGGTATATATAAATCTTACATAAAAAAATAAAAGTTATATCTTATCAACAAATATTGAATTATTCATTAGGCTGAGAATCAAGTTTATATTTGCTAGCCTCTCATTAGTTGCGAAATACCAGAGTCAACAAGGCCTTTGCGTGTTGTGCCATAGCAAGTGGTAGAATTATTGAATTTTATAACGAGTCCGTTGTCGTGATGGCTTACCTACCTCTTTTTTTTCTATGTGTTTTATCTTATCCAAAAGCATTTTATGGCCTTTCTTGTATGTGTACATAAATTATATGGCGTGTTAACGAAAGTAGGTTATAGGTTTTATTTGATATAAAATGGAATAAAATATACTTCACATGCATTGGGAGATTTTGTCATGCAATAAAAGCGCATCAGAAGTAACAAAGAGTTTTATTTTAAATTAAACTATTATTCTAATTCAGAATTCCTATGTTGAGAAATGTAGATACTTTGTGATTTAACAGGGTCGACAGCTTTTTGAGTAAGGATTCGTTCATGAAGCCCCATTGATATCGGATTAATTTTACCTAACAAAACCATCAATACAATTATAGAATTATTGTAATACTTTAGAATTACAAAGCCTTCAACTCCTATTGCTAGTTATATTGAAGCCATAGTCTATAGCCTATGACAAAAGTGCGTATATCCCATTATAAAAACTATGAATTTTAGGGTTTCTCACTAGAATTTTCGAAGAAAAAAATGAATAATATATTGTATTATTAAAATATAGAACTGTGGTCACTGTTATTGTGTTTATTATAAGAAAACCCACACATATAATACACCAAATTGAAGCGCCAATTTGCCGAAAACTATCGAAACTACATAAATCTTTATTAATCAGGTTCAAAACAGTAATAATTATTTTTTATTCTATTAGACCTAGCTCCCAACAGATGGCAGTACATGCTAAATAGCATATTGCATCCAGTTGACATTTTATAGGGTAAGATTTTAAATATTCGGTGCGCTCAGCAACGATGACGCATCTATGACTATTATATTATTTGAACACTAAGCCCTTCCTATATGGTGAAACCCGTGAATACATAACCGCATGTTATTATTATGAAGCAACAAAAATTGTCAAGCAAATCATGACTACAAGTGTCCTTTCTTATATTATGGCCCCTAATAACCATCAATTAACCTGCGGTCGGTGGTATCCAGCGAATAGGTGTCAATACATGGAAGGATCTGGCCCGTCGCCGACCAAACCCCCTAATCTGTTATGTGTATTTATGTGTGTGGTATCCTATGAATCTGGTCTTACGTCTCCATAATAAAAAAGTATCTCAAAGTCACAGTGTCACGGTGAAAAACTTCAAAACTTCAGAGAAGCTTTTAGAAAATGCAGACCTGGTTGATTGGTCCTATCCCTCAAAAAGTATCTCCGTCTTTTCTCTATTGCTTTTAGTTACTGACTTTTCGAATTTTCAGACAAGTTTCTCTGTAAACAAATATAAAAATTTTTGTAACTTGTTCCACAAAACACTATTTTTAACTAGTTTGGATCGTTGATAAGAAGAACTAAAGCTGAAATGATATATCATAGAACAAATTATGGTCAGGTTGATTATTCATTTACATACTTATATATGTATAAATAAATATTCAGGTCAGTCTGAGTTTAGTAATAATGAATGAAAAATGATGTATAACCTATAATCTAAAATTCAACAATGAAATATGCCTATTTCACAAGGTGTGTATTCTGTATGAAAATGCATAGTTAGTTTACTATTTTTGCTATTCATCAAACGAATCTACTGGCAAATCGAGTATAAATGATCGATCCTAAATAAATATGCATATTAACTCTTCGTTTGACAAGTTGCCCGTTGGATATAATCGCCCCATGATCGCAGCTGGTGGGTGAGCTTTTGATGTCACTACATGCTGAACGACGAACACGGCCAATTTAGCTGTAAAGCAACAGCTCATCACTACTCACATCACTAGCTGCTCTGCGAGGTGGCGTTTCTGTATGCACGTGACAAGTGACAACGTGTTTTAACTCCAGTATTTACTGAGAGAGTCGTTTTAATGCGGGTGCTATTCAAACACAAAATGTATATGAAGATCCAACGAAAATGACGATCCTCTGCAGAAATTTGATGGCACTGTCAGTTAATCCTCAAATAGGGTAACTTCTGTGTCTGTTCTTATTGGGTTGCGAAATTCCTCGTAATTTGGAAATATGTCCCTTGTTACATTATTAATATTTATTATTTATTGTGTTTTTTACCAACTAATGAAGTTGGTCCTAATTTATGTAAAAAATGGTTCTTATCTTATTTTCTCTTACAAAAATCTTAAGCTTATCTTTTCAGCTTCGTCGTTCTTTCCATTTATTATAGTTTCTAGATTATTAAAACCTTGACAATAAAAAAGGGACATTTGATTATTTTCTATAATACAATCATATATGAAGTGTTTATTCAATGTGCTTTGAAAATGTATGTTCTGTTGAAACTACTTACCGAAAGTTTTACCCGATTAGATTCTTCCATAGCTACCTATTATAGCTACTTCTAGTAGACAATACGAATGTAAAACCTCAACAACGATTTTGTTACAGACAATGTCAATTGAATTAATGGAAATGCTGGCAGGCAGTTTATTGTGGGTTTGGCTTTATTTCAGATAGTAGATCTTAAAACTCACTCTTTATCTAATGGTATAATAACTACAAGTTATTCTCCCATTACGATTTGTTAGACGTGTAAGCTTTCCTGGATTCCTTGGCAATGAAAATGAGAAGAGGAAAGAAAGCCTTTTCATTGAAATGATTCCAAATGTATCACAATAATTGATAATTGAAAGTAAAATAAAATACTCATTCCCTGAGGACTTTTATCGGCTCATATTCTTTTTTCAGTGTTCAGCAATAAAAAATCTGGTTAGATCTAATGCTACATTTTCCATATATTAACTTGATTTGTCGCCAAAGCTGTGTTAAATGATTAGCCACTTCTTAAAGAGGATTTTACAAGTACTATATAACAATTAACCATCTTTTGTTGTATACTTAGTGGCAATTTATGCCCAAACACCGAGATGAGGCTCATCAAAATACAACAACAATTATCTAAATGTGTTTAAAAAAAGATTTGTTTTAGCCGGCGGCGCATATCTACTACTCGTTACAATAACATTTTATAAATGTTAATTGCCGTTCGGAAGCATTTTAATTCGAGCATAATTGAATAAATTAAAAGAAGTAGTCACTGAACAAAGCTTGTAATTGAAGTCATTAGATTAATTCGTGTTGTATCTGAGAATTAATCTTTCGAGGCTCGCTGGAGAGAGCAACGAGCATATGATTACAGGTTATAATATGTATTATGTGGCAATGGAACTTGTGCAACAAACAACATACAATAGTTTAATTATTTATATTCTTGCAGACACATCATGATGGAAAACCCGATTAATTGCTGTTATTTATTGTATTATACTTATAATAAATACTACTTTGATGTATTTTCGTTTTTAACTCTATACCAATTTGAATAATTACATCACGACGATGATAACTTATAGAGGGATTATTATGGAATGTGATGTGTCTCTGTAGATTATGTCATTTTCATTCAAAATTACTAACATTGAAATGATGCGACAATTAGGTACCTTTGTCTCGTGCGTGTGTAGGCAGGTCTGAACAATTATTATTAGTGATATTATGTTTTAAAATATATGCATCGATCCGATATATATATATATATATATATATATATATATATATATATATATATATATATATATATCTGTTTTCAGACGATTGAAAAGATATAAGAATATATTTCCTTCAACGATTCGGGTTACTGCCAATAGTCGCTATAAATCAAAAATGTATTTTCTGGTCTTCTGGAATATTTTAAATCTAATTACTTTATTGAATAGTTAATAGCATTCCTACAAAATCTATCGTCTAAAAAAGTGATCGGATAATAATCTCAGTTGACTCATAATTAAAAAAAACTTTTTTAAGGATTTCAATGTTTGCCAAGTTCCAAGTCTTCTATCTAGATATAACTGATCGCTTTCGAGAGTAGTAAGGTAAAGGCACTAATGGTAGACACTCTAAGGAGTACCCGAACTTAATTTTCCATAATAAAATACATTTATTTACTTAAAGCAGTTAAAGTTTTATATATAAGTACATATATCTTCAGTAAAAAAACTTTCTATCGTAAAAACTTGAAAAATTAACATTTTTCATTAAAAAATGTGTACTTTCTTAATCTTTGTCATAGGGACAAGTAAATGACATGGCCAGAAAATTGAATCACTATTAGTAGACATTTATAGGCACTAATGGTAGACACATCATGTTCATATAGAGTTATGATTTTATCCATCAACTTCTAATGGAAAATCAAATTTATATTTAATCCTATCACCTCCGATAATCATTTCTAGTGCATTGAGGACTTTAACTATTTGAGATTCATGTATGATACTAATATCTTTGTCATTCTCTTTGAATATTGTTTTAGATTCATCACAGCAGACCATAGCCATAGCTTCAATATCTTTCCTTGAAATGTTTTCGACAATGCAGACGTATTTGTGATATTTCTTTTTGCCGGGAAAGTTAGCAATTACATAATCACTCTGCTTGATTTTCATTTTGTCATTGTATTTTTTTTTGTCTTGCTCTAGAAATTCATTTTCCACATCAAAGATTTCATACTCGTCAGATATATCATCCATGCTATCTCCAGATTCCATCCATTCTTCTTCCGTACTCACTATCATATATATCAGACTTATTAGCTCTCTTATTTACAGTCTTTCTGCTTTTCTTAGCCAATTTCTGGGCAATCTTAAGTTTCCGTGCCTCTTCGTTCTGTTCTTTTTTCTTTAACTTCTCCTCAATTATTCTCTCCTCTAACTCTGCTTTCTTCTTCTCCTTGCTTTTATGGTAATGTTGCCATTAATTGGAAGAAACAACTGAGGGAATTTTTTCTTTCTTCATTTTTGTTGAATTGTCTCTAGGTGTTGGCCAGAACAAAGCTCTTTTAAATGGACTGGGTATTGTGATATCTTTTTTTTTCGACGAATTTTCCCAGGTCTACCTACTTTAAAAGGGGTTTTCAAATTTAAATCATCCACTATTTTCTTTACACTATCTTGTGAATTCTCTTTGCCAATCGGAAATCCTCGTTTCACCATAGCTTTTACCCAATTTACCAGCAAGTTTTCTATTTCATCTGACATATAACAGCTTCTTCCCATTTTTAGTTTTAGAGGTGACTTTCCTTTCACTTTATTCAGAAGAGTTACTCCAGGTACGCCAAATCTTCTGGCTCCAGTAGCTGTTGGAACACCACGCCGACCTTCTTGTATAGCTGCTTCCATATCAGCTTCAGCGTATCGAAACATTTGTCCCTTTATTGATGGCATCTTGTTCAAACATAAAATCTGGGATCATTAGACCCAATAGTTGACATCCTTTACCCTAATAGTTGACACCCTGTCTACTATTAGATACGCTAATGGAAACGTAATGAAACTTATACAGAACCTTATTTTTATATGAAATAGAGTCTATAGTTGCATAAATATGAGCTTAGGAATGAAGTTTTATCTGACCCAATAGATGACACAAGTGTCATCTATTAGGTTTTGGCTATTTATTGACACCATTAGTAGACAGTGCAAATTATTCTAAAATCTAAATGAAATAAGAATATCTATTGCTGTACTATGTAAATAAGTATCGTAAGCTATTATAACCACGACAAAGAATACAACATATCGTAAAATTAGATGATAATATAGTACCTGCAAAATATCAACTTCTTAACAAAAACTCTAAGTAATCACAGTGCACTCATTCACTTTCTAACCTTGCTTTCTTAACTTACTGTCATTTTGAATTCCTCTCTGTTACATGGATGTAAGTTTTAATTTCGAATCATAGATGGCTCAAGGTATCTTTTACATCAGCACTTCAGTTTATATCAGTGAATATATTCCTATTACAAGATTTTTTTTCGGAATGTGTCATCCTTTAGTTCACTGTCGGTCATTAGTGCTTTTACCTTAGTACAAAAAGAACAAATATTTTTAATATTTTGTATTTTTATATTACTTATAATCCGTCATAGTTTTTTTGAGTTAATTAGAATTTTCTAATTTGCCCCACAATAGTTACTTTCAGCTTGAAAATTTCTTTATTTGTACTTACTATATGACCGTGATACGTTTACCTTACTTAGTGCAACTATAACTATCAACTTATTTGTTCAGTGGTTTCGAAGAAAATTGATTGATAGACGGACGGACATCAGAGTACCTAATCTTAAAAATGTTTTTTTTTGTTTTTTCATTATGTCATTTTCTCAAAAGTGTTCTTTATTTCTAAATGTCAACTTATTGCTTCTATAGGACCTTGTACTGACATGCTCATAAGTATTTAGCACCAATTGATAAAAAAATCAACGCCACAACAACCTAAACCCATACCTATATGCATATTTTATAGCTTGTAATCGAAATAATTAATAATTAATATCTGTATTAGTTAGGTATATCCTTTGAGTCAATTCTTATATGGATAAACGAGTATGCGAAAAATGATGGATCAATTTAAGTTAATTGGAATGATAATTATATATTCCATTTACGGATGCTGTGTCCAGTAGTTATAAATTATTATTGTGTGGAGCTCGAGAAAGAGATGGAGAGAGAGCTTTATTAATATTGCCAGTGTGCTAACTGACAACATAAATTGTCATTAGAAACGTTTAAGTTTTTTCTCATCAGCATATTTTATGGTTATGTTTACAGGTTTATTTAAGTTGGTATTACTAATTAGCGGGAGCTTGCGTAAAGTGTTTTGACAGGTAGTTAAAGTCGACAAATCCATCATCATTCATCGATCGGAATGTATTTGATAGTCATAACATTTTTTCTTCCACTCGCGTTTGCTTTAATATCGATTAAAATTGTTCTGATTGGAGGATGGTACGATAATAATTAGGCTTTCCAATGCAGGCAATGCCAACTACTACTAGGTCTAATTGCATTTTAAAATTTTGTCCTAGTAGAGAGGGAATTGGTACACGGTCAGCATTTGATTAAATTTTGCTGATTGCTGCGATAGATACCGTCATTTGCGAAAAAAACATGTAGGTACTCAAACTATGATGGTCTAATCTCGCGTACATAACACATCTATATTAAAGACATGACATTATTGGTGATTTGTTTTGGACTGTTTTATTAATCAACTGTACAGGCACATTTACAAATTACAACAACAATATAGTAATAAATTCAAACACTGCTGCGCTTTCTAAACGGGCATATTTAATGCTGCCCAACCCCCTTATTCATAAAGTGTTGATCTTGCAATGCTTTTCCCTTTGTCTGGACGTACCCACTACCTACATAGTTTCGTAGTACAGTGCGAGACTCGAAGAAAATATAACTATCGAAAGTATGGGTATATCAATTTCAGAATTATTGCAGTAGCTTTGCATTAAACTAAAAAGTCAAATATTAGCGTTGATTGGTATGAATTGAAGTATCTTTATTATAGGCTCTCTTATGAGACTTCTACAAGAATATAGAAATTCCTGTTGATTATTCATAGAGGGAATCATACTTTGGGGAAGTACTCGTAATGATATAATATAATGTACTTACGACTAAATATTTGCAATTAATTATACTTTGAAATCGCTCAGTATTCTAAACAGATTTCTATGTTATTCAAAAGCTTAGGTATAAGCTTAACTTTCTGATTACTTCCCATAAGGTCTTAAAGAAATCTTCTTATATAGCGAGTTCTAGAAATGTTGTTTTTAAGTGTAACGTTTTTTCATTGTATACAAGACTATTCGTTGCTTCAGTGTTTTAACTGTGGTTGTGAATCAAATCATAGAAGAATTAACAATCATACTTCGATCAAAAAATTACATCATGCATGGTAGCTTCCCGCCATTATTAAACCTTAACCATAAAACCATAGTAATTATTATCTTACGTTTCTCATTCTTCTTGTTTTCCGTACCTAATCGACATCTAATTTGAGAAAATTAATTTTAGTCGTCGTCGCCTTGAACTTCTTCCGCAGCTGTATATTTATATACTTATATATACAGTTACTTCCAGATCGGTGAGAACTCAATCAAAATCCCATCAACGCCTCATTTAAACATTCTCTTAGAATGATGGGGCAAAAATGAACACAAAAAAATCTAGATTTGATTTCCGTTTTTATTAAGTCAATTTAAGCCTCCCTTATCTGTGAGAACAGTGGGGTAGGTTGAAAGAGAGATAGTCTAAATGAAGTAGGTACCTATCTGGCGACTTTTCTTGTTATTTTTTAGCCGGTTTTTTTAATATCCTAATATGTTTCTCTGCTAAAAATTATCAAGAGTTCCAATGTAGTATGATTACATAGCCGTAGTACAATCAATTTTTCTTTTTTATTATATTTCAATTTAATAACGCCATGTACAGTAAGGAGCGCCTCTGGTTACCTATATACAAAGAAAAACAATGCCCGTCACTGCGGTTTGTTGAACATCAGTCTCGTAACATTAAACAAATAACAGTCTAAGTAAATAATATCTTTTTACGTAAGAGATTAAGTCGTATTGTGGTTTAACTCTGTAGTATTTTGCGGGATGTTGCAGTTTTATTTTATGCTCAATTTATATTTCCTGTTTTTTTTTTTAATTTTGACACGTAGCTATTTCTTGGTATGGAAGCTTAGCCGAGAAACAGTGTTATTTATTATTGTATTTTTTCTCTTGTTCTTTTTCTGTTACCATCCAATTCATTAGTGAAACAAAGAGAGAATTGTAACGATAATGTTTTGCTCGGAAATTAACATTTTAAAATATGTAAACCTGTATCAAGCTATATGTCCTATAATATCTTACTATATGATTGAATGATTTTAATTGGAGGATTTATTCAATTATTTTCATCAGGTATGGCGTGAACTGAAAACGCATTTGATAATTGATTTAATGTGACCAACAAATTAACCCCATTCCACCATTTAAATTCAGAAGAAAATTTGAAAACAATTTACAGAACTTCCAGTGTGCTTCTAATATTCTGAAGTGGAAAGATCATATAAAATTAATGAGTGTCTTATCTATGTGACTTTCGTAAAAGTAGATAATTATGGTGCGTGAGTGATAAGTGAAATTTTCTTGTAGCCGCTTCCTCAACAACCGCCATAATTGCTATTATAGTGCGATTGCAGGATAGTTCCGAGCAGGATGTGGGCAAAGAGACGACCGAGATTAAGGAGAAAGAGGGCCACCAAGAAACGGTGGACACCCCTCTCACATCCCCATCGGATGATCTACCAGCACAGGTATACCTAATTCAACTTTGAACCATTGATAATGTTCTTTCAACTCTTTACAGCCACATAAACTTAGAAGAAAAAAAATATATATTATATTATTAAGAAGCAATCGATCTTTCACACTAGTGCGATAATAACGACATGAAATAATTTGGACGTTTGTGTTGCGTTTCCCCTGTGACACGCATGCGATAGCTAAGACCGTTATTGATGCACCTGTCTGGGGTAACCTTTAGTGTCATGTTTGATGTTACTGAATTGATAAATGATCGATTCAAAATCATTTCAACCTTAAAACTCTGTCACAAATTCAAAATATTCAAATGTTTTAGTTTTTAGCAAATGATAAGAGAGTGGATAGTTTCAGAAGTAGATAATAGTTATCTTTATACTCAAGACTATTTACAAACTGGTAGTCAATCTGTCTATAACTTTATCACAATGGATCAGATATTAACCTAGTGCATTACCATCCGCACATTTTCCATTATTCATGGCAATGTCCAATTTAACCGAGCGCGCATATTTGGTCTGTTGCAACATTAATGACGATTATGATACAGACAGCGCATTCGTAGTAACGTGGTATAGTTACACTAGAGTAGTCCATCGTCAGCGATGGGTTGGCCATTAAAGTAACACTTATTAGTCGATGCCTGGAATTTTATGTCCGTCCGTGGTTATGTTAACTGTCGACATAAACTGCCATTTAGCCGAGTTGCCGTTTTATTATCATCGGTTGTAAACATTTAAAAGGTTTAATTAACGGCCCCATAAATTGTGGCAGCAGATAAAAGTTATGGCGTTGAACTGCAAAAGAGACGATTTCCAAGCCTTTTCTCATTCACTCACACCACCAAGCTTTCTGTCGAGCGATTTAAAAAAAAACTCATTCAGTGTGTTCCATATGATAACATACCTTTGCTAAAATCACTTGAAATCGCACAATTTTGAAATATCACATGTCAATTTTTGGATCAGAAATATTTTATTGATCAACATTGAATGAAATGCACAAACCTGAACTTATGTAATGATCATAAAAGTACATTTTTAGAATGTGTTTATGTCCATCCATATATGCATATCCTAATATCATTAGGAAATGATTAAGTCAATTGTTAATTTTCTGAATGTTGCAATACTCAATTTCAGTTTATATCATTTGGTAACTCTTGTTCTAAAAAATAAAGATAAATTGCACCTGATGTAAGCAAAGCTTGTTTAAATATTCGTAAACTTAACGTGAATTGTAATTATTAAATTGGTGTATCTGAACCCATTTCTGTTGATTGCCTTAAATTTTCAATTGAAGCAGGTAATCTAAAATTTGACCTTTTAGACAAAATAATAAATTTAGCTTGGAATTAAATCCAAAACATTTTCACTGCCGGGAAATTGGGGGCATGCACAACAACTAATATACATCAATCAACGCCATTGACATGGACATAACAGAACATATATAGAAAAGATTATAAAAAAATCACAAATTATTCTCAAAAAACACATTTATATAGAGCAGTTACCTTTTTTTATTTTGAATTTCATATTAAATTAAACAATCTTTGAACATAGAGGCGAACATATTCAGTTATTTTGTATGATTGTTATTGCAGCCGTGGACCGTCCGCTCATTCGAACACAAATGACAAATTACTCCCATCTGACTCTAACAAAGACATGGTTTTCATTTGCAATAACCTACTTCGGAGGCGTTTTTAGAGTTCCGTACCAAATTGGTGGAAACGGGGCCCTGTCGATAAGGCTCCGCTGTCGGTCCGTTCATCTGCAGGCTCTATTTACTGAACCATAATAGGTAAATAGCTAACATTTTCAAAGAATGTGTATTTCTGTTTCCGCTGCAACAAGTCCTTCCGTCCGTTCGATTGTCAGCTGGCTGTATCTTATGAACCGTAATAAGTAGACAGTTGAAATTTTCACTGAAAGAGTATTTTTGTTTTCAGAATAGCATCAAATAGAAAATCCGTCCGTACATGCGTCCGTTCTTCTGTTTACGGACTGTATCTCATGGACTGTAATAGGTACAAAGTTGAAATTTTCAAAGAAAGTATATTTTTACAACCGCTATAACAACTAAGATAACTAAGACCATCCTTCCGTCCGTTCGTCTTTCAGACGCCTGTACCTCATGAACAGTAATGGGTAGACAGTGGAATTTTTCTTCTATAATGGTACGAAATCCTTTGCGTGCGAAATTGAGTCGCACTTGACTTAGTTTGAATCGCTAAATCTATGATGAAACTGGGGAGAAAATCAAGTAAAATTATGCCATAGCAAGTTCATTCGAATGTAATCAATAATGACATACTAAAATACCTACAAACATCTTCCCTTTTATCGTATTCAAAAATTTGATTTTTTTTCTGATAATGTAAAAAAATGTGTCTCATACTAATGGGATGGAATACAATAAAAGCAATCATTGGATGGAAAATTGAATAATAAAATGACATAGATATTTTATTATTCCATCTTGAAGAGCGACCATAAAAAGTTAATGTCTTTTTTATAGAACTGTTTAAGTATTTACGAATTTGTTCCATAATATGGTATGCCATTTTGTGATATAATGGAAGTTTTAAATATGTAAAACATACTTTGAAATTTGTAAAATTATACTTTTTTGTATTGATTTGATTCTGTTGATGTTGGTTTAAATATAACTGTTTTTTTATAAATGTATTTATTCTTGTTTTTATTTTCAGGTGAGCACGCATTTGTATAGTAATCCGTACTGCGTAAGTAAGCCATATTTACCTCAATCATTATATATTTTTTAAATAACCTGCGCCTCAAAGTTTATTTACTTTAAATTTATGAATTTTGCTTTTACGAAGGAAATAAACATTGGTCATAATAAAAAAGCTTTATTATCTGAATATTCCAATTCTAATGTGTAGAAAAGTTCGTTTTCAAAGTGATGCGAAACAAATCAGCACTAATATGTAATCCTATCATGTTAAATTTCAAATGAAAACTTTCGTTCCAGCGGAGTAGAATTTATAATTTTAAACTTAGAAATAGATGCAAGAGGAAGCTCTTGATTCTTAACGTTTTTTATATCGTTACGCTGCATGTTCTCTTTACTGAAAGCTATGTTTTTTTAAATAATCACACATCAAAGGTGTAATCTGCGTTAGTTACACTGCATGACACGCTCTTAATTCATTTAATAACCCGAAGAACAGCTGCTCTTGTGGTTTACGTTTTGTACATGTCGTCTGCGCGCCGCGGCAGGTGGTATTACTGGCTTTGTATCTTCTGTTCATGGTTTCGTGCCACGAGTGCCAACTGATAAACTAAAACTAAGAAATACGAATTTAATGTTGCTGTTAATTCACTTGCTTTTCTCATACCATCAGTTGATAAATTCAGTTTTGGTTCTCTACACATGATATTGTATCTCAGCCTCCATACGATTCATAATTTTTATTTTCATCTTCTTTCACTAATCTCAAAAAACGAAGAACATTTATATGTTTGTTTTTTATGTATGGAGGAACGCCCGTTTCGATTTGGACGTTTCTCTTTTATATTCATAAGAGATGTGCTGAGAAAGTCTATTTCCGAGTTGGAGCCCTTGGAATGGGAAGCTTTTGAAAAATATTTTGAAGTAGGTGTCTAGTGTTTTCTATCTACCTATAAGTGTTACTCCTTCTCTTGCTGGTTCAGAACTCCTGAAGTTGAAATTCTTACCTATAAGAAACCGCATGTGTAGGTACCTATGTTTTCATTCAATCATGAAAAAATGTTCTCGATAAATCCATGTTGTCCTCCTGTATCGTCGTTCACGAAATTTCATTTCAAATAAATCAACCATTTGATAAGATAAAGAAACAAAAACAAATATATTTTACACGCACACAAAAAAAACTTGTTTTATATTGAAAAGGATGACTTGTGCCAGTTGCTTGTTTTTGTAATATAATATGGTTATCCCAGAATTCACCGTTCAATTTGAAGATGAACGAATAAGCTTTATGGAGAAGCGCCAAAATAAAGATCAAGCTGTGAACAGAAATGTGCAATTTTTGGTACAGAAAGAATTGTATAAAAATCCATAATTTCGTCATTATTTGATCTTTGTCGGTTCGAATCTGTCCCATTTCATATCTCGTGAACTTCGAGAACAAAATTAGCGGGTATAAACTAATTTCCAGGAAAATTGAATGTTTTCTATATTTAACACATTTTCTAGAAATATATTTTCTGTTTGATGCAGTTCATGAACTGGTCGATTTCTGGACTCGCCAGTTTAATCATCGGTCTAAAGCAATGGAAATGGGTCTGGACAGATGCCACAAGAGACAAATTAAAAATATTTTTATTAGGGAATCAAGTTTTTAAAGAAAAAGCTGCCAAAGAGTACAACTAATAGTTGACTTGATACAACTAACCAACAGATCTGTATGTATCGTGTAAACAAATGTTAGAGGTTTGGAGTGGTAACTGTCCCATGGCCATGGGTAGTTCAAGTGACCGAAGCCGTAACTGTTGTTTTTATACCTACATTTTATGAGTACCTATTGTCCCACGTCCCAATAATGATTTCTTATGTTATTCTGTGCATAATAATAATTAATCTACATTGGATCAAAGCCACTTTTTCCACTCAACCGAAAGTAATAAAAACTATTTAAAAATATGGCTAACATTATTTACTTGTATTTATTCCATTTGCCATAAATATTCATTTTTGTGAACACTTCTTGAACAAATCATGGTTTTCCCTTGATTGAATCGGAAATAATATCAATATCAAACTGGTTATACAATTTTTCTTCTTCTATTCAATTCCCATATAACCTGATGTTCATAAATCTACCTTAAACTCACAAACGTGTAGGTATATACTTTATAGCCCTATCCTCGCATAATTCTCTCTCAGCAATAGCTTTACCATCTCTTCTCGCTCCTGCTCTAGATCCTGAATGGATGTCCGTTGTATGTGCGTGTGATGCCATCAATTTCGCCTGATGTTCTCATGAATAAAAGACGGAAAGCCATAACTGCAATATCCTGAACGCCTTTTTTGGGTCCTGGAGCCCAGTATAAGGATTATAGAGTCGGAGAGCTGATCTTTAATGTTGTATATATTAATGTGAAAAAATATAACGTGTCATTCTTATGTTAACAGGCACATGAAAAAATGTATTGGAAATTTTACTTTTTAGTTACATTAGAAAAATACTCAACTATTTTTATGTGGTAATAGAAAATAGAAATCTTTATCGGAACACAGGCCCTCGAACTAAGACCAATAACTGACTTTCTTCCTCCCTTGTCGACGTTGTTAGGGGTGATTCACTTTTTCGATTAGGGGAAACGGCCGATAGTTCCAGACCGTTTCCGTATCGGATAAATCATTTACGACCGGTTTGTTCTTGTCGCTTGGCGGTCGCATTACACGCGGAATATACGAACAAGATGCGGTCGAACGATTCTCACATCCTTCCGATGCCATCGAATTTTAGTTATTATAAATGGGATTTTTATTTCTGGTTGGAGATCAAATAATTCATAGAACTGGTTTCTGTATTATTTAACTGATTTGAATCAATTTCGAGTTATCTCATTTATATTTTCATTTGATATTAAGATATGGGATTAATTTTTTATTGGTAGTATCCTTAGGTATATCCGAAAAGTAACTAGGCATAAAATAGATAAATTAACCTGAATTAGAGACCAAAAAAATATTTGTCGTTAATTTGTTCATTGTATTTTTTCATTTCTAAATTTGATCTAGTTTCAATTCATTCAAATAATACAAAGCCTGGAATCTCGAGAATATAAATAAATCTGTATGATGCGAATCTCTGTATCATCTTCAGTTGATGATTGTGAAGTCTGAGAAGATTCTCTCTTTTCCATTTTTCATTCCAGACAGGTTCCCAGTTATCCTGAAAAGTAATTTAAACTTAGGCTAGAAAATGTTTGGACGTCTCGCTTTATAGTGTTGAGAATTACTTTCAATTACCGTCATATCCTATTTTCAATTCAATGTGTCATTTCGCTCAAATTTCCACCCTAACCCGTCACTCGTTGTCACAGTCGAACGCACCCCGTCGGGAAATCGAATAATTGATCGCCCATCGGCGCCAATGTAATCAAGGAGATATTCGGTGGGTTAATTAAGCTTCTACCCAAAGGTGTCCCGAGTGAAAAGTCATAGCCCCTTTATACACATCCCCCTCTCTCTCTATCTCTCACTCTCTTTTATGTACCCTTAACCCGATCAGAATTAGCCGTTCATTATTGTTTATCGATTTCGAGTTAAGGGAGAGCCATTTCAGCCGACTAAACGTAATGGAACGGGGATCGTTTTACTCGAACCATCGGATGTAATCGTCAGATTTATTTGAGTTATATATTTTTCAATGACCAAGGTATCTAAAAAGTTATTGCTGTTAATGGAAAAATAGTAGGAAAAGTTCTTGAGTGAAAAATCAAATTGAAGATTGTGAAATCTTAATAATTAGCAGCTCTCTTAAACTGCCTTAAATATGTGCTAAACTTACGAAAATTCTGTGATAAGCTACGACATCCTCATTTCATGCACGTCAGACATCGGGTCCAGAATTTTGTTCGGAAATGTTTCTTTATTGGAACGCAATTAAATCTTCTATTTTAGAGGCGTTCTAGTCGGAGATCCGATACATGATTGATTAGTTATTTATTAAATATTCTATATATATAATAATTCTCTTTATTTCTGAGATAATATCGCATCCTAGCCATATATAAGTCGAATAGTGTTGTAGATAGAATATACGAGAGTCCCTGTTTTTAAATTATATACTTTTAAAAATTAAAACAACTGGTCATTACATTATAGAACAATTGGACCTTGAGTTGATTTCATTTTTTTCTCACTTTTGTAACCTAGAACTGACCTATCGTTATTTATTTAAACTATAACAACTATCAATATATATATATTTGTATTTGAGTAAGTACGATGAACAGTTTTCCTTATTTATTATGCTCTCTTAGCTTGCAAATGTATCCATTTTCCTCAGCAAGCCTAGATCATCAGTAACTTTATTATAACATTAATTGTGATATACCTTGTTTAACGTAACAATAAACCACATTCAAATCCGCCTAAAATATTTATACAATCACAACAACATCGTGGACTAATATATTATATATATGGTTGTCGACTGCTCAACAGAAAGTTATAATATACTCTTTTATAACATCACATCGAGGGTGTGTGAACAGGAGCGATAGGGGCTGAAGCTGAAATTGCGAATGGAAAAGTGGCAGAGAACGAGATATATCAGTCAGTCTGCTTGAGGGTAGTTTTCACCCTCGCTTCCCTTCTGAGAGTATTATTATGTTATTCCGACATGTTACGTTAAATCGCTGTTGCCGCGTTCTAATCCCCTAGAGCAGTCGGATTTATCATTTCTTTCCATTTATAATTTCTAGAGCAAATGCTGAGCTTATACTCGAAAAATATTCCTTTAGTGTCAGTTTGTGCCTTTCTAGACTTAACCTTTAGCACAACAACAAATGACAGTATCATTTGCATTAATTCGCACAATGCGTTCCAGTCATTTTTTCAAAGAAAATTTTAACTGAAAGTTGACCTTTTCTTGAAGTCGCGTGATCTTCGGATGATAAAATGTCATCTTTGTTGATAATCGTAAGATAGTTCTAAGGTAATCACATTTTATCTATAAGTATACTGCATTCGGTATAACTCTATATATACCTACAACTGCGGGAAGGAGAATTTTTGACCGCCCTCTCAATGAACAATGATCTGCTCAAAAATGTGAAATATTATTTTACAGTTGTTACAGAAAGATATTAATTTATTTGGTTCAGCATTCACATCCATTGATTGAAGATATCTATTATTTATTCCGAAACTTGTAAAAAAATCTATTTAATTATTCATCAAAAATGGGGACTAAACGCACAGTCGGGTTTCGACATAGGTATCTACCTATTTATCCCCCGGGTTAGTTCAAAAATGGTAAATTGCCGTGTGCGTCACAGGACACATGCAGGTGCTTTACTCGTGAAAGCGTTAAAGGGCATTTGATGTTTTGAAATAATTAAGTTTCTGTAGAGGTATTTATATATTATCAGCTTTTACCTTTATGACATCTACAGTCAGAGTTCCAGAAAAAATATTCATATAGGTCTATACGAGGGTATATACAATATAACAAATTACAAAAAGTACCACACAAAAAACTAGCTAAGAACACTCCCGATCAAGTCATCTTTCAAAGAAAACAAAATTGGTTCATCCGTTTGGGAGCTACGCATAAATAGATACACACGGTCAACTTCAGGTGTTAAAAATGGTTAAAAAAGCTTAATTCGGATACACTCGAAAATAGGTATCTATTTGGGTTTAAATTCGTCGTGTTTGTTTTACTAAGAAAGTACATATTTATATAAATTTCAATATTTTAGATGTAATATTTTAATATTCTTTACATTTTACATCATTTTTAATTTGTCTCGAGAATCATACAGTTTGTTATAAATAATCACGGTTTCCCGTTTTAATAAGGTTGGCGCTTGGCGCCTCCGCCGGAATCGAGTGTAAACAACAAAATAAAGTCCACGTTATACTAAATAAGAATATAAAGAGGTTATATCTCTAATTTATAATTCCAAGACTGTTTTTATTAAAATTTTATTAGTTTTCAATGTTTTCTCAAGTAATCGAATACATATACTTATGCCTTTATATTGAATTAAGTCTTATCATCCTTGCTTTCAAAGTGGGATACGATGCAAGATGTTGAAATAATTATGTTTTTAATGGATTATTCTTGAAATATTAAGCTCCAAAAACACAGTGGTGTAGGTACATTTCTTGTGTCAGATAAGTTTTCGTATTCTTAAAGCTGTATCTCTATATTATTCAACGAAAAAAATCTTCTCACTTATCCCCATAACAACCTAAACAGGCTAGAATGTTTTCACGCATGAAAAACAAAATAGCCTAGGTACCAAATATCCGAAATACCAATGAATTAATTAAGTAATCTTTACGACTTAATATAAGTAGTGTAGCGTCTGACCTCTTCGATGGGCACACCATGACCGCAAGCTGGCCTCTATCCCTTGGTGTTGGTGTGTGGTAGTATTACAGATGTTATTAAGTGGCATCATCAATTCACCTGCACCCCCATTCGCCATCCTATCTACCTAATCGAGTGCTAATTAGCAGACAGATGTGTGGTCGACCGTACAACCTACTACATATTACTACTATTCTCTATGAATAATAAATAGAAGCACACTTCTTGATATTTGTGGCCATAGTTTACACCTAATATATCTTTAAATATAGGATTCAATCTTTTATCTTAGTGTTTAAGTGAAGATCGAAAGTGTAGAGACAAAATAACAGTTTCAAATGGCACTTCAAATTTGCCCTCGCCTCATTTTGTACTGATATGATACAATTTTCTTTCGGCTTAAAATGCCTTCAACCGTGTCTTTGTTAGCGTATTAGCTTGCTAAGTACGCTACTCCAAAAGCTTCCAAAATATGAAACTACTACATACGAATAACTCCAACGTCGAACGATTATTGTCGGATTAAATAAACTTCTCAGTAAAGATTTATTTAATGGGTCCCATTTTCCAGTGTTCTAATTTTAACATTTCTTCAGGTCTTAAGGTCCCTATAATTTTTAGGAACATCTATGTACGTCTTTAATGCACATATGTTTGTGGATAATTTTCTTCTCAACAATTTCGGACTAGTTTCATTCGATAATTTTCTAAAATAGTAATAAATAGTTTCAAAATAACTGCCATCGAAGGCTTGAAAAAAAACCTTTTTTCAATTTCTTTATGTGATCTGAACTGTAATTTAATTTATGTATTTATGTATAGTTTATGCAATAAACTTTCTGCTAGCTAAGGCCAATCAGATATTTATTAGTAATCAAATAATAAATGAGATTTCTGAACATTTATGAGAATTTTGTATTATTGTGAACAGGAAGATGTGTCATTTTTATAAGTATGGTATCTAAATGATTTATTTAATGTTTCTATGGTTACAATTTTTGTTTTAACTTTTTTTTAAAAAAACCAAAACGAAATTAATTGTGATGATTGCGATTCTATAAAATTGTCTTTTTGACATATATTCACGTTGCCTAGGGAATGGGGACTAGATTCGAATAAATACCATGTTTTTAGGAGAATATCCTGAAATTTTAGCGTCCTCTTAGTCTGTATTTTTAAATTTCCAAGATCAATCCTTTATTCATCCATAATTTCATATGAAAATAATCATTCTAATATATAAATGGGATTCAGTTTCCTGCAAATATATTCATCATTCACCAGCCCCTGGAGAGTATCCGTGTCCACATACAAGTCTCAAGAGCAACCCGAGCGACCCTACAAGGTGAATTCTGACACTGTATAAAGTGCTTCGAATCGAATGGATAAAGTAGAAAATCAGAATTGCAATAGTAGTAGGTAGATAGATGGATTGAGCTAGACAGAAACAGCGATGTTGGTCGAAGAAGATGCGGAATGGATGCAGCGTTCGACGTGCGAGCGGACCCGCGGAAGAGACCGGCGACGACTGCGGCAGACGATCATCGTTTCGGAGGCGGCGCACACAACGACTCTCTTACCCTGTTCAAACACAAAGAGAGCGGTAACTGGGTGCAAATCAATAAAAGCATAGTTCTCGGCATGTTCCTTCCGCTCGGCCGTCTCGCATCCCCCGCCGTCGCTGCCGCCGCCGCCTATAACAAGCTCCCCCTTCGCTCCCTATCTGTATACCATATACCACCTCCGCTACACCGGTAATGTTAGACAACCCGATATGGCGGGTATTTGCGCGAGCCATCTCCCGCGGCACAAGGCAGCATCAGCATCCAGTGAGTGAAGGACAAACAACATGAAACACAAATTCGATAAAACTGCAGCGCTCCCGTCCAAATCTTCTATGAATTATTGTCCATACTCAGATGATTTGGAAACTAAATTTTTATTTACCTAGGGAAAGTCATTTGAAATTTGCCACATTTTCTCTCGAATCGCTCATTTGATTTTGATGATTATTTTGTGAACTGAATGTCAATTCTTCTGTAATACAACTGTGGTAGAAGTTTTCATTCAGCGTTTAATTTGAAGTACGGTTTACTTGGATGAGCAGAAGTTGTTTCAAATTGTAGCACCATGAGACATTTTGAGTTTTCAGTCACGTTATTATCTCTTTTTGACCGACGAACCCCGAACGGAGGAGGTATACAATTATTCTACTGTCTGCTTTATTTATTTTTTTTTGGTTCGTGCGCGCCTTCTATATAGTAAAAGAGCTCCGATTTTGATGATTTTGGATTCATTTGAAAGGGGAGGCTTGAAAAATGGTCCCATATTCATAAGAACTCAAATCCGAAATCTCCTTCCCTCCGAAAACCGCCCCCGAAGGGGTGGTGGTTGCGAATTTTCTCGAAAATCGAAAATCTGAGTTGGAATAATTAAAGATAGGATAATATCCGGAAACGTTTAAATTGAACATTTTTTCAAAAGTGTTACGGTTTTCGAGATAGACGCATGTTAAATATGTATTTTTGCTATGTGGACAGAGCGATTTCTTTCGAAAATTGAAAATTTTTCGATACTATATGAAAAATATAATTATTTGTAGCAACATTTATAATGAACATTTTTTCCTTAGATTTACGGTTTTCGAGTTAAATCGGTGTTAAAATGGTAACATATAAAATACTCAAGCGTATTTCCGCAGCGATGCTTTGAGATCTTAATAATAACAACTACAACCAAAGAATATACATGGGTAATAGGATAAGTACTATCTTCATTGGTATTAGTGAACGTTCAACGATTTAGGTGACTAATGTTAGGTACACTCAAAAGTGTGAAATAAATATTTTTTACAAAAAAATGGACCGACGTTATTACTTGATGCACTGAAAAGTATAAAATAATATTAATTCTATTGGTGATGGTACTTGTGATGTTGGTACCAAAAGTTATCAATCTAACTGCAACTGCACAACTTCAAAAGTAACAGCAGCAATAGAATTAATATTATTTTATACTTTTCAGTGCATCAACTAATACCATTTTTTTGTAAAAAATATTTATATTAAATAAGTTAATAGTTAAGAACTTGGTGGAGATTTCAAATATAAAATAAAAAATATGGTTTTCATTTAAAAATAAACCGTATCGTATATAGTTTTTAGATCAACTTGTTGATAACATTTCAAATTTGTTCTATTTATTTGCTTCTCTCTGTATACTTCCGTAATAGACGTGATAATAAATTTTCAATGTTGTTTCTATACCTACGCCAAGCGACGTCAAGAGATTCCCATAGGAAGCATAAAGATATTTTATTTAATCTCCATGTTATGTATGATGGGGAAGTTCTGCCTTTCATTTCAGTTACCAGAGTAATCCTAGTCTGTCAGGGCAGACGCTCATTAAATATTGAAATTCTGTGCGTCCGTAATATGAAAAATTGAAATTATTGCTTCCAAATTCTGACTACTTCAGTCCTATAATTAATTTTCATAATTCCTCGTCGTATTTCTTTTCTAAAACAGATACTTTTTAAAATGAATCTGAAGAATTGCAAGCCAATCTTTCGAAGGATGATTTCTTGATAATTGATAATGAACTTAGGGTTTCGTCTTTAATATTTAGAAACTAACTTTTAAGGTCTTCCTTCTTCCAGAAATATATTGGAATATATGAGTCAAGAGACGGGAGTCATCATCATCATAAGATATTGCTGTATCTATGTCTTCTTAGATGCTTTATTTACTTGGAAGCCAAACGACGTGATTGTTTTATTTTTGGATGTCGAAGACGGAAAGAAGCTATATCGTATATAAAATATAATTTATTTGGTATATAGAGCTTCTGTATATTATCATCAATTGGAGTGTCAAACTTGTTATGTCAGGATTGATTTTATAAACAATGGTAAAAAGAATATGTAATGCATTTTATACTTTGATATAATATGTGAACATTCATGTTGCTGCAAGAATACTGCTGTCTGCTGTTATAAATTCAGCAAGTATTTGATTTTATATCTTGTCTATGTCGGCGGTCCGAGTGAAGCCTGTACTTTTACAAAAAAAAAATACAATTTACTCATTTTATATCTTCTGAAGCGTTTATTTATTGATTTTAAAGAAAAACACTTCAATTGCTAATAACGTGCGTTTATTAGATATGTTACGTGCAATTTGAAAACATTTATTTTTCTTTGAATATTAAAATTGTCCCCTCAAAATTAACACTCAGAATCAGAATTCCTTTATTTACGCTATTCATCCATGATTGAGTCAGCTAGCTCTGTAAAAGTAGGGACGTATCATATCAGCAGATAGATATTCTAGAGTGAGCTTAATAAGGGTTACTTTTTCAGTCGAATGTTCAGAACTCTAAAAATGCCAAAAATGATGAGCAATTTTAACATATAAACTGATAAATTTCCACGAAACTGAATGTCTTTCGAAAAGTGATCAACTTATACTCCGTTTGGAAATCTCTGTTTTCATGAGATTCTAAAAAACTGTCAAAAAGAAGTTATGGATTGGCAAGTTTTTTCACATTTTAAAATGGCACACTATATATTATCTTGAATTTTAGTTTCGCTCAGTTTCCCGATACTTTCAACGAACCAAGGGTGATTCTCTCAACGCTAAATAAACTCATAGTAGGTATTCTAGTTTTGTTTGAACTAATCACGTTTCTGATATTTTGTATACACGCTCATTATTTTCTCAGTTATTTTAATACTTGAACATTATACTCTGACACCGTTTCACCGTTTGACAGATTGACAACCATGAAAATCGCCTCATATTTGTAATGTGTTAGGTTCTTTTGCTATCTGCTTGGCCATGGAAAATCTTTTAAATAAGTATAAATAAATTGAATCTTGTCCCAAAAATATTTACAATACATTTTGAAACTTTGAATCTGTGAACATTATAATTACTCGATTGTAGACAGAATAACCTTCTGAAATATAATGATTGAAACAGCTTTTTATTATTCCATTACATTGATAAATATTTGAATAACAGTATTAATTTTATTCATATACGGATATTAATATATTTGAATGTTATGTTATCCTCCAACTGAATAAATAGTATAAAATGTATAATAGTCATTAAATAAATAGTATACGTGCTTTGTATATACTTATATTTTAATAGTTTTGTTTGCAAAACATATTCTTGTTATATAGAATAAATATTCGTTCGAGAAAATAACCTACATTAATAGAGTATTCGACAGTAATTGGCATTGCATGTTAGGTACTCAATTTTTAAAACGAAATTAGGTTGTACCAAGAGTCTGAAAATCATATTTTGTAGGTGTACCTAATTATACCTATAATTCAACATAATTATAGCTATCTATTCAATTTACAAATATTCAACTACGATACGATATCTACACGCAGTTTACGCCATTTTATACATAATATGTTTTCGTATTCACAATAATTGGTTGCTTCCATTTGGAATTCTACTTTCATCCGAAAATGGCTCCTACCTACGACAATTGGAACTAAATCAAATTGTTAGAATGACTGATCTACGCTCGTTTAATTATTTTCGTTGAAGTTAGCTAGGTATAGCTAAACCAAAGTTGTTAAACAATCTCCCGCAACCTTTATTTGGTTGTTCACTGATACGACTTTCCGACGCTCCCAAAAGAATTCTATCGAATATATAAACTGATCAGGCCTCGTGACGATTTTTTTGTTAATTGGTCACGACTAACAACTATGGTTCTATTCATTTTTAACGTAGGTGGAACCATTTAACCACCATTAAACATTAAAAAGTTAGAAAAATTGACAGTTCCTCGGACAGTTCATTTAAGCATAACTTTTTCCTGCTTTTTTCAGAGATACGGCGTTGTAGTATTTAGGTAGATTGTTTTACATAAGTTTCATCAAAATCGTACGAGCCGTTTTAGCGCCATAGTCTTGAGCTGAACACGTTTTTCAACTATTGTCTAGCAACCAGTGCGAGCAGTATGTTTATCTGACTCACCAGCTGACTTCGTCGAACCTACCCTACAAAACAAAAAAACAAAGCAACAAAATCGATCCATTCGTTACCGAGATAATCTTGGCACGAAGAGACAGACAGACCAATGGCTGAAAATATATTTTTACTACTTAGGGACCTCTCAAAAGTAGACATCTGTTGAATTCCGGAAATAGAAAATTTACTTTCGGCTCTTATTCTGGTTTATGATTTTTCAATTTTCCATTGAGGATTATGCTCTCTAGCGGTTTCTTCCTGATATACAGCCCGATGATCTTACAATACGCCATTCTGGAATGCTTTTCATGATAACAAAATCCTTGAAAACTTTTTGGAAGTAACGATTTGCTTCGACTTATATTTACTGCAATATTTTCAATATTTCTGTTTTATAGAACAAGTACTTCAATTCTTCCGAGAATCATGATTCGGAAACTGCATGCTCAAAAATTTACTGTATCTGTTACTGATGTTCTATATGTACGAGCTGATAGATAGATGGACATATTTAAAATTATGGTTTTTCTCTCTATAATCTGAATCCAATGATTATCATGAAGAACATTCAACCTTGTATCGAGTTTCTCAGTCTACTTAAAAAATATCTCGAAAAATATATAATGTCCGTTTCGATAATAAGTGGTTACCTGTCACATATGCAAATTACGACTACAAACAATACCTAATCATGATATATACCTACCCGCTTTCAATACAATATCACTTAACCTGGACAAATAAAAGCCACGCGTCTCTGTTTTTTTTTCTTTTTATCTGTTATTCTGTTCCATTCTGAATTTTACCTGAAGATATCTTGTCGCTGAGAAGGGGGATGCATTAAAGTCAAAAACACTATAAATCTTATACAGACCCTATGTGGGGTAATTTCCGTAATAAAATTTAAGACCATTAAGGGAACAACAGGCGAAGCAACTCATATTGCCGACATCAATCTGTCGCGCGCGGTAAGTTGAGTAGTAGTTGATGATTGTATATATTTTATTGTATTGTCTGAAACGTTGATACCACTCTGTGTGAAAAGAGGGGAACTTTGTCAAATCGTAGAAGATCGTGTTTCCTCCTTCAGGCTTATTAATTATGGTGAAAATTATTTAATCATGCATTCGTGATCGTAGGTCAAATATTATTTGGAAAAAGATTTAAGTATAAATTTATTTTCCTGTAGAAGATATATATACATCGATTAGAAAAGGTTTTATACCTAAACATTAAATATTTTGGAATAGAAGTTATCATCAGTAACAATAATCGTACGTATCACTATAACAATGTTTAAAATAAAAAATGTAAATAAATTTAGAGACTAGAAAACTTTTGAAAATTTAAATTGTAATGCTGAGATTTTGACATAATATTGAGTTAACAAATTTATTTGATTGAAATCTAAATAGTCATGAAACAGATTCATACAAGGTATTAATAATAATTTATGTATTATTTTGATTAAATTGCAGTAAATAGGTGTACATTATACTTAAGCCATCAATGTCTTTTTTTGAATTCAATTTATTAGGTTCTTTTGCTATATGAGACATTTCAAGAAATAATCATTTCATAAGATTTATTTCCTTATGTAAGATCCTGACATCGTCAAAATTAATTTCGTGTTTGGATTCTACTGCATGTTTTGCTAAAGTACAAGTGGATTTTTTTAGCCTTATATCACTTTTGTGTGATGTAATACGGTCTTTCAAGACGTCTATGAAGCAGGCAAAGCCAAATTGGAGTGGCAGCAAAGCCACGGTTTTTGAAAAAAGTGAAAGAGCATTAAAATCAGGAATAGGGCATTTAATTAGCATTTAAATAGCACTTAATTCCTGTGTTTTCGAAAATCCATTTTTCCAATTTGGCTTTGCCTGCTTCATAGACGTTCTTTCAAGCATCTACTTGTTTCTCCTATATTTTTTTTATTACAACTGCTACAATGTATACTATAAATTACATTAGAGTTATTTAATATGTGATCTTTATCTTTCAATTTTGAAAACAATGATTTGTTTGTTAATATGTTTCTAAAAGCTAGTTTAATATCAGTATACTTAGAAAGAGTATTTTTTATTTTATGACTGCTTATATGTATAAAAGGCACAGAAAAATATTTGATGAATTGATTATCAGTATTATTATGTTCTATAGATGTTCTATTAAAAAGTAAAGACTTGAGTAAATTTCGTGGATATCCGCAAATTATGAATTTATCATATAGAATTTTTGAAATTTTGTTCTTTATTACAAGAATGAGACGTTCTTATTACTCTGTTTTTCATTCCTAGTATCAAGTTGGTTTTTTGTTTTGCCGGATGATAAGATTGATAATGAAGAAATCTACCCGAAGAACCAGATTTCAATTGCCAGGAAGTAATTATAGAATTGTCATTTCTTATGTGATACCAATGTTTTTTTATATTTTCAGATACAAGTTTTCGTGATATGTTATTAAACAGTGCTTTAACATCAAGACTAACCAATACATAACCCAATGGTAGTTTCATTTCATTAATGTTTTCACAAAAATGAAAAGAATCTTTGATGAAAAAGTCATTATCAGGATTATATGCATTGGTTAAAATATTAGTAATCAGTTGAGCTATACCCCTGTTAGGACTGCAAACCGTAAAAAGCTACATCGGCCTTTGTTTCATTGGGACAAATATGTAAAAGCAAATTTATTTCATTACAGGAAGCTGTCGCTCTTCAATCCTTTTATAAAGGTCAGGGATTCTTTAAATGCTTTCGCCAACCTTCGAAGATGCAGTGTAAAAGCAATATAGTTTGTTTCACGAATGATGGCTATTGCGTGTAATCATCCACGAGCTACGTACATCATGCTATACGTCTCATCGCATCTCATTATCATGAAATTCTCCTCTAAGTTTGTCGATCTAAGCTACGACATCAGTATTTCAAACTTAACTCCTTCAATACAATGATAAAGAGCTGCACATATATCCGAATGCAACGCAATCTTTATTTCATAGGCGTCACAATGTCAATGTCACTTTTCAGATAATTCAGATGCATACATTTTTATTTTATTAATCAAGCAATACATTTGTATTTTGTGTCTCTGAATTAGTGTTTATAATAAATCTTTCATATTATTTGCTTACTTAATCAATATTCTTTTCTACCTAATTATATGAATTTCCTTGAAGCGTCTAAAAATATTGAAATACCATATCTTATCTCGAAATAGTTTCACCACTGATGTACACCCGTCCGTTGAATTGATCAATATTTCGATCTTTCAAGGCAGATGCCAACATTCGTGAAACAAACTATAGATGCCAATTTTATAAGGCAAATCTTCAATGCAATACTAAATATCATAAGAGTGTCCCTGGTGTTAATAAGTAGATATTGTACCATTACAATCAAGAATAGTGTTACAAAGGGGTAGTAATTGTGTTCCTTTTTATTTATTTTTTAGGCTTGACTGTTGTATTGTGATTATCCAGTATAATTTTTCTATTATTAATAAAAAAATGAGCTCAATTTTTTTCGCTATATTTTTTATGAGCTAAATAAAAGTAGTTAATAAATACATTTTAAAAAAGAATGCGCAGATTTTCCACAAATCGTCGACCTCTAAAATAAGGCAGATCGTATAAAGATTATTAATTCACAATATGACGGTAAGTCTTCGGCGTTTCATGAAATGCCTAGGCTTTTCACGAAAAGATGAATTTCACTATATTCTAAGATGACATATATATATATATATATATATATATATATATATATATATATATATATATATATATAATCCATATACCTTCCTTAATAAATTCCTTAACGTGGCTTGCCCTAGGATTCAACTAAAAAAAATTGTTACGCGTTACGATCTCTCTAAGCGAATTCCTCTCACTAATATTTTGTTTGCACATGACAACTGTTTCAGCAGATTTTCTTAAACTAACTAAATTCTAAAATTCTACTCAAATAATATCCAATTAGTAATAAGGTTGGTTAACATACATTTTGATGAAATAATATCAAAAAGAACTAGAATATAGAAATTCGATTGTTATTTAAGCGCAAGAGTTTGTCATAAACTAATTAGGTAACAATTATATGTACCTACAGTAACGGGATGTACATAGCATCGATCTGGCTTTGAGGTTATTTCCCGATTGCTTGCGTTTATTAATTTCTAATGACTCAAGTAAATTCAATTCCTTTTCGGTACAATAGGTACTATACATTATAAATTATAAACATTATCTGACGAATAGCATGAAGTTGTATATTTCTTTTAATTTAAATAATCATAAATTTTCAAAAAACATCACAAAAAAATTGCTTGAAATCGTATGAATCATTAAAAAAATCAGTATAAATTGAATCTTGGACATTTTTTGGATTTTTAAACTTTTGAATGCCGACATTCTGAAACTACAAAGTGAAAGTCAGCAAATATGTATGGGTTACAGGCAATAACATGTCGCTATCATCTTTCGATCTCGAGATAATATCGTAATTAATTACTACCTACACACAAAACCGCACACAAAGACATTTTCCTAAAAGCCATTTTATATTTTACTAGCTTCTGCCCGCGACTTCGTTAGCGTAGAAAACTGCATTCCATTCCATGCGGTAGTTTTTGCGTGATGCGTGTACAAACATACAAAAAGACAAAAACTGTTGTTTTGGCTTCTGTTGATCTAATAAAGACCCCGTATTAGTTTTTCTTAAATATTTATAATGTATAGACATCAGCCTGTTACAGTTTTATTATATATGTATAGATACGTGGAGATTTTCAATATTACAATTTCGGAAAATTGGCCCCATTACAAAAACATTCCACTGGGAAGTTGGAAATATATGCAACCATCAACCTATAATGCAATAGGCCAAGATCGTCCTCCGAGCCTGGCGAACCTAATACCTAAGTAGGAATTGGGCTTATTTATACAGTGATTCTCTGAAGTAATGTCATATTCATTTAAAATTCAGTCCTGTGTTTTTTGTAAAAATGCTTTTAAATGAATTTAGTTATTACTTCCGGGACTCAGTCATATTGATATAATTTTTTTGATAACTGTTGAGTAGGTATAGGACATAAACATATGTATAATTCGGAGCAAGATTCAAAATTGAAATAAAAAGAGGCTTTTTAAGTAACAAATAGGTACACCCGTTAAAGAAAATCTTTCGATTTGTTCATTGTTTTTTTGAAATTTGTTAACGCATTGTATCAAGTTGAAATTTGCTACAAAAAATGGCGGTCGTCCAAATATTTTAAAAAACTCAAGTATTGGCCTTTGTGTCAATATTTATTAATAATCATTTGTAGATACAACTTTTGGGTAAAGCATTATTTCAAACTTAGAACTTAAAAATAATAAAAACTGAAACTTAGATATCCGCTGGCTGCGAGCCGTCGGATTCTTATTTATTTACTGTAAAACAAACTATAAAACTTTTGTAGTTATTTAACAGCCTTCGCTTTCTAGTTTCAGAAATATTTGACTGTTTCCGTACATATCAGCTACCCTGTATGCATGTATATCGATGAACGAGCTTAAAAAATCATTACCATGCAGATGCAAGAGAGGAGGGTGCCTTCCTGGCATAATCGGTGTAGATTCGACGACGGTGCAGTCATCTCGGCAAGCAGGCGCAATTAAAAACGCCCGTTCTGCAATCAATAATCCCACACAGAAGAAGGTGTGTAGCAGCGCCTATGTGCGTTATATGTAAATTCAACTTATATTCATTCAACATATTCATAAAATTAAGTTGTTTAATGATATCCATCAAATATGAGTAGCTAAATGAACAATAAATAACAAATTCCAGAATAGGTAATCATATTACGAGAAAGCTCATTTACCTAACAATACTTTTTTGTAATTTATAGCTACATAATTCTAAACAAAATCAGTAATTGTACCAACTGATAACTACTCACATTACTTTTATTTTTTCACATATTATCTCTAGATTTCAAATGGCTCATTGGATCCTTATTGAAATTTTGTATGGTGTCAAAGTTAAATGGAGCAGTTTTTGCAAAAAAAATATTTTGAATTTCAACATTAAAGATGACTCACAAAAATTAATCCAAATTATGAAAGCGCATTTATTGAAAAAATAGAGTTCTACGCCTTCACTCGTACATATCTATTTTTTCTTATAATTTCTATATGGGCTTGGTTGCAAAATAATGTACGTCATTATACATAATTTCGGCAAAATCGCATGAATTAAATTTTAACAAACAAAAAGATTTGTGAACTGTGACTACACAAAAGCTTATACCTAGTGCCCAAACTATGTAACTTCGTACGAAGTTACCTTTTCTTAAATAAGGTTTTAATAAGCCCAGGGATATGTGCTGGGATTTTATTAAGATTATATTAATAATAAATATATGTCGAATAACATGAATTTCTTCGTTGATATCTGTAATTTAGTTTTACACATAAATCAAATTACTTGAATTATTAAGCAGCTCTTTGTTGGAGCCAATTGCATCGGATTACTCTACAAAAGAAACAAAAGAGAATTCCAAATTATTAGCAAAACACTAATCTTCTAAGAAACGAAACTTGATAGTCAATTTTGACATCAATTTCAATTGGTTGTTTGGTAACTTTCGGGACGGTGTTACATAAGACAAATAAAATATAGATAAAATCAAATAAATTAACGATTCAGCGCGTTCAAACACATATATCGTATTGGAATATCTTCTAGAAAATATTCATAATACTTTGGCTCATTTTATTTACTTTGTTTTTCGAACTCATTTTAACTGTTTCATTACAAACAGATTTCCATATTTTCAGACATCCAATTTCGCGGATTTCCCGGATTATAATCTCCCCATCTCTGTGGCATTGTACGATGGCGACGGATAAACTGATTCAATTATTTCTACTTCAAAGTTTCTAATATGGTATTATTGAATTTTCTCTGGAATAAAGCAAAGCAGAGACGTCAACTGTGATAAATTTATTCTTACTCTATCTCTGTCTTAATCACAATATTAATAAAAAGAATTCTATTTGTGTAAATGAGCGACAGAATCTGTCTTTTGGTTGCGTAAAATGTCTTGAATATTTTATATAGCAGTTTTAAAATGAGTAACAAACTCTTATGAATGTTATTCTAATAATTGTTTTAGGCAAAATAGAATGATAATATCGTGAGCTTATCTGTTAGCCTGTCTGTGGTAATAAAAACTCGCAAACTGACAGTGATAGTCCAAAACCGATTTCAGAATTGAAAAATGTTTATGTTTGATGTTTTGAGTATCATGAGGAGTATAATAGGAAATAAACAATAAATGCAGAGACGATAGGCCCAGTACTAACAGAAACGAATCAAATAAATCAACTCGAATATATACTACTTCTTGAATAGTAAATAGGTACACAATTCGGGCAGAGATAAATTCATATGTATATATTGAATAAAAATCATGAATCAAAATGTAGTCGAAATTAAGAAACGTTTCGAGGAAGGAAGAAATATTGATGGTATAAGGAAAATAATGATTCAAAAACCTTAAAAACAAGCAAATGAATTGATGATCAGAATCAGTCTCGCCAGAATAATAGAGAAAGTAATTGAAATAGAAAAACAAAATAAAAGAAAACGTTGAAGTCCTAGGAGGAAGTAGATGAAGCAGTTATATAAGAACCCATAATGAAAACAACTAAAGGGATGAATGCTCTCGCCTTAAGATAATATAGAAAATGAAGAAAAACAGGAATCTCAATTCTATTCAAAAGGCATAAGGATCCTAGAATAAAAGTATCTTGGATATATATATATATATATATATATATATATATATATATATATATATATATATATATATATATATATATATATATATATATATATATATATATATATATATATATATATATATATATATATATATATATATATATATATATATATATATATATATATATATATATATATATATATGTTGTAATTATTAAACTTATGAAGACTGATTAATGAAAGCATATATCGTAAATAAATAATAAATTTTTAAAATTTCACAAATATCGCCATTGTTTTAAATTAGATTCGAACTGAAAACAACATCTATATATTTTTGTAGGTATATGTATATCTACTAATACAGGGTGTTCCCTGAGGTAATTCTACATCTACACTACTTAATTGGGCAAATTATGTCTTTTCCGGCAGTTTCTCAACGGCGTAAGCCACTCACTATTTAGATAGAATAAAAATTGTTGTCAAGTCAGTAAGTAATGTTAATTAATAATGGTGAGCCTGTCGAGCGAGAAAATTTGGGTGCGTTTTTAGTTTGAAGGAGTTAGTAGATTTTCTACGAAAAGATGATTAGAAAATGAAGTCAGTGATTTTATTTGTGACCGACATAAAGAATGGAGGATGTACGCAATTTGACTGTATATTTGCTTTATTCTTATGTAACTTTTAAATATGTTTTTTTTTAAATTTATAGCTGGAAGTACGTACCTGGTAGGTTTGTCGGTACAGTTAAAGAACAACCTATATCTAGCTATATTTATAATGACAACGCCATGTCGTACCCACCACATTGTTGTTTCAACCTAACCTAACCGTAAGTGTGTGTGTATGTGTGTAATTAGGTGGATGCCGTGTTGACAAGAAGGCACGTCGTCCGTATCAAAATAGCCGTGTCTAGCATGTTGTGTGGTCACCCACGGACGGATTGCGTTTGTTGTGTATGTGAGATAGTGAGATGTTGAGAGTGAATATTCCACGCCTTCACGCCTCTCCACACTTCTATACTCTGATGAGAGGCAACTAACCGCTCATAACTTTGCGGAATTTACTCTATAAATAGAGAGAAGTAAACAGGATAGAGCGATGTTGTGTGTTAATCTGCAAAGATGTTTTCACGTAGATTGAATATTTTATCAAAGGATATTATTAGTTTTGGTTCACCATCTATTATTATTTTGCAAACTAGTTTTCTTCAAGTAAGAGAGGTATTGTAATCTTGTAAAATTTTCGGTGTCCGGTATTCAACAGATGTGTACATTTCAGAGGTTCCTGGGTACAAAAAACATTTATTCAGCCATTGATCTGTCTGTCTATTCAGCCATTTATTTTTTATGCCTAGATTATCTCGGCAACGGATGGACCGAACGTGTTGCTCTCTTTTTTATTTTGTTGGGTATCGATAAGAATCGCTGATGAAACAGATTGGGATTCTTCTCGCACTCGCAATAGCTAAAAAAACATTTTTCGCTTAAGATAGCGGCGCGAAAAAGGCTCTAAAGGTTTTGATAAAACAAAAAAACATTTTACTTTAAGCTCTTTAGGACCTGTCATAATGCATATCTCAGAGAATAAGCAGGAAACCGTTATGCTCAAACCAGCTCATATATTTTCTCCATGTTTATTCATATTCTTACAAAACGGTAGTTGGTGTTTGGGTTGGCACGCTGAAAAAAATCTAATGAAACTCTTGTAAATGGACACACCAGAGTTATTCATTATGCTTGAGTTTTGTGTGTGATTCACACTATATATTTGTAATTCTAAGACCAGCAGAATTAATTAGAAATAATTTTGCAAAAATGTTGAACTATGCCTTTCTTTTTAAGAAATGCAAAAAGAATCAAGAAGATCCTTGAAAATGAAAATTTTGTATATTAAGAAATGAAAGAAGGACAATAAAGAACATATTTTATTTATGTTTTAAATTTAGCGATTTAAAGTGATAGCGGCCTTCCAGTTTCTCATTCTTCTATTTAAAATGTCCTCCTCTTCTTTCAAGGTTGTACAGCATAGTCTTTTCTCTCTTTCAAATGACAGAAAAATCATCTAAATAGGTGCAAAACGCCAGATCCTATTCACATAAAAAGGAAAATAAAATCGAATTTTACACCTTCTTTTTATTTATGGAGTCTATCAATAAATTGGAAATATCCAGAGTAGAATAATTATACAAAATTCATTCTGAATATACTCAAAAGGTTGGCCATCGCGTTCGTTAAAAAAATTAAAATGTACAAAACATTTCAACATTCTCCAAAGATCTCTGACAAATGAGCATTCATTGTTCCATTCTCTTTTCTATTTGAGAACATTTTGTATCATGTTGCGTTGTTCAACATTAGAAACTCACGTTCATTTTGCCCCTTCTATAATGAAGCTGATAGAAAGATAAATAACTGGAGATTATTGTCTAAAGTGGTTCATCCACGCCAACTATCATTATAGCTTGTGTAACTTGACAATTAAATATAACTGATATCCAATTCATGATTTCAGTGCTTCTTAATTTAGTATAAGAAATGAGATGATTAATTGTGATATTTTAGATAGACCTGTTTGCTTATATGAAACAATGATTCATAACTTGTTTCTCATTCATTTGGTTTCATCGGAATCCAATACCTATATTCAGGATAGTAGTACATATACTTATATGAAGTTTTTCCATTCTGATCATATCTCCGTTGACCTGATTTTTGGACATTATCGGTTGTTTAAGTTTTAGGTACCTTTTTTGTCCCAATAGCCATCAAGCTGACAACATATAGAAACAGCATGTCGTAAACTTGGAGCGCAAAAATTTAACTTAACTTTGTGGGTTTTTATTGCGATTGGCTTTTAGCACATTGCATGATGAGAAAAGTTTTACCACCGTGTGTTGTTTATCCATGACTTTTTTTATGTATCCAACAAATTTACGTTTTTGATTTTATATTGTATTATGTCGCAATCATTCTGTTATTTTTATCTAATAGAATTCTTAATTGTGTTGTGAACATATCTTGTGGCCATTGGAATTGATTGAATAAGAAAACATATATGGTCTGTAAGAAAAGAAACACAAAATACTTTGTAATCTATTGAACACTCTTAATCAATATAAATCGTTGAGTACCTAGGTACTCATCTCAGCATTCAAAAAATAATTGTACACCATTTGCAATGAAATGCCAGTGCTATTTTGATAATAATAACAAGATTAGAAGAAAGTAGGTAAGTAGGTAGTACCAGGCTGTACCAGGAGTGTAATGATGGCAATAGATTGATCTACACTCACTTGGGTTTGTACACCAAGGTGGTGTCTGCTCCAGTCGGTCTTTTATAATTGGGTCAAGGAATCGATTTAATGCTTTTTAGATCACTTGATGCTCGTCCAGGTGGCACTAAACACAGTGTAATGCGAGCTTAACACGACAATCTACTTACCGGTAACCAACGATGCATTCAATAGAGCCTGATTCAGAACCTTTGAAATAATCCAAGGCTCCTATCTAATCATAGGTAGGGCATTTCGAAGCCTTCCATAGGTACCTACGCAAGAAGTATTTGGAACAGTAACATCATCTTATTCTTAGAAAGAATTTCGCTGAGCTGAGCTCGAAGTAAGTGTATATGAGAGAATTAGTAATTCCGCAGAGTAGGAGGGAATTAGGCGAAGTCAAACCATAGCTAAAACGCCCTAGAACCACCAATAGCGGTTAATGGCAAGGCAATTATCTGTTATCGTGTGTAGATAACCCTTTCGACGACAACTGGTTACAAAGGGGAGAAGGATGAAGTTTCCATAGGGAACAGTTCAAATACATGCAAGACGTTGAGTTTGCCACTTAATTGTATTCTAATGAATCATTAAGGTGCGGATAGAGCAGTATTAATTGCGAACTCGGTCGCAAACACTTTAACAAGCTTCGTAATTGCTCCCTCGAGGCATACAGAATTGCAGCGTCGTACCTACCCAACCCTAATTCGAGGGTCTGCGATCAATCAACCAAGGAAATATTTTTTTCAATACCAAAAAAATCTGGGGTTAAGATAATATCGAGCTCTTTTTATTGATATCAAACATGTTAAAAAGAATCGTCAAGCTGCTGAGTACCTCCTATTGAATAATAATCTTTTTGTAATATTATCTCTATCAATGATACTATTAAGTGTGGGAAAAATCACCGGAAATAAGTTTATTGATTTTACCAGGGGCTTATGCTTTCATCAAAGAATTGGTTGTTTGGATTATTATCATGAACGGTACATAATTAGATTGTAAACACATCGACGGGAAAGTTGGATAAATATTATTTCAGCTCATCAATAACCATTAAATCTACGGTAAATATTTGATGAGAACTTGATCATATTATGATGAGTGTTTGTTTTGAGTAACCTTGATAATTGAGCTGAGAGTACATTCATATCTATTACAGATACCACAGCTTACCTAACAATTATACTCACTATGCATTTAGTAGTAGTAGTATATATAGAAAAGACAGCAAGGAAGTAGCAATCGGAGGATTGCGATGTAATCTTTAATCGATTCTTATTATATACTAGCTCGCAACATCGTTCGCGAAGAATTGCTGAGATACCCACAAATAATTAGTCTGCATTTCGGTTTCTAACTACAGTCCAAATTTCATGTTTCTATAGTCTGGCTCCAAAATAGCGTGCAGCGAGGCATGGTCCCAAACGCAGGTGGCGACGTGCCGTAGGAAAGTTCGATAAAAACCTAGGCTTTTTATCAATCGTTTCTCGCTGTATACGATTGCATCATTGCACGGTATTTTGGAGACGGCCTATAGTTTCAGTAGTTTCGTCTTTGCCTAGATATAATTTTCGGAATTATTTTTTTTCACAATTTTCTTATGAACCTAACCACTTCGCTTGTGGTACATGAAATATATATTTCTAATTGTATAGTAAGAAATGAGAGTTGATATAAAAAAAACTGGATGACGTCATATTTACCTACTCTTTAGTCTTATCTCAAAAAATCAGATTATAAACTAAAATCAACGTGCGTTATTTGCGAGGTTATTTGTTTCTTTTTTTATTGAAAAGTTTTTGTGCTACATTTCATTGTCTCTCATAGAATCTTTGCTGCCCCCGCTCACCCCCATTAGTCCTTGATTAAAAAAAATCTTCTCAGTTTGTCTCTACGCCACAAAAAGAAACTACTTTCCAAATTATTTACAATTTCTGAAATTTCTTAGCAAACAAATAACTTTTTACAAAAACCAGAACCGACATTAGAAGATGCACTGAAAAAAAAAATGATTCTGTTGGTGATGATTCTGTCAAGAATCTGCTCACTATCTACAACTCATACTTCGTTTCTTGTACAACTTTAATATTTACAGTAATAGAATATTTAGAATATTAGCCAGTGCATCATCTAATAAGTCGGTCCGAGTTACCGGTATGTCTATTTTGTTTTGCGAACTTGGCTGACACAATACCGTATGTCTAGATTTGTTTCACATTATTTCTGTGTGGCAACAAAATAACATAAAACTTTTAATAAGTACGCATCTACAACGATGAAAATTCCTCCTAGCAAGTGAAGTTTCTGAAAAATATTCAATGTAAAATTTTTCGGATTTCTTGTTTTTTCACGGAAACATTTCTCTGCTAGCTTCTTTTGCATAAATGGAGAATTATCAAAATTGGATTAGGTTTAACATGCAAAACGCGTAAACATAGGTATGTAATTCCTACCTTTTTTTCAGTCTCTCCAAAATTAAATAATTTCACGATGCGTTAGGAGTAAATGAGGTTATTGATTGCAGCTATTTCAACTAATTTTTTTCTTTCAATCACTGATGAATATTGCCGCACAGTTTGAATTTCGAATAATTCACAGCTTATCTCCTAATTATCGAGTGTGAATATCCGAGATAGATAAATGATGTTTAGTGTAAGATCTATCCCGCCCATTACGAGCTCTCATCCTAATTAGATTTGGTTAACATCGTTCTAATTGATAATATCAAACATACCCTGGTTCTGGTCGAAGGCTCGTACTGCGACCATTTTCCTGCAAGTATAGTCGATGGGAATATAATCCATCTCAGAAGGAACATTTGTCTTTCGTTACTGGTTCACTGATTTTGATTTTTCTCATTTATTTTTTTCAGTGGAACAAAAAACAATAAATCTTGTATAAATAATAATATAATATGCCCATAATGTTTTCCACACATAATGTTGGTAACGATTGTGGCATATCTACCATTTTATTCTGTCAATCATATCGCTATCATTTTGCCTCCATCATGTGAAGTGTGCACTTAATTAATAATATCTGGTAGAAATTCAAATTTAGTTGCGTTCTATTATTATGTGAGCCTGTGGATTAACTATTCTGCAGCAGATGTTGCTACCGGTATCATTCTTTCAATTTAATGCTGAGAATTGTTTTTGATTCTTTTTAATAAGAACGCTTATCTTTCCGGGATAAAGGTTATCCTAGAATGTGACTCAGGATAAAAGCTATTAGTTTAATTAAAATCCATGCAGTATTTTTCCTGCAGTACGCGTAGGTTCATCGAGAAAACCGTAGATGGTTTTATTATTTGTTTAGAAGATGTGTATAATTTGAGCACTATTAATAATATTGATTTTGTTTTTTTTTATTTCCAGGGTTCGGACGCTAGCTCTGTGATCTTCGCTTCGACGCCGAGCTCGAGAAAGCACGAGTTTCCAGGTGCTCTGCCCCCAGGAATACCCACTCTAGCCGGCCATGGCACGAGCGGCTCACCGGTGCCGGCTCCGACGCCACCCAACCTGCCCGTGCCGTCGCCGGCACCTGCCCAACAACCTCCTCAACACCCACCACAGACGATCATCGGCTCCACAGCAGCCGCGGTGGCCCCTTCGCAAATGGCGGTATCCATGCCGACTGCAGCGACGACAGTCACCGCCTCCGTCAAACCTCAACCTGGTTAGTTTGATAACATAAAATACTTCAACTAAATTTTATTACTATTACTTAGGTAGATAATATCTGGGCGACCGAGCTTTGCTCGGGTAACACAGGGTTTAGAGTGGGTCTATAAGCGTTACTAAGGATATTTAATCTTAGTTAAAAAATGTGCATATTTCTAGTTAAAATGTATTGCGATCGGTATATCTGTAAATATAAATAATTTACAGATTTCAAAATAAATATAAATGTGAAACATATAGCTAGTGTGGACCTCGATGGTCACACCCATTAAAAAATTAAAGTATCCCCAATCAGCTATATCATCAATCGACTTATTCTCGACCCCCGTATCCCATATTAATATTTGAATCGCAATCTGCGGAACCATTCTTGAAATAGCTATTGTGGACCTCGAGGGTCACACCCATTGAAAATGCAAGTATCGTCAATCGATTTCTCGGGTCTTGAAACCCTTTTTGTAAATTTTTATCCAAATCTGCTGAAGCATTCAAGAAAACGTTTATGGACCTCGAGGGTGACACCCTCGCGTTTTGTCAGGGAAGCCATTTATATAGGTAATCTTAAAAATTAGAACCTTATCTATATATCAAATTACATTAAAATTGTATATATATGTATATATATATATATATATATATATATATATATATATATATATATATATATATATATTTAATACCAAAATATAAAAAAGGTTGATCCATATTTAGTAAGTGTACTACAGGTAGTGTTAATGAACAGTAGCGGGTACAGCGATAGTTAGCTGAAAAACTTAATTCCACTATAATTCTTTTGGTTTTAGAAATAGATTTTTTTGAGAGAACAAATATGCCTGAAATTTACTGTAGAATCATATTTTTTATTTTCAATAAAAACAGAATAAAAAAGTTTTCAACTTTCAACAAGCATACAAAATATTACCCAGATAGGATAATTAATTTAAGAGAAATAATGGAACTACGATATCACTGGGTAACAAGCCCCCTTAATTACAAAATTGACCATTACTATAATATACTAAGAGCACCGAACAGACGGAATTATCACGTGATCTTCAAATATGATTTTATGAGCAAACACTGTTAACATTGGCGAATCCAGAGATTTACTAAATATGTAAATGAAAGTTTGAATATTTGATTATTTATTTTTAATATTAGTATAACATTACTATGTGAACGTAAATGAAGAAAAAAAAATCAAAATTTGCATCACCCTCTTTAACAACGAGCCCCCCAGGACCTACGCTCTTAAAAATATTAAATGGTAAGAGGTATCGAGTGATACTCTTAACATTATTTGAACTATTTTCTTTTGTTATTTGATTTTTTAGATGGGGCTATTCGTTTTTTTAAAGTTTTTTCAAGACAGTTATCTCTGAAGTTCCAAATTCGGAATGGGTGCGTACGGCGGAAAGAAGCTATCCCTTGATACCTCTTACCATTTATGATTTTTAGGACGGTAACTGCTGGGACTGAAAAGGCGAAGCAAATTTTGGTTGAAAAGTTGTCTCCCTCGAAATCATTTCGTATGTATTTCACCATTTTTTTCATGTTCACATTTCTAGAAATACGAGGTTTTCAAATGAGATCTGTAATAATCATGATACAGAATAACTTCAGTAATTAACAAATTTTTTACGCGGGTAATATGATATGACGACATTATTGTTAAAAGAAATAAATATTCAACTTTTCCCTTTGTCACTCACTTTTTACGGTCAGTTATATTAAACATGGTGTTTTTCTTGCAACCTCACCTTACATTTGGACACACATATTAATTCGAAATATGGCAAGCTCAGATTTGTTTAGTTTAAATTCCACGCTATTTCAGAATAAGTTATATTATTCTACATTATCTGCTTCCTTAAACTTATTGTAATGTTTAAACTGATGGGCTTCATGAATATTTATGATGGTTATATTTTCCGTCAACCGGTAAATGCCTATTGACTTCTGGAGGCTAAGCTAGAATTAATACGTACCTTCATACAACCATTATCACAAAAAAACTGAAAAATGCGAAGTGTTCAAAATAAAGAACACTCAAAAATGATGTATCCGCCACTGTACTTACGATGAGAAAATACCGTCTGCGAGGTAGGTCATACGGTTTATAAACTCCGCAGTGACATATGTAGATCTGGCATAGTGACAGAACGTGTTTAACCATTTGTTACAAGTATGGTGTCTAATCAGGGAAATCAATCGAAAATTGAAATTGAAAATTGAAACAAACTAAACTGTATAAAATGATAATTTGTGCGACAATTTCGTTTAACCGTCCTGGCGTCCGATGATTATGCCTCACTCTCTATCATCATTTACGTATTTCGGGCTCTAACGTTCCGTTGTAATTGTAGGTATTAAATAAAAGTATCCTATAACTATCTTTTGAACTAACCGTATCGAGCTCGAATCACTTATATAAAATTGGAATATCTTAACATTTAAATCTGTGATAATGCACGCGTTATATTTGTGCCTATGTTTCGAATCAATATGAACATTCTAATTTTTATTTCCTAAATACCCGCCAGGTTTAGATATGAATACTTGGACCTCTCAAGTTATTAATGTAAAATGGTGACATTAGAATCGAATTAAGGCGAGCTTTGCCCACTTTTCTTATTCCACTCCACAACAGTTCTACCGTTAATTGTGATTTATCACCTTTCGTTCCAGATTATATCACCTTTTCTAATATAATCTGCAAAAAAAATCTGCCCCATTCTTTCAAATGGAATTTTAAAGATAAAAGTATTCTAGTATATCTCTGCTCTGTACTATTTTTTATTCAATCTTATAAACACAATTCGAAGTATACAGTATGTTCAAGATAAGGATGCATAGCATGGATCTTGGAAAGAGATACGGGCTTGGTTAAATTAGAGAAACTTTGCGCCTTTATATGCCCAACAATTTAATGTTTAGAAAGTTTGAATAATGCGAGTAGTTGCGGAGATATTCGAAAAAAAGCGAAAACTTGTGATTTTGTTTTTCAGTTTTTTGTTTCTACCACTTTTTTAGCCCTACAAGATGGTGCTAACAAACCTTAAGTTCAACGTTTAATGTCGGAGAAATCATCAACTTTTGTTTTTTTATGGTACTCGAAAAGTGCACACGATATAGAGTGCCATATGGATGTTTATGTTTTTTACCCAGAAAAATTGTTTTAAATTACATTTCAAACATTTTATCATAATAGGCTATGAGATTATGACAAAAAAAGATAAAAGAAGTTGGTCACCAAATGCATTTATTTACTTTTTAATCTTTTATTTCTTCTAATGAATAGATCTTTGACTGAAACTAAATTGTTGTTATAACCCATAATAAGTGACAGATATTTAAACAAAAAATCACTTGTTGAATAATTATCGAAAAATTAAATAATTTGAAGAATGAATTAACAGCAGTCCTATTATAGATGTTCAAACTAATTTTCAGACATAGTTATGCCCGTCTCACTGCGGTTTGTTAAACGTCACTTAGCATTTCAGAAGTAATTATATTAAATGCTGCTTATACTGATTCATACAAGCGTTCTTCGTTCTCAAAACATTATTTGAATACCTCCATTTTTATTAAGCCCTACCAACAAAAAGTTTAAAAGATTCAAGTCCTGTGACCTTGCAGGCCAAGGTGTTTTACTATAACTACCAATGTGTTTTCTACCAAATCCTTCAGCTAAATATTGGCGAATATTTCTGGAGCTATGTGCTCGAGCATCATCTTGTTGGAACCAGCAATCTTGTACAACGTGTAAAGGTAAATTATCTAATGTACCTTCTAGATTCCAGATCATGTCGTAAGAGGTCAAAACAACGCTCGGAATTTAGAGAATTACGATAGATAAAAGGTCCTGTAATCTTTATACCAAAGAAACGGCATCAAATATAAAATCTAAAGCGATGTTGGTATCTAGATGATCTGTTTACTCTTGGATTTCTTTGTGACCAATAGAGGTTATTCCTCCTGTTGAAGATACCAATATTGGTTACCAAACTTTCAAAGGACCAAATCACTTTATAAGGAAAATTAACTACGTCTTCAGACTTCCTGGTATACCACTCACAAAAATGTCTACGCGGATCATCATGACCTGGTCTTAGACATATTCATAATATATAATGCTTAAACGAATTTTCTGTTAAAATAAAGTTAGCTTCGAATTTAGCTACCCTAGTCTGGTCTTCAATTTTTCTAGTGAAAATCATTGGATTTTCAATAACATTGTAGAACAATACTTAAATTGTTTTGTTTTTCATTTGTTCTTGTCGTGATAGGATATTCTTTTAGATTAAATACTAAATCTCAGAAAATATTCTTGTCAGATTGTGTCTATGTGATAGCGTATCAAAATTTTCCACATTTGTGAAAATACCTTCCTCCATTGTAAATCAAAATAAATTTTAAAAAACGACAGAACAATAACTTACAAACACTAAATAAATAAACTTATTATCGACCAAAAAATATGACATTATTAACATTTAAGTTAATTTTACATTTTTTGTCAAGTTCTTTTCTTATAACCCTACCACGATAAAATGTTATGTAATTTAACAGTTATTTAAGTAACAAGGAATGTAAAGACATGTTAACATTCAAAGCAACTGAGTACGAGCCGAGGCCAAAGCCGTCTATACATTCCGTGTTACACATAACATTTTTCCTGCTGCCGGTAATGTAAATAATTCATACATGCTTAGATAAAGAACATGAAAATGGCAAATTATCATCATATACAGTGCGTTCATAAAGTATGGAAACGCTTCAATAACTACTAAAATATCAATGCAAACTGTAGTTTGCAGAGGTGAGAGCGGTATCTCTCACTTCTGGCTACAGATGCATTATTTACAGAAAAATGTTGGATTCTCAAGGTCACGTAATGGTTTTTCCCGATTAATTTAAAAATATGGCTTGAAATTGATGAGATATTGTATATAATACAATCTAAGAATGATAAGTAATCATTTGAGACCGTTTTCAACTCGTAAAAGGCTGTAATATTTATATTATCAATAAATGTAAAACCAAATAGACGGATTCCACAATTTATTATTTTCAAGACTCTACGGTGTTGTCGGTGCTAAAATTTTACCTGCTTTTAAATACCCCAGTAATATAGATATCGGATAAATACCTAAGTGAAACTAACAAATTAATTATGATCATAAAATCATAAAATCATTTATTATTTGAAAAGCATGCAAACTACTTCGCTCTTATTCGAAAGTGGTACATTTTTAACGCATTAATAATATTTGTCAAGCGTATACTCCAACTAAATGGCAACAATCAGGTAGAGGTAGCAGTTCTCTGCTACTGCTACAGAGACGTATACATATATCACATTTCATACATCTATTGACTAAGAGATGGCAGAGCGATCGTACGCTGTGCCTTAATAATTATTATTAATAATTATTATTAATATTTCCCATATACCTAGGTATATTTCTTCTAACATTGTCTACTCGTGCATAATTTTTTTTTGGTTTTTAATTTTGGTTCAGATCACACGATATATAATTAGACGCGGACCGCTGTTGGTAAATATCTAGGTACATTTCAGGTATTGAAATACAAGGTGGGAGATCAGTAGTGCGTAGGTATTCGGACGATTATGGGGTTATTGTAAAGATTATGAGAAAATGTTTATAACTAACCCAATCGTATTTTAAACATTCTACAACATAAAAATATTTTCAATTATACCGGGTGTTTCTAAATAGTTGGAACTCTACACAACTTTGTTTTTTCTTATGGAATGTTTATAGGTAATTTTAATTATTTCTCAGATCAAAATGGAAAAATAATATAAGTTTATTAATATGACTTTATGTTTATAGCTAATATTTTATGAGATATTAATTATTATCAATCCAAAGGATGAGAGAGTCAGTATGTAGTTATTCGCGATTTCACATTTTTTTTTTTAGTATATCTATATTCATGTCCCCAACAATAATGGTAATGTTGGTATCATTATCAATGTTCCGCAAATATGCTTCAAAATCTGTAACATTGCATTTCATTTCTTAGCAAGCCCTGAAAAGAAAGATCGTTACGCTAGATACAAAAATGTTTAAAAATGAGTTTTTCTAAATGGAAAACCCTGTACCTATATTATAAAATATCCTGAAAGATCCCTAAATTTCCTTCGATTTGATTATCATGTTCCTATACCTAAGTAGCCAGAATTCCGAGATGAGATCAATTTTCAAAAAATCGAATTATATTTCTCATATTCATCTAGGTTGATATTAAATGTCATCATAGTACATAACATAATGAAAATTTGACAATTAGTGCATTATTAATAATACCTTTGAGTATTTCTCAACGTAAGTGACTTGAAATGAATGAAATAACAATACAAACGAAGTTCTAATAAAATTGTTTATTCTTCATGGAAAATGTGTTGAAACTATCGCAACAACGTGCAGAAAATTAAATGAAACGTACTCTGATTTACATCCAATGAACAAGCGAAAGTTTGTACGATCACAAAATAATTTCATTAATTATCTGTTAAAATTTAGAAAACCTTCACAATAAGTTTTCAGAATGCCGACCAATGGCTTTCAAACATTTCAATATCCGTTTATTTGTAGATATAGTTGTAGGCCTCCTTATTTTACTGGCATCTAGTTCTTCAATGCAGTTGATTACTCGTTGGCGTAGATCTTGTTTACTGTGTACTGGTGTCATGTATACTTTTGACCCCACAAGAAAAATAAAGTGACGCGAGATCGGTTGATCTCGCAGGCCAATGCCACGGACCCAAACGTCTGAACCAGCGATCGTCGAACATTTCAAACAACTCCGTTGTTACTTCCCGAGTGCAATGAGCCGGTGCTCCATCCAGCTGAAACCAACTGCTACGATACTCTTCCAATGACAGATTGTCCAAGTCCAAGTCGTTCACAAATGACCTTAGAATTTCCAGATATTTCTCAGAATTCAACGGTTCATCGTAAATAAGAAAACTTATTCGGTGATCCTTTTGCAAAATACGTTGAAACTAAACTTCTCCTGAAATCCCATTTCCTTGACAATATTTGGATTTGATCAGCCCAGAAATGCTCGTTCCTTCTATTAAAAATTCCTTCTCTGAAAAATTTTGATTCGTCTGTCTAGATATTTTTTTTTGAGTTCAGGATCTTCTTGGATGCGAAATAGGATTCTTTCGCAAAAGTGAACCCTACTTTGATGATATTCTGGTTTAAGAGTTCAAACTTTAGTAAACTTGTACGGGCGCATGTAATGATTATGGTTGATCCTTCCAACAGACCCACGATCCAAGCCTAAATCATATTCGGCACATCTAGTTACAATATTGAAATTAACCTGACGTTTTGTACTACCAAAAAGACACTTAGCCAGTAATTTATTTGGTTTACCCCATGGTTGTAAGGGGTGAAAAACGCAACCCCTAAAATTTATTTCCAATGTAATTTTTTGTCTTATTATTTGTTTACCATTTAAAAATTTATTTCCGATAGCCTGTTTCATTCTAAACAAAAAATGTCTCTTGGGTTTTTTGCCCAAAATAAACCAGTAAGCAGCAAAACATTTATTTTACGAACAACTACAGAGATACATCGTCATAAATGCGAAAATACGAAACTAATCTATCTAGTAGGTCGCTATTAGCGATAGTGACAATTAAATTGGTATGATGCTGTCAGTTTGGGAATTTTCGAAATTGAATTAATACTAATTGTGTGTTGTTGTTCTGTTCTTACTTTGTTACTTTAATAATTCACTTGTTAATAAAATGGCATACACAAATGAGGAAATGGCTGATATGCATTACGTTTACGGTCTGTCGCAGGGGAATGGGTTAGAAGCTTCTAGAAGATATGCTGAAATGTATCCTCAACGGCAGCATCCTTCACATAGAATATTTGCTCGACTTCATCAACGATTACGAGAATATGGTTCATTCGACAAAAGAACGCAGGATTGTGGTCGCCATCGAGAAATACGAACACCACAGCTTGAGGATGCAGTACTTAATTTGATTGAAGAACAACCTACTACCAGTACTAGAAAGATTGCTTTCCAGCTAAATGTTGATCATATGACGGTATTTCGAATTTTAAAGGAACAACTCTTATACCCTTACTATCTGCAACGAGTACAGGCACTGTTACCGCGAGACTTTCCGAACCGTCTTGAATTTTGCAATTGGATGCTGGAAATGATTAGAAGAAATTGTGACTTTCTGAAGACGATAGAATTCACAGACGAATGTAGTTTTTCTCGGGACAAGATTATTAATTTTCATAATTACCACATATGGGCTGATGAAAACCCTCACGCTATTGTCGAAACTAGCCATCAAGAACAGTTTTCTCTTAACGTGTGGCTCGGAGTTATTGGGGATGATTTAATTGGGCCTCATTTTCTACCTCCTCGATTAAATGGTGAGGCATACGTTCAATTTTTAAGAGAAGTGCATCCAGTACTGCTGGAGGAAGTTCCTTTGGGCGTCAGAAGGGATATGTTTTTTATGCATGATGGGGCTCCCGCCCATTTTAGTCAAGTAGCACGTCAGCATTTAACTGAAACATATGCAAATCAGTGGATAGGTCGAGGAGGACCACATAAATGGCCCGCTCGATCCCCGGATCTCAATCCTCTCGATTTCTCTATTTGGGGCCATTCACAGCATTTGGTATATCGTACTCCTGTTCGCGATGTAGAGGACTTAAGAAACCGCATCATCGATGCGTGCAGGGTAATCAGAGAGACTCCAGGAATATTTGAGCGAATACGTGGCTCAATGCGCCGACGTCTAGACGCATGCGTAATGTTTGAAGGTAGACATATTGAACATTCACTATGATTTCTACATGTTGTGTGTTGTTATTAATAACTTAGTTTTGTTTATTACCCTTTAATCGTTTAATGCAGGTACTAACTACAAAATAACAATAAATCCAGTTCGCATTTATGACGATGTATCTCTGTAGTTGTTCGTAAAATAAATGTTTTGCTGCTTACTGGTTTATTTTGGGCAAAAAACCCAAGAGACATTTTTTGTTTAGAATGAAACAGGCTATCGGAAATAAATTTTTAAATGGTAAACAAATAATAAGACAAAAAGTTACATTGGAAATAAATTTTAGGGGTTGCGTTTTTCACCCCTTACAACCATGGGGTAAACCAAATAAATTACTGGCTAAGTGTCTTTTTGGTAGTACAAAACGTCAGGTTAATTTCAATATTGTAACTTTTTCAGTGCTTGTGAAAAAAATTGTTATACAAATTTTATGTACCCCCTTTAAGGGGCTGTATCTTAACAAGGGATGCTCCAATGAAGTTTCTTTATATGAAAGATCCTATCTTTTTTTCGATGAGGAATCACCTCCTTAAATGTTTTACACTTATTCAGTTACACCCTGTATAGTTTTTCGGAAAATGGATGCTTTTAAAAATCTATTATTTCGGGATAATCTTATTTGGTCCTTGTAGAGCTAATTAAGTGCTAATTAACTGCTGTATTCCGAAATTAATTGCTCTGATATTAAAAAACTTGCTGCTTTGCTAGCTTGAGATCTAAAGCTACCAGAGCAACCTTTGAAAATCATAATTTTTCAGAACTTTTGTTTTAGCGATTGTAGGGCTTATTAAGTGCGGTACTCCGAAATTACTTAATTGCTCTAATAATTTTTTGAGAGAGAACGTTCTTTTAAGACAAATAAAAATGTCAATTTATCTATTGTGGGGATATTTATAGCTTTAAAGGTACACCGGGCAACTTGAAAGTACTTAATTTCATGTAATCCATTTTTAATTCCACTTTAAAATTGAGATTTTAATGGTTTTGAATTTATTATCTCTCCCAATGAAGAAATGTACAATTCTGATACTAAAAAGCTAAGGGATAAAACTTAATTTTTGTAGAACCGGACGGTTTTCGATTGCTAACCGTATATGTTCCTATGACTGTAAGATAGGTTTACTGGTGGATAAGTTCATTACTAACCACGTCGGTAAGTACTTTTCTTACGGATATAATTGTATTGGCCGAAATATTATAGAAATTATAGAAATTAATTTCGGGATACAGCAATTGATTAAATAACATAGGAAATATGTAAATTTTGCAGCAAATGCAGCATTTAATTAGCAATTAATTAGCTCTACAAGCACAAAAAAGTATTTCTCGAAAAAGTGTTTCTTCAAGCAACGCAGACATTTTCCGAAAACTTTAAGAACAATTGAGTTTGGAATACAGCACTTAATTAGCCCTATAAACACTAAAAGAAGTTCTCGAAAAGTTGATTTTTAAAGGCTGCTCTGTTAGACTTAGATCTAAAGATAGCAAAGCAGCTATTTAGAAAAAACTATAAGAGTAATTAATTTCGGAATAGAGCAAATAATTAGCATTTAATTAGCTCTACAAGCATCAACTACGATTTTCTAGAAAAAAATAATTTTTAAAAACGAAGCATAAATTTTCCTAAGAACCATAAGAGCAATTAATGTCGGAATACAGCACTTAATTAGACCTTAAGCACTAAAAAAGAAGTTCTCAATGAATATTTTAAAGGTTGCTCAGCTAGCTTTAGATCTAAAGCTAGCAAAGCAGCCATTAAAAAAATGTAAGACCAATTAATTTCGGAATACAGCAATTAATTAGCACTTTATTCGGTCTACAAGCACCAAATAAAATTTTCTCGGAAAAGTTGATTTTTTAAAGCAAAGCAGCCATTTTCCAAAAACCATATGAGCAATTAATTTCTGAATAGAGCACTTAATTAGAACTTAATTAGCCCTATAAACACAAAAAAATAAGTACTCAAAAAAATATTTTTAAATGTTGCTGTAAGCTTTAGATTTACAGCTAGCAAAGCAGCCATTAAAAAAAACTATAAGAGCAATTCATTTCGGTATACAGCAGTTAACTAGCAATTAATTAGCTCTGCCAGCACCAAATGTGTAATTTTGATTCTGCTCACTTGGCTCTGCTAGCTTCAAGGACGAGACAATTCTCCTGATATTAAAAATCTTGAGTCACAACTAACCCAGGTTCATACTATTGCCGAAGTGACCAGGACGCTCGATAGCTTCGAATTACTTAACATTAACAAATCGAAAAAAGTTGAGTTTAATAATAAGATAATATCTGAATCAAAAATAAGCAAAAGTCAGTCTGGGGAATATTAAATACAAATTTAGGTAAAACTAATAACCTAAGGAATGAGAGCAATTTATCCGCTGAGGACTTTGCCAACTCTTTTGAACATTGCATAAACAATTTAATGCAAAATTCTGCGAACTATATTGCAAGTCCCTTCGATTCTTGCATGCAAAAAAATAGCAATAAACCATTTGACTTCTTACCTACATCCAACAAGTTAATCAGAAATATTGAACATTGTTCATAAACTGAAAAATTCTAGAGCCGCAGATAAATAAAAATGTAGCGATTTCTTTACCGAATCTATTTAATCTTCGTATGAGTAGATGTATTTTTCCAGATATTCTCAAGGTTTCCAAAGTTACACCTATCTATAAAAAGGGAAATACTCTCAGGTAACTGAAGCTGAATGTAGATAAAGATTATCTAAGAATGGCATATTTTGTTATGTTTCATAGCATAATAGTGACCGTATGGCTTGATAATCTGGAGAAACACATGTCACAGCCCCAAAATATGCATTGCACAAAAAAGTCATTCGAATAATAACATCCGGCAAATATGATGATCACTGTAAGCCATTGTTAGAAAAATTGAACATCCTGCAATTACCATGTTGCTGCATTTTGCATATAAAAAACATGCCAAAGAATTCAGCACAATTATGTTTACTCTTATAATACAAGAGAAAAAAAACTATATCTGTCCTCCATTATTCAGACATAGACCCATAATTCCTATAAATTTCTGGGCATAAAATTGAATAATGCTTTGCCAAACAATTCAAAGATAATAATATGTCTTGTGCATCACTCAAAATTAAGATCCGTAAATATTTAACACAACACCGTTTTAACTTCTTAGATGATTATCTGGAACATGTTGTAAGTACATTTATGTAGGTAATCCTTTTTTACCCTTTTTTCTAGATTGTTATTACTATTATTTTCTTTTTTTAACATGTTCATAATCCTTGTCTTGAATTAAGTTATATGTACTTTGTCACTTGTATGTTTATTATGTCTTCATCTGAAGCGTATTTTAATTTATTTTATTTGGTGTGATCTATACAAAAAAGTATACATGCCTAATTGTTTACATGAAATAAATATTTCTATTTCTATTTGATGTTGGAGACAGAAATAATGACAAAAATGAAAATGAGTTTACATTTTAAAATCATTAGCATCTACAATTCCATTTTGTATAAATTGAATTATAGAATATATGACAATTGAGTAATTATAATAAAGATTAAGGAACAAAAAGTCAGATGAAATACTATTCGGAGAAACAACCAAAATACGAGCAATATATTTAAAATCACATTTCATCATCCCATTCCACTGCACATTTGGCAATAGCGCCGGACGCTGTATTTACAGTAAATGAAATAAATATACACCGTATGGACGCTCTATTGTTTGTAAGATTGAAATTATTATATACATTGGACGCCCAAACGGCTATAGAATGAACGGAGCTCACATAGATGGCGAAGTGAAATATATACGGCAAGGACGCTTCATTACTGTTTTTTGAAAGGACGCCAGAATGATACCGAGATGTATATATATATATATATATATATATATATATATATATACATCTCGGTATCATTCTGGCGTCCTTTCAAAAAACAGTAATGAAGCGTCCTTGCCGTATATATTTCACTTCGCCATCAATGTGAGCTCCGTTCATTCTATAGCCGTTTGGGCGTCCAATGTATATAATAATTTCAATCTTACAAACAATAGAGCGTCCATACGGTGTATATTTATTTCATTTACAGTAAATACAGCGTCCGGCGCTATTGCCAAATGTGCAGTGGAATGGGATGATGAAATGTGATTTTAAATATATTTCTCGTATTTTGAAACTACCAGCGACTGCCTAGCATTGGTTGTTTCTCCGAATAGTATTTCATCTGACTTTTTGTTCCTTAAACTTTATTATAATTACTCAATTGTCATATATTCTATAACTCAATTTATACAAAATGGAATTAGATGCTAATGATCTTAAAATGTAAACTCATTTTCATCTTTGTCATTATTTCTGTCTCCAACATCAAATAGAAATATTTATTTCATGTAAACAATTAGGCATGTATACTTTTGTCCTGGATAGTGATATAGATCACACCAAATAAAATAAATTAAAATACGCTTCAGATGAAGACATAATAAACATACAAGTGACAAAGTACATATAACTTAATTCAAGACAAGGATTATGAACATGTTAAAAAAAGAAAATAATAGTAATAACAATCTAGAAAAAAGGGTAAAAAAGGATTATCTACATAAATGTACTTACAACATGTTCCAGATAATCATCTAAGAAGTTAAAACGGTGTTGTGTTAAATATTTACGGATCTTAATTTTGAGTGATGCACAAGACATATTATTATCTTTGAATTGTTTAGCAAAGCATTATTCAATTTTATGCCCAGAAATTTATAGGAATTATGGGTCTATGTCTGAATAATGGAGGACAGATATAGTTTTTTTTTCTCTTGTATTATAAGAGTAAACATAATTGTGCTGGATTCTTTGGCATGTTTTTTATATGAAGCAGGCACTGCAAAATGCAGCAACATGGTAATTGCAGGATGTTCAATTTTTCTAACAATGGCTTACAGTGATCATCATATTTGCTGGATGTTATTATTCGAATGACTTTTTTTGTGCAATGCATATTTTGGGGCTGTGACATGTGTTTCTCCAGATTATCAAGGCATACGGTCACTATTATGCTATGAAACATAACAAAATATGCCATTCTTAGATAATCTTTATCTACATTCAGCTTCAGTTACCTGAGAGTATTTCCCTTTTTATAGATAGGTGTAACTTTGGAAACCTTGAGAATATCTGGAAAAATACATGTACTCATACGAAGATTAAATAGATTCGGTAAAGAAATCGCTACATTTTTATTTATCTGCGGCTCTAGAATTTTTCAGTTTATGAACAATGTTCAATATTTCTGATTAACTTGTTGGATGTAGGTAAGAAGTCAAATGGTTTATTGCTATTTTTTGCATGCAAGAATCGAAGGGATTTGCAATATAGTTCGCAGAATTTTGCATTGAATTGTTTATGCAATGTTCAAAAGAGTTGGCAAAGTCCTCAGCGGATAAATTGCTCTCATTCCTTAGGTTATTAGTTTTACCTAAATTTGTATTTAATATTCCCCAGACTGACTTTTGCTTATTTTTGATTCAGATATTATCTTATTATTAAACTCCACTTTTTTCGATTTGTTAATGTTAAGTAATTCGAAGCTATCGAGCGTCCTGGTCACTTCGGCAATAGTATGAACCTGGGTTAGTTGTGACTTAAGATTTTTAATATCAGGAGATTTGTCTCGTCCTTGAAGCTAGCAGAGCAAAGTGAGCAGAATCAAAATTACAAATTTGGTGCTTGCAGAGCTAATTAATTGCTAATTAACTGCTGTATACCGAAATGAATTGCTCTTATAGTTTTTTTAATGGCTGCTTTGCTAGCTGTAAATCTAAAGCTTACAGAGTAACATTTAAAAATATTTTTGAGTACTTTTTTGTGTTTATAGGGCTAATTAATTTCTAATTAAGTGCTTTATTCAGAAATTAATTACTCATATGGTTTTTGGAAAATGGCTGCTTTGCTTTAAAAATCAACTTTTCCGAGAACATTTTATTTGGTGCTTGTAGACCGAATAAAGTGCTAATTAATTGCTGTATTCCGAAATTAATTGGTCTTACATTTTTTTAATGGCTGCTTTGCTAGCTTTAGATCTAAAGATAGCTGAGCAACCTTTAAAAATATTCATTGAGAACTTCTTTTTTAATGCTTAAGGTCTAATTAAGTGCTGTATTCCGACATTAATTGTTGTTTTATGGTTCTTAGGAAAATGTTTTTAAAAATTATTTTTTTATATAAAATCGTAGTTGATGCTTGTAGAGCTAATTAAGCGCTAATTATTTGCTTTATTCCGAAATTAATTGCTCTTATAGTTTTTTCTAAATAGCTGCTTTGCTAGCTTTAGATCTAAGACTAACAGAGCAGCTTTTAAAAATCAACTTTTCGAGAACTTCTTTTAGTGTTTATAGGGCTAATTAAGTGCTGTATTCCAAACTCAATTTTTCTTAAAGTTTTCGGAAAATGACTGCTTTGCTTCAAGAAACACTTTTTCGAGAAATACTTTTTTCGTGCTTGTAGAGCTAATTAATTGCTAATTAAATGCTGCATTCCGAAATTATCGGCTCTTATAGTTTTTAGAAAATGGCAGAGATTGCCGCTATCAGAGCAAAAACATATAATCTATACACCCGATATATAAACTATATCGGTAACCATTATTTGAGGTATTTTTTATAAAAAATCAATAAAATTTACATATTTCCTATGTTATTTAATCAAGTGCTGTTTCCCGAAATTAATTTCTATAATTTCTATAATATTTCGGCCAATACAATTATAACCGTAAGAAAAGTACTTACCGACGTGGTTAGTAATGAACTTATCCACCGGTAAACCTATCTTACAGTCATAGGAACATATACGGTTAGCAATCGAAAACCGTCCGGTCCTACAAAAATTAAGTTTTATCCCTTAGCTTTTTAGTATCAGAATTGTACATTTCTTCATTGGGAGAGATAATAAATTCAAAAACATTAAAATCTCAATTTTAAAATGGAATTAAAAATGGATTACATAAAATTAAGTAGTTTCAAGTTCCCCGTGTACCTTTAAAGCTATAAATATCCCCACAATAGATAAATTGACATTTTTATTTGTCTTAAAAGAACGTTCTCTCTCAAAAAATTATTAGAGCAATTAATTTCGGAGTACCGCACTTAATAAGCCCTACAATCGCTAAAACAAAAGTTCTGAAAAATTATGATTTTCAAAGGTTGCCCTGCTAGCTTTAGATCTAAAGCTAAAAAAGCAGCAATTTTTTAAATATCAGAGCAATTAATTTCGGAATACAGCAGTTAATTAGCACTTAATTAGCTCTACAAGGAGCAAATAAGATTATCCCGAAACAATAGATTTTTTAAAGTATCCATTTTCCGAAAAACTATAAATAAGAATAAATAATTTCGGAATACAGCACTTAATTAACAATTAATTAACCTTAACAGCACTATAAAAGAAGTTCTAAAAAAATAAGTTTTCAAAGGTTGCTGTGCAAGCTTTAGTCTAAAGCTAGCAAAGCAGCCATTTTCCAAAAATAAAAACTATAAGAGCAATTAATTTCGGAACACAGCATTTAATTAGTTCTACAACAGATTTGTATTTTTGATTCTACTCACTTTGCTCTGCCAGCTTTAGGGACGTAGAAATCTCAACATTTTAAAGTTATTTTCAGGGATACATAACTTTTTTATGGAAAACGAGATGTTTAAAGATCTGACAGAGTAAACTAAATGAGCAGCTTTTGTTTCTGGATCTAAATGGCATATATTTCAGATCATTTCATCTAATGCAGCTGTGAAACCCGAGGGGTTTACCACTTGGTGTAATTATGGGACAGTTCCCATGAAATCACCTTGAAATCACGTGTATGCCTAAATGTAAAGCAAAGGTTTGCTAGAGAAGAAATGAGTAGTTACTTACTCTCAAATGAATATAAACAGGACTATTTTGAAACATATCATATTTTCCAGACAAATTGAAATTTAAATCATTGTAATTATGTTACAGTAATGGTGTAATCATGTAATCCTGGGACACTTTTCAAGATAGTGGTAAACCCCTCGGTGAAACCTGAGATAGATTTTTTTGACATTGGTCGACACATGATAAAAATCCTTTATGGTCGGACAAGTGCGGCTCTATGACTTCAAGAATGAAAATGTTATCATCTAAATTTGTGAACAGATTATCGACTCTAGTTTCTCTAGATTTAGTTATCCGCTGGTGTCAACAAAAACTTTTTCTAGCATATCATGTGATAAAAAATATGTTTGCATTCAGTTAATTTATTGTCACTGGTTTTAAGTCTTAAAGCTATAATTGAAAGTCACCGACAGCCTGTACCTTATTATTGGAGTTTTTTTCTGATAATATTCTGTGCAAATAATATTTAAAAAAATTACTATCAAAATCCGTTGATCTGTAGGCACAACAAAAACTAATTTTCATATTTTTAAGCTGTGTTAATTCTGCATCTATCTTCGCGCAAAGATCTTTTACACAAATGTTATGGAAATCTAAATTGGTCTTAGTATAAATGCCACCATGAATACAAATCTGTCGAATATAATTTATTAGTCTATATCCTCGCGGAATACGATACGATAGAGTTTATGTCCTCCATTTTAAATGAAACGTCTGTCAGTAGTAGTACGTCAATATTGTTCGTATTGTTAGTTCACTTTGTTCCCAATACATTGAATAATGATTAAAAAAAAAATTTAAATATATACTATAAATAAAAAAAAAATCAAAGAATGGTTTTTATCTAGAGCGATTTTTTCTTCTATTGATTCGAATGGCACCAGGTTTATCCACATGATCACAAACGAATAATTTATAAGTGCTTCGAATATATATCAGAAGACCCTATATGAGTGTAAAAGTCGTTGAAATGAAATTCATGTGTTTCGTTGTTGCCAGATTGCCGGACGCCCAATACGCGATGGAATGAAAGTTAACGTATTCAAAATGAATATTTTAGCGCCGCGCTGCGCCAGATATATCGAACTAATTATATTCGAATATCAATCAAAAATCTCTTGGGACGTGCATGGAGCGTCCTTCCAATTTTTGTTCCATCGGTTAAGATGATCATCTTGACCAGAATTACACTGATGTGTAATAGAGCGTCCGTATACGGACGCCCAATTACCACGGACGCTCTATTAAATGCAATTCGTCAATGTACGGACGCTCTATTGATAGGAAGATATATATATATATATATATATATATATATATATATATATATTTGTATTTAAAATTAATATGATTATTGAAAATTAAAGTTAGTTCGTGACAGCCACAGTATATATATGCTGTAGTCCAACTCAACGGCGGCCGCCTTCGATGATAGTTTCGGAGCATCAGCTTAAGGTACGGGCACAGTATAGGTAAACACAGACCCGCCTTTGCCACCGTGTCTCCCTTAATTACAAACGGGAGACACGAAATCGCGGTGTCCTTTGACGAAATCGCGGTGGCCTTTGACAAACAGACGACCGCAAAAAATGATGCTCCGAAACTATCATTTAAGGCGGCCGCCGTTGATTTGGACTACTGGGTATATTTATACTGTGGGTACGGGAGACACGGCGGCAAAGGCGGGCCACATCAAGGAATGGCTTGCGTTGGACTACTGTGTTTATCTACACTGTGGTGACAGCTAACCGACTTCCAAAAAAAAATCACATCCCCAAAAAACATTCCCAATGTAAGACTTTTGCAGGTGAGAGCTATATTCTGCAAAACTCGACAAAAAAATCTCAAATCTTTCGCATACGCTCAGTAAGAGCTCCACACCCATACCATTTCTTATGTTTCTTTGTATACGCATTTTGCTTTAATGGTACATTTTCATCAAGTAATTCTATCGCTTCTCACCGCCCCCAAAATTCCTTCCATGACGTTGAAACATAAGTTGTTCAATTTCTTTTTCAACTCATAATAGGTTTTATAGATACTTCACGCCTTTCTAAGTCTCCTTAATACGGTGTTAGCAGTTATATGTTTTATAATATATGCGCAGGACTTGAGGATGTGATAGCTCGTCCAAAAAAATGAAAAAAAAATATATTAACTTATCCTCAGAATATACCATTTTCGAGATACAGGGTGTTGTAATTGAAAGAAAAAAATGTTTTTGTGAATATCTTGGAATCGTTTATCTTGCAGTAAACAGCTTTTGTAAGCATTTTCCACTCATAATAGGCTAAGTTTTGTGTCAGATTGTGTAGAAAACATTGGCGCTTCAAATGGGCGTTCCAAAACCGTACTTTTCCCATTAGCGTAGAAATTGTGGAGAAAAACCCCCATTACTCCTTCAAAATCTTCACCAATCATGACTTAACAACAATGTTTTTCTGACTCAAAACTTGTACGATGAACGGTTCAGGAGATCGTCGCAAAAACTTTTTTTTTATTTCAACGCCCTGTATCTCTAAAATGGCGCATTTTAGAGGGTAAGTTAATGTAAACTTTTTTTCATATTTTTGGACGAGCTAGCACATCCTCAAGTCCTGCGAATATATTTGAAACACCCTGTATATTAAGAAATAGATCGTATTGCACTTTTGTATGTTTGATGTGTGTAAAAATATTGCAGATCACTAACATTGATTTTTTCTCCCATATAGAACCCTTAAAACTTGACCATATAGTTAAATATACACATGTAGTTCGTAAAAACGAATAAAAGTTCAAATGAAATATTATTTCTATTTTATTTCATCTTCTTTTCCAAGACGGAATATAGTGCATTCATTTCAAGTATGTATGTAAGGTGGTAAGGTAGTGACAATTTTATCACTTAAAGTGAGCAGGTGAGTGACTGGAAATGCTAGTCCATATTTAGTGGAACTATGGGTTATGAATATAATACGTAATTTCATGGACGGAATTTTGGGGGCGGTGAGAAGCGATAGAATTACTTGATGAAAATGTACCATTAAAGCAAAATGCGTATAGAAAGAAACATAAGAAATGGTATGGGTGTGGAGCTCTTACTGAGCGTATGCGAAAGATTTGAGATTTTTTTGTCGAGTTTTGCAGAATATAGCTCTCACCTGCAAAAGTCTTACATTGGGAATGTTTTTTGGGGATTTATCATATAGAGAAAAAGCTTTGACTTTCTTGATTTTCTTATTTTATATGCAAACAGCATTATTTTATCCCCTTCACTTTCCAAGTTATGACGTCATCATTATTTTTTTTAAATGCCATAATTTTATGTTATAAACGGAAAACTGGCAATTTTCTGTGTTCAAAAATACGAAATACACAGGTATTAACATAAAAAAATACAGGATGCTAAAAATTCATACATTTTTATTTGATGCTTTCAATTTTATACAAATTATGCATAAAAACAAGTATGCGTTTGAATCGGAGTCCTTAGCAACAATTAATAAGTTCTTAGTTGCCACTGCATATTAATATTATTGTTATTATTGAAAATTGAAAGCAGCAAATGAAAATAAATTAATTTTCTAGCACCCTGTATTTCATATATTTTTATGTTAATACCCATGTATTTGGTATTTTTGAGCTCAGAAAATTGCCAGTTTGCCGTTTTTAATATAAAATTATGGCCTTCCCATTTAAAAAAATTAATGATGACGTCATGATTTGGAAGGTGGGGGGATAAAATGATGCTATTTACAAAAAAAAGTAGATATATGTTAATATTTTAGAAGTTATTCAAGCGTTTCCATACTTTATGAACGCACTGTATATTATTTCTCAAGGCCTTTTTTTGTCGGTACGCTGCTATAACTTCCTTAATACTTCATCAAATTTCATGAAAGAGGCATCATTTTGAAGCTTTCCTTAACTGCTACACCGGAAAAATATACAAATGATTCACATTTCAATTGTTTTTCGAAGGCATACGATACTAAATATATGGTGTGTACTCAAATAGTCGGATTTAAGTAGGTTAGAATGCGAATGCTTCGCACGGGTCAGCTAGTTCTTTTTATTTTCCTAGAAATGCAAATAACAGTATTTACATTTCGTCGTCTAGAAAAAATAATACACGAAGAATATTTGCCATTTTCATGTTTTGTATCATGTAAGCATGTATGAATTATTTACATTACCGGCAGCAGGAAAAACCATTTTCCTAGATAAAAAACATAAACAACCATACATTGTGCCATATATCGTTGAATTTGTGATAAAAATGACATTTATTACAGGGTGCACTTTTTGAGTTCCATAAGAAAAACAGAAATTGGTGATGATACGTTATACGTCTTCAAATAACCTCATACAAAATAAAACGAAATCAGAAGTTTTTTTCGAATATCTCCGAAAATACTCGGAATTTTCAAACATTCCAAACGGTATATTGTTGGGCATATATAAGCGCAAAATTTCCCTAATTTAACGAACACTGTATCTCTTACTAGATAAGAGATGTTGTGCATCCTTATCTTGGACACACTGTATATCATAGAATGAATTATATTTAAGCTGAAGATTTTATCTCTCACACAAAAAAGTGATTATCCAAAAAATTATAATATAGCTGAACAATTGGAATATTCATTTGAAATTTATCATTACAGTAGAGGCACCTATACCTGGCGCAGGAGCAAATCTTCTACAACCTCCTCCACAACCTAATATTTCTATGCCTACTAGCATACCTGCAACAGCAGCATCGACACCACAACAGCCTGTTGCTGCTGCAGCTCCTATGGCCCATCATCATCACCATCACCACCATCATCTTCACCCACCTACATCAATGGACCAAGCTGCAACTATGATACCCGGAGGTGGCAGAGCTACACGTACAGATAGTCCAGCTGTTGCCACATCTGCTAACGCTGCAGTAGCACCGTCTCCAGGTAAGAGAGCTGCTTCAAAAATATCATTAAAATTATATAAGAGGGTGGATCAAATTAAACGGATTTTTATTCCTGATTGAGCTCCTATCGTCTGTAGGACGGGGCATGCACTTCTAGTATGCTTAAGAAGTATGGTCTGTAGTCATAAGGAATCGGGTGAGCTGGTGATTTCCAGTCCAAACAAGTTCATCAGTGGGCCTATGGCTTATATGCCGAAACAACTGTCGCACATATAAAAATGTTTTCTGGTGAATGACTACAAGGACAGAAATGTCCAAGAGATCAGTCGGATTATGGAGTGGCGGAGAAAGGGGGAGGCATCCTCATAGTAGAATCCAAGACTCGACTGTTAGCAAGCATGAGTCATTGGTCGAGGCATAACGCCGCAAAAGACGAGAGCAACCGATTCGAGAAGCCATCCTCCTCTATGACAACGCCAAGCCCCAAACTGCTGCTCTAGCGGTTTCAAAATTGGAAAAAATTCACTGGAATCAACATGACCATCCTCCTTACAGCCCGGGCCTATGAAGCTCTATGAGGCCAAAGATGAGGAGGAGTTCCTGTAGGCTCCTGACCTAGCCAGCTTCATTCATTGATGTTGAGATAAAAAAAAACTTTCTTATAATTAGGTAGAATGTGTTTCTGAAGCAGGAAGTTATGTTGAAAAATGAAGCCTTTCAATAAATACATCATTTTATATATAAAATCCCGTTGATATTTAATCCACCACTGAATGCAAATTATTTCAATTCTGACATATTTGAATATCTTCTTCCTCAGGTCAGTATCATCATCAATCATATGGCCAACACCATCACCATCATCATCAGCCTTTGTATACACCATATGCCTCAGCGACTGCCGTTGTGCCTCCCGTTCATAGTGCTGCTGCTACACCATTTACGACACCAGCACAACAAAAAACAGCCACGACATGTGTATCCTCGGTGGAGGTCACTTCTGCATCTCAGCCACCTCCACCACTAGCGCCACCTCCTCAGCAACAACAACAGCAACCACCACCACAGCAACCTATAGCAGCAGTAGCACCAATGGTTATAAATAAAGTAGCACCACTACACATTCCAGCACCACCACCAGAAAAAGAAAAACAATTTGTAACACCTACTGTCCGAGGAACAAGTCCGGTGCGGGAAGTTAGAGAAAGTTATAGGTAAATGAAACTCGTTTATTATTTGATTATATTCAAACTTTCATTTGTTTATCATTTAAATGATAGTACCTAACATCATGATTTTATTCAACAGCGTAAGTAGTCTAAGCCGAAGTAGTGCCTCAACAACTCTATCAACACATCAACCACCTGCTGTTACATCGGCGCCTGTGGCTCCTTCTAGTCTGGCTTCTGTCGGAAGTAGTGGAGGTATCACGCATGGCAAACCATGGAGCAATTCATCGGCAATAACTCAATCAGCATCAAATCCACCTTCAGCTTCCGCTACAAGCGGAGCCCGACTTAGTCCGGCACCTCCACCACGTCCAACTCCACCTCTTCATACCGGGTACCCTACTGCACAACCAGCTCTTTTTGCTGCTCCTGCACTGCCTCCACCCGTATCTAGAGCGAGTCCTATAACAGGTGTTCCCCCTGCTGTCCAAGCTTCAAATCCTAATCCGTTTTCGGCCGAGAGCCTCTTCCAAAGCAGCAAATATCAAACAAGTAAGTTCGAAAATAAATTTCTCATCAAATTTATATTGATTTACTTTAATTTTGTTTTTCAGACCAAGCAGATATGCTGAGGCGGGAGCTGGATAACAGATTTTTGGCTTCGCAAGATCGTTCTCTTGGAGTAGCGCCTCCACCGTACTTGAGGACCGAAATGCATCAACATCAACATCACCATACGCATGTTCATCAGCATACAACTTCATTGCTTCCGCCTCCGGCTGCTTCATCATTATATCCATCCCCACTGGTAAGTTATGTTCTAATAATTATCGATCATTCTTCAATCATTAAATAATTTATTTAACTAAAATAAAGTGTGGATAAACTTGCATTCTCTGGCACTCAAGCAACAAATTTCCAATCTTGAAAATTGCTAGCAATAATATCAGTTTCACATACACATATCTATCTAAAGTACCTTTTCTTTCAAGTCTATGTCTCCAATGGAACGTCTTGCCAGAAGAAGTCAAAGTAGTGTGAGTATAGGAAGCAAAATAATAAATACAGTTGACGTGGTTGACGTTAAGTTAGTCTCTATACTGATCATTAACAGAATTTTAATCTAATGCTGAATTGTTGAATTATTTTTATCAACGAATTATTTTGGTATTTATGACTAAGAACGGTTGACGACATCTTCTGGGAAAAGCTTTCTGCCAGCAGTTTTACGAGGCTTTCAGAAAGATTAAACATGCAATGTCAGAAACCAATAATAAATTATTCAATTTGCAGTTCAAAGATATTCCAAAGTTGGGAAGCGTGGATTCGCCATTTTATCGTCAAAACCTGGGACTTCCTACCAATTACCCTGGATACACACCTGGTCTTATGCATCCTGGTCTTACTACTGGTCCCACGCCTTTTGCACCACCTAATCATCTGCCTACATTCCAGCCTAAGGTAAGTGCATAATTTTTCCTTTCGCAATTAATATATTTCACATATTTTCCGATAGACATTTTTTTTCATAATCATTATTTTATGATACACATAATACGCATATTGTATATTTGTCATATGCTTGTGGCATGATAGATGTATATTTACTGAATATATATCATTGCTATTACCATTTGCATGTGCTAAGCTACCTTTTACCCTAAACGCTTTTCTTTGTCCACAGTCGGTGACACCTCAAGATCCAACCAAGCCCAAAATAGTGGTATGTAGTATTAATCCCTCCTTTTCTTGGTGATACCCAGGCTGTTTTTTTTGTGTGCTATAACATTCTTCATTTTCATCTCATTGAATTTTGACGCATCGTCTTAAATATTTTCTGTATTGTGTATAGCGACCGTTATTGCAACGTTATTATTAATTCATGCTAACGCAGTCGATTGGCATGTTACCTAATTTCTCACAGTTCAACACTAAAATTCATTGTTAGAATAAAGGCAGATTTTGGAACTGTCGATAATTAACATAAAATTTTATTTACAGAAGAGTGGCAAATGGAATGCTATGCACGTTCGTGTGGCATGGGAAATCTATCATCATCAACAGAAGAGTGGCGAAGCCAAAGGCAGCATAGTTACAGCGAAACCACCAACAGATCTTCTAAGGCCGCCTACGCACCTCTTCTCGCCCAATGTTCATTCTCAGAGACCGCCACACGAACTTCAATTTCCATCATCAATGGCAACAGGTCACCGACCACCAACTGGATACGAACAGCCTCATCATGCTGGTTCACTGTTTTCTGCTCCAGGTAGTCATTTAGGTAAGTACAAGTATAACACGCCTTATTCTGGTATTTATATCGCGTTTTAGTTGATTTAAGCATAACATTTTCAATCATTATAGGAAAGCCACCTTTTCCGACGGGATCAACATTGTCACCATTTACACGCTATGGTGGAGCACCACTTGGTGCATCTAATTCATCACCTTTTTCGATGTCGCCATTTGCCAGAGAAAGCCATTTAAATCATTTAGGCCAGCTTCATCATGATCCTTGGCGATCATTACAACGAACAATACCAACGTTTCCTCCTTCTGTCAACCCATTACCTCCTACATTACCTGGCCCTCCATGGACCATAAAACCAGATCCAATTTTGGAACAAAGAGAACGTGAAGCTAGAGAGCGTGAAGAAAGAGAGAGGGAGCGATTGAGAAGGGAAAGAGAAGAACGAGAGAGAAGAGAGCGAGAAGAGAAACAGCGCCGATTGGAGCAACAGGTATGTGATTTTTTTTAACAAAATAATGTTATTCTATAAATGATTCTTGTTTAGCAACAAGAACAACGGGAAAGAGAACGAAGGGAGCGTGAAAAACGAGAGATGGAAAGGAGAGAATTAGAAAGACAAAGAGAACGCGAAAGAGAAAGATTACTTCAAGAGCAACGTTTAGCAGAATCAGCTAAACAAATTCAAGCACCTATAATAAGAGATAGATCCCCGTTGCGAAATGGTGATATTTCAGAAATTAGAGTTAAGGAAGAACCTAGAATTAAAGAAGAAGATTTGATGGCAAGAGCAGATCCAAGGTAAGACAAAAAAATATTGCCAAATCAGCAGTTAGATCTCATTCAAATTTCTGTTAATTTTCTCTCTAGGTATCACAATCCTTTCTTGAGGCATCCAGGTCCTCTACCACCGCCGCCTCATCCAGGCCCTCCTTTATTGGATCGGTCTCGATTACTTCCACATGCATTGCCACCACATCCATACCATACGGCTCCAACAGGTGGCCATTGGGGAGCTCCTCCAACAGACCACTTTTACCGTTACGGATACAATCCTCTCATGGATGCAATGAGGGTACAAGAAGAGCGAGCAAACTTTTTTAGTGCTTACGGTGGTGCTCCACCACATCATCCAAGTAGTCAGTTGAGGCCCAAGGATCCACCATTGATGCATTTGAGGACTGGACCTGGGCCAGGTCCACCACCAACAGCAGCTCATAAATTAAGTAGTGTTACACCTCCTACCGATTTACATAAAAAAGAGGAGCCACGATAGCACAAGCAGAACTTGCTTGAGAGTTTGAATGTCAAAGTATAGACGATTGAAAAAAATAATATATAGGTATTTTTTATTTATTATGGAGATCAAAATATACTGCAAGGATTAATTATTATTGGAAAGGAATCCAAGCATCCCATCAATTGATTTGTGAAGTAATAGAGAATTGCTTCAGTTGAATTTGATTGTAAAGAAAAGTTGCAATAATCCTTCCGAATGTCATAATCATTTTTACGTTTGGGAGTATTTTTTTGACTATGAATGATTTTTTTTTGTCTCAAATGATTTTTTTGATCTCATATAGCATAATCAAAAGGGTGCCTAATTGGGCCCCCAGAGGATATTTTTGCAATGGTTTTATATATGTGTGTGTAGATATACAATATGTATGTCACATATATATAACGACAAGCCGTAACTATCCCCAATTATTATTGTTACACCTACCTAAACAATATGAAAATGGAAACAACAGTGGAATGAAAAAGGAAAAAGAAGAAGAGTGTTATCATCGATAAAATACTTCTAATTGTGTGTTGACAACAAAGTGTTATTATGTATTTTATCTCAGGATGGAAAATTCTGTCTGTGGAATATATTCTTTTAGCTCATGTTGAGATATACTACTAAAAATCTATATGAATTATTTATTCTTCGAGATGGTAGAAATTTTGGTTTTAAAGAAAATTTCATGTAGTACCTACTTATTCTTAAGAGGTGGTTGCAAAAATGCCTATTTTGGCTATTACGTTTTTTTTTAAGCTCAAGCTCAACTTTTGAAGTTGTTTTGAAGGTATCAGATATAATTGTGCTATATGCCAAAACTACTGTTCTCCGCAATATTCAATACTCTCTCATCAAGCGAATATATTTTTTTGAGACAAATATTTCCATTTATAATTTTTAATAAGGGTGCTTGAGCAGTATTTCCAACCAAACCCAAGCTTTCAGAACCAGGCGTAATAAAATGTTGGTCTTATAAGGTCCGATTTTATAATGAATCTCTAATGGTATATTAATTAATTCTTCAAATTGTTGTTCTTCAACTCATATCTTAATGACGGAATAAAAATAGTGCAGTTTTAATAACTTTTACGTCAGTCACCTTATCTTTCGTTCTTTTGAAGTAACTTTAAATTATATGTCCAATTAAAAAAAAATGTAATGTTTAATGTTGGATTAGAATTAATAGGAGATCAAATTTTATTATGAAATCGGTCCTAAAAATAGATATGCGCATGCTTACAACCATAGAATAAAGTTGAAAACTATGGCAAACTTGGAACCATAAAGTCTCCATTGTATTATCTCTCATCATCATCATTAGGCAGCCGTTTGCATGCACTGATGGATATAGGCCTCCCTTAATACTTTCCATCTGTCGCGTTCTTGAGCGGCTTGAATCCAGTTACCGCAAACTTGTTTTAAATCATTGGTCCACCTTGTGGTGGTCTTCCGCGATTTCTATAGGCCTCCTGTCGAGGTCGCCATTCTGCAAGGCGTTTTGTCAACCTGTTGTCATCCATTCTTGCCACATGGCCTGCCAGTTCCATTTTAGACACATTATTCTGTACACTGCATCTGTAACCTTTGTTCTTCTTCGAACAATGTCATTTGGGACTGTATCACGAAGAGTCAACCCTAACATAGATCGTTTGCCCTTTGTGCCACTTGGATTTTGGGTATGGTCTGTTTGGTAAGGGTTAAGGTCTCTCACCATACGTGAGCACAAGTAACACGCACTGATCAAAAACTTTCCGCCTCAGACAGAACGGAATGTCGGATTTAAGAACATCCCTGAGCCTGCCAAAAGCCGCCGCCGCTCTATGATAGAGATAATACCATAGTGTATGAATGTTATAGGCGCAACTAATATATGATTGATGGTTGTAGATTCCTTCCTTGTTGAACAACAATCTCTTATGTTCTAATGGTAAAGCACAGAGTACCTCCATCTGACTTCTTTTTCTTTTCAAAAATACTTCAATTTTTACTTTCCTACGCTACAGTAGCTGTATAAGTAAAGTATTGTAATCGTGAGAAATTTTCGGTATCGACATTTTTACAAATGTTGACGTTTCAGAGTATTCGAAGTCTAATACAAATATTTTCAACCATTGGTCTGTCTGTGACAACATTATCTCGGGAACAGATCGGTGTATTTTGTTGCTTTCTTTTTTATTTTGTTTGATACCAATATCACTCGCCCGTGGCACTGAATGAGAATCCTGTATACAGTGGGTGCTGAGCTATAGCCAAAAAACGTGACTTGCGCAAGACTGTAGCGCGAAAACGGCTCTAAGGATTTTGATTAAACTTGCCTAAAGTATTCTTCTGAGAGCCCTTTACCACCCACATACAGCGCCATCGCTGAGAAAAGTACAAAAAAGTTATGCTTGAATAAAATTCCATATTTTTCTCATGTTTCTTCAGACTCTGGCTAAGGGGTTCATCTTGCAAAAAATGTAATATAACTATTATTGTTTTTTTTGATCGGACGGTTTTTTCATTCATTGGAATTTGCCTGCGAGCGGTAGGAAAATCGTGTGAGTGGACACACCAGATTTTTCAATGATTATGTATCTCTTGAAATTCAAATAGGAGGTGAATCAAAGTAGTTAGCGTGAGATTCCCGATAAAAAATTTACATTTATACTAAATGGAAACCGAAGGCGTTGTCTAACGTGTATCAGTTTTCATGGCGATCGGCGTAGAATTGAAAGACTAAAAGGCTGGAGCGCCGGCTAGGTGTGAGTTATGACAAAGTGGATAGCATAAGAACCTTGATGTCACATTTGCCGAATTTCGTGGTGATCTAGAATGTTTTGTATATATATATATATATATATATATATATATATATATATATATATATATATATATATGTATGTACGTAAATGGAACGATGAATTGCTCCAAGTTATCATAGTTTTCAGTAATCTCCGTCGGTGCAAATTGTATATAACTAAAATTTGAGAGGAATCTGTTAATCAAATTCAAGTGATAATGATATTGAAGCTAATTTCACAAGTTTTTTAACCTACTACTCTGTCTTTCTTGTGGTATTGTTGGCCTATACTAAAACCTCATGGTTATGAATATATATAGTTTTTAAACCAGATCCATATTCGACCATTCAAAAAATAAATGAATCCTAAAAATTAACGTATTACACTATCTATTCTATGCCACTGCTGATATATGTTGACTGATTTTCTTATTGTCCTTAACAAGGACAGATGATAAAAAACTAATACCCCCGCAGAATTTTCCATTGCCACTTGTGAAATTGTAGTAACTAGCTAATTAAATCAAATTAAAATGTTGAATTCAAATCTAAAAAAACCTGTGATGATAAAAATAACGTTCAACATCGGTACCCAATGTAATAATGTGCTAATACTTATCGCATTCATATTTGTACAAAATGTATCTATTGTAAATTTTTTTCTTCAATTTTTGTGAAGGAAACAATTATTGTAAAACCTGTATATATTCAGCATCTCAATGACTTAATTTAGCTTTAACATAGTATGTTTGTTTAAATTTTGTAAAAAGTGATATTTCTAGTTAAAATAAAAGGAAAATGGTGAATTTAAATAAATATAAATTTTAATGCCTTTTTACATACCATGTTCTAGAATCGTCATGTTCATGTAGAAAGAGAATATTGAGAACTGCCTAATTAAATTTTGTAAATATAAATAATAAAGCTTATGGACGTTGAAATCGATTGTATAAAAAATATACATTTTTTTGTGAAAATTTTGTTTTACCTTGAAACACTTGTTTATTTATTCTGTGTATATAATTTTATCAGGTGAACTAATTTATTTAAGACTGATGGCTCATCATCTTTATATATGTATATATTTGAGTTCTATTTATATGTATTCTTAATTTTATCAGTTTTAATGATTTATTTATTTATTTTCTACTGTTCTGATCAGTATGTGCCACAGTATGATATTTTTGGTAATAAACTAGTTTAATCTTCTATTTTATACTAATTAAGTATTTGTGATTATAGAGTATGATGAAATAAAGTGTTTAGAATCAACCCATATTTTTTCATTCAATTGGAAATTTTGTGCTGATATTTCATTCTCTTCGAATTTCGATTTGAGATAGTGAAAATCTAGTTGGATTGGGTATTTACACAATTTACAAAGTACAGGTGCACAGTTTAGGTATAGTAATATCTATTGGATCGCATAAAAATAAATAAAGATATTATTTAACAAAACCATTCTCTTTGGTTAATTCTGTATACATACTTCTAAGAGGACCAATTAAAAGCTTTTCTAATATTTTCTGTGGCACATACATTATTAAATTTTTATACTCGATTGTGAGGTAGGCTTTATATTATCAAAAATTAGTTATATTCGTATGTAGATACCTGCCTTTGCAAAAAACAACAATGTGTAGATAAATGACTGTGCCCCATTTAATGTTTATGTTATTTTTGTGATGTAATATACAAAAAATAACATTGTTTCTATGAGACTAGGAACATTAAAATTTTTTTATTTATTCAATCTTCCTTCCATATTTCATTCAATGGTAATGGGCTTTATTATTCTCGAAGGTTTTTTTTCAAGTTTAGAAAATACAAAATTCTACATCAAGAACTGATGAACTTTATTCTCATAAGTGGTCACACCTGACAGAATGATCATTTACGTTCAAAAATTAGATATCAGAAGATATTAATCTATTCACATTTAAACTTAAAATAATAAATCGTGATCGAAACGCAGAAGACTTTGTTTAACTACTTCCTATACCACATCTGCAATGTATTCATCCGTTTAACTTTTTTCTGTAACTGCAAAATACCATAAAGCAATGCCTCTGCGGTTGGAGGACATCCAGGCACATATATATCCACAGGTATAATTCTATCGCATCCCCTAAAAATAAATAATATTAATGAGACCAAGATAAAGTTTATTTCCGTTTTCCAAAAACAATATACTTAATTTCAGATAATTAAATGATAAAAATATTAATTTGCCAGATCTACGAATAATGGATATCATTAGCAATCAAATAACTACGGAAACGTGAAATAAAGTGCGAAACTAATATACGCCTATTAGTTTTCTGTAAGAGGTCCATCACATCCATAATATTTGTCATAAATAGACATTATTATAACATACCTTACAACGGAATAAGAATAATGATAGTATCCACCTCCGTTAGCACAACTACCCATAGAAATGACCCACCTGGGATCGGGCATTTGATCATAAATTTTTCTTAGGGCTGGTGCCATTTTATTTGTTAATGTGCCGGCCACTATTATCACATCAGCTTGACGAGGAGAAGCTCGAAATACAACACCATATCTGAAAAGGAGCGGTGAGGTATTTGTATTGTAAAGATCTTTTACAAATCTCACCTATCCATATCATATCTGGGTGCAGCAATGTGCATCATTTCCACAGCACAACATGCTAGTCCGAATGTCAGTGGCCAAATAGAACCCTTTCTACCCCAATTCAACAAGTCATCTAAACGAGCAAAAGCAAATTCTGCTAAATTGCTTTTCTCAACTTGAAAGGGAGAATATGGTCTAGTAGCTGGAACTGGTTGATTAGACTGGTTTCTTTTTTGTAGCTGTGTGTTTCCAAAACTACCAGATAATGTTTTCACTATACATGAAGTATTCAGCACATCTTTACAAGGTAACAATGCAGTACGCAACATCTAAAAGTATTTCTATATTTAGAATGTCTGGAATGAAAATTATCTAACAGATACAAATCAAATAAAAAATTGTATTTAATGTTTTCTTCTTTGCTTGAAAATATACTATTACCTCTAATCAAATAAGAATAATATTGCCTTGCAATTCCTATTCCTGAGCCTTTTGCCTGACAGCTTTTTCTGTTTACGTAATTGAAAGGTGACTGTCAACTGTCAAGTGACTTTTGACATTTGTGTAATATCCCCCGAGAATTGGCGAATCCAATTACCACACCACGTGGGAGGGCGCCACTGTAGATAGGTAATGTTTATTGGAAAGAAGAGTTGATTCTATGTAATCTTTATGAGGTTACGTTAATATGAGTGTTTTGATCTGTGTTTGAGGGCAATTATTGTGTTTCTATTAATGTTAAGTAAGTACAATCATTCATTAAAATTACAAAGCGAAATAATTATGTACACGTAAATTTTGCTCATCTTGCAGATATATTTGATGGTATCATGGAAGCGGAGATACAAGAATTGTTTTTATGTTTATGTACACTTACGTGAATATGAGTTGCCACCAATAGTAATATATCTGATAGAATACAATTTGGTGGTGATCATCAATATAAATGAAATTGAAATGACTTTGCCAGCAGTTTTGTTTATACATTTCTGTGTAAATGATAATAAATAACCATTTTGAAAACAAGTGTTTTTTTATTCTTCGTTTTAAATCAAAAATATACAAGTTCTATGGATTCTGTCAGTTATACTGGAAATCGTTTCAGTTGATAATTTGAAACAATAACGATTAGCTAGCGGCTTTCACCAGAAAATCTTGAGATAAGAGATATTTTACAGCTGAGGGAATCAATATACATAAAAAGTACATCAACATCTAAAGATATACAATATAAGAGGTTCATCATATTTCCTTAAAAGAGCAAGTATTTTTATCTGAGAAAGCAGTTCTAGTACAAAAAAGTGTTCAGCTAAGCAGTACAGTGACTCCATATTATGAGATGTTTCGCAAATTTTCTGAACAGAGCAAGGAAGTTACTAATAACTTTAGAGCCATAATACACAGTAGATATTGAATATTAACGCTATACTTTGAGAACATAATATAAATGAGTTGGTTACATTATTGAAACTGTTTCCAAAGCAAACCTTCAATCTTCATTCTTGAACACTCCAAAATTGTTCATATTATAGACAAATCCTGATCCTTTATTGGGAAAACGATGAAAATGGATTGTCTTTTACTTATTTTTGTGCTGTGATAATTATATTACACCACAATTTGTATTAAAAACAGTTTTCTTCGGCATGATGAGTGAAATTCACGTGTTAACAGATACGAATGTAAACAAACGATTACCTATCTGTTCTCAGTTGGCACTTTTCCCATTAGAGGGCAAGCGCTTGGCTGGATTCGCCTATAGGTACAGTAAAATTGGTCCCATTTTATCAACACTAAGATTACACTCCTCTTATATCCTCCATATTCTATGCCTTAGAGTAAGCAGAAGAAATTTTTCGTCGGCGGTCATTAGTTTCGTCCTCACATTGGTGTTTACAGCTAATTTTGATTTTCATTTTTTGTGCTATTTTTTAATGAAAACGATGATTTTTTTATCTTAACACAATGGTGAAATGCGAGGCTCTTGGATACAAAAGTCGCTGTCGAAAAAAGAATATGGTGCTACGTCCATTGGCAGCCATTGATTTATATTCATTCGGCTTCACTTGCCCTCCGAATGCGATGTCTTCTTGGTAATTCCATGCTCTAAGGATTTCTCAAAATTAGAAATGAGCTGTTGTCTTAAGACGCTGTCTGACGAAATATCTACTCCTAGATGAAAACTGCTTGGCTCGGGTGAAATTTGATTCATAATACAAAAAAAATGATGAAAGACAAAAAAGGCATTCATTGTATGAAATACTAACGAATTATAAATACAGAACAAGATTCTGTTCATGAACAAATATAGGAAGGACGAGTAACACGAGTAGTGGGAGTAGCACAAAAAACATTGGGTTATCGTATGTCATTACGGTGTGTTGCGCAAAATCACGCAGCGCATCCTTATGTAGTATGGGCGAAGGAAGCTTAAATACACCAATCAAGAATATATAATGGGAGGATGACTAACTCTGTATCCTGTTCTATAAGCAGAAGTGGCTAAAATAACGTCCCGTGATAAGTTGTCAATTTAGTATGTTGCGCAGTAATTCACTGAGTGTCTATTGTTGTATTTAAGCTTCCTTCGTCCATACTACATAACGATGCGCTACGTGATTTTGCACAACAACCGAAATGACATACGATAACCCAATGTTTTTTGTGGTACTCCCACTACTCGTGTTATTTGCCCACCCTATATTTGTTCATGACACCAATAGACACTCAGTGAAATACTGCGCAACATTCCAAATTGACAACTTATCACGGGACGTTATTTCAGCCGTTTCTGTTTATAGAACAGGATACAGACTAAGTCATCCTCCATTCATATATTCTTGATTCTGTTAAGTCCGATGCAGACGGAGTAACTTTTGCTGCATGATTGCTTGCTTCTTTTGCTGCACGGTCTGATAAATGTTGCCGCGCATGGTGTGTTGATGGCTCCCTTGCTTGTGTTGGCTTCACACTATGCAGGCCATCATGTATGTAAAATGACAGTACAGAGAAATATGACTGTGACAAATTATACAAAATTTTAAATTCTAATCGAGCTCTATTTCTAATCATTGTTACAACAGAGAAAATGTCCCAACAATCAAAAATAGCATGTTATCATGTGCAAAATAACTTTTGAGTACGACTCGACTTGTTCCGAATGCTCCGACAAGGCACGATGCGTGAAAACAATCGCCGAAAATAGCACCGATTCTATCACCAAATCATGCACGAGTTCAAGCAACCAACCGTGCACACGATGTCATTTTCTTACACGGAAGCATGCACAGCACCAAGCCTAGCTCCCATCAATGAAACATGCAGCAAAACATAATCCGTCTGCAGCGGGCTTTATTTAAATTAAACTGTCATAGTCAAACGCCTAGAATAAATAGCATATGTCTATTGCATAGAGAAGAGTATTTATTTGATGGTCTAATGCAAGGAGGATAGAAGATAAGGAGGGAGCACTTGAGTTATAAACTGAAGCCGCGCGGAATGTAGGCAACCCGTCAAGTATGAACACCGGTGAGCACGGTGACATAGATTTTGCAAGAAAATCATCAGTTTTGCTGATGTTCTGCTTTTTTGCTTGCTATAAGGAAGAAAAATGACAAGAAAAGTCACAGCCTTAATGATACTGTAACGTTTAACCCTGTGCTAAACGTTGTGGGGTGAGCTCACTTGCGTAATACTCAAAAGTTCGCACATTGCATCCAAAGGCTTATTTTCAAACACTCTGTACAGGTCTTCTGTTTTAGTACAACTGTCACAACTTGTCACTTTGACTATCGCGTTCCAATTACTTTCGACTTATGTATCCAATTGACTGCTACAATAAACTGACTTTATAAGACCATAGAAATAATACTCCTAGAAGGCTAATATAGTGAGAAGGCCCTCACGAAGAAAGAGAAACAGTAATAGGGTTTCGGATGATATACGCTTGCTCGAAAGTCTATCTTATATATTCACTTATGTACTTTTTCTTCAGAACAGTGTTGTCAAACTTAAAGAAATTTCCCGTCTTGGAAGATTTTGGAATAGAAAAGAGAAAGTAAATACCTACCTTCAAATATTATTTTTTGATTTATATAATATCAAAAACTTGACATATATAATGCTTTAAATCAATATGAAAAAAACAATATTTTTTTTAATTAGTAGTACCTATTCTGTTTTGTTAGTCTGTCAGTGCGACTGGAATTTAAACGTGGAGGGTTCCATACCGGAAAATTCTTAAGATATTACGAGTAACGACTTTTCCTGTGACCAGAAAAAAATCGGAAACTACTTATCCGATTTCAATAAAAACAATTTTATTGATTTTTTTATATTTGCGCGAATGACATAGGCTATATGTTATGTGCCTTCTGGGTTAAGGGTTCCATATCTGTAATTCAACAACAATGCCATGCCCATCTTATTGTTGGACGTCATTGATGATTATTTTTATACGGGTGTTGTGATATAAATTGTTTACTATGGTAAAATAAAATTCGTGGAAGATACCATCGATTATACGTTATGTTTCATATTGTTGCGTGGGTACTTACTATATACGTATACTAAACATTTCTTTCCAATGAGTCCACGTAGCACTCTTTCCATAAATCTCTCAAAAGTCGCTGGGGCGTTGCATAATCCGAATGGCATTACGGTGAATTGCCATAGACCAGTGTAGACTGAAAATGCTGTATTTTCTTTATCCTCAGGATGCATGTCGACTTGCCAATATCCACTTTTCAAGTCCAATGTAGAAAACCATTTCGCTCCTGACAGCCAATCCAGTGTATCATCTATTCTGGGAAGAGGATCTTTTTTGGTGATTTCGTTTAATTTTCTATAATCAACACAAAACCTAGTCGAGCCATCTTTTTTGTGACTAAGACAACCGGTGACAACCAAGGATTGTTCGAAGGTTCAATTACCTTTTGTTTCCTCATGTTATCTGTAAGTATTTCCATTTCATTTTATTTTGCTAATGGTACTCTTCTTGGAATTTGTTTTATTGGTTGTTGGTTGCCTGTGTTAATGCGATGTTGTACCATATTAGTACCTCCTAAATCTGTTTCCGCAAAAGAAAATAGTTCTTTGTATTTCTCCCATAAATCACCAAATTTCGCCTTCTGTTGATTAGGAAGTTGAGAAATGATTATCTCTTTCAGCTCTTTTCCTTTCTGGCACAAGGTTTTCCCTTGACTGCTTGAGATTTTGACAGATACTATAGGTTCCGCACAGGCAATTACTTCATTTTTCGTTAAAACTTTAGGTTCTTCGGAAAGATTTAAAAATCTCACCTTAATTGGATGATCACTTGATGGATTTATTAATTAGGACCTTCTATTTTAATATGGATGAGATTGTCAGACCATCCAGGTATCGTAATGGTTCTGTTTACCTTAATTTTTCTTATTCTAGATTCAGATGTTGACATAAATAACTCTTCTTCATTGATTTTGAGTATTCGGTCTCGGAGGTTGTGCGTCTAGATAAACATATAACCTTCACGATGAATGTGATGTCAAGATTCAGATATAAAAAATCGTGTAGATCACGGGACATAGTCAGTTTATTATAGCAGTCAATTGGAGACATAAGTCGATAGTAGTAGAAGTGAAAAATTGTGACAATTGTACTACAACAGAAGCTCGTGTACAGAGTATTGAAAATAAATTATTGCGAACTTTTGCGTCTTACGCAAGTGAACTCACCCCACAACGTTTAGCACAGGGTTAAACGTTACAATATATATATATATATATATATATATATATATATATATATATATATATATATATATATATAAAAGCTGTTCTTGGGATGCAGTCATATATTCAATAAAATTCTCTGATTGAAGCCGAGCTTTCGAAAATGTTTATTCTCTTCTTCAGGGCAAAAATCGTGAATTTAAAATAAATTTGCCAAAAACAGGAAAGATTTCATAGCCATCAATTACAAGAACATCTTTTTATTTATTATAAAACCTGTCAAGAATACAAAATCAATATATATATATATATATATATATAATATATCATGGATAAGTACCAAACCTTTTGGTGTTATTTTTAGGTAAATTTATTATAGAAATGTACCTGTTGTGATGGTTCACACTTTTGACTTTCGAAAAAAATCAACAGCATGTTGTATGTCTATAAGTACGTCTAAAAAACTTTTCGTCCTATATATATACGGTCGCAGTTTTGGAAGTATCAAGTTCCAATTTGGTACAAAAATCAATCTCTTAAATATCTCGGCCGAGTTCGTTATTGGGCATTATCGAGTAAGTAGTTTCAAAATGGCGACCGTTAAAACAATATTTTTTGGATTTGGATTATTTATACCTATATTTATAATTATATATAAACTTTCGAACCAAAAGTTTTTTGGACCTACTTATAGACATATAACAACATGCTGTTGATTTTTTTTTCGAAATTCAAATGTGTGAACGATCCCAATAGGTACATTTTTAAAACAAATTTACCTAATATTGATAAAGAAATAATCTATAGAGGTTCAAATTTCGAGAAATTCACCTTTCCGCTGGCTACAGGCCGTGGCGATTTTTTAATGTTTTATTTTATAAAGTTATTATTCTCACCAGGACAAAAGTAGTTATTATTTATTGGACATTTCTTATCACTTTTGAGTACTTTAGTTCAACTCTATCTAAATTGACTTGACAAAATTTAAATATTAGCTGATATTGAAATTAAATATATTGGAAATATCTTTATTTTGATTTTAATAACAAATCGAAACCATTTTAACAAAATAATTTATTTTCTAATAAATTGGCTTAAGCCACATTCGGTATCGGTAGTAAAACGATCCAGTAAGGGTCCTTGATTTTTATATATAAATAATATATATATATATATATATATATATATATATATATATATATAGAAATTAGTGGTGGAAGTACGACAGTATTTGTTAGATCACTAACACTTAGAATAAAGACTGGGAAATCTGTCGATAAATGGGGCTTAATTGAGAAGACTCTGTTTGCTCACCGAGCTTTCGAACAGAACAACTCCTTACCCTTTCTTGACACCAGGACCATTCGCACTGATAACCAGACTGTCATCTTAGATTGGTATCAGAAACCTACGAGCAGTGGTAGGTACCTTAACTATTGCTCGTATCATGACGAAAGAATCAAGATCAACCTGACTCTGGGTTCGAAGAACAAAATTATAAGGATAAGCCATCCATCTCTGTTGAGGAATAATATTGACAAATTATATCAAATATTACTTGACAATCCTTACCCCAGTAAACTGTTGCGCAAGCTGTTGTACAGTAGTCCCTCTCGTGATAATAGCCGTACTTCCTGGATCAGAAACTGCAATCAACCACAAATCCAAATTAAGTTCATAAACATTGCAATCCCCTGCAAACAGAAGCGATGCTTGACAAGTCTTTGGTAATTGATTTTGACTATATCTTGTTAATAACTGCGCTTCACAAATTGCATCATTGTCAACTGGATAAGGGAGAATGTTTGTACATATTAGAGTCTTTGTTTAAAGCGTTTTACAATTATTCAAATTTCGAAATGATAAATACAATAGTGAATCATCATCACGCGCTATGTACCAACATATGAGATGTAGGTAAAATATGATATAAACCAGTCCGTTCATCCAATATGGGAATAGGATAAAGACGATATAAAATATAAAATTCTGGATCGGTTAATGGAATTTTTAATACAAATATTATTTTAGATTCTGACTGATAATTTTCCAATTCAATGATATTTAAATAATCAGCTAAATTTGATGAATATGGTTGAAGTGGTAAATTAATTTTCACAAGTGACTTGGCCACATCTTGCAAAGAATTAATTAAATCATTAGGAGCCATAATCGAACTATGCAGTAATCGTTTTCTTGCAAAAGTTATTGAGCTTATAATAGTATCAAGAGAATTTTCTAAGAAAACATAATTTTCCATAAGAGATTCACAAATATTTAATATCTTTATCTGAGCCTCGTAGAATGATAGATCATCAGAAATGTTTAATAAAGTTTCTTGAATTGATTGAATATCTTTGTTAAATGTTTCCTCATCAATTTGTAACTTTTGAATAGTATTATTAAAATTTTTAATAACAGATGTACCTGAAATTTGTTTTTTAAGTAAATTCTCTAACTCTTGCTCATCATTTGACAATTTAGTAATACAATTATCAAAATATTCACCGTCAGATGCGTCTAAATTTCCGGTTATAGTTTTCCAGACGGTACATATGCCATTAAAAATACCTCGTTTTAGTCTTTTATCATATGATTTAGTTTCTCCAATTATTTCTTTATATTTTTGATTAATTGAACTCGAAATTCGTGATAATAGACTGATATGTGTTTGAACCTCAGATTTGAATGCAATAATTCTTGGAGAAGAGTCCTGTAAAGTATCTACAATATTTTATAAAATATTATTATTATTTCCTAATGCCTTTTTAATCGGATTTAAGTCTTTATATACGAATAAGTTCCATTTATCATTTGAGATTTTTATTGTGTTTACCTCATGGAAAAAGATTCCTATGGTATTGTGGTAAGGTGAATTGGGCTGATATTATGGGTATCACCCAAAATAATCTGAAACCAAAAAACTACTCATAATATGGTTTTAGTCTATCAAAATTAAATTTACTTCTTTGCTTCCTTTGAGAATTTTCAACAATAGCTGATGTATCAAATAATTCTATAATTTCAAAAGGGCCATTGAATAAATTATGACTTTTACTTTTTATTTGAGATTCCTTCACATATACCTTATCACCTATTGTAAAATTTGGTTGCTTTTGTGAAACATTTTTGTCAAATCGAATTTTGGCTTTTTTCTTTTGATACTCTGTTTTTTGTCTAGCGATCTTATAATAATACTCTATTCTATTATCATAGTATAAGTAACTTACTTATACTATGCTATTATTCTATATTTTGTCATTAAAGCTTTTTCATTATAAATTACTTCTGGAGGTCGACTTGATGTATGTCTAAAAATAAGTTCAAATGGTGTAAATCCAGTTGTTTTATTTTTGGTGTTATTGTAACATTTTACTGCATAAGGTAAGATGTTAAATGGATGTTCTTTAGGACTTTCTGATTTATGGGCTCGAATCATTTCTAAAAGTGTAGCATGGAACCTTTCTAAGGATCCATTCTATTGCGGATGACCTACACTTGAAAATGTAATTTTTATGTCGTAAAGTGTTTTATTAGAGAATTATCAAATTCTCTTCCATAGTCACAACGTATACGTAAAGGTGTTCCATAATGTTGTAGATGATTTTTTATCTGAAATTGGATAAGCTTAAGTAAATTTAGTTAATTCGTCTCGAATAGTTAAAGCATAATTTTTAATAGGATATTCAAAAATATCTATATTGATTCTTTCGAAAGGTGTTTCTGTAATAACTAAAGGAGTACTTGAATTTTTTCTATAAATTTTAACTTTTTGACAAGTTTCGTAATTTTTAATTAGTTGTTCAACATCTTTTGCTAAACCGGTCCAATTGTATCTATTAGGTAAATTTCTTATAGAAATGTACCTATTGCGATCGTTCACACTTTTGAATTTCGAAAAAAAATCAACGGCATGTTGTTATATGTCTATAAGTTAGTCCAAAAAAACATTTGGTTCAAAAGTTTATATATATATATATATATATATATATATATATATATATATATATATATATATATATATATATATATATATGTATATATCTTCAGAATTGACCTTAGTTGATGGTGCACGTGAACTTTCAGCTGGCTAATAAATTTCTAATCTAACAAGGTATTAAGCGAAGTTTTTTGTGAAAGTTGTGAACTAATCATTTGAAGTGCTCTTCTTTCTCGACACGTAAGCAAATTGTCTTTTCTCAAAAATTATCCCAAGTTCTTATCAACATTTGTTTTCATTGCTTCTCCATTGTTTATTTTCTTAGAGGTGAAAATCGCATATCCGTATATTCGATTCGCGCCAACGACTCTTTCTAACGCTGTACTGTCACACTCACACTCAGTCAGTAATTCAGTAAGTCCAATGCTATTGTTATAAGAGTACGCCACTTTTCTGGTATTGCGGTTCATAAACATCGCGTCTCATTTTCGTACTAACCTGCACATCACCTTTCCCTGTGTATTCCTTTGTGTCCGTGGCCCTCCTGATCTGTTAGAATCTCTCGTATAGGCCCACGAGAGTGAAAAGTCTACCTTATCCTCTCCCCAAAAATTTATAAAAAAATACCGTCAATAGTACCCAAAGAGGACCAAAAATCGAAAATAATGACAGATAATTGTCCAGTGTGCACGAGATCAGTCGCTGATGATGATCAACTCCAGTGTTCTGGATGTCCCAAATTCGTACACCCTCAGTGCACTAATCTTCCCACCAAAGAAATAGATTCCATCAAGAAATCAAACACAAAATGGAACTGTGCACGTAAACGATCATTGCGCAGCGGTTCCCAAACTTCTAGCAATGATAAGCCAATAACTATGGAACATTTTTCACTTCTCATGAATAAGATCACAACAATAACTGACCAATCTTCTATTATTTCTGAGATAGCAAAATGTAGGGAAACACTTGAAAACCATTCAAAGACGCTCGATGTCCATCAAATTGCAATATCTGCATGCGAAAGCAAAATAAACCTTCTCGAATACTCCAATGCTGCTCTTGGCTTGAACGTTGAATCGATCACCCATGTCCTCGAAATTAAACGAGGCATCTAGGAAAATTCTAAGAATTCTACTTCTGCAGTTCTCTCGAAAACCTGTAATGTTAATGTCGAATCGGCCGAAATCCTCGATCCCCTCAGGAGATCTTTCAATGTAATATTAAAAAACGTACCAGAACCAGAAAGCCCAGATACCAATATAAATAGCCATTGATGTGTTGAATAACATTGATTCCAACTCTCGAACCGTTGCTGTCAGGGCAACTCGGCTTGGAAAAACTCAACTGGTCCACGTATGTTGAAAGTCACGTTCTCTAATACTGATATCGTCGCTGCTCTGTTGCGTAAAAAGAAGAACTTACTCATTATTCCCAAATATAACACACATTAGTCTATTTGATGATAAAACACCCAAACAAATCGCCGAACTGAAAGAGCTTCGTGACGAGTTGAAGTCCAAGGAATCTGCTGGTGAACAAAACTTGACCATCAAATATATCAACGACAACCCAGCTATTATCACAAGAAAACTTTACAATGATTCAAAAAACTGACTGGTAACCTCTTAGAGTGGACGATCACATATTCTAATGTACAATCATTATGTTCCAAACACCGCGAACTCCTAACATTTGCTCATTGTCAAAAACCTTCCCTCATTTTGCTCACAGAAACTTGGCTCCAACCCAGCATACCCGATTCAGTTGTACACATACCAGGCTATCGACTGTTCAGAATTGACAGCGCAACAACTATTGGTCACAGTGGAGTCTGCATTTATGTAAGGCAGGAGATCATTTCTACCTCAACTATTCATACCTCCCAAGTTCATACTCCAGGCATAGATAATCTATTCATGGAGATTAAATGCAACGAATTCTCTCTGACTATTGGTTGCATTTACCGCCAGCCTCGCTGTATCAGTGATTCTGTTTTGGCTGATCATTTGACACAACTTTCAGAGGGCAATAACTGTGTGATAGCAGGCGACTTCAATCTTCCTGACGTTGTTTGGCCTCGCATCAATCCATCACCTTTGTCCCCTCACTTCCTTTTGCTAAACTGGTGCACGATTCTAACTTTGAAAAACTCATCCTGAAGCCAACAAGATTTCGTCAAAACCAAGTCCCATCATTGTTGGATCTCGTCCTAGTGCATGTTGACAACCTAGTTTCAGACCTCAAATATCTCCCTCCTTTCGGTAAATCCGACCATCTCACTCTCAAAACTAAAATCCAGTTCAGCGTTTCTTCATCCAAGAAAATGGTAGCAAGAACGGTCGAGATTATCAATTTCGCCAATCCAATTAGGGACCTGGCAACTATTAACTGGAAGGAGTGCCTTCCGTGCTCTGGTGTATGTGGAGTGTTTTTTCGGATATCCTGAGCTCCGCTATACAAGCCAATATATATGGGAAAGGGGTTTCCACCAACCCTACTAAACCTTGGATCGACGACAACCTATGTAGCATGAGCCGCCACTAGAAAAGACTTTGGCAAAGATTCACCAGACATAGAAAGCCAGAAGACTACGCAGTGCATCGATCATATTCGAATAACTTATCCAACACCATTAGACAGGCAAAAAAAAGTTACGAGTCTAAGATTGCCTCTTCGAAAAATTCGAAGAAGTTTCACAAATACGTTAGATCTTTCCTGAATACTAAAGTGTCTGTTCACCTGGTACTAAATCCCTCTGGAGCTGTCTGTATTGACAACCAAAAATCGGCTGAAGTACTGGCCGAAACTTTTTCCGCCTCATTCACAAACGAGCCTGATGGACCTATACCGGGCATAAGTTTCCACACTGCAGATTAGATCTCTGCAACATAACATTCCCTGTGGAGATTGTTGAGAGAGAACTGAAGGGGTTAAATGCAGACTCGTCTCCCGGACCAGACGGTTTTACACCAAGAATTTTCAAGAACTGCTCTGGTTCCCTCTTTGAACCTCTTGCGTTGATATTTGAAAAATCTTTTCACACGCATGCTCTACCTTTATCATGGTTAAAAGCATCAGTGACTCCCATTTTCAAGAAAGGTGACAAATTATCTCCAACCAATTATCGTCCAATAAGTCTAACTGCTGTCGCTTCTAAGATCATCGAAAGGGTGGTACTAAACCAGATGTTAGAGTTCCTTCTCGAAAATGATATTATTCCACAGGAGCAGCATGGATTCCTACCAGGTAGATCTGTGGTCACGAATCTTCTGCGATGTGTGAATGATTGGACAAGGGCCATCGATGCTGGGATTCCTATCGACGTGATCTACTTAGACTTTTCTAAAGCCTTTGACCGAGTCCCCACAAAAAGACTCCTCGCCAAACTCGAACACCTTGGAGTTAGAGGAAACCTTCTGATGTGGATCAGAGCGTTTCTTAGCGGCAGGGAATTTAGCGTGCGTGTATCCGATGGAACCTCCCGACTCAGACCAGTATCCAGTGGTGTTCCTCAAGGATCAGTCTTAGGCCCTATTCTGTTTCTTCAATACACGGCTGACCTACCACTCCTCCTAAGATCTTCGTGCTCCCAGTTTGCGGATGACACCAAACTTTACAATGACGCAGACAATAATTCGGCTGCTATACAACATGACCTCGATACTGTCTCTCAGTGGTGTGAGGACTGGCTGCTTCCACTGAATCTAGATAAGTGTACTGTGTTACATATGGGAAAAAAGAACCCGAGAAACCCATACACACTGGGCGGTCAACTACTGTCATCCTCAAATCACCATAATGGCCTGGGCCTAATAATTTCAGACGACCTAATCTGGTCTAGACACGTCCAAAAGACAACAGATAGGGCGAAGAGAATAATTTATATAATCTCCAAGGCCTTCCATAACTGTAACCCTGATGTCTGCTGCAAAATTTATAAATCGTATATTCGTCCTATTCTGGAGTTTTCCGGTCCAGTATGGTGTCCTAATCTCAAGGAAGATATGGATAAATTAGAAGCAGTTGAAAGATCAGCTACCCGACTTCTGTATGGCTTCAATCGCCCCAGCTACCATGAAAGACTAAAAAAAATCAACTTAACCACTTTTAAGGACAGACGCGAGAGGGGAGACTTGATTATTGTTTACAGAGCCCTACACAACAAATTTGGGACAGAATTGTCGTCTTTGTTCCCGCTCAATTCCAACAAACTGAGGGGTCATTGCTATAAATTACATAAGGAGAACTTCAAAACCACTTCTCGGCAGATCTTCCTATCTAATCGAGTTTTTGAAGCTTGGAACCGTTTGCCCTCTGAGGTCGTTGACGCTGCCAGTGTGAATGCCTTCAAAAATAACTACGATCAATTTACCAAGAGAACCAATGTGCGTGACAATATTTAAACTTTAATTTATCTTTGTATTTACAAGTGTACTGTTAACTGATGTATTGATTATTTTTTGTAAATTTAGAGCTTTTATAGACTATAGTCTCAGCTCCCATAATAATATTAATAATAATAATAATAATATATGGGATATTACGAAATTTGTTAACACGACAGAGGTCGCAGTTTTCTCTTAAATATCTCGGCCGAGTTCGTTATTGGGCAATATCGGGTAAGTAGTTACGAAATGGCAGCCGTTCAAACATTTAAAAAAATTATCAAAAAAGAGTCGTAGTGTAAATATAATCAAACATAATTTTGGGTTATAGATATAATCAGTACCTACAACTTTTGTTCGAAGCAATTTTCCATAAAATCAAAAAAATAAAAATTAATAAAAAAAATAAGAAATATTGACAAAACATGAACACTCAATATAAATTTGAAGTAATTGTACATTTTCTGGAAATCTTAATATAGACCCTGATTAAAAAAATATATAGTATATTTATTGAATAGAAATAGCCGAAAAAAAAATCAGCCTCGAAGTGGAACGCGAACCCTGTCTGCTTTATATTCAACAGCCAAAACAAAAACCTCTAACCGCAAGGCTATGACACATACGGCAATTTTATGTAATAACATGAACGTATATGAAAATGTTGTTCAAATTTTAATTCAATGAATTTTGAGAAATTTACCTTTCCGCTGGCTACAGGCCATCGGGATTTTTTTTAATTCGACGTATAGTTTCATTAATTCCTCTATGTATATTTGATTTCCTCGATGATATTGATCTAAAATTATCACTCTTTTATCTGGATATGGTACAGTAACTATATTTTGACATATTTTAAATTTAATTTCTTTATTATTACTAAATACATAAGAAAATATTTCTAAAATAGGTAAATCAAGAATATTTTCTATATAATATATTTTTGAATTATCAAATTTATTCTGGTCTTTAAATAACGAGAAAAATAATTGTTAAACTACAATATCTTATCTGGATTATAAACAAAGGGTACAATTAAATATTTTCTATCATTAAATGTCTTACTTGAAAGAACGTTTACTAAAAAAATCTCTTCAACAATATCTTATTTTTCCAAAAAAATATTCTTATGTAACTTGTCTAATAGTTGTTCATTTGTTATTTCAAATTTTGAATAATTTATGATAGATCTTGTTTTATAAATTTCTGCAAAATTATTAAATTTTTGCAAAGTTTGGAATAAAGCGACGATAGTAACCTGCTAATCCAAGAAAAGATTTTACTTTTTTAGGATTCTTAGGTTCTGAATTTTTTTTAATACTGTAACGTGAAAACTTACCCGAATAATGAACTACACACACTCACAAATGTCTCAAACATTCCAGAAAACACGGGAGACATCAGAGGCAACGAGAATAAGTCCTGCAGTGGGATTCTCATTCACAAGCTCGGGACGTCACGTCCCGAGTCGACGTTCTAAGCGATTCTCATCTCTTCTTATTCGGTATCTCCCGAGTTGCAGTGGAACCAGAGAACACTGTCTAGTCACTATCTAGTGGGACTCTGATTCACGAACTCGAGACGTTACGTACCGAATGGACGTTTTAGCGATTCTCATCTGTTCTCATTCGTTCATGCATTCGATAGATCCCGAGGTAATCTGTCAAATCTACTCGGGACCTAATGATCAGAGAAAACATACCTCCAAGCCGCCATACTGTAATTATTGAAATTTGAAAAAAGAAAATAATATTGGAAATACGAGTCCAGGCGATTACAAATACAGTGTTGCCATTTACTTCATTTTGGAAGCTCATATAATTATTAATTTATCCTATGACAGTAGAATAAGTTGCAGACAATAGAAAAATGTATCGCTATATGAAACATAAACGAAAATTATTCAAACAATGAAACTAAGGAACAAAATTAAACACAGATCTGGTATTTTTTTGGAAAAAAATGTAAGGTTAGGTTTAGGTTAGGTCAAGTTAGGTTTATTTTTAATTTTATATTGTTCAAAAAGATTTTGGGAAAAGTTAGGTTTATCTTCAATTTTCTATTGTCCAAAAAGATTTTTGGTAAGGTTAGGTTTAGAATAGGTCAAGTTAGGTTTATATTCAATTTTCTATTGTCCAAAAAGATTTTCGGTAAGGTTAGGTCAAGTTAGGTTTATGTTTAATTTTCAATTGTCCAAAAAGATTTTCGGTAAGGTTAGGTCAAGTTAGGCTTATGTTTAATTTTTTATTGCCAAAAGAGATTTTCTGTAAGGTTAGGTTTAGGTTAGGTTTATGTTCAATTTTCTATTGTCCAAAAAGATTTACTGTAAGGTTAGGTTTAAGTTTGGTGAAGTTAGGCTTATATTTCATTTTTATTGCCCAAAGAGATTTTCGGTGAGGTTAGGTTTAGGTTAGGTCAAGTTAGGTGTATCTTCAATTTTCTATTGTCCAAAAACATTTTACGTAAGATTAGGTTTGGTGAACTTAGGTTTATGTTTAATTTTCTATTATCCAAAAAGATTTTCGTTAAGGTTTTAGTTTTCGTTTTAGTAATTTTCATTTAAATTATATTTCATATAGCGATACATTTTTCTATTGTCTACAACTTATTCTACTGTCATGGAATAAATTAATAATTCTATGAGCTTCCAAAAGGAAGTCAATGGCAACACTGTATTTGTAATCGCCTGGACTCGTATTTCCAATATTATTTCGTTTTTCAAATTTAAATATCTACAGTATGGCAGCTAGCCTAGTAGTGAAAGTGAAATGTGTTTGTAGTTTATTTGATGAAAACGGCAATTTATGATATTGAGATGATGTCAACAGTGATTTTACTGGTAAGTACAAATATTTATTAACTTCTAAACGCGTGTCTCCCCACCTAAACATACCATTTGCTCAAATATCACGCTAGCTTCTTGGGACCGAAAAGGGCCAATATCTCCAAAAGGAGACGAAAACTCGAAAATTGGTATTCTTGATTTTCGTCTTATTTTGGCGTGTTTTACCAGAAAACACTGTCAAATCGTGGCGCCACAGTTATCGGAAACGTGCCAAAAACTATAAGATGTAATTTCTTTTTATTTAGTAAACCTTTTACTAACCTTCGAAGATGATCACTTCCACATGAAGGCACCATAGATAAAATACGAAGTAAGGCACACAGATATCATATCAATGAGTTTTAATGTCACTGTAAAGCCATAAAAACTGAGAATATAATACATAATTAAATAATAACATCAATTTAATGGAGGTAGTGTTCTCTGAATTTAATATAATGACAACCGAGAACCGTGAATGATCATGACATACTCAAATGCAGATTCCTGTAAAAGATACATTTGATTTTCTCTGGTTCTTAGCGCAGTAGGGAGATGGCGCCAGCTCTATAAAAAACAGAGTAGGCAATATGAGATAGAATACCCTGGATTATAGCACACAGTACTCATTTCAATGAGTTTTAATGTCACTGTAAAACCATAAAAACTAAGAATATAATACATAATTAAATCAAAACATCAATTTAATATACTGACAACCGTGAATGATCGTTACATGCTCAAATGCAGGTTCCTGTAAAAGATACGTTTGCTTTTCTCTAGTTCTTAGCGCAGTTTGGAGATGGCGCCAGCTCAATCAAAAACAGACAAGGCAATCTGATATCGAATACCTTGGATTATAATGCTTTGCGGCTGGTAACAATAAATAATGTGTTAATATTTACTAGTCATTGAAGTAACAAGCTTTTCTATTGGTTACTACTACGCGGTTTCCTCTCATGTCAGCTTGAAGAATGACATTTATTAAAATTATATTTACAGGGTTATTTTTACAATAATGGTTGTGAATGAATATAAAAGTAAATATTTCTGTCACAACAATACCTAATACCTATTCTCTTCTTGACTCCTTCGGTGAAGAATAACTTCTTCGTTATTTACTCTCAGGATTTTCTAACCCAAATCCAGATGAAAAACTCTGGACGTCATGATATTGTAACGGGAATTTATATTAAAACTGGTTTCGATTTATTTTCACTGATTTATTTACACTAATAACTACACGACTATATACCCATGTATATTCACACTTATTACTTGGACTATATACGACTTTCTACTGTCTATGATCTATAACCGAATGTGATCTATGACTGGCTGACTATCTATCACTAACTGTCTCCGTGTCTTTATATATCCACTTAACCTCCTATCTCGAAGCTTCTCGTTCGTTCTAATATATTGTTCTGGAAGTATTTCCCAATATATTCCTTCGATAGTAATTGAGGTGCTACCGGGGCTCCAAAGTGTTCTTTCATGTTTCTGGCTGTTTGTGACATTTGTGAGTGTGTGTTGGTGTCTTTATTTGGGTAAGTCTTCACGTTACACTGCCCCCTCCTTAGCATCTGATCGTCCCGATCAGAATCATTCTTGGTAGTATCTTGCTGGATTTCCGTTCCATGGCGGAATCTGCACTTGGTTCCTGCCAGGCAAACACCCTTGTTGAAGAAGTAACAGTCTATCCTCTTTCCAGAGTACACTCCTTTTGGATTGAAGCAACACACGGTAATTTGCACACCAGCGTCCTGGAAGATGTATTCGATCATGTTCCTTACAATCTTCCAATCTAGCCCGTCCAACCCGCAGCCTATTTTCGGAAGACGCAACTTCTTCATGTCATAATTCCTGACTTCATTCCTTAGGCTCTTCAGTGCAGATGTCCTTGTAAGTGGGTTTTCCTCTAGACATCTTCTTCGTAACCAAATAGAAGAGGTTCCGATTACCATCTGCTAATCGCAGAACTTTTCCTACTCTTGGTCGTTGGGCTGACAATTCATCCAGCCTTCCAAACTTCCTTTTAAACACCAGAGCAATTCCTCGGCCCATACAAAGATCCTCCGCTACATAATGGGCAATAGAAACGTCGGCTGGTAGTTTGAAAAGGTCTTGTTGAACCTCAACTGTCACACCGAGTCTGACCTTCTTCCGATCCGCGTAGTTGGATATGAAGTCGTTGAAACTGATATTTCGCTCCTCAACGTTCTTTTCTTGAAGAGCCACTCGTGCTTCTTCCTGGTTGTTCGATCCAGCGTATGGTGCGAGTCGGTTTATGTGCACCACTCTAGGTTTTCCCCTTGGTAACTTTCGGATACGATAGATGACGTCATTTATCCTCTTCATAATTTCATATAGCCCTCCCATTGCCTTTGGAGTTTGGGACAAAGGCCTCGACGTCGTTGGGGATTATACAGCCAAACAAGATCCCCCACATTGAAGACTCCATCAGCTGATCGAATATTGTAGTGGTGCTTCATTCGATCACTGGTAAGCTGGATGTTCTGTCTGGCTAACTCATGGACTTTATCCATTCTGGCTCTCAATTGGTCGACATGGATGTACTGATCACAATCTCTCTGATGTTCTGAGACAACCTTAGAGAGGTGCTTGCCCATGGTTCGGTTCATTGTCTCTACCATTCCGTCCGATTGAGGATGCAAAGGGGTCGTTCTGGTCTTGTTCGCACCTATTAGTCTGCACACATCTTGGAACAGGGCTGACTCGAAGTTTCTTCCTTGGTCCGAATGGATTTCAAGAGGAAACGTGAAAAGAATTCTTTCACCAACACCTCGGCGACGGTCGATGCTTCTTGGTTAGGGATTGCGTACCCCTCTGTCCACTTTGTGAAGTAATCCATGGCTACTAGGATATACTTATTCCCATTGTCCGTTTCAGGAAATAGCCCCGCAATATCCACAGCAACTCGCTCCATGGGCCCGCTTTCTGCCAATTGGTCCATTGCTGGCTGCACACACTTCACACTTACGGCACCACTGTCTCACATCTTCTTTGCAATTCACCCAATAGAATCGCTCTCGAACCTTCTGCAGAGTCTTGGTGATTCCTAAATGCCCACCCGAGGATCCATCATGTAGATGACGTAGTACCTCCAGCACTTTGCTACTTGGCACAACTAGTTGTAATCTGGATTCAGTGCCATCTTCAGACTCAAAGGTTCTATACAGCAGATCATCTCTTAACACAAGAGAGCCCCATTGGCTCCAATATGCTTTCACTTCAGGGCTTCGTAAGCTTATATCCTGCCAAGACGGCCTCTCCTTACGGCGCATCCACTCCAAGACCACTCTTAAACATGGGTCGTTCTCTTGGGCCACTTTAATTTGTCCGGGCTGCCATTCCTCATTTTCTACGGTTGTTCGTCTTATAGGACAAACCTTGTCTTCTATCTTACAACTGCGGCGGACGTGTCCTAGCTCACCACGGTTCCAACACCTTGGTTCTCTCTTCTTTGACTGCGCTCCCGTCACTAGCTTCCTTATCATTTCCAACAGGGACTCTCTGTTGGATTGGCCAGAAGACCAATCTAGGAAGAATCCTAGATTGCTCTAAGATGGTGCCCTCGGGAAGATTGGCTAGCGGCTTCATGCTCTAAAGCAATAGCTAGTGCTTCTTCTAGCAATTTTAGCCTGGCCAGCTTCAACGCCTTCTGCAGCTCGCTCTCCCTCAATCCATTTACTCCACCGCAATTTCATCAAGGAAGCTATCGGCAGCTGTAGGATATGCTAGCCGCACAATACGAGCTACTTCCCCCTCAAATTCTTGCAGACTCTCACTTGCATGTTGCACCCGAGATCGTAATTGTGCTTTGTATACTTGCTGGAGATGACTGCCTCTCTTCACACGAATACGATTTAAAGAGTCTTCACACTAACACAAAAAAGAACAAAAAGTCTTTACACTAACGCAAAAACGAACAAAAGAGTCTGAAACTTAAATCTAACAAAAAGTCACGAAAACACTCAACTCTACACGAAACCACAGTCTCTTAAAGTCTGTCAAATTTTACAGTCACTGACTGACCCCACACCTGACACCAATGTAACGGGAATTTATATTAAAACTGGGTTCGATTTATTTTCACTAATTTATTTACACCAATAACTACACGAATATATACACATTTATATTCACACTTATTACCCGGACTATATACGACTTTCTACTGTCTATGATCTATAGCCGATTGTGATCTATGACTGGCTGACTATCTATCACTAGCTAACTGTCTCCGTGTCTTTATATATCCACTTAACATCCTATCTCGAAGCTTCTCGTCCGTTCTAATATATTGTTCTGGAAGTATTCCCCAATATATTCCTTCGAGAGTAATTGAGGTGCTTCCGGGGCTCCAGAGTCTTCTTCCATGTTTGTGACATTTGTGAGTGTGGGTTGGTGTCTTTATTCGGGTAAGTCTTCACGTTACAATATCCATGCAGATGATAACCTTGTCTTCAATGTCTGCAACTAAGGCTCGATGTTGGATAACAAGTATTGCAAATCTGGATGTATATGTGGGCATTCCTAAATGTAAAATACAATAACAATCTAAGTGACACCAGTTTCATTGTAATATTCTTCCAGATTGTAGTACGCTTTTATTGCAAGTGCTTCTTTGATACGCTTTCTAAATATTTTGTATCTTTTTTCTTTTCGTATTTCGTGGGGTATATGGTTGAACACCTTCTTACTTTCATAGATTAGCGAATCTTTAGTCAAACTTGATCTTGGAATAGGCAAAGGAATTTTATTTTCAGATACCAGCCGGGTTACGTAGTTTATTCGATTGGGAGATATAATCCCATTATGGTTTTTATAAATCAGGCAGACAGTTTCTAGAATGAATAGACAAGTAACAGTTAGAATTTTTTCTCTTTTAAATAACGGTCTACATGAGTCACGCCCAAAAAACGGAACTGTTTAAATATTAATAATTTTTGTGTTAAGTTAGATGACAAATTTCTTACAAAATTTAATATTTAAAACATAGAAGTTAATTGTTTAATTGACACCGGTGCTGAGTGTAGCTTGCTCTCTAAACAGATTGCAGGTAAATTGAGTTGTTGATTGGAGGCAAATTTTACTTTGTTAAAGGGTATTAGAGGTAGCTTTGTTTCATCCCTAGTAAAAACCACATTTAATATAGAAAGGGCAGGCACATTCCCCACGTCGACTATCTTAGCAGGAATCCGATATCACCGCCTAAAGTTCATAAGTCCCTTTCTGTGGCAGATTTTTAATTCGCTGAGTGCGAGATGTTTAATACGCTGTGTGCAAGATTCATAATTCGCTGTGTGCGACATACTTTTGATTTGCTGTGTGCAAAATATTTTTTTGGATTCGCTGTTTGCCAAATACTTTTGATTTGCTGTGTGCAAAATATTTTTTTTTGATTCGCTGTGTACGAAATACTTTTGATTTGCTGTGTGCTAAATATTATTGATTTGCTGTGTGCTAATTATAATTTTTTTATTCGCTGTATGCGAAACACTTTCGGTTTGCCGTGTGCAGAAATAATATGTTACTACTTGCTGTGTACTGTAAAACTTTGCGCTTTGTTATTGTCATGACAGTTATGCTGTATGGAAATGATTTATTTCACAGACAGACGAGTGCACCATTTAAGGGAAGGCTTGGAGGTGCCTCCTGTTAGAGCCGCGCTGTTGTGAAAAACCAGGGAAAACTCTAGAGCGGATTTTTTTTGTGTTAGAATTTTCTGTTAGTCTGGCTGTGTGGGCATTTCCTTGAATTTGGGTACCAATGCGGGTAAGACGGACAACAAAAACCCTCTATGTATTCAGACTTGTTAATTGATTTATTAGAGTAACATGGATACGCACTCTTCTCCAATATTTTTAATGATCTTCTGACTAAGCACTTTTTACTGTAGTTGTAGATTTACTGTTTGTTTTTGTTTAGTCTGTAAGATGAGAGGGCATTTAGGTTTAAGGAATGGTTAAAAGTTGGTGGCAGATCTTGACAGTACGCCGTACCGAGCGCAAACGTTAGTTCAACTTTATCCTCTAAAACATATTTTTTGAATAGAATATTTGTGGGAAAAGTTAATGTTTTTTTTATTGTTCTTATTTAACACCTGATTATATATACTTCTCCACATGAATCATTGCAGGGCTACCAGTGGCTGTCCGAATTTTCCCGCCAGATGACATTACAGCAGACGTCGGGAGAGCATCAGACCGTATTATATAAAATTATTATATAAACATGCGGACGGGTCTTTTATCCATGCAGGTCAGCGATGACATCATCTAAACGGAATAGCTAGCGGTTTGATGGATAGTGTAACTCACGTGATTTTTTGTGTGAATTTTTTTATTGATTTTGTTGCTTTCCAAAGAGTATACAGGGTGATTCACGGTCGATTGTACCTTAGACATTTAAGGAAAACTATTCGTAGGATCGTTCTGAAAATTGTATTATGTAGATTTTACCTAGAGATCTATCGACTGAAAATATTTTCAGCCTTGCGACGTTGCCACTTATATCAAAAAGTATTAACAACTTTTATTTTTCAAATGAGACCCTATATATTATCAATTTATTAGATTCTCTATCGCCTTCTGGTTAATTTTTCATAGGATACCCATACCTATCTCTAACAGTTTCCAGTGAATTAATTAATTTTCTTTTGTTTTGTTCAAAACAGAGCTCCATTCAATAGCCCATTACTCTGAATTTTAGAATTGTGAAACGATGAAATATCTTTAGGAAGACTTCTTCCTTAGTTATTATTGAAGGTTTTCTTTTTATGTTATACAGGGTCGCTCAAAATTCTTGATCTTTCCATCAGATCTATGAAGACTCATAAATGCGTTTTTTGAAATAGAACAGCCTATATTTTATCAGCTGGTTACCATGGAAAGTTTGACAAGTAATTATCGTAAGGAAGAATAAGGGTTTGTTGTGCTGTTCATTCTTCATAGATAATGTGATCAAATTATTACAAAAACATACAGAAAGTGTAATGCAAGATACCCACAAAGTACAAAAAGGCAACAAGAATAAATCTATTCACAGAACAAATACGTAATTTTGTGATTCAAAATGTTGATTCACGAAACAGTTTCGTTACTCATCTTTGGGATGATAAGTAGACTTGCAGAGACGATTTGTTTACCTTGCTCTGTAAATTTATTTAAAAATAATAGTAAACTTTCATAGATATCATAGTCTTGGCAAAACAATAATGAGTAAGTAGATTCATCAGAGCCTGAACTCAATTTCAAGATATAATTAGCTATAACTATGCATTGACTGATATTGAGAAAATGAATCCAGTTCAACGACATACATATATATTTTGAGATCTTTTGTCAGATTAGTTACGCAAAAGACTTTATAAAACAGTATAATATCTAATTAATAATAAATAACCAAGAGATAAGAACAGAGGTTTTAATAATAATAATTAGTGAAGAAATATAAATAATTAAACATTTATAATACATTCTCAAAATGACAACCGTTTCTTTCCAAACATCTAAGAATACGTTTCTCCACCAATAAAATAGCTTTTCTTATTTCACGTGCATCTATCTCATCAATGCATTTAATTACGCCTTGATGCAGTTCATCTTTACTTTGTACTGGTGTTGAATACACTTTTTTCTTCAAATCTTTGCTTTTCAGATAGATTATTTTAAGGAATACCTCAAATAATGATTGTTGAATAATAATTGTGTTTTATCACCATGGTAACCAGCAAATACCTACTATAAAAATGCTACAAATAATTCACCTTAATAGATAATTGCTTTTATGTATTTTGAAAACTTGACCATTTAGGTATAGGAACATGATATATCATTTCAAAGGTATTTTTCCTCTTTCTGAAGAAATAATAAAATATAGGGTGTTTCATTTGAAAAAAACGCATTTTTGGGTCTTTATAGATCTGATGGAAAGATCAAGAATTTTGAGCGACCCTGAATAACATAAAAAGAAAATCTTCAATAATAATTACTGGAATTTCATAGGTTCACAATTCTAAAATTCAGAGTAATGGGCTATAGACTGGGGCTCTGTTTTGAAAAAACAAAAGAAAGTTAATTAATTCACTGGAAACTGTTAAAGATAGGTATGCGTGTCTTATGAAAGAATAACCAGAAGGCGATAGAGACTCTAATAAATTGATAATATATAGGGTGTCTCATTTGAAAAATCAAAGTTGTTAATACTTTTTGATATGTAGCAACATCGCAAGACTGAAAATATTTCAGTCGATAGATCTCTAGGTGAAATCTACATAATACAATTTTCAGAACGATCCTACGAATACTTTTCCTTAAACGTCTAAGGTACCATCGACCGTGAATCACCTTGTATATTAGGTAAGTAGTTTTCGATTCAATACAATTTTTTAGTTTAAGTTTAATTGTTTTCACTTCCAGCAACAAATATATGCGTTTTGTTTGACTCAATGAAATGATAAGTCTTATAATTTTACTGCTGACATGAAAGCTAGCATCAAATCATTTTTGGGTATTTCATCAGCTAATTCCCACATTAATATTGATTTGTTTCTGCTACCTTCAAGTCTCTTGAAACACCCCAAATTCTAGTTTCTCACGTTTGATAATAATACGTACGGGTGGTTCCAACGCTTTTTTTTCTAAATATTTTGATTCTCTTCAATTCGTCCTTTTAGAGCGTAGAGCGTAAATTATTAATTACTTTGTTTACGCCTTCTATCTATCTATCTTCTATCATTCCATGTTATTCAGTGTGTTGCTATATGCAGGTAGAATGAAATATACATTTCAAAGAAGATTTAATTTAAAATTATGGATAACAAAGTGGGTAAGTCTAAAGGAAAAATAAGTTTACATTCTTGTGAGAATTATAATTGATGAAATAAACACAAAATATTTTTTATAAAGCTTGTATAATAAAGTATTCGTATAATCTATAGTAAAACTTCACCACATCAATCAATAAACAATTGAATATTAAATAAAGCTTAATAAACCTAAGTATTAACCAGATTGAAAGCACAATAAATATAAATCACTAGTTTTCAACTGCAAAAGAAAATTTAACCATTATTGGTGTGTTCTTATGTTTTCAACGAATATTTGCATGTTTCAGTAATGTTCTAACTAGTCTCATAGGAACTTATTATGTTTATAAAAATTTCCCATGATTTAATACCCAAGAGATTCAATCATCCAGTGACTATAATAACAAACCAAATTGCACTTAATCTTAATTCAAGCGTTGCGATGCCGGAATTCTTTTCTTCCGTCTTCTATTGCCACCTGTACCATGTGTACTCAACCAATGTTCATAATGTCTTTCATTGGCTAGCCAGTCCTGGTATTTGTACCACCATTCTTCCCATTTGACGTAATCGTCCAGTGTGAGATCACGTAAATACCCGAGATCTTTATAATACTGATAGCGTACACGTACATCATCCCATGCCGCTGTTCGTGACTGTCCTGACGACATTAACTTATCAGGGAAGTGTCCAGTTGGCACTGGTGATAAGCTGGAATGCAATTTTACATTGTTATTTACTAAATTAAAAGACAGTAATGTGATACTGGATACAAATCTATTTTAATAGCACACTTTTTTCTAGTAAATATTATGTAATAAAAAACAAGAATAAAAATAGTGGGTATTGTAGATCAATTTGACGTAAAGAGCTTTATTCAGAAACAGAAGCAACAACATCCAGCGAAAATTTAAATCAAAATCATAATCAAGAAACTGGACATACAGCAAAGGACGTTAAGGATAAGAAAACTTCTAGAAACACTGAACACGAAACCAAACATTGCAAGAATCAGCCAGAAAGTATTAAGTGTAAACCACATAAAGATAGAAATCGCTCTGTTAAGTACCAGCCAATCAACTTATGATAAAATTTGCTCAATATTTATGGTATCAAAAACGAGAAAAGCAGAAGATTCAATTTTCGTTCATGCATCAGAACATTTAAATCATTAAAAAATCTTCTCGTAAATGAGCACTGGCTTGAGTAAATTGAAGCTCCACTGTTACAAATAGGCGAATAGACTTTGATGAGATCACATTACAAGGATAACTATGAAACATGGTGGTGTATGCGTTTATTGCCAAAACAGTGAATGTGTATCATACTGTAACAGGCATATAGAAATGACTGGGAATTATTTAATTTTAAGTTTAATTATTTCTACACTGTAGCACAGATTATTTATTTAAACTATTTATATATGTTACTCTACACTAGCGACTATTACACTATTTACTATTTACAATTTATATTCATTATTCACAATACCTATTTACAACCATATTTGGACCGGGCGTTATTTATTTATGTTGTTGGTGGCCCCCCTACTAGGGACCCACCAAACTGACTGATTGCACCATACTGACGATCTCCACCGTACTGACTCACTCGACTGCACTATTCTGACTGTCTCAGTAACTGCACCGGAATGACTGCTCCAACGGACCGACTGAACAATATGACTGACTCCAATATACGCCTCGAACAATCCACCAATATGTATCGGGATATAATCTTGATCTTGGCGCGTATCGGTAACAACAGCAGTATGCCTTATACTCATACCATCCGGGCCCCACTAACGTCCAAGATTCTCCGCCCTCTGACGAATCGCACACGTCTACATAGATAATGGCACCGAAGCTACATTGCAAACTTGTTACAATACAAAGAATAAGTAGCTATGCGGTATATGAGTATCGAAGGTGTGATTGATGGTGAAATCAATAAATAAACTTCGGATAATATGTTGTATAAAAGAGGAAATGGAGAGTACGATAGTTTTATTGAAAAAAATCCGATGTGTATTTAAGTATATACAGTGCAAGCTATCCTTGCGGACGGCTCCAACAAAGGACATCTTTTACAAGCGGAAACATTTCCTGGAACCAAAGTTTTCCCTAGGCGCTTCCATGTAAAATATATTCCAATGAACGGAGAACTCTCATAATCGGACGCGGACAGTATAATCTCGCATTTTTTTAATTTAAAGCTTCCATAAGCGGACGCGTAGCTCTAATAAAAGGATTTATGTAAAAGACATAACCCGTTATGTATGTGATTCCCCGGTCTGCAGTTCCCGCTGATGCCCGCTCAAGTCCATGCCTGCATTCGAACTAAGAACTGCTAGTAAGGTGTACAAGTGTGCAATTCATTACGCGCTAAATGTGACATAAATGGCACCTAAGAAGAATATGCTTAGAATGAAAAAATGGAAGGTATGAATGTGGTGGCGAGGGACAAACTATCGGTTCGCGATTTGGAAAGAGGTTAGTTATTTTATTAAATCACAGATAATTACGTATTTACTAGCCTTAACGCGATTTTAATTAGGTTCAACATAGGAAAAACACAAGCTGCTCTTGTCCCAATCCTCACTCTCGCCTCCCGAAAAAGACGGGTTACTCGGTCCTTTTGATCCTCTTCTTCGATCATCAAAATGTTTCTCCGGAGTACGAGTACCTCATCCTATAGATGAATATCTTCGAACAGGTGATCTACTACTAGACAAGCTAACACGATCTCTTGATGCCAAACGACCTTCACCGCCACGTGATCTAGAACTGCGATCTCGCTATCTAGGTAGGTATATGGCAAGGAGACGGCAATTTATGACAGTATATTTCACTATCTTCAGTATTGCGTGAACAGCTGCATTTGCTTCTACTGCGGCCGTGACTCCTACTTCCTACGTCTCTGGGTGGACTGCCGCACGTGAAATGATTCTCCTACGACCGTTATTGCTAACATATTGCCTGTTACTTCTTCGACATCTGGATATACTTCGCCTTCTAGATGGACTTTTTCTTCTACTGTTTGCTCTCTTTCTAGAGATTCTGCGCTCCTTCAAACTAGGTACAGCATCTTCCCTCTTAACATCAGGCTCGGTATTTGAGCTGCCCATGTTCGAGTAATAATGAAGTTTCTGTTGAACGCTGTTTTCTTTCCTATATCGTTGTCTAATTTTAGCATGTTCTTCATATTCTTGTCTAATTCTTGCCAGTTCAATATTTTCTTGTCTAATTCTGGCTTGTTCTTCTTCATATTCTTGTCTAATTTTTTCCTGTTCTTCATGTTGTCTAATTTTGGCACATCCTTCTTTATATTCTAGCATAATTCTTGCATGTTGTTCCTTATGTTCTAGTCTAATTCTTGCCCATTCTTCTTTTTCTTGCTGTCTTTTTAATTTCCATTCTTCTTTTGCTTGTCTAATTCTTGCTTGTTTTTCTTTTTCCTTTTTCAGGAACTCCATCACATCTGCAATAGTTACACTTTCTTCGTAATCTTTCGAGCTGATCTTCACCATGTATATTCTCAGCAAAATACGAGGGATCTAGTTCTGACACCAAATGTAACGTTTAACTCTGTGCTAAACGTTGTGAGGTAAATTCACTTACGTAATACTCCAAATTTCGCACTTTGCTTCTAAAACGTTTATTTTCAACACCTTGTACACCACATTCGGTGGTAGTACAACTGTCACAACTTGACTTGTTACTTTGACAATCTAAACTGCCATAGACTTCACCGTCTGTACTGAACAAATTTTACATACTGACTTTCTCATCGACTGGTTATAAAATGTCAAAATGACAATACTGTGACAAACTGTACCTCATAACATAAATCAAAAGAACCACTCGGGGGATTATACAGAACTGTAAATTTCATTATCGAAATCATATTTTGAAACAATTCTGTCACACATAGAAGGCGTTAAATCTGCATCCGAGCTTTCAAAATATATTAACCCCTTCGCTCCGGATGTCGTTTGTGTAGGTGCGCGCGAAAAACCGGTATATTTGGCGGGAAGCCGTGCTGCAGCGCAATTCTGTTTTGGCCATGAAAATGAAACCAGATCTTCCTAACATTAGATAACTATAAATATTGATAACAGTAGATGAGAAAAACTATTTATTTATCCAATTTACAGAAAATATAATAAAGGAAAATACTTTATAATAGCCTAAGTGGAGCCTAAAAAAAGTTTATTCAACAAAAGTTACGGAAAAACTGACACAGAATAACAAAATATAGATAGAGTAAAATTACAGAAAAACTAAAACGAAATACTACCTATACAAATAATCTACTTGTGGTACTCATCACTCATAAAATTGTTCTTATAATGCTTTGTCGCAAGCTGTGCAAAACAACTACGCCCCCCATACGGTAGCCATGGTGCGGCGGAGAACTTCCAATGATAGAGCAAATAGGAGGGGTTTGCTGACCCCCCACCTAATTCAAATTAGAATAACCGGATGAACCCAAAACGCCTTAGAAATGATGCATACGTTGCTATTACCGTTTATACGTATTTTATATATGATGCACTCGTGTGCATCATCCGTTGGTGGCGGACACCCATGCATGATGCGCCCGTATGCTTCACCGGCATCATGGAAAAAAGTATCTTCCACAACCATAAAAAATTGTTTCTCGCTAATTTGCTGAGAAGTGTTAAAGTAATAGGACCAATCGATGATCGAAGACTATAACATAACTCTAGACGAAAATTTAGTAACGGGACACGAAAATATTAACATTCAACTGCAAATTAGCCCTGAAGAAGATAACAACAGTGAAGCTGAAAGCAGAGGATGATGTAATGGTGGTTCTTATGATGAAGCCTTGAATGTTGTTGGTAGGTTGAAACAATTCGCAAGGTATGATTTTCCGGAATTTCAACACATACAAAATCTAGAATTTTCAGAATCGTCTTTTGTATTTAATGTGTGTAACTCAAACCAGTCCATATATGAAGCAAGTAGTGTAAGTAACAGCACATCCACTTTATTGGATACATTTTTTTGTAATCTCAGCCCCCAACAATTTTCTAGTTATGTACTAAATTTGGGACTCTCAAAAATAAATTACTTCAAACATGAACTGGCAACTGCTGATTGCTCAGATGTGTATGTACTATGAGGAGACGGTCAATGGAGCATATTCGATATTTTTTAATATTCTACTTAACCTCTCTATAAAAATGTTCTAATAAAGAAATGTAATTTTCGCAAAACTAATAATCAGTAGATTACAAAAGTTATAAGAAATTGTCGATGAAAACGCATATTATTTAAAAAAATAATAAACGATTAATTACTGGTCAATATTTCAGGAGATATTCTAGCATATTAAAACACGTTCTCAAAGAAGCAAAACTAATATCAAACAAAACTTTTTTCTGAAAACAAGGTCAAGGACACATGGAACAGAAAAAGCACCAAAAAGTAAATTCTTGATAATTTTGCAAATAAAAATCAAGATCCGTTCAAAATTGTCAATAACTTGAATAAATATTTTATTAATGCATGATGTTCCCAAAAGTGAACATAGTGACTCTTGGGTTTGCGATAGATCACTGTTCACATGTACTTAGCATCTGTTGGTATTTGGTGGATCGTGGCTGATCTATTAGAGATAGACCAAATTGTTTTTATAAAAGTGGTACGTGGATAAATCGACTACAATTTAAAAATATTTTCAAAGATGGCCGACTTTCGGTTATACTGGAAACTGACTATCACTTCGTTATTTTAAATGGAACACCCTGTATTTTTATAAATTTTTGAATTCCTTGTGAAAAATACAGGTCAGTTTGTTAAGCATTTGTTGGGCATAAGTCTGAAGGTTTCGAAGATATTTTCAGTTTTCTGAAAAAAATTACAATTGCAGCACCCCAGAAAAATGGCGATAACATGAAAAGTATGAGAGATTTTGAAATGCGTTTTTTTGTAATCAATTTAGTTGGAATCATTCCCTTATTCAAGGTTGATTTTAAAGTTCTAGGACATAGGGTTGATCTGAAATGAATTTTTGATTTTAGTCGACTTCAAAAAAAGGAGAAGGTATACAATTCGCATAGTAAACGTACTCCGATTTAGACGATTTTTGTTTCATTTGAAAGAGGAGAGTTGAGAAATGGTCCCATATTGAGGAAAATCAAATCCAAAATCTCCTTCCCTCCAAAAACCGCCCCCAAAGGGCGTTGAGGGGGCAAATTTTATCGAAAATTAACGAAAATTCCATATCCGAAAATGTTTAAATTGGACATTTTTGAAAATAATCATACGTTTCCGCGCTACAGTCTGAAATATGTGTTTCAGCTATGTGGAAGGGGCAAATTTTTCTGAAAATCGAGAATTCGAGATTTGAAAATTAGAAAGGGGACCATATCCGTAAACATTTAAATTGAACATTTTTTCAAAAGAGTTACGGTTTCCGAGTTTCGCAATGGTAAAGTCTGAAATATGTGATATGCGTATTTTCGCTAGTACAAGCTAAACCTACCTATAACTTTTTGGGTATTAGTGAACGTTCAACAATTTTCATGACTAATTTTACACTCAAAAATGTAAAATAAATATTTTTTACAAAAAATTGGACCGACTTTATCAGTTGTTGCACTGAAAAATACAAAATAATATTAATTCTATTGGTGCAGGTTCTTTTGGAGTTGGTGCCTACAACAACAAACTACAACGGCACAACTTCAAAATTACCAGCACCACTAGAATTAATATTATTTTGTATTTTTCAGTGCAACAACTGATAAAGTCGGTCCAAATTTTTGTAAAAAATATTCATTCAAATAGCATAGTAGTAAACAAATTACATTGATAGATGCGGATTTTAATTCTCTTTCGGATTTATTAAAACGTATTGGCACGTATTTTTGATATTTAAATTTTTTGTGTTTATGGCGCGGTAGTTTGGCATTGAAACAAATGAATGAATTGATATGTCAAACACAGTCAAACCCAAATTGTTTGTGTTGCAAGACACGTTTTTACGAAGACTGTTTTTGCTCGTGTAATTTTGAAAATGTATGTTATCTACGAAGAAATGGTAGACATGGTTTTTATTATCAATGAATGCTACAGCAATTGTTTATTGGCTTCAAGAGTTTATCAAGAAAGGTCCCCGGACAGTAGACAACCGCAAGAAAGCAGTTTTCGGAGTTCGGAGGTTATTGGAAAGGTTTGTTACAACTGGAAGTGTGAAAAAAACAGTTACTAAGAAAGGCAATGAGTTTCGAATATTAGCTGCTGCTATCGAAGACCTAAACGTAAGTCGACGAATTTTAAGTTCTAATCTAGACATCAGTTCTCGATCCATCGGTCGAATATTAAAGAAGAACCACTCTCATCCGTACAAAGTGCAATTACATCAGGAATTACTGCCGAGCGATTATGATGCAAGAATAGAATTTTGTCTGTTTCTGACAAATACATTTGAAACGGAACCTGATTTTTATAATTTTATTTTATGGAAGGATGAATCGACATTCCATAATAATGGGGTAGTAAATAGCCACAATTTTAATTACCAACCCAACACGAATTTACACCTTTTCTCAGAGACAAACCTACAAGTTAGGTGGTCGTTAAATGTATGGGGAGGTATTATTGGCACCCAAATAATTGACCCACATTTCATGGATCGTTGACAGGCCAAGTGTTTCGCAATTTCTTGGGCAACAATTTAATTGAACTGTTGGACGATATCCCCTTACAATTTTTAAATCTATATTTCCAGCAACGATGGATAGGAAGAAGAGGACCGATTGCTTGGTCGCCAAGATCCCCGGATTTAAACCCTTTAGAATTTTTGTTGAGGGGTTATGTGAAAAGTGAATAAAGTACCGCCTACGACTCGTGAATTCAAGTTTTTGCACAAATTACAACGGATATGTGCGCCAATGCAACGTGAACGAATTTCTCTTTGTTTGCAGAACGCAGGTGGCCACTTTGAACAGTTGCTGTAAATGATTTACTTCTTACTCTTTGTGTATTGTTTTAATCTTTAAGTTATTTCAATGTTATGTTTGTCGTTATTGTTTAGTTAAGAAAAGAAGTGTTAAAAGTTTTTCATAATTCCCGTTGTAATAAAACTTCCTAGTACTGTCCAAACCCTGCTTTCTTGCAGGGTCTGTCTAGAAATGAAGCCAATGAACAATTCCTGTAGCATTCACCGTAAATAAAAACCAAGTCTACCACTGATTCATTTGTTTTTCACTTGTTTCAACGCCAAAATACCGCGCCATATCCCATGAAAGGGTAAACACCAAAAAAAATTCTAATATCTTCAAAACTATCAAAAATAAGTGCCAATACGTGTTAATAAAATCGTAAGAGAACAAGTTTGCTCTATCTCTAATAGATCAGCCACGATCCACCAAATACCGCCAGCTGATCCACCCTGTATAATATTGTAATAGGCCGATGTCTGTACATTAAAGATATTTTAGAATAAATATATGGGGGTCTCTATTAGAACAACAGAAGCCAAAACATCTTTTTTGAATGTTTGTCTGTCTGTATGTTTGTACGCGCATCACGCAAAAACGAATGCCTGGAATTGAATGCAGTTTCCACCGATGCATTACTACAGGTCTAACTTAAAATATAGTCTACATTTTATCGCGTCCATTTTTTGTCTTTCTGTATGTTTGTACACGTATCACGCAAAGACTACTACATCGAACTGAATGCAATTTTCACCGATGTGCTAGAGGTCTAACTTAGAATATAGGTTCCATTTTATCACGTCTGTTTGTTTGTTTGAACACGCAAAAACTACGGCATGAAATTGAATGCAGTTTCCGACGCGCACGAAGTAGCGGGTAAAAGCTAGTAATGAATATATGAAAACTCTACAAGTTCAGAACCTCGAATAATGACCTACTTTCCTCCTAATGTTACCTAGGAAAATCGCGTGGAAACTTTATTTTTAGAACAAATCCATCAAGCTTGTAGATGTTTTTATTATCTGAAATATGCTTATCTCGAGATGCTACTCGTAGTATAAATATAAAATTTTATCTGTTTCCTCAAAATTGAGATATCGTTATTTCGGTAAATTAAATGAAATGATCGTATTTTCTGTAGGGTGCAGAGTTCGCAATAGCGGCTACGCAATAACGAATATATTGCTGAAACAAAACAACGCAAGCGTGGAAGTGGCTCTAGCCTTACTTGTTTAAACTATTTTCATAGACATTCTTGACCATCCTCTTAAACCACATCTCTGAACTATCACGGAAAAAACTTATACATGTATAAATAAAATATAAAAATATTTTTTTACAAAATTAAATTTTACGGTCAATAGTATATTTATATATATATATATATATATATATATATATATATATATATATATATATATATATATATATATATATATATATATAAATTTACCTGAGTTCGTTCCGAGGCATCACAACACCTAATTAAGCGAAAAAATCTCAGCCGATGGTTTCATATTTGTTAATAGTATAAACAAGAAATAAACAGACCATCTCCATTGGGATTTGACATTTGGCCCAAAACAAATCTTGCATTTTGCGATAGAACAACGTTGCCAGATCGTATACAATTTATGGAAAATCTCTACAATGAATTATTGACTTGCAAACAGGAAATTAAAAGTGCTATTGAAGCGAATGAAGTAAGATTATTGCTGAAGATAGAATCCTATAGTGATAAAATACGGAAGCTGGAAAAAGAAAACACAGACCTGAAACACCAGATCGAGATATTAGACAGAAACAGCAGGAAGAATAATATAGTAGTTTTTGGCTTGCTGAGAGGTGTAGAGGAATACTCTATTGAAAACGTCTGCGACCAAATAAATTCAAAACTTGAAGTAGAAATAACAAAAACTGATATAAGTAACATCTACCCACTGGGTAAGTCAAAGGATTGCCCAATAAAAATTGAACATTCACAAAAGCTAATATTCTACGAAACTGTAAAAAAACTGAAAGGTACTAACATATCCATATCAGCCGATTTAACAAAAACACAACAAGAAACAAATAAGATACTGAGGAGATACCTCAAGAAAATACGCGAAAGTGGTGAACAAGGCAGCTACATTAGGGGAGAAAAGCTTTATAGAAATAATATAGGATACACAGTAGAAGAGATTTTGGAGAAGAAAATATCGAAATAGCTGATATCCCAAAAACTATTAGCGCACCTGAGACATCTTCAAGAGCATCTGTAGAAAGTACCAAGAAAGAAGAGCGTGAATTAGAAAGCGCTGCTGAAAAATATGAAGAATTAAAAAGTACCAACAAAGAAGATAGTGAATCAGAAAACGTTGCAGAGAGGATTGAAGGAGAACTAAAAGAAGCGAAAAAGAAAAAATCCCGATGGCCTGTAGACAGCGGAAAGGTAAATTTTTCAAAACTCATTGAATTGAAATTTGAGCAACCTTTTCATTGATATACCAACATGTTATTACATAAAATTGTCGTATGTGTCATAGCCTTGCGGTAAGAGGTTTTTGTTTTGGCTGTTGAATATAAAGCAGACAGGGTTCGAGTTCCACTTCAAGGCAGACATTTTTTTTCGCCTATTTCTTTTCAATAAATATACTATATATTTTTATAATCAGGGTCTATATTAAGATCACCAGAAAATGTACAATTACATCAAATTTATATTGAGTGTTCATGTTTTATCAATATTTGTTATTTTTATTTATTAATTTTTATTTTTTTACCTGTGTATTTTATGAAAAATTATTATGAACAAAAGTTGTAGGTACTGATTATATCTATAAACTAAAATTATTTTTGATGATATTTACACTACGGCTCTTTTTTGAATTTTTTTTTAAATGTTTGAATGGTCGCCATTTCGAAACTACTTACCCGATATTGCCCAATAACGAACTCGACCGAGATATTTGAGAGATTGATTTTTGTAGCAAATTTGAACTTGATACCTCCAAAACTGCGACCTCTATCGTGTTAACAAATTTCGTAATATCCCATATATATATATATATATATATATATATATATATATATATATATATATATATATATATACATTTCTATAAGAAATTTACCTAAAATACAGTTACTAAACATACCGATAGCAGGTCAATTCAAAGAAGACCGGAGACCAGAGAAAGGAAAAACTCAGCAAAAGAAATTCAAACAAGAAATGCCCAGAAAACTGCCAAGTAAGCTAATCAAAATAAATTATCATACTTTAAAATTTTAGTAACCTCTATCAAACACAAACACTTTTTTGTAAGCCTGTTCTTTCCTACTGTTCTCTATCCGTAATTAATGTACAAAATATAATTATTAATCATGGATCCATATATTGATAATTTCAAATTAACAAAAATTGAAACTGAGACAGTACAAAATGTATTCGAATATAACTTACTAACAAAAAACCAACATATAAAAAACCTTCGAATATTCCACACAAACATCCGTAGCATCGTCAAAAATTTAAATGAACTTAAAGTGACCCTATATGAATATGAGAATGAGTTTGATATCATAGTCCTTAGCGAAACATGGAAAATCTCGAACTTTTTCTCATTAGATGGAGTATTGATATACATTAAAAATAATTTGGAGTATTCTTATGAAGTCATCGATTTCAGTGAAATAAAGGTCATTGAATTAATGTTAAAATATAATAAGTATAATATTGTTTTAACTGCAATATATAGGCCACCTTCTACGTGTCCTCTGAAGTTTAATTGTAATCTTGTAAATTATCTAGAAACAAGAGAAAACAATAAATCCGATTTCAAAATAATAATAGGAGAGAGGAATACCTCAATATTCTGTGTGAATGGGGCTATATTCCGACTATAAACAATTATACTAGTATCGTAGGCAAATCACGGTCTTGTCTTGACCACATATTTGTGAAGACGAAATTTCCTCATGATTGGCTCAAATCATTTTTAGTTAAACCTTGTATCAGCGACCACTTTCCCGTAATTCTGCAAATCAAATGTTTTGCTGAAAGGGAAAATGAACAAAAAGTTAAGAACGGAGAATATATAAGGGATGAACTGAAAAATGAAACATGGAATAACATATACCTAGAGGAAAACGTTGATATAATGACAAATAATTTCATCCAGACTCTAAAACAAAAAGTGATCAGGCCACCAGTAAAATTAAAATAAAAAGAAAAAACATCAAACGGAAAGAATGGATTACGGAAGGGCTGGTTAAGTCAATTAACATAAAAAATGACCTATATAGAAAATTACAAGCTGAGCCTCATAATGAAATCATTAGGTTCAAATTCAAGAAATACAGAAACAAACTGAATCAATTAATACAAACATCAAAGATTAAATTTTTTGAAAGAAAAATTAATCAAAATATTAATAATCCATAACAGAAGACGGTGTTCATCTAACAGACAAAAAGGATATCGCGGAACATTTTGCTGAGTACTATGCTACAGTCTACAGAAAAAAACTCGCAGAAAAAATTACCCCGGATTCATCAAAGAAGGCCCAACCAACTCGAATATCTAACTCAATATTCATAAAACCTGCAACCGTTGATGAAATACAAAAAATTATCCAATCGCTCAAAACTGGAAAAGCTCCCGGACTTGATAACATAAAGTCTGAGATGTTGAAGGAACATTCAGATCTCATTTCAGTTCCTCTAACCTATATAATAAATAAGATGATCGATATTAGCACATTTCCAAGTATTTTAAGTAATAAACTATAGGCCAATTTCTTTAATAAGCAGCGTTGCAAAAGTATTTGAAAGGTTTCTGAAGACAAGATTCGATAGCTTCATTACGAAACATAACATTATGTCTGACAAACAGTTCAGTTTCAAAGAGACAAAATCAACTGAAGATGCAATGTTGGACCTGATTGGAAAAATATATAACTCTATGGACAAAAGTAAACCATGTCTATGCATCTTTGTCGACTTGGCCAAAGCATTCGACACAGTCAGCCATCGAGAACTTCTTCAAACACTCGAAACTGTTGGTTTCCGGGGAAAGTCACTAAAACTAATGGAAAGCTATCTTATTGATAGAAAGCAAATAGTCAATATTGATGGCATTATAAGTTCAGAAAGAGTTCTGGAATACGGTGTACCACAAGTTACTGTTTTGGGGTCTATTCTATTCAATTTATATATAAATGAATTATTTGAAACAACAACACAAGGCAGCATCATCAGTTTTGCTGATGATACTGCGATTTTCTATGAAGACTCTTCCTGGCAAACCCTAAAAAATAAAGTTGAAGAAGACTTCACAAACGTCATGAACTTCTTTCAAAACCGCCTACTCACTATTAAGAGCATGGCCTACAAGTTCAAAATCTACAAAGAAATACTTGATGTGAAATATATGACAATTTTATATAACACGCTAACTCAGACACACATAACATACGGGATAAAGGCGTGGGGTGGCATCGCAGACGTCTATTTAAAACCATTAGAGACATCCCAAAAATGGATTTTGAAAATCATACACAGTAAAAACTATAGATACCCAACTACAAGGTTATTTACGGAAGCAAAAGCTCTAGATGCCCGACAACTATAATTCCTATCTCTAGTTCTCCAACATCATAAAAACAAACACAAACACGAGCGCATACAACATAGACATGAAACACGCTTTAAAGATAAAACATCTATTCCGAGCGACATACACAAAAATGCCAAAGATCATTCGGTTACCTCTGCCCCGTCTTATATGCTGATATACCTGATGATTTACGAAGAATTAATTCGCTCGACTTGTTAAGAAAAAACTTAAACACTGGCTATATACGTACCCAAGAGAAGGAATACATCGTGCAATTGATAGGAGAAACTTGAAATGAAATACATATAGTCAATGTAACTTTCCTATATGTGCGTTTTCAGACATAAGTGCTTAAATTTAGACGTTTATGTGTTATGTATGTGTACATGCGTATTTATATCTTAATTATTTTTTTTTAACTATTTATAATTTTTATTTGTAATCTTATGTATAGTAATTTCAAATAATGTAAATGCTTATGCCCATGCTCAAGGCAAATATATATATATATATATATATATATATATATATATATATATATATATATATATATATATATATATATATATGGTAATAAATTGATTGATTGATTGATATATTAAAACTACCCATAACGAGCATTTTTATTTCATCATGAGACTAGATACAAAATTATTAAACACTTGAAAAGTAATTCGTTTATTTACGCTATACATCCATGATGCGTTCAGCTTAAACTGTATAAGTGCCAAATTACAACTTTCTCCGTTTCGTAGATTCCGAGAAAATAGGCTGTGGCAGACGGACAAACATGACACTAAATATCATCTAATTATATGTTTTTATACCTTACGAGGCTCTTCTAGCCAACATACATAGAATGTAAAGTTTCTCATTTTGAGTGTACTTCAAAATTTATCTTATAAATCTATATTACCTGTACCTCCGAGGTGGTGTGCCATACAAGTAATCGTCCTCCACCATCACTTTCATATTTGCACCAGTTTTAGTGATGCGCATATTCTCAAGATCACGCCTCTCTCTATCCGCTGTCCATTGGGCAATTTTTCCAAAACGTTCAGACAATGTGAGATTCGTAGTTGCAACAATTGGTGTGGGAGTTGGGGTAGCAGCACTATCATCTGACCCAGATGATTCGGCTGGTGATCCGGGCCTTTTGGGCCCAGTTCGTTCTTTCTTAATTCTCTTAAGAAGCATCTGAGAAAAAAAGGTACACAATGATTTAGAAAAATACAATGCCAAGATGAGCTAGACTTTGAAGTGAATAGCAACTGAGTATGGGCATTAAAAATAATGGCCAGCAAGAATGAATAATTTAATTTGCTTACAGGCTGAGGTTTCTCAGTAGCCGTTGCAGGAGCAGCGGTTGATTTCTTTGTGACAACTGTTGCTCCAGGTCTCGCTGGTGGACGCACTCCTCTCACATCGATCACTTCGCCAGTAGCAGCTCTCGGTCTAGGAGGCGGTGGCTGTCTGCGAGGATCTGTAGGCCTATCCGATGGATTGGGTCTTGGTGGCTGAAGTGCTTTACTACTACGTACCGGAGCAGGATGGGATGGAGGAGTACTGGGTCTACCAACTCGCTGTGACTTTGGAGGAGCAGGCGGGGAAGGAGGCCTTGTACGGACTGCATTACGATATCTTGGTGGTGGAGGTTTGTTCCGCTCGACGCGATGTGGTGAATATGATCTTGACCTAAATATAGATCACGTCAATTTTTTAACATTGGAAGTTTTCAAAACTTATTTAATAATAATAATAGAAATATAGAACTGACCTTGATCTAAAGTTTCTGTGGCCACCCTTAGGCGAGCATACAGAGCAAGAATCGTCGGAACAGGAGCTAATCGAACTGTTGGTCAAAGAACGTCTCTGAGCGCCACGCTGTGTCCTAGGAGTGGGTGAGGGCGGTGAGCGTGGTCGTGGAGGCAATCCCCTGCGCGATCCACCCCCGCCGCTCGGTGACCGCCGACTTGATGACGAGCGACCGCGATTGCCACGGGATCTGTGCAACGGTGGCGACCTAGGAGAGGTCGCGCGACGAGACGGCGATCTCGGTGAAGGACGACGGGTTGGAGGAGAGCGAGGGGACCGGCGACTCCGGCTGACCACCGGGGAACGGGATCGGGCTCTGCGTTCTGGCGAGGAGGAAGATGAGTCTCCATCAATGTACATGGATTTGTAACCAGTGTGGCGCCACCTGCAAATCAACTGTTTATATTAACCTGCATATCCAACAAGAATGCAGTGCTTGAAAACTGTGGTTGATGTACGAAAATATTTGTCAAATTCGCATACAAAGCTAGATACTTAAAAATTTATTGATTTCCATAAAACCCCAGTGAGATAGTTAATGAACTCAATTTTGACAAAAGCAAGAGCCTATAGCTTGTCAGGAGAGCGAAAGATGCCTCATCGTACCTCAGAAACTGCATTCGGGAGGACTACAACTTAGCTTGATAATTGGATATCAACTTTCCAAAGCACACTTTTTATTAAAGTTACCTCCTGAAGATCTAAAGGGATCAGTTTATTTGGTTTTGGTAAACTGCTAAGTCTGAGCGACTTTAAGTAACATATTATAAATTGGATGGTATTTCGTACTGAAATATTTTTAGAACATGCCCAATGAATCAAATTCATTTGAGATTGCCAAATTTAAACTTAATGAAAATAACTATTAATGTTAACTCAATAAAAAAATACCTACCTATTGGGATCTTTCGCTTCAACTTCTAAAAGTTTCTTGTCCCAAAATGCTCCAGATGTTGGGGATTTTTGTGCTCTTGCCTTTTTCATCACGTCTTCGATTTCCCTTTTACGAGATGAAGGCGGATCTGGGAAGCGGAGAAGATTAAGATAAACATTCACTTCTTGAAAATCAATCACATAAAAATATAATTAATATTATTACACTATTGTGGCTAATCAATCTTATAACAAATAAATTCTACGAATTCCTTCCATTTTCTTCGAAAATATATTACATTATTATACCTGTAATACGAGGTTGCTGGAGTTTAGTGTCCATTCTAAGCTTTGCGGGAATGGCTTTCTTATCTCTACTTCTTCTTCTTGAAGACATTCTATAAAATGTCCTTGTGTATTAGAATCTCATAAGATACTGCCTAATTCTTTCAAATTAAAGACATATGTTTTACCCTCTTTACCTCAGTGATTGCTTTATAAATCTAATGAATAAGCCAAACAACATGGTAATTCAATGGGTCACAATATGAAAGAAGAGAAGGAGACTCCTACATTTTATATACCTATACGAATGAACCTTGCTTTAGTAATGTCTATGAAAAAATATGATCGAAAATAGAACATTTTCTAATAAAGAGTAGAATGCGCAAAGCTATGGAAAACAGAGCCTCCTTCACATTCATTTCAAAATATGTACCTTTATAGAGGTGCAGTTTGACAGAGCAAAGTAGCCCTAGGATATAAAATAATGAGACTCACTTCGCTCCTTCTAATTCAATGCAAGTGGCTTTGAATTGGATCACAGCAGGTTATTGGTATTCATTCCGTTAAATTCGCCATGCCTTCTCATTAAGAGACGTTGAGCCTCAAGTAACGTCGTCAAAATCGCGTCTGTATTGCGATATAAACCGATCGCAGGTCAGTATTCCGACGAGGACAGTTTCGAATACGAAATGAGACATTTTAGGAAATACGACGGACTAAAATTTTAAAGTAACAAGTAACTAAATAACAGTTACAGCATTCATCCACTCATACAACATTCACACAGATTTTGTCTTGCAATAAAAAAAGCATTAGCAGTAGCAACGGCACTTAAACCACCCGCAACTGGGATAATAAACGCGAGACCGAGTACCGCGTCCCGAAAACCAGAATATTGGCAGTGGCATACGATAGCCACAAGTATCGAGTCATCGAGAACGGCATCGTATTCACAATGGTCCAACGACATCAGAGTTGTTTATATAATGTCAATCTAAGAAACGGAAATAATAACACTCTAGTTCATATGCACAAAGCACTTCGGAAAACCGCCCGACGTATAGGTAGATCGCGACAAGAACATTCTCATTAAGTTACCTCTCGTCAAGGTAGTTCCGCAATCGTCGTGTCCAAGCTGTGTACATCGAATAATAGAAAATCAATACACCAATCTCGCCCTAAAACACTACCTTTCACTTACTTTTCTCGAGTAAATGCAAAATTCGTCCGGCAAATTTGAAGGTTCCACCAACTTACAACGATTTGTACAGCTTTAGAATTGGATTGCTCCAAAACAGAAGTATAAGTATGATTATATCTACTTATTCAGACTGCGGCACACGATCTCCGTCGGACATCTTGTCTTTTGGAACAAACGAGACGGGAGACGGACAGAACAGGACAGAACATTGGATTGCTCGGGGGTCGCGGGGAATGTTAAAACAGGTTAGTACCTTGTGACAAATGCAGTATGCAGCGTGTTCCTAAATACAAACCAGAAATTGGAGGTAGTGTTCTATGACCAGAAACCATTAGCAGCCATTAGCCACCAGTTGGAAGTAGTGTTCTCTGGCCACCAGCTCTACGCCGCCGATGCCGATGAACTCTCGTATGACAAACTTTTGATACCAGTCGATGTATTTTTTATTGCATTGTCCAAAAACATAAATGTGAAACAAAACAAAGTGCTGCAATTAGCCAAAACGGAGCCATAAAAAAATTATAAAAGGGCAAGGAAAATCAAAATCATCCTGCCGCTTGTTATGTTGATGAAACAGCCATTGTGCGATGTTTCCAAATGACTAGTTTGTACGGACATCCGATACATGAATTCGAATTTGTCGGAATAAATTAATAAATAAATAAATATCCAGTGAAATACTATTAATACGCCATCAAAGTGAACAGTCCAGCAGCGTAGTGGCGCCCAGGCCCATCATACGTGTCGGAATTAGGAGAAATTCGACGTAAAAATATTCAAATTTAGAATTTTTGAGATGAGTGGGATAAATTTTTAATAGGAATGTGTTCTTATAATATATAACTACACAACTAGCCAAAAAAATTGACAAAAATCGGTGGGAACCTGTTCTACACATTGACATAAATAATTAAAACTGCATATACCACCATTAATTAAATAATCATGATCAAAGTTGTGAAAGCTTGAGGTTATGATATCTTTGAACCTGACATCTCCGAATGATCAAAAACTAAATTTAAAATTGCCAAATTTTAAAAACTTAATTGCCAAACCCTTAGAGTTTCCGTGTAAGGTCTATGGTTTCCATTTATTGACTTAAAAATTAATAAACCATATTTATCTTATTCAAGAATCTTATTCTTCACGTCATCTGCGCTATTTTACGTCCTATGTCATGCTCTCCAAAGTCAATATCGAATGCCATGTTGCCATAAGCAATATTAATTAAGGAGAATAGAGAAATCATGTATTGAAAACTTTCCACACTAGATGTATCTTTGCATTTTTGAAATATCAACTATTAATATTTCATACATTACATGTTTTCGAAATAATGTGATGCGTTAGCAATGAAAAAATATTTTTTTAAAACAATCATAAGTTGTACATTCAGTTGTACCAGAGATCTGGTACAACTGAAATTGGAGAAATTATGATTTCTTTAATATAATATAGAGTAGGGAAAAGTTGTGCGTACACGACAGGAGAAGCTGATCTGAATAGTCGCTGTGGAACGAAAGTGAAGCCAATTTTTCGTTTGCCGCCATCAGTTTCGTTTGGTGTTTACAGCTTATTTAGATTTTCATTTTTTGTGCTATATTTTAAATATATAATAAAACGATGATTTTTTTTTCATCTTAACACAATGATGAAATGTGAGGCTTTTGGATACAAGAGTTGCTGTCGAAAAAAGAATATGGTGTTACGTCTATTCTCTCAGAGTGCTCTGAGAGCAATCAAATCGAAAACGCCATAAGTCGATAACAATTGACAGTCAAACATTCACGAGATCGCTTCATCAGTTATAAAATATATATAAGTTATAAAATATATAAGTTGTAAAAAGTTTAACTTGAAAATATATATTAAGACATAGAAACACTTGAGTATGCAATGCCACTACCTCAGAGTCCCACCCGCAAGTAGAACCAGTCCGAACGCCAACCCAAATCCAACCACAAAGAGAGAACAACATGAGAATCTGTACTACAACCCGCCACTTATATTCCCAGTCGTAGTGAGAGACTGTCACAAAACAGTCCAGTGACATACTACAAACAAATATAGCGGAGCAATCTACGAAAAATCAACCAGCTAAGAGATATTTCTTCGGATAATACTGGTATAGAACGTTCCACTTAAAAGTCCGAATTACGCTTACAGACACTAATGAATCATTTCAATAAATTTTACAAACATGCATGGTAAGAAGACCATCAAAATCCAGTCATAGAATTCGGAAATATACTATTTTCAGGTACGGAACTCACCACATAGAGTCCCACGGGAAATTAAAGGTAGGCTTTTTCTTTCCCAAAGTCTAGTTTTCAATATTATTTTTATATAGTCATAAAAATTCTTGAGTATGGAACCCTTCAACTACATAGTCCTACACGCATGTATATTCAGTCCGAACACCAACCCCAATTCATCCAACAATAGCGAAAACAAATAGAACTTCTCCTACATATGTCTTAGAGATTTTCCAGTATGGAACTCTCCACCTTCAAGTCTTAGTCGCACTGAGAGACTCTCACAAAGCAGTCCGGTGACTTACTACACACAATTATAGTGAAAAATCCACGAAAATTCAGCCATAGACCTAAGACAAATTTGGATAATACAGGTATAGAACCCAACACTTAAGAGGCCCAGTTACACTTATAGCCATTAACAGATCATTCCAATAAATTTTAAAAACATGCATAGTGAAAAGGCCATCAAAATCCAGTCATTTGAGTAAGAAATATACAACTATCATGTACGGAACCCACCACACAGAGTCTCACGGGAAATAAGAGGTAGCCTTTGTTCTTTCCCAAAGTCTAGTACTAATTATTATTTTTCTATTTAAATTATTGAGAAGTCTTGAATACGGAACCCTTCTACCTCAGAGTCCTACTCGCACGTATAATCAAACCGAACACCAACCCAAATCCATTCGCCAGGACAAAACAGCATGAGAATATCCCCTACATATGTTTTAGGGATTTTCCGGTATGGAACCCTCCACTTTTAAGTCCCAGTCGTATTGACAGACTCTCACAAAATAGTCCGGTGACATACTACACACAAATATAGCGGAAAATCCACGAAAATTCAGCCATAGACCTAAGAGATATTTGAATTATACAGGTATAGAACCCCACACTTAAGAGGCCCAGTTACACTTATAGCCATTAACAGATCATTCCAATAAATTTTAAAAACATGCATAGTGAAAAGGCCATCAAAATCCAGCCATAGAGTTCAGAAATATACAATTCATAGGTACGGAACTCACCGCATAGAGTCTCACGGGAAATAAAAGTTAGGCTTTTTCTCTTCCCAAGGTCTATTACTTAATATTAATTTTCATATATTTGTAAACAGTCTTGAGTATGGAACCCTGCTACCTCAGAGTCCAACGCGCACGTTAAATCAGTCCGAAAATCAACCCAGATCCATCCACCTAAAGAGAACAGCATAAGAATTTCTCCTACATATGTCTTAGTGATTCTTTGATATGGAACCCTCCGCCTTTAAGTCCCAGTCGTACTGACGGACTTTCACAAAACAGTCCAGTGACACAGTTTACAAAAATATTGCGAAAAATCAACTAAAACTGAGCTATAGAGCTAAAAGATATTCGTTTTTATAATTCAGGTATGGAACACTCCACTTAGGAGGCCCAGTTTCAATTACGGCCAATACCAGATCATTCCAATTAATTTCATAAACATGAATGGTAAAAACACCATCAAAATCCAGCCATTTGATTATGAAATATACAACTATCAAGTACGGAACCCACCACATAGAGTCTCACGGGAAATAAGAGGTAGCCTTTGTTCTTTCCCAAAGTCTAGTACTATTTATTATTTTTCTATTTAAATTATTGAGAAGTCTTGAGTACGGAACCCTTCTACCTCAGAGTCCTACTCGCACGTATAATCCATCCGAACACCAACCCAAATCCATTCACCAGGACAGAACAGCATGAGAATATCCCCTACATATGTTTTAGGGATTTTCCAGTATGGAACCATCCACTTTTAAGTCCCAGTCGTATTGACAGACTCTCACAAAACAGTCCGGTGACATACTACACACAAATATAGCGGAAAATCCACGAAAATTCAGCCATTGAGCTAAGAGATATATAGATTATACGGGTATAGAACCCAACACTTAGGAGGCCCAGGTATACTTACAACCATTACCAGATCATACCAATAAATTTTAAAAATATGCCCAGTAAAGAGACCATCAAAATAGAGCCATAGAGTTCAGAAATATACAATTCTTAGGTACGGAACTCACCGCATAGAGTCTCACGGGAAATAAAAGTTAGGCTTTTTCTCTTCCCAAGGTCTATTACTAAATATTAATTTTTAAATATTTGTAAACAGTCTTGAGTATGGAACACTTCTACCTCAGAGTCCATCTCGCACGTATAATCAGTCCAAACACCAATCCAAATCCATCCACCAACAGAGAACAGCATAATTTCTCCTAGATATATATTCGAAATTCTCCTGTATATAACCCTCCCACTTTGGTATTTTACTATTGATTAATTTGACTATTGCTATTTTCTTTGAAAAAATTATAAATAGGAAATTATCAACTATGATTATAATAATAATATTATTTAGGCTAACATACAAATCTTGATTTTAAAAAATAATATGCTAATAGGTTGTTAACATATTATAAGCCCTACAAAACCCTACCGAGATGCGTATAGCATCTGTTTGTAGGACATGAACTCAATAATGAACCAAAATTTTCAACCTTAACAACAACTTCTGAATATACATACAAATGCAATACAAATAAACAAATAATAAAATGAAGATACAACTATACTATACGATACTATAAATAAATCTATAAAAATGTAAGAGTTCAACATATCATATACGAAATATTAAATATTTAAAAAGTAATTTTATAAACTCAAATTATTTTATAACTGCATAATAATTATATATAAAAAAATATTAATACACTCTAATTTGATAGATTTGTTCGAAGATTAATTAAAAAAAGTATTATCCACAGAGGATTCGAACGCTGGTTTATCGCATAGCAGGCGGGCATTTTTCCACTGGACCACCGTCTCTACAAATATTATTGAACTGATATATCCAGCGTCGATATGGGGTTATTCAATCATATCTAAAATTGTTTAAATATTCACAAATTGTTTCCTGTAAGTTAATAAAAAATAAAGTATGATGTACTCTAATATAATAATAACAACCAGAAAGAAAACATCATATATAATGAGAAACGGTGAAAAAACGTGAATTGATTTGCCGTATATTTGGAAAGAGAATATATTAAAAGTAACCGAATTAATAAAAGGAATTATCCGATCGGGATTAAATTTCATACACTTATTAAAGAAAATAGAGCGATCAAGAACGTTTTTTCCAATTTTGAATATCTTTTTTCGTTTTTGAGATATTAAAAATCATATTGTAGAAGTGTGAGAGATGCAAGCCTTTTTTCAACCAGTGATGAGCTACCCGAAATATTAGAGATAGAGCCCTAGTATGAGTGAGTAAAAGTTTTAAAAAAGTCCAAAGAATGTTTTGAAAATAAAATCAACCCTTTAGGACCTATCATAACCGACATATGAATATTCAAACCTGGACGTTTTCTCCAATATAATAATAACGTAGTCTGAAATGTGTAGCAAGACAATGGTGACGAAATAACTCAATTCTTAAATGTTAATTACCGAAAAAAATAGAAGGAATTATCCGATCGCGATGAAATTTCATACACTTATTAAAGAAAATAGAGCGATCAAGATCATTTTTTCCAATTTTGAATATTCTGAGCCATTTTTGAGATATTAGAATGTTAATCGGCATTTATGCCTGCGCTACACTACATGCTCATACCAGACACAATCATATTTAAAATTCCCAAATAATTAGAAGAAATTGTTCGATGACAATGAAATTTTGTACACTGATTCAAAAATGTCAATCAATTAGAGGTGATTTTACTGATTTAGAATATCTCAAACCGTTTCAGATATATTTGAAGTCAAACTGGCAAAGTCTGAAAAGTGTAGCAAGACAATTTGACAAAGAATCTTAATTATCAAATGTTTATTTCCGAAAAAAAATAGAAGGAATTATCCGATCGCGATGAAATTTCATACACTTATTAAAGAAAATAAGACGATCAAGAATATTTTTTCCAATTTTGAATATCATTCTTCGTTTTTGAGATATTGAGAGATTGATTATAAAAGAATGATAAATGCAAGCTTATTTTCGACCGGTGATGAGCTACCCGAAATATCAGAGATAAAGCCCTAGTATGAGTGAGTAAAAGTTTCAAAAGAGTCCAAAGAATATTTTGAAATAAAAATCAACCCTCTAGGACCTACCATAACCGAGATATGGAAATTCAAACCTGTACGTTTTCTCCAATATAATAATAACGGTTGATACATGCGAGTTTCAATGCCGTTAATTTGTAATGAGAAGATATTAAAAACTACCGAATAAATAGAAAAAAATATTTGATTGCGATGAAATTTTGAACATTGATTAAGAAATGTCAAGTTATCAGATGTGTTTTTTCCGATTTTGAATATCTCGAGCCATTTTCGAGATATTAGAATGTTAATCGGCATTTATGCCTGCGCCTCACTACATGCTCATACCAGACACAATCATATTTAAAATTCCCAAATAATTAGAAGAAATTGTTCGATGACAATGAAATTTTGTACACTGATTCAAAAATGTCAATCAATTAGAGGTGATTTTACTGATTTAGAATATCTCAAACCGTTTCAGAGATATTTGAAGTCAAACTGGCAAAGTCTGAAAAGTGTAGCAAGACAATTTGACAAAGAATCTTAATTATCAAATGTTTATTTCCGATAAAAAATAGAAGGAATTATCCGATCGCGATAAAATTTCATACACTTATTAAAGAAAATAAGACGATCAAGAATGTTTTTTCCAATTTTGAATATCTTTCTTCGTTTTTGAGATATTGAGAGATTAATTATAAAAGAGTGATAAATGCAAGCTTATTTTCGACCAGTGATGAGCTACCAGAAATATCAGAGATAACGCCCTAGTATGAATGAGTGAAAGTTTCAAAAGAGTCCAAAGAATATTTTGAAAAAAAATCAACCCTCTAGGACCTACCATAACCGAGATATGGAAATTGAAACTCGGACGTTTACTCCAATTTAATAATAACAACCAACATTATAATAACGTGAATTTCATTGCCGTAAATTTGTAATGAGAAGATATTAAAAACTACCGAATAAATAGAAAAAAATATTTGATTGCGATGAAATTTTCAACATTGATTGAGAAATGTCAAGTTATCAGATGTGTTTTTTCCGATTTTGAATATCTCGAGCCGTTTTTGAGATATTAGAATGTTAATCGGCATTTATGCCTGCGCTACACTACATGGTCATACCAGACACAATCATATTTAAAATTCGCAAATAATTAGAAGAAATTGTTCGATGACAATGAAATTTTGTACACTGATTCAAAAATGTCAATCAATTAGAGATGATTTTACTGATTTAGAATATCTCAAACCGTTTCAGAGATATTTGAAGTCAAACTGGCAAAGTCTGAAAAGTGTAGCAGGTGTAGTAAGACAATTTGACACAAAATCGAATGTTTATTTCCGAAAAAAATAGAAGGAATTTTCCGATCGCGATGAAATTTCATACACTTATTAAAGAAAATAAGACGATCAAGAATGTTTTTTCCAATTTTGAATATCGTTTTTGGTTTTTAAGATATTGAATAAAATTTGGAAAATTTTTAACAATGCAAGCCTTTTTTCGACCAGTGAGGAGCTACCAGAAATATTAGAGATATAGGCATAGTATCAGTTAATGAAAGTTAGAGAAATGTCCAAATAAAGTTTTTAAAAAAAAATCAACCCTCTAGGACCTACCATAGCCGAGATATGGAAATTCAAACCTGGCCGTTTTCTCCAATATAATAATAACGTACATTGACGAAGAATCTCAATTCTTAAATGTTAATTCCCGAAAAAAATAGAAGGAATAATCCGATCGCGATGAAATTTCATACACTTATTAAAAAAAATAAGACGATCAAGAATGTTTTTTCCAATTTTGAATATCTTTCTTCGTTTTGAAGATATTGAAAAAAATTTGGAAAAATTTTAACAATGCAAGCTTTTTTTCGACCAGTGAGGAGCTACCAGAAATATTAGAGATAGAGGCATAGTATCAGTGAATGAAAGTTAAAGAAATGTCCAAATATTGTTTTAAAAAAAAAATTAGCCCTCTAGGACCTACCATAGCCGAGATATAAAATTTCAAAGTCGGACATTTTTGACTTGATTGAATTTGTGATAAAATTCAGAAATTTCATCCCCCGACTTTGAACGCCCTTGGCGCCCTTAATAAAGGGTTTTTTGGAAAAAAAGCTCCTACAGCGACTGGATTTTTTTGTCGTCTTTGCAATGGATTTTGAAATTTTTCAATAATTGAAAAAATGTGAGAGGAGTTCTTTCAGTAGATGCAGCACCTCTTTCATCCCGAAATTTTACCCCCTCCCAGTTATTCCAGAACGTGGCGGTTCCTATGGGATTCGCGCAGCCGACGATTTTTTATGTTTAGTCCCATCGTTGGCGCTATCTTTTGGCGTTTGAATATTTTCGATATCACTTTTCGTTCTCTCAAAAAAAAATAATTGCATTTTTTTTCAACCCTTAATATTTAAAAAATGGTTAGGGATGAAGAATTCTTAACCGGCTGGTCATCTGCTCCCAACCTCAAAGAACATTTTAAAAAAAATTTCAACAAAATTCATTCAACACGAACCAAGAAAAACCGAAATGAAGATCCGACTCCTTAATTTCCTTATGCTTTTAGTATATAGTGACCCGACTACGCCAGCCGATGAACTCTCGTATATAGAGCTTTTTCACCGACGTCACAAATATAGCCGCAAACAGCTGTTCTGGAGATCAACAAAGCCACTTTGCCATAAGACACCATTGTAAGTTTTTTTAGTTTTCACGAAAATTTTTAAGATTTTACTGCTATATATTTACAACAAATGCATAAAATTCTTAATTCAAATAATCCTGAAGGTAAGCATTTAAAGTTTAAGTAGAAATAATTAAGATTAAGTATGTTATTTCAGGAAATATAATTTGATATATTTTTATTTTGAAAGACCTCTACACACATAATAATCGTTTCTATTTCAGATGTCCAATGTAAGTAGATATTTTGAAGATGAAAGAACATATCTTCAGAAAATAGAGCTGATTTGAAATGTTGATTCTTATATTTTAAAGAATACAGACTTCGATGCAACAATGAACATGATGTCAATCGATTATGAACATTATAATTATAATATGTTAACGAATTAGTGGATATTTTCGAGCAGCAGTTTTTCTCACAAATCGACTGCCACCAGATTTTTTTTTTCAGATGAAAATCTGTAGGTACTAAATTACTATTATATAGCATGTTAGAAAGCTAATTAAGCTTTAAAGCTAACTACTCCACCTCCAATTGATTATATACAAATGAAAATAAAATTATATTGTTTCGATGGATTCTTATATATTTTGTATAATGAAAAATAAATATAATATAAATGGAATCTTAGAACTATGTTCCTTCCTTTTTAAACGTTCTTTTGCCCTAGTATACCTCTCTCTCGCTACTTTGGGGGTTGTTTTTAATTTGGATCGGGTGAAACCGGTATGTACTGTTGGGATGTAATCCGGGATCTTCTTGTTTTCAAAATTTGCTGGCTTTTCTTGAGATATATTTGATGAAAACAAATTACGGCTATTTATATAAATATATGTAATAACTAACTATTTTTATTTAAATTGATTGAAATATGTAAAACACATTATGTATGTAATAAAAAATGCATTCTTTATAAAAATAAGATAAATTTACCTGAAATAAAATGGTCACTACAAATTCTTTGCCATTTAGTTTTGCTTTCTGTTAAATCGTCTCTATATAAGGCCTGGTTTCAGGATTGCCGACGAGCTGCACGTTCTTGAATTAATCTACCTCTAGTGCCTTTTTCCGATTGTAATATAATTACGTTTTTATCATCGGTTGCGTTTACTGTTGTTTGCACAGAACTCCATAAAAATGTGGCAATTGAACCTAAAAATAATGTTATTTAAGGGATTAAAACTTCGGTGAGTACCTACTTTTTAAATAATTAATTACAAACTTTTGATACAAATATTAGAATTTCCGTTTAATACTTGGAAATTAGTTTATGCTATTCTTCACGTCATCTGCGCTATTTTACATCCTATGCTATGCTCTCAAAAGTCTCTATGTGACATGACATGACATGTGACATATAAGAGCATAGCATGGGCAGTAAAATAGCGCAGATGATGTGAAGAATATATGACTTAAATATCTAAGTGTGCGGTCGAGAACACACTTCGTTCACTGACAGCAAAAATTGGTGGTCTAAAATTCAGTAACGCAAGTTTTGTTTGCTATAAGATGCGATACTGCGCATGCGTTAACTTTACTGCAAATGCTAAATTTGCTTTTCCCGTGGAGGTGGTGTAAACAAGTGTATTGAGAGTAGAAGCAGAGAACACTACCTCCAAAGTAGGTTTATGTATAGATGATCCGAAAATTTCACACGATTACAATACTGTTACGTGGGTAGTTTATCATGTACTTACTGTTATTATTTCTTTTAGTTAGTATTCATTCTACCTTATTTTCAATAGTGTTGGTTGTGTATTTCATTATGTAGTTCTAGAATTATAGTAGATTTATTCTCGATCCTTCCAGAAACTATATTTGAGGTACAATTTCTCATACTATTGTCAGTTTCACAAGGATCTAGAACATTAATTATGTTCGTCTAGATAATCATAGAACATTCTCGATGAATGTCATGTCATGATTCAAGTATATAAAGCCGTGTCGATCACGGGACAGATTCACTTTTATTGTATCAGTCAATTGCCGACATAACTCGAAAGTAGTTGGAACGCGATAGTCAAAGTGACAAGTAGTGACAGTTGTACTAGAGAGAATGAGAATTTATCCTAGATACTGATGCCAGTAAAACAGGAATTGGGTTAATTTTGTCCCAAAGAATAGGAGTGGAGTATGTACTAGCATATTACAGTAAGAGTTTATCAAAGGCTGAACAAAATTACATCGTCCTGGTATTAACCACAGAATCGCTGATGCACTGTCAAGACGGCCTTGTGCAAAGGACTGTAAAAACTGTTCAAGACTTGAAAATAATTTGCCAGAAATTCTTAAAGTCAAACGAACTTTGATAAATGGCGACCCAAACTGGAGTTCGGAAGTACTCAAGCAAGACCAACTGGATGATAATGATATTGGACCAGTGATGAGGTGGAAAATGGATGGAGCAAGACCTACTTGGCAGGAGATATCAGATTTGTCTCCTGTCATAAAAGGATACTGGTCACTTTGGGAATCTTTAGTAATTGATGATAACGTTTTAAAAAGAAAATGGGAAAGTTATGATGGTAAGACTGTTCATTTGCAAATAATTCTTCCACAGAAAAAATTGCACAAGTACTGCAAGAGATTCATTGTGGAGCAAGTGGTGGCCATTTAGGTATCAATAAAACGTTATCGAAGATTAGAGAGAGGTTCTACTGGTTAGAAAGCCGTGCTGACATAGAGGACTGGTGTCGGCGATGCGATACCTGCTTTACCAGTAAAGGCCCAAATACCAGAACCCGCCATAGGATGCAGCAGTACAATGTGGGTGCCCCATTTGAGCGAATAGCCATCGATATTACGGGGCCATTTCCAATAAGCAGCTCTGGAAATAAATATCTCTTGGTCATCATGGATTATTTCAGTAAATGGCCAGAGGTAGTCGCAATTCCAAATCAGGAGGCAAAAACAGTGGCCGATGCCCTAATTGAACATTGCATAAGTCGGTTTGGTGTGCTGTTAGAGATTCACTCGGACCAAGGTCGAAATTTTGGGTCGGAAATCTTTCAGAGTGTGTAACCCAATGGGGATTTGTGAGGTACAATTTGTCATACTGTAACGTGGATAGATATTCATTTACTTACGGTTAATATTTGTTTATTAGCTATTTATTTCTACTACCTTGTTTGCTATAGTTGTTGTTTATATATTTCATTATGTAGTTCTAGAACTATAGTAGATTTATTCTTGATCCTTTCAGAAACTATAGGTGAGGTACAATTTGTCATACTATTGTCAGTTTGACAAGGCTCTAGAACATTATTATGTGCATCTAGAAATTCATAGAACATTCTCGATGAATGTCATGTCATGATTCAGGTATATAAAGCCGTGTCTGTGGAATCAGATGTTAATAGTAGTTCTGTCGGTAAAGACAGTGACAGTATAGATTTTCAAGGTGACAAGTGGTGACAATTGTACTACAACAGAAGATTGTGTACTGAGTGTTTGAAAATAAACCATTGGAAGCAATCTGCGAACTTTTGAGTATTACGCAAGTGAACGCACCCCACAACGTTTAGCACAGGGTTAACCGTTACAATACTATTGTCAGTTTGACAAGGATCTAGAACATTAATTATGTGCATCTAGATAATCATAGAACATTCTCGATGAATGTCATATCATGATTCAGATATATAAAGCCGTGACGATCACGGAACAGGGTCAGTTTATTATATCAGTCAATTGGAGACATAACCCGAAAGTAGTTGGAACGCGATAGTCAAAGTGACAAGTAGTGACAGTTGTACTACAACAGAAAGCTGTGTACTGTGTGTTTGAAAATAAACCATTGGAAGCAATCTGCGAATTTTGAGTATTACGCAAGGGTACTCATCCCACAACGTTTAGCACAAGGTTAAACGTTACAATAAATTAAGGAACATAACATAAATGAGTCAATTACTTTAATAAAACTGTTTCCTAAGCTAAATTTCTATCCACTTTCTCGACTACTCCAAAATTGTTCTTAGTATAGACAAATTCTGATCCTTTATTGGGAAAACGATGAAAATGGATTGTCCTGTACTTATTTTTCAGCTGTGACAACTATATTACACCAAAATTTGCATTAAAAACAATTTTCTTCGGCATGATGAGTGAAATTCACATGTTAACAAATACGAATGTAAACAAACGATTACCCATCTGTTCTCAGTTGGCACTTTTACCAGCAGAGGGCCAACGCTTGGCTGGATTCGCCTATATATATAGATATACTAATACATACAGTTGATGTCAATCCACAACCAAAAATAAGTGTTCTGTATCGTGACGTTTTGGCGTTCTATTCTCAAGTTAGTCGGAGGAAATGTAGAGCGCGACTTAGTTGGGAAACTGAGAAGCTATTTAAACAGGTGATATAACACCTGAGGAGGGGGTGACGCTGTGAACGACGGCAGGGTCGTGGCCTAAAAATCGGGTCTGCGTATAACGAATGTGCGCACCTTCATGAGTTTTCTCTGTCTCCGTATCTATATATTTTATCTATGTTCTCTGTCTCCTCTCTCTGTGAAGTGAAATAAGGTTAGATAATTGAGCTTTTAGAATGCGTGAATATCAACATAAGCTTTTAGAAAATTACATTCCTCATTGTCTATTGATGATTGCTTGTAAAGCATGTTATATTTGAAACTTGATGCTTGAGTGTACATGAAACAAGGCGCGCTGAACTACAATATGAAACGGGTGACTTTTTTGTTTATGGAGTGACTTGAAATGTGGTAGAGCGGCGATTATGCGAAATATGAACAGATAGCAAATGACCTCCTCGTATTATAATATAGGTATGAACATCGTTTGGATAGCATAACGCATAAAATTGTTATAGTGATAAGATCTACTACAATTATCTATTCTCATAAAAGTAAAATCGTTGTATGGGGTATTGTATTGGTAGTATTTCTTGTCTTTATGGGATTCCGAATTTAAAAAACGATCCAAATGTATTTATTGTGCATTTCATAACAGGTTCTAAACTCGTATTGTCGTTCTCGCTCAATTTGAACTTAATATCTTTCTCTTCGACACCGTCTCTCAATATTGTTATAGAATTATTTGGATCAAAGCATCTGTCCCTGATATGCAGTTCTCAAATAAATATTTTTTTCATAGCTGCTCTATCTTTTTTGACATATTTAAAATGATGACCGCAGCATCAAACCACGTAAGATATTTTTGAGAATTCTGCAGGTAACTATTAACTATTCATTACAATAAACAAAAATACTGATATGAAGAAGATTTTCTTAAACAAAATGCCATTAGTTCTACTGTTATATTTCTCCGACTTGCAAGAACATTATTCAATGCAACAAACGTGAGTCATAATATATAGTTGAAAACTAATAAACACCGAAACGTCAAACAATAAGATTTTCCTTGACATGAATTTGAATTTAAAAATACATCAAAGGCAAATGACACGTGCGCACAAACGTAGCGCGCAGACCCGATTTTAATAGGCCACGACCCTACGGAGTCAGACCTTCACATGGTTTTGTATAGACAGTTGAATCTCCTGTCTACAGAGCTTCTTATAGGAAATCATGAAGAAATATAGGGAGGACGAGTAACACGAGCAGTGGGAGTAGCACAAAAAACATTGGGTTATCGTATGTCAATTCGGTGGGTTGCGCAAAATCACGCTGCGCATCTTTATGTAGTGTGGGCGAAGGAAGTTTAAATATAACAATAGACACTCAGTGAAATACTGCGTAACATACCAAATTAACAACTTATCACGGGACGTTATTTCTGCCACTTCTGCTTATAGAACAGGATACAAAGTTAGTCATCCTCCCTTTATATATTCTTGTAGGAAACTAAAGTCGATAACAAATGACAGTCTATGTAGACATCACGTGATCCATTTGACGCATCACCATGTATTAGTATATCTATATATATAGATGAAGTCGATCTTTTAGCTAAGAAGTCAATAAATGTACCGAATACGCCTCCTGGTCTTTGGCTTCATTTTTGCCTAATTTTGTCCACAATGCTAGCGGTATAGAAGTTTAAGTATATGATATGTATCGTGTGTCTAACTAAATTGCAGAGAACACTACCAAGCTAAAAATCTTGGAACACTACCTCGTACTTAAGTGTCACCTGTCTGACTGTCTGAAGGATCACAAGTGTCATTCTTATGAGAAATGAAAAATGACAACATCCGATCACGATCATAAATCATATCCTAACTAAACTTTGGCCAACAATCATAATTTGTTGATATCTATAGTAATTTCATTAGCTTGGACATTTTCTTTTTAAAATAGGTATGGATACAAAATTGGATAGAGGTGTTGAATCCAATTCCAAGCATAATACGTTTGCTCAGAAACAAAGTGAACGTATGAAGAAATTAAGAGAATTGCATCGATTGCGAAACGAAGCTCGAACGCAAAACCACCAAGAAGTTATAGCCGAGGATGCTAGAAATAAACTTCCTCAGAATTGGGAGAATCAGAAGAAAAAGGCTGAATGGATATTGAAAGATCAAAAAGAAAGGGAAGAGGCTAATCAAAATGGAATTGATTATGATAGACTTCAACTTCTTGATATTTCTGCAATGGATGCAGAACGTATTGAGAAAATGAAAAAGAAGAAGAATCCCGATCAGGGGTTTTCCGATTTTGAAGCTGCGTCGGTTAGACAACATAGCAGGTTGATGTAATAAATTCATAGTTTATGTCTTAATTGACGGGTTTTCATGATGTTATAGGTTGATCAAGAATCTCCCACCCAAAGATATGGATAGATATGAAGAACAGAAAGCGAAATATGGTGATGCCTTTTATGCTGCATCAAACACAATTGTCCATGGCTTACATCAAGATAGACCAGCAGCTATTGATAATTTGGTAAAGAGTGTAGAAGATCAAATTGCAAAGAAGAAGAGATACTCCAGAAGAAGGACGCATAACGATGATGCTGATATCGATTACATAAATGAGAGAAATGCTAAATTTAATAAGAAGATGGAGAGGTTCTACGGTGAACACACAGCTGAAATTAAACAAAATTTGGAAAGAGGCACTGCAGTGTAGATGTTCCAATTGATTTTGCTTTCACGAGATTGCACGTGAGAAAACTTGTTTTATTCACAATTATAACTAGATGTCATGGTTTTACCTTACTAATTTACATGTAACTGAGTCTATGAGGTTAAAGGAAAAGGTAAAAAACATGTTTTATCAAAATAAGCATTTTTATTACAAATAATAAGACTATATACATTTATTCTATTCAAAATTTAGTCTAAATTAAAATGTATTCTGTGAGCAATCAACAATTCAATAAATTTATAATAAAATATGAAATAAGCACTGTTTGAATCTCCGGGTGTTACTGTTACAATACCCATGAGTGTGTTATTCCTGAAAAATACGAAATCATTATATTTCTTTCATAATTCTAAATACATATTGACATATTCTTAATATAAATTGCTGTGGGAGGGATCTAGTTAGAGGCCATTAACTTTCATACAGAAGGAATGTCGAAAGCCTTTGAACAATATAAACCTTGTAGTAATATGGTTCAAAACATTTCATCAAGAATTGGATGCTTTACCTGGATGTTCAATTATATGAAACGAATAAAATCTGACGGTACATAGCCAGCGGGAAGTAAATTTCGGTGTCTCACATTTTTATTTTCCAATGTTAGGAAGGAATTGTATCGTGTTATTTTTTTTAAATTTCGTTCGTCAAAAGATATTTTCGTCACCGATCACCCTGAATTCAAAAATCATATTTCTAGCCATTCGTCTGTGTCAAGATTGTCTCGGGAACGGATGGAGCGTTTTTTCGTCGGGTATTGAAATCACTCGCCTGTAGGACAAAATGGACACAATGCCTGCAATAGCCAAAAAATGCATTTTGCTCAAGACTACCGAAAACAGCAAAGGCTAAATGTTTTGATGAAAAGGTATTCTTCTAGAAGGATTGACCATCCCCTGAAGCCGCATCTTTGACAAAATGTCAAAATATATATGGTGTTTATTCATGTTCTGCATAAACCGTTCGTCTTGCTAAGATATGTAATATTGCCGTTGCTGTTTTTAGTTGTTTTTCTTGGTATACTAGAAACAAGTAAATGGTCGCACAAGCCAATTTTGATAGTTTCGATTTTGTTTGATTTCATATAGGTATACAGGGTGGCCCAGGGGCACATGCAAGCTCCATAACTTTTGTTCTATTTAAGCTATCGACTTGATTTTTCTTTAAACAATAGGTCGACAAATGAAGCACATTAAAAATATTTTTATTATTATACAGGATGTTTCAAAGTAAGATACACAATTGATGCACTAAGTATCATAGACATATCTGCAATAGCTTTTGACTTATGTCAATATATGTATCAAAATAGCGTCCTGCATCGACCTACAAAAAAATCATATAACTTTAGTACCATTCAAGCCATTATTATTATTAATATGACGGGTATTAGGGACATTTTCCTTTGTGGGACACCTCGACCTTGAGGTGTTTTGTACCATCCCGTTATACTATTGTAGTCTTTCATTCGCTATGTTCTCACATTCAGTTAGTAAGAGATTTCCAGATTCAAGCTAAATTAACTTATTTTTATTAGATTCCTAACGCCATTGCGCATCTTTTCGAATTGTTGAACTGAGAATCGATGTTGCGTTGTCCACTACAATTTTTTGAAAATAACAAATAACTAATTGCAATAACTCGATTTTTTCAAATTGTACTGTATATTATAGAGTCATTGCCTGGCATTTTTTAAGAGCTTTCTGCTATATGGTTTGTGGGGTCTAATGCTGATGGTTTCTTCTAAAAAAAAAGAAATCGAGTAAGCCACTTTCGTAAAATTTTACATGTACTTAATAATTATAGACGTCAGATTGTAGAAAATGAATTTCTCTCGCCTCGAATTACTGAATATGATACTGTATTGGCGAAACTGACAAACATGTTTTGTTAGCAAGCAGAATCTACCAACAAAAATTTCCAGAAGCAAGAACTCTACGGGCGTCTTCATTGAAAAAGGTTTGAACTTGAAGGTAGTGTTCTCTGGTTTGAACTCACCGGTAGTTTTATACTAAAAAGGAAGGTGGTCGGATGACCGAGCAAGATGAGTTGCAAATTTTATTAATGCTGCAAGAAAATCCTCATTTGAGTACCTACTCGGGAAACAGTAGCGGAAACAGATATTTCACAAAGTAGTGTGAACAGAATATAAAAACATAAGTTCCACCTGTACCATCTGAACCTACATCAGGAATTGTATATGTATAACCTATTTTGCAAATATATAAACAATAATGGGTCCAGGGGGAGGAATTATTGGTGATTATATTAAAGGACCCTACTGTTTCCTGTTATTCACCCTTTCATGATATTGTGGCGATTTGTATCCCTTGCAATTTACTACTAATAAAATTTAATTTTGTTAGGTACATTATTATTTTAAAAATATGCGGATGTGTCAAATTTGATGACAGCGGCCTACTCAATTACTCTTTTTGGAACAAACCATCAACATTTCTTATTCTGCAGAAATCTCGCAAACTTTACATATTAGACCCCACAAACTATATATCGACAGTAAGCCATGAAATGACTCTATAATAATTAGTTATTTATGCTATTTAAAAGACATCGTAGTGGGCAACGCAACATCGATTCCGAGTTCAACTTTGGTTAAAAAGATGCTCACTGGCGTTAGGAATTTAATAAAAAGTAGTTTGTTAAGTTAGCTTGAGTGGTACTAAAGATATGGGACGAGCACGACTCTGTTCTGACACATAGATTGACATAAGTCAAAAACTATTACAGATATGGGGCTGTGTGTTGAAAAAAAAACATTTTTATTGTGTATCTTACTTTGGAACATCCTGTATAATGATAAAAATATTTTTTAAATATGCTTCATTTGTCGAACAACTGTTTAAAGAATAATTTTTTTTACAAAAAATTGGACCGACGTTATTAGTTGGTACACTGAAAAATAATATAAATTCTATTGGGGCTGGTACTTGTGAAGTTGGTGCCAAAAGTTACCAATCTACCTGCAACTGCACATCTTCAAAAGTAACAGTACCAATTGAATTAATATTATTTTATATTTTTCAGTCCAATTTTTTATTTTTAAATATTTATGATGAAAAAAGGAAAAATAGTGTTCTTAGAACTTACGACTTTCAGCTGAAATTTACGATTTAGAAGTATCCTTCCCCAAATATTATATAATCACCCTTACATTCTATTAAACACTAACATCCTTAAAAATTAGCAAAAATATGCGTAAAAAAGTAAATAGATATGAGTTCGAGAAAAAGTACGGTTAAACGAATTGATGATTGACTTGTACAGTATATTCAACGTTCGAGTGCTGTTAATGTCAATGTTGCCAACACTGTCAGTATATCTAACTTTCGCAGCATTAGATTACTTATTTTATGAATTCCTTTTCCAAGAATATTTGCTTCAGAGAAAATTAACGACAATATATTCTAGTAAAGCAATTACTCAATTCAAACAAAGTTTGTCACCTTCTTCCTCATAATATCGTATTTTTGCTCTAAAGCAAGTATTTGTAAGAAATAAGTTTTTAGTAAATTGAAACTACCTATACCTAGACACTTAAAACCTGACCACTTGGTTTATGCTATCGTTATTGAATATTTAAAATAAAGTTCAATATCGCAAAAGTTATATTGACAGTTTTGGCTATATTCGAATTCACAGTTTTTAAACTTCAAACACACTGCACAAGTCAATCTCCATTTCGTTTATACTTACTTTTTAACGAACTTATATTTACTATTCTTACGCATATTCTTGCTAATTTTCAAGGATGTTACTGTTTAATAGAATGCAAGGATAATTATATACTATTTGGGATTTAATAGATACTGTAACGTTTAACCCTGTGCTAAACGTTGTGGGGTGAGTTCACTTGCGTAAGACTCAAATGTCGCAGATTGCTTCCAATGATTTATTTTCAAACACTCAGTACACGAGCTTCTATTATGGTACAACTGTCACCACTTGTCACCTTGACAATCTATAGTGTCACTGTCTTCACCGACAGAACTACTATTAACCTCTGAATCCACAGACTGATTGTTATCAACTGTCTTTATAAGACTCACTGCCTTCATAAGACTGACTCTGTCCCGTGATCGACACGGCTTTATATACCTGAATCATGACATGACATTCATCGAGAATGTTCTATGATTATCTAGATGCACATAATTAATGTTCTAGATCCTTGTCAAACTGACAATAGTATGACAAATTGTACCTCACATATAGTTTCTGGAAGGATCCAGAATAAATCTTCTATAATTCTAGAACTACATAAGGAAATATACATGCAATAACTACTGTAAGCAACGTAGTAGCATAAATAACTAATAAACGAATATTAACCGTAAGTACATGAATATTTATCCACGTTACAATACTTCCAGATCGAAAATTCTAGCTAAAAGTCCTAAAAACACCATTTTTCCTTTTTTATTAAAAATCATTAGAAATAGCGTCTTCAGCCTCAATTTTATTAAAACTTATGCTAACATGCATCTATTTTTGCAATTATTTGATTTTTTAGGGCTTTTATAGCAAAATCCGCTAAACTAGACCATTAATGACAATTTAATTGCTAGAAGTCATCTTCCGCGCACGCTTTTTTATGTAAAATTAAGCGGCACAGTTGCTATCGCATTGTGGTTACGTTGCATTTGCTCACGCGTTGCTAGTCGCAGAAAAGAACTGAATTACGTTAAGCGGTTGCTTGCTAAGCAATTGCTGGTAAAGACAGCACTGTTTCGACTATTGCAATTTTGTCGCAGTGACTGTGTTAAGTGTTATACCAAAATTGACATTGACAACAACAATTGCATAATTCTCAGCAGTCGCGTCCATGTTACAAGAAATTATTTCAAGATTTGAGTATCTTAGGTACATAATTTCTCTTATCTTAGTATCTAGCCCTCCTAAGGCTTTTTAAGTTGTCGTGATATTTTTAGTTTTTTTGTATCGCCCATCATCACTCAAAATTTAAGAACTCCAAAATCTAATGATAATATAATTTAATTGATGGTCGCGGAGTGTCTTCTCTTTCTTCTTCACTATCCACTTGGGTGATCTGATACTTGAAGAAAATTAGCGCTTGCTCAACACTGTTACTATAAGTAAGGAATAAATTCAATAATTACTCTTCTAACCAATTTTTTGAAAAATTTTGTTTTTTTTTCGAGCGTTTTTATGAAAATAAAATTATTATACAGGGTGGTCGCAGAAAACCTGGACAGGTAGTAAACTCTTTTTTTTAATAGACATCCCTAATTTACTTTAAATTTTCAGATTCCTGATAAAATTCTAAGCATTTTTCATGAAACATTCCCTGTACCTAAATTGAACTGTTTTTAAATTACGTGTTAAAAAATGTAATTGCCAGTATTATAAGCATGGGCAACAATACTATTTAAATTAAAACAGGACATGAGCCAATAAGACACTAGAGAATGTAGTTTAATTGATTTCATTTTAACAAATGTTGAAATGTGTTCCATTTGTTAATTGACAGTAACCTAAACGAATAATAAACTCCCTCTGGACTTTAATAATGACTTCCTATGTAATAAGTCCTATTTTTTCACAATACGAATTTTTAAGTCGTCAAAATCTGTAGGTTTTGTTTCAAAAACTTGTCCTTTAATATAACCCCACAGAAAAAGTCTAAAGGTATCAAGTCCGGGGACATTGGCCATACAATCGCACGTCTTCTTTCAATCCACCTGTTTGGAAACACTTTATTTAAAAATGCGCAAACGTCTGCATGACAATGTGATGGGGCGTCGTCCTGTTGGAACCAAATGTTTGCATTAGGTAAGTCTGGATTTTCTTCTTCCGTAAATAATGTTGAGAGAGATGAAATCAAATCGTCCTGCAAAAACCGCAAATACCTGTACAAGTTAATTTTCTTCAAAAAAGGGTCCTATAAGAGTGTGTCCTACAAAACCAGCCCATACGTTGATTTTTTCTTTATTCTGACTAAGGCCTTCTCGTATCCAATGCAGATTTACGTCCTACCAATAACGTTAGTTTTGAGGGTTTACTTTTCCGTTTAAGATGAACATAGATTCGTCCGAAAACACAATATTTTTCAATAAATGTTGGTCCTCAAAGCACCTAACTTGTGAACGCTCACAAAATTCCAGACTTCTGTCATAATCGTCTTCATAAAGTTCTTGAAGAACTTGCATTTTGTAAAGGTGGTATTTGCTTACATGCAATATTTTGAGCACTGTCTCTAGATGTCACAGGAGGCCGTTCTTGGACACTTAGTAAAACATACAATTGCCTTTCTTCAAAAACTGATAGCCTACCAGTCTTTGGAGTATCTCGTACATGACCATTTTGATGATTTTTTTTCTCAATCTTATTTTCTTTTGAGTGAGAAATTGTTGGCCGATCAGGATATTTTTTATTGAATAATTCACATACTTCTATCGTCTGCGTCTCAGTAAGTTTTATTTCGATAATAAGATTTTCAATGTGAACTTTACAAAATCATAAAAAAGACTAGGTAAAAAGGTACTTAGAATATTTAAAAATCGAGAAACACATTTAACAACAAAGAAATAAAGTACTAAATACAATAAAGTGTTTGTTTTCTGTCAAAAAGTCACAGCCCACCCATCGAGTTTATGATACTGGAGAATGAATTTTTTAACACGTCATTTAAAAACAGTTGAATTTAGGTATAGGACATATCACATGAAAAATGCTTAGAAGTTTATCAGGAATCCAAAAATGACAAAAAATTAGGGGTTTCTACTCAAAAAAATGAAGTTGCTATCTTTCCAGCTTTTCTACCACCACCCTGTATAATAATTTAATTTTCTACAAAATGCCCGATAAAAAATAAAATCAATGTGTTTGCGGAATTTTGAAAAAAAGCTTAGATGAGTAGTTATTGAATTTATTCCTTACTTTACGGCCGCACTGTATACTTATATGTATACCTAATATAACTATACATACTGACCAAGCTTTTATATAAAATATTTTTTACAAAAAATTGGACCGACTTTATTAGTTGGTGCACTGAAAAGTATAAAATAATATTAATTCTATTGGTGCTGTTACTTTTGAAGTTGTGCAGTTGCAGGTAGATTGGTAACTTTTGGCACCAACTTCACAAGTACCAGCTCCAATAGAATTAATATTATTTTATACTTTTCAGTGCACCAACTAATAAAGTCGGTCCAATTTTTTGTAAAAAATATTTATTTCACACTTTTGAGTGTAACATTAGTCACGAAAATCGTTGAACGTTCACTAATACCAATGAAGATAGTACTTATTCTATTACCCACGTATATTCCTTGCTTGTAGTTGTTATTATTGAGATCTCAGAACATCGCTGCGGAAATACGCTTGAATATTTTAGTTGTTACCATTTTAACACCGATTTTACTCGAAAACCGTAACTCTAAGGGAAAAATGTTCAGTATAAATGTTGCTACAAATAATTATGTCTTTCATGTACTGCAAACAGATTTTCAATTTTCGACAGAAATCGCCCTCTCCACATAGCGAAAATAGGTATATTTGAGAATTTAAAATGTCTCTATGTCGAAAACCGTTACTCTTTTGAAAAAATGTTCCATTTAAACGTTTCCGGATATTGTCCTATCTGTAATTATATCAACGCAGATTTTCAATTTTCGACAAAATTTGCCCCCTCCACCCCCATCGGGGGCGGTTTTCGAAGGGAACGAGATGTCGGATTCCCGTTTTTATGAATATGGGACCATTTCTCAAGCCTCCTCTTTCAAATGAATCAAAAATTATCAAAATCGGAGTACGTTTACTATATGAAAGGCGCGCACAAACCAAAAAAAAAAAAGCACACAATCGAATTGTATACCTCCTCCTTTTGGGAAGTCGGTCAAAAATGTGTTCCAAATATTGACATCTGACATGAATTTTTGAGCTATAAGCACTGCATAATTAATGAAAAAAGTTATTTAGGATTTTATCAATAATTTTTCCGAAAAGTAAGCTAATATTTTGGATTATTTTAAAATCATAAAAAATGGAAAGTTACATTTTCTTCGAATTCCATCGAATATGAAAATCGTCTAATCAGGTCATATTTGACCATTAATTTTTAGCGTGCCAAAACAAACAACAATGGTCACATTCACTTTCGACGTATGATGAACTGTTTAGCCAATATGAATAAACAGTTAGAAAATGTTTCACTTCATTTGGGCATAACTTTTTTCCTGCGCGTTATAGCAGGTTGGAAAGGGCTTTAAGCAGTCTTAGCAATATCGTTACAGCCGTTTTTGTACCACCGTCTGAGCGAAACATGTTTGCAGCTATTGCATGCAAGGATATACTATTTGGGAGTGAAAGGATACTTCTAAATCGAAAATTTCAGCTAAAAGTTGTAATTCCTAAGAACACCATTTTTCCTTTTTTCAACAACAAATCATTAATAAATATTTTTTACAAAAAAATGGACCGACGTTATTAGTTGGTGCACTGAAAAAATATAAAATAATATTAATTCTATTGGTGCTGTTACTTTTGAAGTTGTGCAGTTGCAGTTAGATTGATAACTTTTGGCACCAACTTCACAAGTACCAGCACCAAAAGAATTAATACTATTTTATATTTTTCATTGCACCTATAACGTCGGTCCAACACTTTGTAAAAATATTTATTTCACACTTTTGAGGGTAAAATTAGTCTCGAAAATCGTTGAACGTTCACTAATACCAATGAAGATACTACTTATCCTATTATCCACGTATATTCTTTACTTGCAGTTGTTATTATTGAGATCTCAAAACATCGCTGCGGAAATACGCATAAGTATTTTAAATTTAACCATTTTAATACCGTTTAACTCGAAAACCGTAACTAAGGAAAAAATGTTCATTATAAATGTTAGTACAAATAATTAGGTCTTTCATGTAGTACCTGTACCCGCAGATTTTCAATGTTCGAAAGAAATCGCAGTCTCCACTTAGCAAAAATACACATATTTGAGAATTTAATATGTCTCTATCACGAAAACTGTAACCCCTTTGAAAAAATGCTCAATTTAAACGTTTCCGGATATTGTCTTATCTTTAATTATATCACCTCAGATTTTTGATTTTCGAGTAAATTTGCCCCATCTACCCCTTTCGGGGGCGGTTTTCGGAGAGAAGAAGATTTCGGGTTTGTGTTTTTATGAATATGGGACCATTTCTCAAGCCTGCTCTTTCAAATAAATGAATAAAAAATCATCAAAATCAGAGTACGATTAGTATATAAAACGCGCGAACGAAACAAAATTTTTTTTTTGAATTGTATACCTCCTCCGCGGGTTCGTCTGTCAAAAGTCGATAGCTTAAATAGAAAAGTTATGAAGCTTGCAGGGACCCCGGAGTCACCCTGTAAATGGTTAAGTCTAGAATTTTTTTTGAGAAACCATATCCCAACAACAGTTAAATTGGACATTAAAAAATCTGGGGTGACCACGCACACGTCTTTCCTACCGCTCGCAGGCAAATTAGAAAATACACCGATCCGTTCCCGAGATAATGCTGTCACAGACAGACAGACAGACGTACAGACCGATATACCAATGGCTGAAAATATTTTTTTTAGACTTAGAATACTCTGAAACGTCAACTTTTGTAAAAATCTTGATGCCGAAAATTTCACAGTATAACAATATTTTCCTTATACAGCTACTATATATAGTAGCGTAGGAAAGTAAAAAAATCTGTTATGTCCACTCACACGACTTTCCTACCGCTCGCAAGAAAATTCCAGTGAATAAAAAATTATTCGATCAAAACGAACAAAAATGGTTATATTACAATTTTTTGCAAGATGAACCCGTGAAGACATAAGTAGAACATGTGGAAAATATGGAATTTTATTCAAGCATAACTTTTTTGTGCTTTTTCTCAGAAATGGCGCTGTATGTGGGTGCTAAAGAGCTTTCAGAAGAATAGTTTAGGCAAGTTTAATCAAAATCCTTAGAGCCATTTTTGTGCTACAGTCTTGAGCAAATCACGTTTTTGGCTATAGCTCAGCACCCAGTGTATACAGGATTCTCATTCAAGGCCACCGGCGAGTGGTATTGGTACCAAACAAAATTAATAAAAAGCAACAAAATACACCGTTCCCGAGATAATGCTGTCACAGAAAGACAGACCAATGGCTGAAAATATGTTTATTAGACTTAAAAAAACTCTGAAACGTCAACATTTGTAAATATCTCGATACCGAAAATTTCACACGATTACAATACTTTCCTTATACAGCTACTAGAGTAGCGTAGGAAAGTAAAAATGTACCTACGGTTTCCGAGTCACCTACAGCAGTGCTAAAGTCTGAAATATGTGTATTCTCCGCTTTGTTTTGAGATCTCTGAATAAGTATAAGCAAATAATATAGATGGGTAATAGGATAGGTACTATCTTCTTTGGTATAAGAGAACGTTCAACGATTTTGATGCGAATGATACACTTAAAATTATGAATTAAAACTTTTCTACAAAAATAGCACACACACACTTTATTAATTGGTGCACTGAAAAATACAAAATAATATTAATTCCACTGGTGCTGATACTTTTGATGTTGGTGCCAAAACTTTTCTATCTACCTATAAATGCAAAATTCCAAAAGTATCAGCACCGATGGAATTAATATTATTTTATATTTTTCAGTGGACCAACTTATTCAGTTAGTCATAGTTTTTGTACAAAATAAGTTTAGACTGTTGCCATTTTCATACTTGATCATGCCATCAACAAATTGGACCAAATTGGCTGATTTTTATAGGAAATTTTAACATGATACCTCTATAAATGCGAAGATTGAACAAATTTCGTTATATATCATAATATAATAAACTAAAAAAACATTTCAGACTTCCTTGTTGAAATTTAACTCCATTATGTTGATTTTAATGCGAAAGTGCGATCTATGGCAATAGATACCATTTCTATGACTTCATAGAACTCAGGGCCATGTCAATCATATTGGGCGCCGGGGTGTGAAAATCTGCCTGCGCCTCCCTTGCCAACAAAAAAATAAGTTTATTTTTGTAATTATTTTTTTTATTTAATACTTACTCTACAGTAACATTAGCTAGATTTTCAAACATGAAAATATGTTTTTCTGGCTTTTAAGTTTGCAAACTTTTAATAATCGTCTGTTTGAAATCTACTTTTGATTCGATAATAAGTTTATAGAAAAATTTTTCAATTTCTCTTGGGTCATGGATGATCGTAAGTAGTTTTTTATTAATTTCAATTTCGAAAAGGAAGTTTCGCCTTCTGCTACTGTCATAGGAAGTGTTAAATATATACCTAAAGGTTGAAACATTAGGAAACACGGACATAAAAATTTTGGAATAAATATATAATTTAGTACTTCGAGTGGAGTTTTGTCTTTATTTATAAAAAAACAGCACTTATAACACATCAAAAAAATTCTCATCGTGTCGTGATTTCAACTCAATCTTATTTAACTTGTTTAAAGTTTTCATACTGTTTTATTTTTTAGGATTCATGATTCATTCGTCTATCAGTCCATAAAATACTTTATAAAAGTACATTCTGATAAAATATTGTTAACAAGCTTTTCTGTAATATTGTTCATTCTGATATATGTTTGCATTTTTATGTGATTAAAAATTATCATGCAAAATTTGTATGAAAGCATATTATAACACTCATGGTTTAATGTTAAAATCTGTTAAGCAACAAAAAACAACAACTTTGACAAACAATATCTTACTTCTGGTTAATCTTGGAGTGACGTGAATATGTATGTTATCCCCCGGAGATGCAGAAACTATAAAAAAGAGTCGTTTAATATTTTGTTTTTTAATAGATAAAAAAATACAGAATAACATAAAAAACAATTTTGTAAATATCTATTGTATAATTGTTTACTTTTCCAAAACATTTTTGTCCATTCACTTGTGGATTTAAATAATTCTCAAATATTTCCATGATACTTTGAGTAAAATAGTTGTCTACAGGCTAATATGATTATTTTTACATCTTTAAGATAATAAGACGCTAGATAATAATGATTCCAGTAAGTACATATAATAAAAAAATTATCACGAATTTAGCTGAATTGACGGTAGATACACATAATAAAATGTAAATGTAACATGTGTAAAGTATAGATATTTCAACAAATAATATGTAACCATCTTTTGCAAAATATGTAGGGCATATACACTAAAAAAGATCGATTTTGGGACATAGGCTGCTATAAGTTGAATTTAAATGGAGTGCTTTTTGCAAACGATAATTGCAAAACTAACAATCTACAGTAATATGCCTTACAACTTAAGTTTGGAACATCTTTTCCCAGACTGACGTTGACTTGTATATTATTTGCATATTGCTAACTTTTCAATCGACTATATTGGAATCAATCACAAGATAGCTTTACTAATAGGACTAAAATAATCTAGATACGTTTTCTTTTGTCAAAAAACGCCATATCCGAGGTAAAATGTCTTCCCTGTAATCGATCTATATAAAATTTGGTCACTGTGTAGGTAATTTGTTAATAGAAAAAATATATAAATAGAATAGTCTATTTTTGACAACAATTTATAATTTGCTAAAAAGATATGGGTGACATTTGGTCTGGGATACGGTGTTTAATAAAATGTGTGAAAACAAAATTGATGATATAGTGTATTTATCCAGTTTTTCCCCGATCTAAAATATTTGGTGTAGATCGACTAGGTGTAACAATTCTTCCGGCTTGCTGGCCCTGCGAATCATTTTCAAATACTTGTCGTCGATTATTATAAGGTACATCGATTAAACTCAAAGATCTGGTAGCTTGTAATATATCGAAATTGTTCATATTGAAATCTTTTAAATTATTAAAAATGGGATACGAATGAACAGCATCAGTTGTATGTGTCGTACCGTGTAGTATTCGAGGCATATCGCATTGCTCACATTTGCTCAACACTGGATGGTTAAGGAATGTACATGAGCCACAATTCCATTTGGGGCCGTCTTCGTCTCCTGGCCGTCGGAATAATGAGGTCCTGGGATATTGCAGTCTATTTTGTTGTCTCAATGTGAGAGGGCCCATTTGACCCGTATAAATGTTCCTATAGAATGCCTCTCCTGAAATATATTGATTAAAATATGGATTTGCAAGTGGCTTGTTCTAGATATACAGATGTCGTAGAAAATATACTTGAAGTTATTATTTCATCTTTGATAATAAATTATTCGTGTTACAAATTACAAAAAAATATAATACAAGGAATATTCACGTTTTTAAAATTTCATAAAAATAGTTATTTACCATCTGATTCCAATTCTTTACACTGGTACCTCAAGTGTCTGATTTCTCTCAATAGTTGTCTTTCCAAATCTCTATCTGCAAGCCTCTCTTGATTTAGTCTATTTTTCTCTAATTCTGCCACTTCCTTCTTCACAACGTCCAATTTTGCTCTTTCATTATTTATTTCTGCTTTAAGCCTCTCAAGGCGGCTTAGTTGCTTCAATATCACAGGTGCTGTAAATATATTTTACATCAGTATGCTATCAAATTAATAAGATGTAAGGAATAAAAAAGGCTCTGACGGCAAATACCTAGAGTGCAAAGGAAATTTTCACAAATTACAAAAAGAAGGAAAATAAACGATAAATAAATTTTAAAAAACTTCTGTTGTGACTAGGTCAAATACTTTAATATTTTCAACTGAAGAGACATGCGTTTGTAGAAACAATTGGCTATTCAAAAGGTGAAATGTATAAGTATATAAGTTTGTAATATATTTTTCTCAATTTTATGTTATACTAGAACTCGTGCGCCTGCCTATTGTTTGTATCTTATCGATCGATTTCAAAACAACTAAATTCTTAAATGTGTACAAAATACACCTTCAACAATCAAAGGTACCAAAAGCAGAGACGGCAATTATTCTGTGAAGTATTGTTCCCTTAGCTCAGGAATTATATTTGTCATTTGTGGATTTTCCAGCGATTACTAACTGAAGATTCGAGATTAGTTGAGTTCACATAAATGCCTTAATAAACAATAGTTGTGTGTATTTTGGATGCAAATATGTATCTTCGAGGATGCCTCTGAGAATCTTACTTCGCGTGAACCAATATATTTTTATTGACCGACTTCCTAAAATAACGAAAGAAGGAGGTTCACAATTTGACTGTACGTATTTAACCTAGTTTAGTGAGAAAACACCTATTCATGTCCTATGTGAATGACCAGCCCTATCGGTCACAAGATATAACTGGATGGACAAACAACACAGAGGAAAGTCAAACAGCAGAGCATCAAACCGATGTTAGAATATTACAAAGCAATAGGAATAGCATAATAAAGCTACTCTGAGGCATGGAGGAGAATAGGACACAAAGGCGAGAAAATTAATCCAATTTAGTCTAACTTCTTTTCGAAAAGTAAACGTGCACCGATTTTATGGTTTTTAGGTAAATTTTAAATAGAAAGTGTTATATTATGTCCAAAATTATTGATACAAATGTAAATTATTCTCCTAGAAGTTCTTTATCAACTGCTTTACAGTGGGTCTCTTAGAAAAATCAGAAAAAAACTTATACGTACTCAAATAAACTATAAAATTTTCTTAATTTTTATTAATTTTCTTATTAAACGGTTCGTCATATGTTAAAATTTAATACAACATATAACCATTCTTGTTTATATTGGCGATTTTTTGTTTTCGATGGATTCAGTTTAAGAGAGGTAGGGAAGTCGTGTGAGTGGACACACCAGATTTTTTTAAATATTTATTTACGTTTTCCTGTGTGATGAAATTAATATCTCGTTGAAATCATTTTCACCACACACAATAGGCGTAAATTACGTCCCCATCTTCCCGCTGATTCAACAAAAATACAAACTATTATAAATAGAGCTTTGTGCTGGCAGCGAGCAGTTAGTAATTAACCATCTTAGTAGTAACTAGTAGTTGTAGTTGTAATTTGTAAACTTTTAAAAATAAATACTTTTTTAAAAAGGCAATTTTGGGTCTCGAGAACATTTTTGGCGCAGTCAGTACGGAGTTTTGGAGATTGTCAAATCGATTGGCAATTGTTCGTTTTAACGATTTACCAAACATCGAACCAGTTGAACTTTTTGTGACGGTATTACCCGGAGTGGAACGACCAATCGCTGGATTCCCATCTATCGCAGACCGGCAGTGAAACCGAAGCTAGCAGTTCATCGGAATTTGGGATAAAATCGCCCAAATTCGCAAGGCCCTTTGGATTTGGAGAGGACAGGCATCGCCGAACCAACCGAACCCTTATATATAGGAAGAGATGCTCAGAGTTGCCATCATATTCATGTAAGTGGAACTTATTTTTGAAAAATATATGTCTTTGGAGAACCTTGATGACCTTTACAATAGTTTAGAAGAAGCATCGACTTCATTAGACACATCAGCTAACTTTGTAGAAAACATTAAAATTAATAGTACATATTTAAAACCAATTATAAGACCACCAGTTCTAAACACCATACCTGAATTTCGAAAAATGGCCGAATTTAAGCCCGAATATTTGCATTGTTTGCCTGAGTTTAACGGTGATCCGAATGATTTGAACAGATTTATCTCTGTAAGCGAATCCCTCATTAAACAATTTTATATTAGAACAGACCCCAATAATTTCTCGAACATATTTCTTTTAAATTCTATAATATCGAAGTTGAGAGATAACGCTAAGGCATTAGTTAATATAAAAGGAGTTAATACTTGGGATGATTTGAAAAAACTACTTATTCAAAATTTCTCTGATCAGAGAGACGAAAGCTGTCTGAACAGAGATTTAGTAATGTTAAGACAACAGGGAAACGAATCTGCACATAAATTTCATGATAGAGTATTGCATATTTTAAATTTATTGTGTAGTCATGTAAACGTTAACGAAGTCGCTGAAGCAGTGAGGATAGTTAAGCGATGTATGTACGAAAATTTAGCTTTAAAAACGTATTTAGCTGGACTTCGCGAACCGTTAGGTACGACCATTCGCTGCATGAAACCTGAGTCATTAAATCAAGCCCTACAATTTGTGATGGCAGAAGAAAATGTGCATTACTTCCAAACTTTCTCAAACAAAACGCCTTTGAAACCTCAAATCCATTGTCCACAAATTCCACAAGTGTTACAAAGGCCTCAGATTTATCAAAATCCATTTAATATTCCACCTCAAAATCATTTTAGATTCAGTCCGAGACCATACAACTTCTTTAATCAAAATAGTGCTCCACAATCTTCACATACCCATTTCAGGCCACCGTTTCAAAGACCTAATTTCCAACAATTCTCCAGGCCTAACTTTCAGAGACCCAATTTTCAACAACAACCATCACAACAATTTCATAAGCCGCAATCAAATGTATTTAAATCAAATCCGAATGTAAAATTGTCTGACCCTACACCCATGAGCATAAGTACTCAAAATTCATACAAGCCACGATCCAACTTCTTCAAACAATCAGGTCAACCCCATAATTATACTGTCGAAGAACTATTTAATACAGAGGTAAATCCTTACCATGAAAGTGCCGGTTATTACGAAGACTATAGTAACTATATTGGAGATTCCTTCTACACCGAAAATCCTGTAGATTATCAAAACGAAATATACACTGATAGTGGCTCAGCCACTAAGAAGAACGATCTGGAACAAGAAAATTTTCATACGAACCCTCCGTATCCGGAAGAAATATAGCCCCAGAAATATTCTCTTTAAATCTTTCAGAATCAAACGAGCTACCTTATATCATTGTCCCTGAATATAACTTGAAAATCCTTATTGATTCGGGTTCCAAAAAATCATTTATTGACCCCAATTTGACATATAAAATTTTTCCAAACAACATAAAAAATGACCCATTCATCGTTTCCACAGTTCATCAGAAATCAGCCCACAAGTATAGTACTGAAATCCCAACACCTAGAATATTCAATCAAAAAGGAACCATGAAATTCTATTTGTTTAAATTTCACAATAATTTCAACGCCTTGCTTGGCATCAATAATTTAAAACGTTTACAAGCAACTCTAGATTTTCAAAGAAACCTTCTAGTAACACCATTCGCGAACATTAAACTTCTCTATCACAAAGTTAAAAGCTCAGCATGTAACAATATATCGGTCGCAGCACGTGTACAACAAGTAATAAAGATTAGATAATAATACCGCATACTAAAATTCACAATTGTGAAATTCCTGAATGCTTATCAGTTGCACGAAATGGCGAAGCATTAACAACAATATTAAATAACAGCGAACAAGATCTTACACTTGACCTGTCTCAGCCGTTCGCTGTTGAGAATTTCCAAGAATCTGACATATTGAATTGCGAATTGAATAACCTATCACACGAGGCCGCAAAACAGCTGGATTTGAACAAAATTAAAACAGATCACCTCAACAGCGAAGAATCATCAAAATTATTGGCTTTATGCCAAAAGTATGCAGACATCTTTTATCAAGAGGATATGCCACTTACATTCACAAATAGGATTAAACATCAAATTGGAACTACAGATGAGACACCAGTTTATGGAAAGACTTACCGATACCCATACGCTTTCAGAGAAGAGGTTAAGAATTAAATAGACAAGATGCTCGATTCAAATATAATTCAACCTAGTAATTCACCATATTCTTCACCTATTTGGATCGTCCCGAAGAAAATGGATGCATCAGGAAAGAAAAAATGGCGTGTAGTTATCGATTACCGAAACCTAAATTCAAAGACCCTGAATGACCGCTACCCCCTTCCATGTATTACTGATTTGCTCGACAAATTTGGCAAGTGTCAATATTTCACGACACTGGACCTTGCGAGTGGGTTCCATCAAATAGAGATGGACGAAAAGGATAGAGAGAAGACTGCATTCAGCACAGAAAACGGGCATTACGAATTTCTTCGAATGCCCTTTGGCCTGAAAAATGCACCCGCTACTTTTCAGCGGGTAATGGACAACATATTGAGAGGGATACAAAATGAACTATGTCTGGTATACCTGGATGATATTATCGTCTATTCGACATCCCTTCAAGAGCACTTAGAACGATTAGAACGCGTATTCAGAAGACTTAGAGAAGCTAACTTCAAGGTGCAACTTGATAAATCGATTTTTATGAAGAAAGAAGTTGCTTATCTAGGGCACATAGTTACACCAGAAGGCGTCAAACCAAACCCGGATAAAATCAGAGCAATTAGAGACTATCCTATTCCAAAAACCACTAATCAGATTAAAGGTTTCCTGGGACTCCTAGGTTATTACAGAAGATTTATTAAAAATTTCGCCAAATTAACTAAACCATTAACAAAATGCCTCAAAAAAGGAGCCACCATCGTACACGACAATGAATTTGTAAATTGTTTTGAAACATGCAAAAACATATTGATGAATGAACCGATTTTACAGTACCCGGACTTCTCAAAGCCTTTTAATTTGACAGTAGACGCAAGCTCGGTTGCCCTGGGCGCTGTTTTTAGCCAAGGCCCTGTCGGTCAAGATTTACCGATTGCGTACGCTTCACGAACATTAAATGATTCCGAGACGAAATATTCTGTAATTGACCGCGAGCTTTTGGCCGCGGTATGGGCTACCAAATATTTTCGCCCGTATTTGTACGGCAGAAAGTTCAGTATAATCACCGACCATAAGCCCTTACAATGGCTTTTCTCACTCAAAGATCCTAGCTCCAAGCTAACGCGATAGCGTAACAAACTGGAAGAATATGACTTTGACATAATTTACATTGAACTCCACACCAAAGAAACATTCTGGGAGCAGCTGGATGAAATACTGAAGGATTACCCTGGTTATTCACATGTATCCGCAACATTTGAGAAAAATCCAGAAACATCAGGAAAAGATGACGGCACCCTGAAAACGCCAGAGAACCCTCTCGAAAAAACAAACCCACCAGATACCGGATCTTCCAAAACGTTCTCCGATTTAGATACCTTCCTGTACGTAAACAAGAATTCTCTTAATCCGATCCCATCGACTTCACGACAGGACGACGACAATATCTCGATGATCGTTCACCACGACCAATCAATCTCAGGAGAACTCCCCTCAGACACACTTACCAACCAACCATCAGTTGAAAATAAAATTGGAAATGACAGCGACGGACAGACAATACACTCGAACGCAGGACAACACCCTACAACGGAGATACCTGTTACAGATCATGCCGTGAACTATGGACCAAACCAATTTTTTATTAAACTAGTTCTTCATTCACCAGCAAAACCAAAATTAACCCATTTATTCGAAAACAAACAAAGAATTTATGTTCAATTCAGTAAAAACAACTTTGAAAACGACTTTGTCGCCTTTATTAAAGAATTTGTGGCCCCCGGAGTACAATATCATCTATATTTCGAGGATGCCGAAGCATACGAACCATTTTCGGTAGCCGTCCAACAAAATTTCAAATGGCCAGATATAAAACTTAAACGATGTACCAAAAAGTTGATAGATGTCATGGACAAAGAGGATATCCAAAATACCATTCGCTGCTATCATGAAGGCAAATCGAACCATCGTGGTATTGTCGAAACGCTAGAGAAGATAAAGTTAAAATATTACTGGCCCCTCATGAAGAGCTCAATACAGTCATTTATTAATGAATGCGAAGTATGCCAGTTAAGTAAATACGAACGTAATCCTGTAAAAATACAGATGAACATTACTCAAACAGCCTCGAAACCGTTCGACATCCTACACTGTGATACATTCACATTTGAACAAACTAAGTTTCTCACCCTTATCGATAGTTTCTCTCGGTTCGCTCAAGCTTATCCAATTAACTCCTTATCCGGTACAGAAATAGCTGATAATTTAATCAACTTTTTCTCACAACACGGTATCCCAAAATTAGTCATTGTTGATAACGGAACCGAATTCAAAAACACTGTCATCACGGAACTTCTAACGCTACATAAAATAAAAATTCATTTTTGCTCTCCAAACCACCCCCAATCAAACGGGGTTATCGAAAGATTCCATTCGACAATTATAGAGCACTTGAGATTACTCAACGCTCAAGGTTATACAAAAACACCAGCCAAAATAAAGATGATCTATGCTATTTTGGCCTACAACAACTCCGTGCATTCGGTCACCAAATGAAAACCCATTGATATCATAAGTGGTCAAATAGCTGACAACGACCCATTTGATATAGATATAGATAGAATCCTCCTCAACGACTACGTCGAGCAGCACAAGAAAAGAACTAAATTACTATATGCGAAAATTAATTCAGATCTAATTCAGAAGAATGAAAAAACTATTCAAAAAATCAATGAAAAAAGAGACCAACCAACTATGTTTAATGAAGGGCAAACCATCTTTCCCAAAAAACATATTAGACAAAAACAGGCTAACAAATTCGACAAATCCTGTAAAATTCTAACTGTAAACCCAGAGAAGAAGGTAGTTTCAACTGAGCAACGCGGTAAAATCCATATGGATAATTTAAAACGGCCCTTGAGGAAAATTTATTCATTCGATTAAACAAAAATTATTCCCTTTCAGGATCGCCGGAGCTTCTGGCCTCCAAGAAACCATCGAAACACGAAATTTGCGAAATAACCCAGGACTTATACCCTTAAAAATCGTCTCAGCAAAAATTCAAGAATTCTCCCATTCACTAATCCACTATTACGACCTTAACCCTATCATTCTTGAGGTCAATAAACTAAAATTGAAGTCATCTAACTTAACCCTTTCGGTTGAACGGAACTCAGATTATAGTAGGGATGTATCTAATTACTTGAAGATACTGAAGTTTATAGAAGATAAGGTAGAAACCAAACTTACAGAAATTTTACCTCATCCTCAAAGAATTAAACGAGGACTCATCAATGGTTTAGGCTCAATTTTTAAATATATCAGTGGTACACTCGACAATACTGACGGAGAACGTTATAACAAACTAAACAGGCAATTGCAAAATGATCAAGCTAATATAGCATCTAACATAATAAGTCAAAATTCACTATCCATCACCCTAATCGAAAAATTCAACAACACTATTAAAGAAATAAATCATAACGAAAAATTATTGGAGGATAAGCTTAATCAAATTTCAAAAATTGTGGAAGGACGGCCTTACAGAGAGAACAGTTCGTTCATTAAGGATATCTTGATACAAATCATTACGTTATACGAGACGATTATATCAGTCTTGCAAGATATTGAAAACTCGATCACATTCGCTAAACTGAAAACAATGCATCCTAGTATCATCACTATAACGGATTTACATCAAGAGCTAAACTTACTATCTAAAAAATTTTCCTCTGAACAGTTTCCTACTAAGATAGATTTTGAACATACTCTTCTTTTAGAGAAACTCATAGAAATTGATTGCTTTATCTTAAATAACAGAATAGTTTATATACTAAAAATTCCGATCACCTACACTTCTCATTTCGACATTTATCACCTTTATTCGATACCCGTTTATTCAAAAGGTCATTTCAAAGCTCTTCTTCCAAAGGACAGATATTTGGTTAGAAATGAGTTCTATTACGCATTTTTGGCAAACTCTTGTGAACCCATCCAAAATCGAGAATACCTTTGCAAAGATGCCGAACTTCAACAAATCGACAACTCCAGCCCTTGCGAAATCCAAATGCTCGTCAACAACAACAGCTCCAGTTGCACTTATGCCTATATAACAGTCACCAAGACGACAATGAGAAATATCGACAACTCAACATGGATTGGTCTATTCCCTTATGAAGAACCAGTAACCCTCCGATGCTCTAATCAAGAAGACGTCCTGAGGCTCCAAGGAACCTATCTATTCCGTATTCCAGTAGGTTGCCAAATCATCACAAGTTCTCGACAAATCAATAACGAAGGAGAATCTACATCGCCTAATCAACCAATACTATTTGCCGACATTGATATCAAAGATGACATCACCAAACCACCTAACCTCAGCATCCACATCGAGCAAGTCCAGCTCGACGAACTTCAATATTTAAAGAAAATGGTTATCCAGAACAAAAGTACTCTCTTAGATAGTATGTCCTATCTCTACATTCCAGACGCGTGGACAATAGCCATCTACTGCTTTGCGATAACCTTTATCATCTGTGCTATATTCAAGAAGAAGAAGATAACACATAGAAGAAACCAGCAGGGACCATTGGAATCCATCGAACTCCAAGATGTCCAACTTCCTCGCTAACACTCCGATGTTGGATCTATGGGGGGAGGAATTACGTCCCCATCTTCCCGCTGATTCAACAAAAATACAAACTATTATAAATAGAGCTTTGTGCTGGCAGCGAGCAGTTAGTAATTAACCATCTTAGTAGTAACTAGTAGTTGTAGTTGTAATTTGTAAACTTTTAAAAATAAATACTTTTTTAAAAAGGCAATTTTGGGTCTCGAGAACATTTTTCGTATCTACTATGGTCACTCGAAATTGTGAAATAAATAACATTAAAAAAACTGGCCCGACTTCATCTGTATTCTGTATAATAAAAAATCACTGTATACGTAGGTGTTTAAGACAGGACAACGTTTTCCGGCTTCCACTATTCTCTTAGTAAAAACATATTATTGTTAATGTATTGGTTGTGTAAGGAGGGCCTGAAAGGTAATCTATTGATTAGATTACAATATCCAACTTTCCTTTCATAGCTAGGATAGCGCAAGTGGGGTTCAATATATTCATGAGCATAATTATAGCAGTATAATTTTTATTTATTCCGAAAACACTTGCAGTAGGTACATATAAAATATAAAATACCTACCTATATTAGAGTTTCAAATAACATGTGAAGCTATTTCGAGTAATAACTACAGATTCTTGTTTTGAAAGTAAAGTATGTGCATTGGTAATCAAAATATAAACATCATTAACAAGTATTTATAAGCGTAATCAGCAGTTTCAAAATTCCCTAAGAAAACAGATACGTTTGATATGTCTATTGAAACAGCGAAGTTAAACAGAATTATGTATTTTCATTGAGTAGACAAACTTGTGATTTCATCTGTACTATGCATATATTTGATGAATATTAGGTGTGTCTTCATTTTCAACAAGACTCGTTTATCGTAAATTTTGTCTTGAAGCTGGACTCGTTACAAAATATGTCACATGAAGAATCTCGAAACAGAGTTTCTGAATGTAAATTGCGCTGTGCGAAGAAGAAACTAAGCTTTAATGACAATTTTTTTAATTAAATTAAATAAAAAAAACACATTCATTGAATAGAGGTTACGTGTCAGAAAGTTGTATTGCGAAATAGTCTACGCCGAACATAAACTTATGTACATAAATACTTATAATCTTATCTGTGGACACATAATTCAGAACCATCTTATCGGGCTACTCAAACATACAAACATATTGCAATTACTTTGAATTTCTGATCATGCCATTTTATTTATCTATTTTGAAGATAATTTTATTTATTCTTAATTAAAACCAGATGAAATGAATATTGCATTATTCTATTGACAACAATGAACTTTAAGTATTTCCGAGGAAATCATTATAAACACAATACAATATACCTTTTCCAGGGCTTGTTTTATTGTAACCTACAATCTAGATTAACACGTTGACTCCTCGGCAATTTTTAGAATTCCGGCCAATTTTATTTAATCATATATTAAAAACTTTAGTAGGTACAAAGGTATCATCAAAAGGAATAGAAAATGTAGGCTTTCCAAAAAAAGGTCTAACGAATTATCTCGTAGTTGGCTTATGCAACAGAATTCTCTTCACGGAAGCTAACTGCGAGTTAATTTGTACACAGACACGCTTAGACCTGTCGCTTCGCTAAAGCTGCATCAGAGATATGCGTCCATCGTCCATATTCGTCAGTAGTATCTCAGATATTGTCGAGTGCATCACATCAACTATAGAAATATTCTTTTACTTCTGGGTTTTGAATATTTTTTTTTATAATAATATTTTCGTTCATTTATTAATAAATTTTCTGTTCATGTAAGCCAGAATTGATTTATTTTTCTCTTCCCAGCAGCAGTTTAATACACGAATATGGCAAGTGAACAGTGAACCTATAGTCGGCGTCCTCGCTATCTGCCTACGAGTTATCTCGTAGTTGGCAGTCAACGTGTTAAATAGGTGCAACAAAAAAATTAGATCATGCATCTCACTTTTTTCCTAAGAATTATCATCTCTGAGATATAGTGATTCGAAAAGTTAATAAATATTTTTTACAAAAAATTGGACCGACAGTTGTTGCACTGAAAAATACAACATAATATTAATTCTATTGGTGCTGGTTCTTTTCGAGTTGGTGCCTACAACAACAACAACAACAAACTAAAACAGCACAACTTCAAAATTACCAGCACCAATAGAATTAATATTATTTTGTATTTTTTAGTGATAAAGTCGGTCCAATTTTTTGTTAAAAAATATTTATTTCACATTTTTTAGTGTAACATTAAACATGAAAACTGTTGATCGTTCACTAATACCCAAAAAGTTATAGGTAGGTTTAGCTTGTACTTGTTATTTATTATTCAGAGATCTCAAAACATCTCGCAAATATACATAGTTCAGACTTTACTGCTGTAACTCGATAACCGTAACTCAATTTAAATGTTGCTACATATAATCTTTTCTTGAAAAAATGTTCAATTTAAACGTTTCCGGATATGGTCCCTTTTTAATTTTCAAATCTCGAATTTTCGATTTTCAGAAAAATTTGCCCTTTCCACATAGCTGAAACACATATTTCAGACTGTAGCGCGGAAACGTATGATTGTTTTAAAAAATGTCCAATTCAAACATTTCCGGATATGGAATTTTCATTAATTCTGTCGCCTCGGATTTTCAATTTTCGAGAAAAAATTCCCCATCCACTCACTTTGGGGGCGGTTTTTGGAGGGAAGGAGATTTTGGATTTGATTTTTCTCAATATGGGACCATTCCGCAGCTCTCCTCTTTCAAATGAAACAAAAATAAATCGTCTAAATCGGAGTACGCGAACAGCCATAAAAAAGCAATCTTACAAACGAATTGTATCCTTTTTTTGAAGGTCGGTAAAAAAACCCGTGTTCTCATAATATGCTCTAGAGCGCAGCCTATATACATCACCGCACCCGTAATACAAGTAAAAATATTGATATGTATAACTTTATATTGTACGATTCTGAGTATATAAACACAGTCCCTCATACATTCTATACGCCCGTATAGCCTTGAGCAAGATCTGTCCGCGTGGCAACGCTCGTATACCTGCTCCCTTTTCAAACACCTAGAGGAAATACTATTAGTCTTGAACATTCCTTCATAGTGAAAATATGGAAAAGCTCAACAACACCATCGGAAATATATTCCTCCAAAAGCTTATAAACTTTTCGAAGTGCCAAAGTCACATACTTTTTATACACGCAATACTGGCTGTATACGCCCACAGCAATTTTCAAGAAAGCTTGTATTTTTTTAAATTGTTTGAAAAACAATATTTAGTTAATTGTGCTAATTTTGAGGATAATAATTCTACACATCAAGCTCAAAAAATAGTTGCTTAGATAAGTTTTGATATTTATATTTCGTAAAAAAACTCGTTACTATAAATACAATTCTTCCCAAACTTCTGCTCATCAACATCTATTTCGGGTTTATGATGAAGTAAAAGTGTGGCTTGGTAATCCACTAGATCTAGAAGACTGCAAACTGGTGTTGGAAGTTAATTGATAATACATCCAGAATTTACTACCACCTACGCCATAAAAACTCCTTAATACAGTTTGTTGCTATTACAAAAAGGGGTGTAGGGCTAAATGCTACTGTAAAAAAGTAAAAGCGTTTTGTTCATCAGCATGTACTATTTGTCAAGATCAGTCGTGCTCCAATGTTGAATCACCATCAGAAGACGATTTATACGATATCAGCGAGACGACATCTGAGTGATTCCAAGCTGCACCGACCATTTCAGCCCGCCACAAAAAAAGTCGTACATATTTTTTTACACAATTATTACAATTTATTACACGCAAAAAATATTTATTATACGTTCCGGTGTCGAATTACAGGGTGGCAGTGCAGCTTGGATACCAAGCTACACCGCCATCTTAGTTTTTCACCATATCAACAAAAACAAGTGGTCCATATTCTTTTACACATTTATTACAATTCATTACACGCAAAAGGAAATTTATTACACTTTCCGATGTCGAATTACAGGGTGGCGGAGCAGCTTTGATACCAAGATGGATATATCAGTTAACAAATCTTTACTATACTCATATCATTTCCCCAGGTCACTGCAGATGTGGTTAAGAGGTGCTAGATCACTTCGTCGCATCTTGCGAGCTGGAAATTAGCAATTATGTATGCGGCAAGTATTCACTTCGCCAATAAGAACGGGTTCAAATCGGAAAATAATGATTGGCTAGGAACAATGTTTTGTTAAAAAGATCTGAGATATCTAGAGGAGCAACCAGCTGTGTTGTTCACTTCACGTGTATTGCATGTAGCAAAAGGTGAAGAAAAAGCCAAGTAATATACTTACACATGAGAATTTGTTTGAATCACTAACTATAACAAGATCTGGGAGTTACGCTGAGGCAATTGTTGACATTGGTTACGATCAATTTTTTGATCATTACAGTACGAATGAACAATTGAAAGCATATCAAAAAATTGCCATGAAAAACGAAAGTTTGTTTGAACATCGACAGTACAGAAGCTATGGTAGATGGAATCAAGAGAGGGAGGGTATCACTGTGACATCTGAATTAGCTCAATTCACTGTAAGCTACATGATTTCGGAAAAATAAGGAAATTTATCAAAAAACTTTATTTGGGTGCCATTGGGAGAAATTGTTATTAACAGATAGAGGAAACTTGATATTATTCTATTCTTGATATAATCAAATTCGTCATGATCAACTCTGGATTGGGTGTTGGACAAATTTGTGTATATTTTCTCTCGCTCTGTACAAATGTAAAAATTATCTATCCCTTTTTATCTTTTTTATTTGAAGAGTGTACGGTTCCAAAAGAGATACTTCCTCGATATGCAAGGGAGGCCGGGTTAAACTCAGTATCTATATCAGTCAACGGAAGATGATTCTAGTTCCAACAAAAAGCGGGTATTGCCGGATAATCTCCTCAAAAAATAGACAGAAAGGTTGCCGAAGTCTGTTCAGGAAGAACTAGAACTTCATGATATTGGAAAAATTGTTAATCCTTATAATAACGAGAAGTTCCTGAATTATTTTATTGACGACCTGACCCTCCTCCCTCTTTAGACCGACATTTAAATATAAGTAATTTCGATTGGTCTGACAGAAATAACAATTTTTTGAAGGGGGCTATTTAAAACAAACATCATAAATTGAAACCTTTCATTTTCAAAAAAATGAGCTACTCTTACGAACTGATTTTTTTTTGGAAAGGCACATTGATAGGATATTTGAAAATCAAATTAAACGTATTGAAATCACTTTCTTCTGCCTGAGGTTCAGTCACCATTTTATTGGTTTCAAATGAGGAAATCAATGTGAGCAATTTCTCAGCCGCATTGACCACTTCACCTATACTAGACCAACAAATCAATACGAGCACTGAATCTTGTTTGTTACCCCCAATCACCAGTTCGCCGGTACCAAGCAGTGGCCTTCATACTACAGTTAAGAAATCAGTGATCAGTGGATGATCGAACAGATGGAGTAGATTGAATGAACTGATAAGATACATGAGTTGATGGCTGATTGGGTTAAGTCCCGAACTAAAGATTGAGGTTGGAATTTCCGAATTATATTTTCTGCCACATAGATGGAAATATAAAAACTTAGGCACAGTATATTAAGTTTCTCTAGGGTCTAATATAATGTTTTTGTCAATTGAATAAATGAATGAATGTTTATTTCAGTAGAAATAAAGAATGTTACATTTAGTGATAATAAATATTACATAATAAAGCCTAGTGTGAAATTTTCGGTAACGAGATTTTTACAAATGTTGACGTTTCAGAGTTTTCTCAGTCTAATAAACATATTTTCCGCCATTGGTGTGCCTGTCTGTGACAGCATTATCTCGGGAACGGATCGTTGAATTTTGTTGCTTTCTTTTTTATTTTGTTTGGTACCAATACCACTCGCCGGTGGCACTGAATGAGAACCCTGTATACACTGGGGGCTCAGCAGCTATAGCCAAAAAAAAGTGATTAGCTCAAGACTCTAGCGCGAAAACGGTTCTGAGGATTTTAATTAAACTTGCCTAAAGTATTCTTCTGAGATTCCTTTACCACATACGCCATCTCTGAGAAAAAGCACAAAAAAGTTATGCTTGAATAAAATTACATATTTTCCATATGTTTCTTCAGATTCTAAGGAGTTCATCTTGCAAAAAAATGTAATATAACCATTGTTGTTCGTTTTGATCGGACGATTTTTTATTCACTAGAATTTGCACCAGATTTTTTGTTGTTACAATGCACCGGCAAATAAACAGGAGTGACTGTCCGTCTAAGTTCATTCAAGAACTTGTCTTCGGACATATTCAATCCGTTGAAATTTACTTTTAGGTATATGATCTATTTCAGAAATAATTAGAATTCCGAATTCAGCTATCTCTCTCTAATAATAAAGGGGTTCGGGACATCCCTAATAAGAGGATGTAAGCTGCAATAAGCAATACCTGGACAGCTAAAAGCCTAGTACCCGAGTAGAAATGTTATATCACATGCCCGTTTTACTATAGTACGTCACACCAATAGAATTTTCCGAGCATGGGGCTGGGAAACTCTTGAGGTGGCCTAGGTCCAGAATTTCCATACCCACTTTCGGTAAATGTTACCAACTAACCATAAAAAAAATTACGCATGAGATTGTGAGATGGATTTATTCATGTAAAAAACCGGAATTTAAGTATGTTCAGCCAACATAGAGACTGACCGATCTTCGGAAAGTGACTTGCTTATTAGTAAATGTATTACTTGGGATGAGGATGTGAGTTCCGGCACTAATCCCGGTTACTTATGCTGTCCAAGCCAGCGACACCTGTTCACTGAAAACGAATGGATTAAAAGAATCCCGGCAAAATCACTAATTTGTTTGTCCTGCAACTCTCAGGGAAATGTAGTAGAGATCTTATCACTGCGGGATTACGAAAACTGGGGAAACAATGGCCAGAAAAATCAAGCCATTGAACGTTGAATAAAGCAAGTAATGTGAAATGAAAAACTTCAAGCAGCTAAATTAAAAAGAAAAAAGACCATCGTTTGTACCTAGGGGATAAAAAAATGTAATTAAAGATAGATTAACTCTAGAAAAGCACCGTACGGTCCCAGTATCAAAAATGGGAATCTCTAACAAATACAAGCTGTGCCTGTGGACAAGAAGAATTTTATGGTAGTAAGTACTTACGCTATAGATACCTTTTTTCAAATTCTTCTGGTAGGCGCTTATGACTTAGCTCCAATAAAAGAGAAGGTACTATTTTCATATTACGTTTCTAAATTATTTTGTTTGGGTGGAACTGAGTGACTTTTTTTGGTAGTCCAAGAAACATAGATTTAGAAATTGTCTTTTTTTCTGTTATCCCAACTTTGAATACACTTATTCAAGCCAACAGAAACTATTCGTCTTTTATTTCGCTTTGAACAATTACTTATTTTTTCCTAACCACAGCTGTACGAATTGAAACTAAATAAATTTTCCGGAAACTGGATTCTTGAATTTTTTTTCATTAGGTGATTAGTTCAGCACCACCTAACAAGTTTTTCGAAATATTGGCTTGCCAAACTTATATGATGAGAGCCCAAGTTTTAATGGACTACTACCCAATAAAACCCAACAAAAACCTTCCTGATCTTGGTAAACTAGATGCCAACGATAACAAAGGCAATGTTGTCGATAATAGATTTTCAATGGGTCCAAGTTTTAGAGAAACACTTCGCTGTAAAAATTCTGGAAATAAAAGCAGGACCTCTAAATGTCAGAGTCAAACAAAAAGTTTCTCAGTTTTTACAATACCTATTGAAGATTTTTTCCATTTTCTGAATAGAGGACAACTGGCCAAAGTTATGTTAAAAAGAAGATTCAGAAACAAGCAGAACATGTAAAAAGGAAACTGGAAATAACCACAGGTATGAAAACATTCCTCTATGCCACAAATTCTCATAATCTTCAACGACGGATCTAGATTAATATTCCTTCAGATGACCTTTCGATTGTTGGTTTTACATAATAAGATTTATTTAGAGAGTAGAGGGACTTTTTTTTCTCCAGCTCGTCTTCCAATTTTGGCTACGCAGAGAACTTTTTCGGCCTCGATATCCGACCATTTTCAGGAGCTTCCCCTACTATTTTTTATTAAAAATGTATGTAAAAATTAATCAACGGTAAAAAAAATAAATATGTAAATTCTTTATTCATTATTTTACGACTTTTAACTCTTTCTAGGGGATCTCGTGGTCTTTGAGATTTTGCAAAATCAAACTCTGAAGCTTACCGCTATAAAGGATTTACCTGAATTTTATGACGAAGAAAATTTCCTACAACTCTTCGGAATTGCGGAATACTTTTAGATTATGGGTCTAATAAAGAAGCATCCGATACGTCTTCAAATGGACATTATGTTGCGATTTCTAGGAGATGCAATAAGAAATGGATGAAATACGACGACTTTGTTGCCCTGCAAACATTTCATCCGAAATTAAAATATGTTTAATAGTCCTTTTTTAAATAAAGATGAATAAATAAGTTCTATTTTATTTCATGATGAATCATAGATTTACTTCTTGATCGGCTCTTGAAAGATTTATTTCGATATGTTCAAGCCCACGCTAACTCTCTAGCTTCTTCTGTGGGTGAATAACATATTAAACATTTGGCAAAATTGATCAAGTTGTGTAAGAAATCATCTACGAATAATTGGCAGTGGGTGCATGCGTCAATATGGTTACCTCTACCAACCTGAGTTTTTGAGCTTCGTATCACCCCTTTCAGATTCACTTTTTTAGAAGTTACGAATTTCGCGATCAGCCATATTCGATAAATTACAATAATTTAGCAATAAATGATTGGGCCATGGTTAATCATATCGTGGTGGTTGCTTGAGCTCCCCCAAGTAGTCTGACTCTGGCCGCCACTCTCTAGCTTGGTTCCTGTGTGAGTTACAAATTTTGCAAGTAACGCCAACATAGAAAAATATTTTTTACAAAAAATTGAACCGACGTTATTAGTTGGTGCACTGAAAAGTATAAAATAATATTAATTCTATTGGTGCTGTTACTTTTGAAGTTGTGCAGTTGCAGGTAGATTGATAACTTTTGGCACCAACTTCGCAAGTACCAGCATCAATAGAAATAATATTATTTTATAATATATATAACTAATAACGTCGGTCTAATTTTTTGTTAAAAATATTTCGAAAACCGTAACTTTAAGGGAAAAATGTTCATTATAAATGTTGCTACAAATAATTATGTATTTCATGTACTGCAAACAGATTTTCAATTTTCGACAGAAATCGCCCTCTTCACCTAGCGAAAATAGGTATATTTGAGAATTTCAAATGTCTCTTTCTCGAAAACCGTTACTCTTTTGAAAAATGTTCAATTTAAACATTTCCGGATATTGTCCTATCTATAATTATACCAACGCAGATTTTCAATTTTCGAGAAAATTTTCGGAAGAAACGAGATGTCGGATTCACGTTTTTTATGAATATGGGACCATTTCTCAAGCCTCCTCTTTCAAATGAATCAAAAATCATCAAAATCGGAGTACGATTACTATATGAAAGGCGCGCACAAACCAAAAAAAAAATGTATACCTCCTCCGTTTGGGGTTCGTCGGTCAAAATTAGCAATAAACAGCTGGACATAAGAACTGGTGGTGATTGCTTCGAGGTTGCTGAATAGTTTGAGCCGCCTTTCGACTCTTTGGGAATGACGAATTATACAATTAGCCGGATTTGTTACCTAGCGAAAACTTAGCAATAAACAAAGTGTAACAAATGTTTACTTGGTGCAATAGGATGTAATAAATGTGTAAAAAATAAGGACCACTTGTTTTTTAGGTATCGTGAAAAAACAAAATGGCGGTGTAGCTTGGTATTCAAACTGCTCAACAATTTGGATAAATATTGAAACAATGAAAAATGTGAATTGAATATTCAAACTAGTCAGGTTAAATTTTCAGTTATTCCCATTAAAAATTATCAGATCTTTCCATCGGTAGTGTCAAAATTAATCTGTCCTATATGAAAAAACTGAGTTATAGCTGATTCTATCAAAACTTTATACACATATGTTTTCAGTTTTGAGCACACCCGATATAATATCAAGAAAATATAAAATATAACTCGATAGTGAGTTGTGTCCATAAAAATTACAACTCTTAATCTTAGGTAGTTTCACTCAGGGATATGAATTTTTAAATTATGCAATTATATCTGTCAACTTTTTAGAAAATAATAATAACAAATTTTAACCTATTAAGATTTTTCTGTTTTCAAGCCGATTTCAATAAAATTTGCACAGAGTACAAATTCGTCAATTCTTGAACGGCTGCTGTTATTTCGTATAATGATGACACTACAGGGCCGGATCTACAGCTTAATTTATATTGCAGTGCAATGCCAACTGCATTATGACGCTCTGCAATATAAATTAAGCCCTAGATCCGGCCCTGTGGTGTTTTCCTTATACGAAATAACAGCAGCCGTTCAAGAATTGAGGAAGGCGCGATTCCCACTATACGTAACGTCACCGTCACGTATTCGCAGCGTCAACGAACCGAAAATTTATACTAACCGGCAAGCAACAGTCAGTTTTTCGTCTGCCCGTAGAGAGTGACGTAGTGAAAATTCGAACATGAGTAGATTTACAAATGAAGAGCTTGCATAAATCGCATTTATTCTGGACATGGAAGAAGGAAAGTAAAGAAGAAAAGACAAATATGGGTGCATGATATATTTCTTAGAAGGAAGGACGAGTGCGAATATCACAAATTGTTTTCGCCATCTAATGGCTAAATACCATAAATATTCGAGAATGTCTTGACAGCAATTCTTTCATTTCTTGCATAAAATTGAAGGCAGATTAATAAAGAATATTAAAAAAAAATTTCTTGCAGGTATTTCCAAATTTAAATATCAAACGTACGTAAACAGACACGTCAGCCAATGCACACTATACGTAATACGAAAGAACAGTCTACCCACCGCCAAGTACCGACACGTAAAATATTATCGCCGACGGACGTGATGGCGACGGGAAGTGGACGTGACTGATAGTGTGATTATGTTCATTGTTTGCAATGTAAGAATATCGTGACGGTGACAGTGCGGACACATGAGGGTGACGTTACGTATAGTGGGAATCGCGCCGAGTATTCGTACTGTGTCCAAAGTTTATTGAAAAAAGCTTGAAAACCAAAAAAATATAATAGGTTCAAATGTGTTCCAACATAATTTTGCCCAAAGTGTAATTTGAAAAAATGTCACCACTACAAAAAACGACGAATGTCTGGAAAATATTACATAAATATTTTTTATCAAAAATTGGACCAACGTTATTAAGTAGTTGGTGAACTGAAAAATACAAAATAATATTAATTGTATTTATGCTGGTACTTTTGAAGTTGTGCAGTTGCAGTTAGAATGAAAACATTTGGCACCAACTTCACAAGTACCAGCACCAATTGGCAATACAAATAACCCTGTTAGTTGATCCAGTAGGCCGCGACCTCGTGGGAGATTACCATACCATATATTTTTTGGTAAAATTTACAAGAGTTAGTTTTTCGGTGCCTACGAATCTCAAAAACTAGAATGAAAATAATTCCAATAATATTGAGGATTGAATAATTAGAAGAAATCAAACGCAGACAAACCGGTATAATACGAATATAATCTTGCAGAAGAATTTGGTAACCGCTGCATCCTACTTCTAAATTGCACCTAAGTAGAAAATAAACGATTATTGGTTTATTATGTCAGTGTCAGTATGACGTCTAAGTCAGATGTACAGTATTCCTGTCAATGTGGCTTGCAAACGCAAATACTATCCATATACTACCTCGGAAGAAAGAGCGTTGATAGCATTAATTTATGACGTAACACACAAGATTCATGACGTCACGATATGGTTTGGTACCATTTCAGCTCCGTGAACAGCTGATAGTGAGAGATAGTGCAGTTAGCGACTCCTTGAACACAGCCCTAGATATACAAATATACAAAGTGTCAAGATCATAACCAAATTAATTGACCTCTTAAACGTCAGAGCTTAAAAATCTCAAAATAATCTCAATTGAATTGACATAAAAATTTAACATAACCTGTAAAAATTATCACTGAATTCTATATCGGGTATGGTAATCTCCCACGAGATCGCGGCCGCCTTGATCAAATAACAGGGGTATTTGTATTGCCAATGGAATTTATAATATTTTGTATTTTTCGTTGAACGTTCACTTATACTACCCGTGTATATTATTTGTTTGTAATTGTTATTATTCAGAAATCTAAAAAACATCGTCGCGGAAATACGCATATTTTAGATTTTACCACCACTGTATTCGAAAACCGTAACTCCATGGAAAAAATGTTCAATATAAATGTTGCTACAAAATCGGAATACGTTTACTGTATAAAGCGCGCACACAAACCCAAAAAAAAACTAAGTGTCGAATTGTATATATACCTCCTTCGTTTGGGTTCGTCCGTCAATACAAACATCAAATAGTAAATTTGTGAAACATTTTATTGTGATTTAAACAATATTCGAGAAATGAAAAAGAACATTACAATTTATTATTTTTCAAGTCGATTCAAGTTCACAGAGCTCACATACTTAGTATGAAGTATGTAGCCTTCGAAAAAATGTTTTATCAAATCAAATTATCAAAACACTAATGCAAAATATGCAAAAACAAAAACTGTTTCCACCATTCAAAATCGTCCCACTCTTTGCTGAATTAAATACAAGAACAATAATAGAAATTTGTAACTTTCTGCAAAAATGTGGGTTTGAGCATATAAAGATGTAGGTAGACCAATCTGCTAGTTCTCCAAAATGTGCACAATCATTGTACTTATGTATATCATTGTTAAACATATTGTCATATATGTAGATTAAAATATCTAGGGTAGGGTTTTGGAAAGCTTAAATAATAAAAAAATAGAATATGAATCCTGATGCTCCTGCCAATTCATGGAAAGAAAATTCGATTCCTAATTTCACATCAAAGAATATCTGACATTGAAAATCTAACTAATTGGCGTTGATCCATTATTCAGTTTCCGTAAATTTATCACAGTAACTAAACACATTTTACTGAGAAATTTATATAACCGATTATTCAATATCATAACAATTATTATTAAATTAGTTACCGACATTACCTCTAAAATAAAAAAAACAGTGTTATATTTAGTTCAAAAGCCTCAAATAGAGAAATATCAATTCAGAACTTTGAACACATTACAAGAGGAACTGCTCGACGAATGACTCATATGTACCTACGCTTGTTAACTGGATCGTGAAATAATAATAATTACTATTCGAGTGATAATTGACGATTTGCTAATGTTGGTTTTCCCATTATCAATGTAAAATGTAAGTATATTGTATATGTCATGTTCATGTTCAATTGATTTTCATTTGACTTTCAATCTCCAACAATATTAAGTTATATTGATGAAGTACTAATATTCTGGTATCGTTTTATGTCTAATGCGATGAGAAACAAAATTTCTAGGTAGCAATAAATGTTCTCATAATGATCATCACAAACTAGTTTAAACAGGTAATTACTTTTGAATTATGTAGGACTGTAATAGCTTTCATGAGCACTGAAATGGAATCGAACAGTTAATTAAAAACCATCTTGTTGAAACTAATTATCTTTGATTTGAAAACGATGGAAAATAGCCTTCCTAATATTTTCATGCATTTTGAGAGAACTATATTCTTAAAGACATATTATACATAATCGCTTGATTCTTATTACCTAAATGATTATCCGCCAGTGGGTACGATAATTCCAAATCCAAGAAAACAATTCAAACTAAACTTTGTAGATTAGCAATACTTGATCTTATTTGTTTTTTAAGGTTTACAACATCTCGAATCAGGGGGTCAAAGGTCAATAAAAACTTACTAAACTTACCCCATTTCAAAACGAGAGAGAGATGAATAAATTACGATAATGAAGGGATCTCTATTGTACTCTGCCATATAAGCGTTAATAAATACAATAGATATTCGTTCATTATCGTAATTTATTACTCTCTCTCTCTTTTGGAAATGGTGTTATTGATAACAAGTACCTAAAATTTTGGGAGGGATTCTGGCTATCCGAGATGATTTTCTATTACTGAAGAATATTCATTTATATGCAAAACTAAGTAGCTACTAATCTAGCATATAATATTTGCTAGCATCGTGTTAGTTACTATGATAACATTAAAATCAAACGTGACAGTTAGCACGATACTAGCTCAGGAGCTACTAAATTTCTGTGGGTTTTCTTACACTGAAGTTATTTTTCGTCAATACTTGACTCTTGGTTTGTAAGAGATTATTTTCAATTTTTTAATTCATATTTTAACAAAAGCTTGTTTTTATATTAAAAAAGCATTATATTCAAAATTATAACTAGTCACACCTTTATGATTTTAACCCAAACTTCCATATTTTTGAACATATCTATTAGTACATTTTTATGCAAAAAAGAGTATTCAACTACTCCACAGGTATCAAAAGTGAACGTTTGAAAATCAGGTGTTTGCTATGCCACTATCCATGTCGGTCTAAATATAATCCCAGTCCATCCCACGCAACTACAAATCGTTATTTTAGATTCAACAAGGCCGTCAAATATTGCATCGAACAAAAAAGTATATTTGATTGTACGAATGGTAAAGCACCCAAATCATCATTATAAGCATTAGTAGCAATTTATAATATGTAAATAAAAACAATTTAATCAATCCAAAAAAATAATTACCTTGACAATACTGTTTATTGGTGTCTTCATTATTAATTTAAAAATTAGCAGTCGTATTCATAATTAATTTTAGTACGGTACTAGTTTGTTTGTTAGTTACTATGGTAAGAATAATATCAAACGTGACAGCTTTAAAGCCCCCATAGATGTGCAATAAGTATTGTGCAACCATTATTGTTAATGATATTGAAATGAAGCCAGGCTCTAGATTCTATTGAATGTAATTTTCGATATTGTTTCTGTCCGCCTATGACATTATTTCTCTAAATGCATGTTGTTGCCGATATAACTCAATAAATTTGATCAAAAACTCATGTTCACCACCTTTTATCGCTCTTGTCGCAGTTGTATTGAAGCACTAGGGGGCAATTTGTTGCTCCAGTATGTACCCAGATTGTGAAAGTCAACGGCGCAATGTTATCATTATCAGTCCTTAATTCACGTTAAAGTTAATTGCGCAATGTGTAATATAATATTATAATAATAATAATACTTAGATTGACAATATAATTGCACATCTGTTTTTTTAATCTTTTTACTTTATTAGCTTGACGTGATTTCTCAAAATTGTGGCAATTACATATTGAGGGCGCCCGTAGATAACCCACAAAAATATTACGAAATCAGAGTAATCTTGAGACCGATTTAACATGATGATTCGACTTTAAATTGCCCGACAAACATTAGGTAGAACAGCTGAGTCTTCAAAATTCGAGGTGTCCGTAAATCATATTCCATGCAATTATAACAAGGTAAAACTGTCTGAGTAATTTCTATTTACCTGTAGAAGTTATTTTTTTAACTCAACTCAAAAGTGAAAACCTGAATTTTTATTCCTTTAGTTAACAAATGACCTTAAGGCATAACCGTTACTTAAATCTGAAATTCTAACTCTGACTATGTTTTAAAGTTGAAATCTTGTAACTAACATCGGCAATATTAAAAAACGATAACTTACATTCTAAATTATCCACCAAATCGTTCAGGGATCCAGCTCTGGCGGGAACCACTTCTTGCGTCGCTTCTGGGAGATGGAAACTCCTAGGTCTAACTCTAACAGAAGAAACGGCACCACTATGAGGCCCAACAGTGATTTGTAGACGACTCTGTATTCGTTTTTGCGGATCGATACTACTCGTGGAGTACGTAACACCCGAAGAAGGTGAACCCGGAAGAGGATCTTGGAAATTTGAATTAATATTATTAGGAGGACGTAAAGTGAAATTAACGCTAGTTATACTCCTTGGTGATGACATTGTTGGTGTTTGTGTCCAAGGAGATAGTCGTCTAGATTGGCTAGGACTTTGTATCACATCCAATGAACAATTTACATTCAAAGATACATTAACATTCGGACTTCCTAACAATGTATCAGTCGTTTGAGTGGGTGTAGAACAAGTATCTTTTTTGACAATAACATTTGTTGGACTATCTTGAGTCAAGAAACGCTGCACTTCTTGTGAAGTAGGTGGTTCATCATTTGTTCGTTTAGTTGAGGCAAGATGGCTTTCGACTTTTGTAGGTGAAATCTTGTCAGTTAAACGTTTAGCACTCACCGGGGATCGCGGCGGCTTATCACTAGAATTGAGTAACTTATGAATATCTTTACACTTTTCAGATAGTTGAATATTGAATTGACGTTTCTCTTCGGATGTTCCTTGAAAACCACTTGATGTAGTCGTCTTGATATCTAGTTGATTAGGCCTTTTGGCGGCATTTGTTTTAGGAACATTTTTATTGTATTCACTGACTTTCACTAAATTTCGATTTTCATCACTATCACTCTCATTCATATCGGTTTGGTTTTGTTCAGTTTGAAAGTTTGACTTGGACGGAAATTTATCAATAGATGGTGTTGCTTCCGAACCAGTGTTACCCGATTTTGTTTTTCCTTCGACCGATGAAGTGGCTTCGGATTGTTGTGACGGCCGTCCCATCTGCTCTAATTTGTTATCAGCTATTGCGGTTTCTATAAGCTCCACTAAATTGGATTTTTTGCCTTGTGCATTAGACTGGACATATGATGATATGCATGATGTTACAATCTGATCCGGAATGGTTGGAAATTGCTGCTTTAACTCATGAAAAAGCTGTATAGCCCTCACATTGGATGACCTGCGTCTCTGTCTGACGAACATGGCCGGCCATTATGTGTTACCTATAATACATTTGAAAAGTGAATTAGAGGACTTTGTGCATAAATTATAATAAAATATTTGAATGGAACCTTTCATTGTGCATAAGGACGAGAATTAAACCAACAAATGACTTCATCAAATCCCGTGCAAGGTGCAAGTGTACCTACAGAGAAAATTCAATATCCATGTATGAACGTCATTCAGAAACTCTTTTCGCTTTAGACCATATCTCATAAGAAAAAACAGTATGAGTGTTCAAGTTGTATGACTGCAAAATAATTTCAAGTTACAACTTCTGACATTAAGGGCAATCACGTTTCAAGGTTTCAAGCTACTTAGTCTAGAAAGGTAGAAGGTTGCTTCTAATAATCATTTCTATTTTACACTACCGGAGTTTTGGTATCATTTTACAACATGAATATATACAGTTTAATGTAGGTTTTATCAGGTTTAAAAATATTTTAAAAAATATTGGAATTTATCAGAAAAATACTATGATATGATACTAAATGTTCAAATTCCTTCTAATAACTACAAGTAAATGATTTCATGTGATACAGCCAGAAACGCGAACTGCTATATGTAAGCTAGATATTAAATTAAAGCAAAAACATTATCATTATATAAAATATTAGAATTAACTGTGAATAGAAGTTCTTTCCAATTTATATAAAGCTAAAGTCAATTTTATTGTTACTTTGACAGCAATTGTGTAAGCCAAACTAAAGAAATTTTCATTAACTGACTCTCTCACTATTTAAAAAAAACATCCTAACGCTCTCAAACAAATTCCATCGAATATAAAACTCGTCTGATCAAGCTGGGAGTCCATGACCTAGCTACGAAGAACATTCAGCTCGCCAGAGCTCGAATGAAACATAAATCCAGAGCGGCGTCGACGTTTCTGTACCAAATTTCAGAAACAATGGGAAGGTCCAGGTGATAAAGAGAATACATGACGTTATCTACCGCATTCGGAAGCTACCACGAAAGTGCTGCACAAAAACGAACTAGCACCAAATACTTGATCGAATGGCAATGAAGAACACGTTGAGGAGCCAGTTTCAAAAAATTAGTGACCAATATTCTGCCTATCTCTTCAGGCTCTTAACGTACGGTTATGTCGCCCATTGCTCTGGTTTTCAAAAGGAGGTTTGGACGATTAGATTAGAAGTCTCGAAAAAGTTTGAAGAAGTTTCTAGAACTCTTCAAGATGAAATTAAAGATGTTTCCATTAAAACTGACAAAAGACTTGAAGAAATTTCAAGAGCAGTTGACGAAAAATTTGTCACTACAGAAAAGAACATGGAGCTACTGCAACGACATTGGAAATGGCAGTTGAGAATGGTCACTGCAGTGTACAAAAAGATGAAAATGCGAGCCAGACCTTCAAAGGCGAAGATATAGGGGACTTAGCCGTAGGTAGTATGAGAGTTAAGCTACCAAATTTTGATGCAAAGTGTTCTTGGTCAACCTATCGAAGGCAATTTGAAGCAGTGGCAATGGCTAACCAGTGGACCGAAGAGCAGAAAGCTGTTTCGTTAACCGCTGCTTTACGAGGTGATGCAGCAGACATCCTTAGGTCTATTCCAGCTGGCCAAGCAAACTACCATGTCTTGCTTTCTAAGTTGGAGAATCGTTATGGAGACAGCCATCTTCAGCAAGTATACAAAGCCCAATTACGATCTCGGGTGCAACATGCAAATGAGAGTCTGCAAGAATTTGAGGGGGAGGTAGCTCGTATTGTGCGGCTAGCATATCCTACAGCTGCCGATAGCTTCCTTGATGAAATTGCAGTGGACACATTTGTAAATGGATTGAGGGAGAGCGAGCTGCAGAAGGCGTTGAAGCTGGCCAGACCAAAATTGCTAGAGGAAGCACTAGCTATTGCTTTAGAGCATGAAGCCGCTAACCAAACTTCCCGAAGGCACCGTGTTAGAGCAATCGAGGAAGAAGACCAGTCCGATAGAGAGCCCCTGTTAGAAATGATAAGGAAGCTAGTTACGGGGGCGCAATCAAAGAAGAGAGAGCCAAGGTGTTGGAACTGGGGCGAGCTAGGACACGTACGCCGCAGTTGTAAGAAGAAGGTTGCACAGTCGGAAAACTAGAATGGGTCGAGATGAGGGGGCAATCGTCGACCTGCAGAAATAGTGCCCCACTAATTACAGTCAATGTGTCATCTTCTGGCGGTGCCTTGAGCTTATACATCGATGGTCGAATCAATGGAGAAGACAGAACACTGCTAATAGACACCGGTGCAACAAGAACAATAGCCAGGCCAGAGCTCATCACGGATCATTCCCGGATACTACCAACAAAGGTCCAACTCAGAACAGCGACTGGAGAGAGAATAAGAACACATGGTGAAGCGAGCATGACCATCAGCATTGGCTTTTGAAGAAGCTTGGAGCTGTGTTGGATGTCAAAAATGGTGTCTTGAAGGTCGACAACGAAGAACTGCCCTTTCACGAGGATAACGAAGATGTTGTCCGATTGATAACGACTAGTGACGTAATAATACCCGGCTATAGTGAAAAAATATTGATGACCAACCCGGACGGAAACTGCAAACCTGGAAGTCTGAGACTGGTAGACGGTAGAAGAAATGAATAATAAGGAATTTCTGACAGCTAAAGCTCTTGTTCGAGTAGGAGATGTCGTTCCTGTCAGAGTAATGAATTTAAAGCAGATCCCCTTCAAGTTGAGCAAGGGAAGTATGGTTGGAAATTGTGTTCCTGTATCAGCGATATGCTCTGTAGGAACGATTAGTAAACCATCCAGGACCAGATATTCGAAAGAGCTGATTGATGTGGTCATCAAGACTGTCCAGGACTTAGACGAGAAACAATTACGAAAAGTGAGAGATATGCTTGTAGAATTCCGGGACGTATTTGCGATGGAAGAAGAAGACAAAGGTAAAACAAGTATAGTGACTCACAAGATAAACACGGGGAACGCTCAGCCAATAAGACAGCAGCCAAGAAGACTTCCATTGGCCAAAAGAGACGAAGCCGAGAAAATGATTCAAGAAATGAGTAAACAAGGAGTCATTGAGCCATCCAATAGTCCACGGACCTCGCCAGTAGTGCTCGTGAAGAAAAAGGATGGTTCTACAAGATGCTATGTAGATTACCGACTTGAATTCAGTCACTAAGAAGGATAGTTATCCGTTACCCAGAATAGATGACACCCTAGATACTCTCTCTGGGTCACGGTGGTTTTCTACACTAGATCTGAAAAGTGGATACTGGCAAGTTGGAATGGATTCCGCAGATCGAGAGAAGACTGCTTTCTCGATAAGATCAGGGCTCTGGCAATTCACTGTGATGCCGTTTAGACTATGCAATGCTCCCGCTACATTTGAGAGGCTCATGGAAGCAGTTTTGAGAGGAATGACTTGGCAAACCTGCCTAGTGTATTTGGATGACGTAATCGTGGTAGGAAAATCATTTGAGGAACACTCGAAGAATTTAAGAGAAGTTTTCCAACGATTACGTGAGGCCAACCTGAAGCTGAGTCCTAAGAGATGTTATCTGTTCCGACGTGAAGTAAGATATCTGGGTTACATCGTATCTGGGGACGTCGTCACGGCAGACCCAGAAAAGATAACAGCTATTAAGGAATAGCCTATTCCCAAGGACAAGCATGAGATTAGAAGCTTTCTGGGCTTGTGTACCTACTACCGACGGTTCGTTTTGCCAACATCGCTAAGCCTTTAACTAAGTTAACAGAAGAAGGTAAAGAATATTCCTGGAATGATGAGTGTCAGAGAGCTTTCGAACAACTGCAAGAAGCTCTTATCAGTGCACCAATCTTGGGCTATCCGAGGCAGGACGGAAAATTTGTGTTGGACATAGATGCCAGTAATACAGCCATTGGTGCTGTCCTCTCTCAGATTCAAGACGGACAGGAGAAAGTGATTGCCTACTTCAGCAAGGTTTTGTCAAAATCGGAAAGGAATTATTGCGTTACCAGAAGGGAACTGTTGGGAGTAGTGAAAGCCTGCGAACACTTTCATAAGTATTTGTATGGTCACCGCTTTCTAGTTAGAACTGACCATGCAGCGTTGAAGTGGCTCCTGAAATTCCGTAATCCTGAAGGACAAGTGGCAAGATGGTTAGAACGTCTTCAGGAATATGACTATGACATCGAGCACAGGACAGGAAAAGTTCATGGAAACGCAGATGCCTTATCCAGAAGACCGTGCAACTATAACTGCTCGAAGATGGAAGAGAAGCTTTGCCCTATACGACGAACAACCGTAGAGAATGAGGAGTGGCAGCCCGAACAAATGAAACTGGCCCAAGAGAATGACCCATGTTTGAGAGTGGTCTTGGAGTGGATGCGCCGTAAGGAGAGGCCGTCTTGGCAGGATATAAGCTTACGAAGCCCTGAAGTGAAAGCATATTGGAGCCAATGGGACTATCTTGTGTTAAGAGATGATCTGCTGTATAGAACCTTTGAGTCTGAAGATGGCACTGAATCCAGATTTCAACTAGATGTGCCGAGAAGCAAAGTGCCGGAGGTACTACGTCAGCTACATGATGGAGCCTCGGGTGGACATTTTGGTATCACTAAGACTCTGCAGAAGGTTCGAGAGCGATTCTATTGGGTGAATTGCAAAGAAGATGTGAGACAGTGGTGCCGTAAGTGTGAAGTGTCTGCAGCCAGCAATGGACCAATTGGTAGAAAGCGGGCACCTATGAGGCAGTATAACGTTGGGAGTCTCATCATGGAGCGAGTTGCTGTGGATATTGCGGGGCCATCTCCTGAAACCGACAATGGCAATAAGTATATCCTGGTAGCTATGGATTATTTCACAAAGTGGACAGAGGCGTACGCAATTCCTAACCAGCAAGCATCGACCGTCGCCGAGGTGTTGGTGAAGGAATTCTTTTCACGTTTTGGCGTTCCTCTTGAAATCCATTCAGACCAAGGAAGAAACTTCGAGTCAGCCCTGTTCCAAGATGTGTGCAGACTAATAGGTGCGAACAAGACCAGAACGACCCCTTTGCATCCTCAATCGGACGGAATGGTAGAAAGGATGAACCGAACTATGGGCAAGCACCTCTCTAAGGTTGTCTCAGAACATCAGCGAGATTGGGCCAGTACATCCATTTGTTCCTGATCGGGCGGCTGTGAATGAAACAACTGGTCGGACTCCTACTAGTTTAATGTTGGGGTGTGAGTTACGTCTACCCTGTGACCTGGAATTTGGCCGTAGACCTACAGTGGACAGTGCGCAGGAAAAGGATATGTCGACCAATTGAGAGTCAGAATGGATAAAGTCCATGAGTTAGCCAGACAGAACATCCACCTTGCCAGTGATCGAATGAAGCACCACTGCAATATTCGATCAGCTGATTGAGTCTTCAACGTGGGGGACCTTGTTTGGCTGTATAATCCCCAACGACGTCGAGGCCTTTGTCCCAAACTCCAAAAGCATGGGAAGGGCCATATGAAATTATGAAGAGGATAAATGACGTCATTTATCGTATCCGAAAGTTACCAAGGGGAAAACCTAGAGTGGTGCACATAAACCGACTCGCACCATACGCTGGATCGAACAACCAGGAGGAAGCACGAGTGGCTCTTCAAGAAAAGAACGTTGAAGAGCGAAATGTCAGTCTCAACGACTTCATGTCCAACTACGCAGATCGGAAGAAGGTCAGACTCGGTGTGACAGTTGAGGTTCAACAAGACCTTTTCAAACTACCAGCCGACGTTTCTATTGCCCATTGTGTAGCGGAGGATCTACGTATGGGCCGAGGTATTGCTCTGGTGTTTAAAAGGAAGTTTGGAAGATTGGATGAATTGTCAGCCCAACGACCAAGAGTAGGAAAAGTTCTGCAACTAGCAGAGGGTAATCGGCCCCCGTATCACGTAAAATTTAGCAACCAGTTGCAATCGCGTTGTTGTCTCAATGTTGCCACTGTCTACATATAGCATATCAGACCCTCTCTATAAAATATTAGATAAATAAGTGAAAATAGCTGTTTTATAAAGAACATTATAAAAAATAATTCATTATTCACAAATACATGCAATCGATGGTCTATAATGCATGCAATCAACTTTGCTTTAATACTTTTATTTGAGCATCAGCTTAGGTTCTACATTGAATGAGCGGCAACACTGTACAAAATCGACGCTTTGACAGCGACGATCATGCGATAGTCGCGATCGCGTTGCAGTTGCTATTTACGTGATAACCCCGCGGAACCTCTTCTATTTGGTTACGAAGAAGATGTCTAGAGGAAAACCCACTTACAAGGACATCTGGTATGCACTGAAGAGCCTAAGGAATGAAGTCAGGAATTATGACATCAAGAAGTTGGGTTTCCCGAAAATAGGCTGCGGGTTGGACGGGCTAGATTGGAAATTGTAAGGAGCATGATCGAATACATCTTCCAGGACGCTGGTGTGCAAATTACCGTGTGTTGCTTCAATCCAAAAGGAGTGTACTCGGGAAAGACGATAGACTGTTACTTCTTCAACAAGGGTGTTTGCCTGGCAGGAACCAAGTGCAGATTCCGCCATGGAACGGAAATCCAGCAAGGTACTACCAAAGATGATTCTGATCGGGACGATCAGATGCTAAGGAGGGGGCAGTGTAACGTGAAGACTCACCCGAATAATAAACTACACACACAATACACATTCTGGAAAACACGAGAGACATCAGAGGCAACGAGAATAAGTCCTGGTCTATTATCGAAGCCATATATTGAGAAATAACCTCCAGAAACAACGAAAACAAACACTGGAACCATCTAGAGCTTTTTAGGTTAGATTTATATAAGGCTGAAGGCATAGACAGAGTTAGTTAGTCATAAAGCACGGTCATTGACAGTTCACATAGATCACATAGAAAGTTGTTATAGTCCAAGAAATATAGTGTGAATATAAATGTGTATATAGACGAGTAGTTATTGGTATAAATAAATTAGTGAAAATAAATCGAACCCAGTTTTAATATAAATCCCCGTTACAATACCAACAATTATGGAGTGGTCTAAAAAGTTGATATAAGGTTAGCTTAGAGAAAAGTTTCGTTAATGGGGTAAATATAATTTCTGCATTACGATTACGAGTGTATTCTCTTTAGTTAAATTTAGATGACTATTGTACAAAAGATGTGTAAATATCTCTCTTTAATTTAGGGATGGACCGAAGCGGGATTTGGCCGAATAGCCGAATACCGAATATTCGGCTAGGAATTTAACCGAAGCAACGAATATTCGGCCGAAGCATTAAAATCTTTAATTTACAAAATAAATTCAATTGGGCAATGAAGGAATGGTATTCATGCAATGCTAAAATAACATACATACATACATCTTTGTTCTGAACGTCTAAAATTTTAAATGAATTGAACCCTACATTACAAAAGTATCTATTAAAACGAAACAACCGTGTTCAGATTTGGTTATTTTATTTATTAATGAAGCATTACATTAAGTAAGCATTAATGAATCGTGACCTTGTGAAAAGAAATGTAAAATAAAATATTAATCGTTGCTTCGACCGGCCGAATACCGAATCTTTTATGCTTCGGCCGGATACTTAATATCTGGCTAGCTTCGGCGGAAGCCGAATATTTAAAAAGTAAGCCGAATACCGAAGTAAGACCGAATATTCGGTCCATCCCTACTTTAATTGCGAAACAAATAGTGACCAGATTTATTTTCAGGTTGTGTCAGAAATGTTTTACTGTTTCCCCTATACCCCTCGCTAGTTTTACGAAGACGTTGGTTTCCTTATTCTTATGAAAATAAACTTTCCGAAAGCTGAGATATTTATGAGAAAGTAATGAGCTACTAAGGCCAATATATGTCGAATGAGAATTTATTCACATTAGGTACAAAGGACGATAAACATTGAAATACCTATATGGTGGATATTATGCCAGCTATCTATTGATAAAAAATGTACGCACAGAAGTCATACCTCGAAGGTTCTGTAAATTTATATTATAGTCAAGCATAGCAAATACCTACTGGGTTTTATAGTACGAGTTTATAAAAATTATATTTATTAATATATTTTCATAAATAGAAATATACCTACTTATATTGTCATTATTCAAAAAATACATAACAGTTTGAAAAAAGGTCTTAGCCCTGGGAGGGCATTGAACCGTACCCGCCCCCTAGAGCAGATTATGCTAAGATATGTTGTGTCAATTGGCCTAGGGGTATAATGTAAAGAAACATCATTCCATTTATGACGCTTTACAGTGAACTTGTTAGGCCAAAGTAAAGCGGGTTTTCAACTTGACATTTGTTCATAACACTAGTACTTTAAATGATACAAATTTTAAACTGAGAAATATTTATTTATGATCAACTAACGTCAGTAAACAAATATTTTACAGTATTTACCTTGTTATATTGTCATCACACGAGATCAAAATTTATATTTTAATTGAAGTTATTAGCTAATATCAAGCTTGCAAGTCGTAGAGCTTTGGAGCCATAGAGTTAATAAATACAGTAAGAGTAGGAATACAATGAGAAAAATTTAACAGTATCCGGAAAGCAACAGAATCGAGGTTGTTGTTGAACAAGATACGAATTCCGTCCTCGATCATATTTATCTATTGGTACTGGTAGGTACGCTGCGGCATTTCCACTTACAGTAGTGTCTATTACATTCCCTCTCTATTATATTATTAACTATATGGTTGCAACGCATCGTATGTGCCAAACAAGGCCAATATTGTTTGGGTTTTATGCGTTTATATATGATTCTGTTTAGTTCGCGTTCGTTTTTGGACATGATGACATTTATAAAAAGACGGATTTTCTAAATTTAAATTCTCTTCTACTACGTTTATTAGAGAAATAATTTTATTTTTCCTGTAACCTAAACATCGAAAACTAAACCAACACATTTTTTCAGAGGTTTCACTTTCCTTCCTTCGGAGATTAGGGAGGTGAAAATCGCATGAAAGAAAAGTGAGACTAACAGGGTTTCTCGGTTACATGATACGAAACTCTAAAAAAAGTGAAAATCTTACGAAATTTAATATCAAATTTAGAGAAAATAGTGAAATAATAATAAATAAGAGTATCATGTTGGTTGGCTTTAAACATAACAAACTTTTCGGAAGGCGTACTGATACATACATACTGCATAGCCTTTTTAGAATACCTATATAGACAATTTTATAAATAATAGATAATAACCAGGAATACACCAGAAGATGGGGCTCTTGAAATAACTACTGTTTGTTTTAAAAAATGATCTAGTAATTATTATATTCGCCTCGAATTATGTCAAAAAGTAAAGGTGCAGAATTAATTGTTAAAATAATAAATTGCAAACTCACACATTATTTATATTAAATTCAGATAGTAATACACACACCTATTTGACGAGGCATTATAGACGTAAGGTCTAAACTTTAACTAGGTAGGTATATCGATTAGGTATATACGAAGGTAACTTACTGAAGCTGTGAAATAGATCTCATTATCTCATTGTTAGTACTGAAGCAACCTAACACACATGTTAGGGATAGCGATAGCTATATAAATGGTTCTAATATAAATTATTTAAAACCCTATGTGTACCTACTTCAGGACATCGAGCACTTATACCTACTGTTAATATGTTTCAAAAACAAATAGGCTAATCTAGACAATTATTGAGAATTCAAAATCAAATGGATTATTAACAACAGTTTGTTGAGATAAATTTATTATTACTGATATGTTTCGAACAAAAATATTTTTCGAAATTGGAATAGAATTACAAAAGTATTTAATAAATAATGTTATAGGTATGTTATTGAGAAGGTAGGTACCTACGAATAGAATTTAATGACTCTTTAAATTGGAAAAGAAAAAAACAACCGTTACAATCGGCCTCTTCGAAAATTTCTTTACTATACTTCATAATTTATTAAATTTTGACTTTTACTCTTTTTCAATTTTTTCATTTAAGCGGAGGCGTCAAATTTGACGTCATACTTGACGTTTGGCATTCCATAACTTCACAGTGGGCGATAGATTTATAGAAAATTCAGAATTTTACCTATGTAGAATGAGTAGAATATTGTAATAACTACTAACCATATTCATATCAGTTACTGCACACACCAAAGAAAAATGTTTATTAAGAAATAAAACGTACCAATTTCACATAACAAAACTGTTTTGTTTCAGACTTATCCGATAAACAAACACAATAAGCACAATAGCCAAGTATGGGTATTACACTTTAATATTTCAGTCACTGATAGCATGTAGAATATTTTCTACCAATAAATGGTAACAATTTGCAAAATTCACAAGGCAACTTTTCTATCGTATGTTATCGAAAATTGAGACAACACAAATTAAATTCACAAATAGAACAGAGTGAAACGTCACGTGAAAGTCAGACCAGCGCGTCATCTACTGTACATTGAAGAATACTGAGCAATTGGGTAAGTTCTAATTTTTTTGATGAACCTTAGCAGATTGATTAGGCAACTCTAAATACTCTAATAACTTTGTATATTTACAGATTTGTATTTGTACCTGGGTTTCTTTGTTTCACAGATAATCTTTGATATCCTGTATTCCACCATCGTGTATAAATAATAACATATAAGACTTACAAAAATAACTTTAACCAAACTAAGAGCGACTATCAGAAATAAAGTATTTGGTAGTTTTAGGTAGATAAAACTGATAAAAGATTCTTGGCACCTAGTACCCCATGATACAATATTGACAATATTGTCCTAGTATCATGCTAGTACTCGTACCAATTAAATATTTTGTTTTTTTAAGGTTTCCGGGAATGGTATCTTTTTCGAGCTCTAAGTATGTTTCCAAGCTTTTGCCGACGACTTAGAAATTTACAGAAAATTACTTAACATTAAATATTCATACTTAAATATATTATAATTAAATTAAATATATCTTTGTATTACGAGAAGTTTATTGTGCACTATTATGTTCAGTGCTGGAGTATGCCAATTCAGTTTGCATTTAAAAAAAATAATATTCACAAGTTTAAAGAGAGTACAGAGAACATTTTTAAGAGTTGAACTTTAAATAGGCATCCCATATGACCAAATGACTACTCTGGAGAACAGAAGGATGTTCACGATGTTTGTACCCTTTTCAAAATTCTTAACAATATAATTGATGCACCAGATACCAGATAGCTTCTTGCAGAGGTTGGCTTTCACATCCGTTCTAGGAATTGACAAACCATAGATTTCACATAACTAACTATATGGCACTAATATTCCTATGAATTGAATGTTTATAATTGCTATTTCAATAATGCGAGACAAAAATAATGTTGATTTTTTCTAACTACAGTTAAAAATTATTCTGTAAGAAAGTTAAAGGATTTTTTTTGTAGTTTATGGTGATTTTTGATGTTTATTAATATTGTGTTACACAGTGATTTAAAAACTGATTATTTTATTCAGGTAATATACGATAATGAAATTAACTATTGATATTATTTACATTTATGTATTTTAGAGTTTGGTGTATATAGTTTAGCACAAAAATAAGTTGGGGCCATCAGTCTCATTTTTTCAATTGAAAACACCTATTTTTTATTTAATTTTTGAATCTTGCTTCGAATTCTATGTATTTTTCATATATTATACCTAAACTCAACAGTTAAATTACGATTGAACATAAATCAATATGAGTCCCAGAAGAAATGTCTAGATTTATTTAATATTCAGCGTTGTTTTTTTTGGAAAAATGCTCGGACGTGTCCATTATTATTTTATTTTACTGTCTTTTTGATGGTAAATTCATGTATAGAGGTTAGCCCAGAATGAAGTTACGACAATCAACTTAATTTTTTCAAATGAAAACAAATATTTTTTTATTTTTGAATTCTAAGTATTTTTCACGTACTAGGTATATCCTATACCCACACTTAACAGCTATTGAAAAAATCGATTGATCATATCAATAAATATATCTGCGGATTTATGTGTACATCGAGCAAAACGTTCCAATGTGTGTACCTATATCTTCTTTTTTCAATTCTGATATTGTCTGATATTTCGGAATGTTGACTTGTCAGCATAAAAATGTTATGAAAATTTCACTTCAAATAAGATATTCCGAAGATAGATGTAGATTGTAGAGTTTTAGTTTAGATTTAGGTCGTACCTATTGATATGTTCAATCGTATTTTTTGATAAGTAATGAGTTTAGAGTCCATGAAACATATTCAGAATTCGATGCAAAATTTAAAAAAATAAGTAAAAATCAGGTGCTTTTATTTTAAAAAATGTAATTATTGATCGTTACTTATTTTTGAGAAACCCTGTATACATGATTTTATTATGATAAACGCATTATAATATAAAACTTGATCGGTCTTTTTTTTGACAAAACTCACAGATATTAAATGAACCTAGACATTACTTCTGGGACTTCAGACATGGACGCTGTATCCTAGAGGCGCGTATTTCAGATACAGAAAAAGCTTAAATTGAAGTAGGTACACGGCATTCTACGACGCATAGTGTATCACGCGACAGAATTTTCGAATCTTAACAAATCAGCCGCCCGGTGACGAAATGATCTGGCATACAGATTTACACATTGTGGCTTATAAACCTTTTCAGACATGCATATTTTTGCGATGCAAAAAGTTGGATTTCAGAGACAGACAGTATTTAATTCAGAAGTAAAGTGAGTTCGAACTCCAATACAATCTTCTTGCTCTATTTTAAATCATGGATCGTGCCGTTTCCGATAACGAATAAATTTTTTTTACAAAAAAATTGGACCGACTGAAAAATACAAAATAATATTAATTCTATGTGTGCTGGTTCTTTGGGAGTTGGTGTCTACAACAAACTACAACGGCACAACTTCAAAATTACCAGCACCAATAGAATTAATATTATTTTGTATTTTTCAGTGCAACAACTCTATAGTCCAATTTTTTTATAAAAAATAATAATTTCACATTTTTGAGAGTAACATTAGTCATGAAAATTGTTGAACGTTCACTAATACCCAAAATGATATAGGCTTAGCTTGTACTGAGATCTCAAAACATCGCCGCGCAAATATACATATTTCAGACTTTACTGCTGAAACTTCGAAAACCGTAACTCAATTTAAATGTTGCTACATTTAATCTTTTCTTTAATTTGGTTGTCTCATATTTTCAATTTTCGAAAAAAAATGCTCTTCCACATAGCGGAACTACGCATATCACATATATTTCAGACTTTACCATTGCGAAACTCGGAAACGGTAACGCTTTTGAAAAAATGTTCAATTTAAACGTTTCCGGATATGGTCTCTTTTCTAATTTTCAAATCTCGAATCTTCGATTTTCGAAAAAATTTACCCCTTCCACATAGCTGAATCACATATTTCAGACTTTAACGCGGAAACCTATGATTATTTTAAAAAATTTCCAATTTAAACATTTCCGGATATGGAATTTTCATCGATTCCGCCGTCTTAGATTTTCAATGTTCGAGAAAAATTGCCCCATCCACCCCTTTTGGGGGCGGGTTTTGGAGGGAAGGAGATTTTGGATTTGATTTTTCTCAATATGGGAACATTTCTCAATTCTCCTCTTTCAAATGAAACTAAAATCATCTAAATAGGAGTACGTTTACTATGCAAAACGCGCGAACAGCAATAAAAAAAAGCAAACATACAACCGAATAATATACCTTCTCCTTTTTAGGGTTGCGTACGTCCGAAAATAAACACATAGGATCACTCGTGTGTTTGTCGTTCACAGTCTATTATCTCTAAATCTACCCGACCCATGTCAAGTTAGCCCCCTGATTTTCGAAAATTAATCTTTTTTAAAGTACCTAAATCGTTTGTTTGTTAGATGAAAAGTTTCTCTCTCTCTCTCTCTCTCTAAGGTTATTGGCCCTTGCTCCCTATTGGTGCATTTGGCCAGCTCATTCGGGGGGTTACAATCTTGTCTGATTTTGCATCATATTGTAACCCATTAATAATAGCTTTTTTTTTCCTCTATTTCTTTTGTGTTATTCTTGTATGATTATTCTTCAATGCACGTGTCAAGATGAGTCCAGCAATGTGCCTCGATCCGAGTATAACCTTCTCTGTCACGCTCCTAAGGTTATCAGCGAGGTTTTCCCTCTTGTCTCCTCCAGACCACGCTGCCACGTGCTTCTAACCTTAAAAGTTAAATAGGAATCGACCTCTTTTCGCTTGCACACCCCGAACTACCCTCGATTATCACGGCCGAGACTTCCCTGTCCACCTCGGGGGCCCAGCACTCACGTCCTCTACTAGCGTGTACTTCCCGTACGGAAATTTTTGATTTCCTTCAGACGCGAAGTGAACTCTACCGAGGTTGACACGGAAGTGATGAAAAGTTTCGTTTGTTAGTTGCCTTATTTTTTGTTATTAACAATTGAAATTTAAGACGTCAAGTTGGCCCAACTTTCGAAAAATGAACACTTTTTTTCGTAAATCGACAATTTTTAATTCGCTTAATTACATCAATTTTTATTTCGAATGCTTTGCATGCACCTTCATGTGCACCACAAAACATATGTGCACCATCATACGGCATAAAAGCCTGCACTCGCATAGTGGCTACCTAGGTTTGTGTTCTGTTCCATGTCAAAATGAACTTTATACCAGACAACATTGAGGTAGACAACCAGCCTCATATGAATGGGAACCCAAAGGAATGTTGAGACATCTGACTTCTATATGGCTATAGAAATAATAATATTTGGGAACAATATAACAACTTGAAACCAAAAGCATCAATCTGTTCGGCCAGCACGAGAATCTGCCCTCATGCGTTGATAAATACGAAAATTGTCGTCAACAGTTAGAAATCTATATTTTGAGGATTGAAAAATAAAGCGAAATCCACGATTTCTGCTTTTCTATCTATTTATTTTCTTATACCATTTGTGAAATTTTACTTGTTTCTATTTACGGAAAAAAACAGTAGGTGAATGTAAATGTATGAAAGAATTTTTATAAAAATTTTATTTAAAATTAATTTTTAATGATACTTTTGTACTAACACTTCGTAACAACTGTTCATCATTAAATTATATTTGAATACATACATAACCTCGTCGTAGTCTTCTTGCCTCTGATAGGTATAAAGTAGAGTAGAGAGAGAGAACTGTTATCAGAGACAACAAAGGTAATTTGACATGGAACAGAATACAAACTATATAATATATATATATATATATATATATATATATATATATATATATATATATATATATATATATATATATATATGATACAAACCTATCCTAGACCACGGTTCATGAACCGTGATCCTAGACCTTCACAGCATAAAGAATATTTTTTTATACTGTGCCTCCATAACCTCCTTGCTAGCACAGTATAAAGAAATATATAGTTCTTTATACTGTGATGCTAGTGAAAGCTGTAATTATTTAACTAGGATCTAAAAAACAAACCGCGAGACCCTTCTAACAAACAAAAGCGAATTAAAAACTGCCGATTTACGAAGAAAAGTGTTCATTTTTCGAAAGTGGGACCAACTTGACGTCGTAAATTTCAATTGTTAATAACAATAAAAAAGGCAACTAACAAACGAAACTTTTCATCTAAAAAACAATAACAAACGACAAACAAACGATTTACGTTAAAAAAAATTAATTTTCGAAAATCAGGGGCTAACTTGATAGGGGTATCTACTCGACTGATTGAAATGAAATTTTGTACAGATATCAATTTCTGTGACCCAAACGTAGAGTTGTGACATGAATAGATGAAATCTGTATATGTATTTTGGAGGGGAAGGTGTGTTTTTTTAAACTGCATCGTGTGATGTATCAAATGGATGGTCCTGCTGTGAAGATCTTATATGTATTTTTTGTAAGTTTAAAATAAATAGTATCCAAGTTATTCAAGAAAATAGACGAAAATTGTCTATTCCCCCCCTTATCTCCGAAACTACAGAACCTAAAATGTTGAAAAAAATACAGAAATTAGTTTTCTACTTATGGATTATTATAGGAAAACCTTTAATCCATAATATTAAAATAACACTCAATATTGACAAATTTGGGTCAGATTAAAAAGATGAACTTACGGAGCCCTCTTGACGCGAGTTCAACGCGCACTTGTCCAGTTTTTTTTGAAGTCGGTCAAAATTTTATTAGTTTGATAGAGCCAACTTCTTGTGGATGGGATACGAGCAACGATGTTGGGTGGAAATTGCCACACATGTGTGACAATTTTGGTGAAATAACATCTGTTCAACAAAATGACTATTTTTAATATATACTTATATTTTTGTATTGTAATGTTCTTATGTGGATAAAAATTCACATACACACTGATTAATAAAGTCTGTACTAGGGAACTCATATGGATTTTGAATCTTTTAACTTAAAAGAATATGGCCGGTCAGTAACAAGTTATGAAAAATTGTACGTAATTTTAGTAAGTAGTTAGCTAGTGTCAGTAGGAACTCAGATATATATTTTGAAGCTTTCAACTTAAATGAAAATGGCCAGTCAGTAACATTATGTGAAAAAATGTAAGAATAAACTACCCTAATTTTAAGGGTTGGCCGTTTTTTGTCCCTGTATTAGCTAGTGTAAGTGGAAACTCAGATAGGTACGCATTTTGAAACTTCTAACCACAGTATTATATATATGGCCGGCATCTTTTTTCTGGTCAGTAAATTAGGTAGCGCCTTAATTCATTTCATTGCAAAATTGGGTAAAAAATACTCATTAATTAAAACGTTAACACAACAGCATTTTTGGCTATATAGGCTGTGACTATGACTATCATATATAAAATTTGCGACTATTCCAGGGAAGACTACCTCCAAGACTATAAAGCTTTTCCACCGACGTCACAAATATGGCCGCAAACAGCTGTTCTGGAGGTCAACAAAGCCACTTTGCCATAAGACACCATTGTAAGTTTCGTTAGTTTTCACGAAAATTTTGAAGATTTTACTGCTATATATTTACAACAAAACCATAAAATTCTTAATTCAAGTAATCCTGAAGGTAGGCATTTAAAATTTGAGTAGAAATAATTAAGATTAAGTATGTTATTTCAGGAAATATAATTTGATATATTTTTATTTTGAAAGACCTCTACAGACATAATAATCATTTAAAATGGCAATATGGATTCTATTTATAATAAAACACAGATTATTTTTTGTTCTATTGATAAAATACAACAAAAGTATATATTATAGTAAGATGAAAATACTTCAAAAAATGTTTCTGTTTCAGATGTCCAATGTAAGTAGATATTTTGAAGGACTGAAGGAAGAATACAGACTTAGATGCAACAACGAACCTGATGCCGATCGATTATATTTAAACATATGAACATTATAATATGTTAACGAATTAGTGGATATTCTCGAGCAGCAATTTTTCTCACAAATTGACTGCCACCAGATTTTTTTTTTCATATGATAATATGGAGGTACTAAATTACCATTACATAGCATGTTTAAAAGCTAATTAAGCTGTAAAGCTAACTACCCCACCACCAATTGATTATATACAAATAAAATTATATTGTTTCGATGAATTCTTATATATTTTGTATAATGAAAAATAAATATAATATAAATGGAATCTTAGAACTATGTTCCTTCTTTTCTAAACGTTCTTTTGCCCTAGTATACCTCTCTCTCGCTACTTTAGGGGTTGTTTTTAATTTGGATCGGGTGAAACCCGTATGTACTGTTGGGATGTAATCCGAGATCTTCTTGTTTTCAAAATTTGCTGGCTTTTTTTGAGATATATTTGGTGAAAACAAATTACACCGCTATTTATATAAGTAATTGTAATAACTATGTTTATTTAAATTGATTGAAATACATAAAACACATTATGTATGTAATAAAAAATGCATTCATTGGAAAAATAATAAGATAAATTTACCTGAAATAAAATGGTCACTACAAATTCTTTGCCATTTGATTTCTGTTAAATCGTCTTTATATAAGGCCTGTATCCAGGATTGCCGACGAGCTGCACGTTGTTGAATTAATCTACCTCTATTGCCTTTTTCCGATTGTACAAATACATTTTTATCATCGGTTGCGTGTACTGTTGTTTGCACAACACACAACTCCACAAAAATGTGGCAATTGAACATAAAAATAATGTTATTTAAGGGCTTAAAACTTCGGTGAGTACCTGCTTTTTAAATAATTAATTACAAACTCTAGTTTTCTCAAACATATAATCACTCTAAAGCAATTCAATTAGTGTTAAAATACCTTATTATTAACCTGAGTGTTTTGAAACTGTATAAAAACAACTAAAATAAAGTAAAAAGGACAATCTTAAAATTCAAACTTGCGATTTGTTGCCCTCCAGAACAGCTGATTTTGACAGTAGTTCAAATGGCGCTGACGTCAGGTGGAAAAGCCTTATATAAGGCTTTTCCACCTGACGTCAGCGCCATTTGAACTACTGTCAAAATCAGCTGTTCTGGAGGGCAACAAATCGCAAGTTTGAATTTTAAGATTGTACTTTTTACTTTATTTTAGTTGTTTTTATACAGTTTCAAAACACTCAGGTTAATAATAAGGTGTTATAACACTAATAGAATTACTTTAGAGTGATTATATGTTTGAGAAAACTAGAGTTTGTAATTAATTATTTAAAAAGTAGGTGCTCAACGAAGTTTTAATCCCTTAAATAACATTTTTATGTTCAATTGTCACATTTTTGTGGGTTGTACAAACAACAGTAAACGCAACCGATGATAAAAATGTATTTATGTTACAATCGGAAGAAGGCACTAGCGGTAGATTAATTCAAGAACGTGCAGCTCGTCGGCAATCCTGGATGCCTTACATAGAGACAATTTAACAGAAATCAAAATCAAATAGCAAAGAATTTGTAGTGACCATTTTATTTCAGGTAAATTTATCTTATTAATTTTCTAATGAATGCATTTTTTTATTACATATATAATGTGTTTTATGTATATCAATCAATTTATATAAATATAGTTAGTTATTACAATTACTTATATAAATAGCCGTGTAATTTGTTTTCATCAAATATATCTCAAGAAAAGCCAGCAAATTTTGAAAACAAGGAGATACCGGATTACATCCCAACTGTACATACGTGTTTCACCCGATCCAAATTAAAAACAACCCCTAAAGTAGCGAGAGAGAGGTACACTAGGGTTTTAAAAAGAAGGAACATAGTTCTAAGATTCCATTTATATTATATTTATTATTCATTATACAAAATATATAAGAATTCATCGAAACAATATAATTTTATTTGTATATAATCAATTGCTGGTGGGGTAGTTAGCTTTAAAGCTTAATTAGCTTTTCAACATGCTTTGTAATGGTAATTTAGTACCTCCATATTTTCATCGGGAAAAGAAAGAAGTGTGGTGGCAGTCGATTTATGAGAAAAATTGCTGCTCGAAAATATCCACTAATTCGTTAACATATTATAATGTTCACAATCGATTGGCATCATGTTCGTTGTTGCATCGAAGTCTGTATTCTTTAGTATATAAGAATCAACATTTCCAATCAATTATATTTTCTGAAGATATCTTCTTTCGTCTTCAAATCAAGTCCTTCAAAATATCTACTTACATTGGACACCTGAAATAGAAACATTTTTTGAAGCATTCTCATCTTACTATATATACCTACTTTTGTTATATTTTATCAATAAAACAAAAAATAATCTGTTTTTTATTATAAATAGAATTTGCCATTTTAAATGATTATGTCTGTAGAGGTCTTTCAACTTAAAAATATATCAAATTATATTTCCTGAAATAACATACTTAATCTTAATTATTTCTACTCAAATTTTAAATGCTTACCTTCAGGATTACTTGAATTGATAATTTTATGGTTTTGTTGTAAATGTATAGCAGTAAAATCTTCAAAATTTTCGTGGAAACTAACAAAACTTACAATGGTGTCTTATGGCAAAATGGCTTTGTTGACCTCCAGAACAGCTGTTTGCGGCCATATTTGTGACGTCGGTGGAAAAGCTCTATTGGACAGAGACGCTATTAGACTATGACTATTCGCACGGGTAAACGATAAGCTGATATGGGTGGAAGGACGGGACACCTATAACAAAGTAAAATACTATCTATATAGTGCGTCCATAAAGTAACGCATAAATTCATTATTAGCTACATAAACAATAATATTAGAAATTCCAAAAACAGGTCGATTTTTGATTTTAATTTACTTTTTTTCAAATTATAATCTAATATACAGGATGAACCACCTTCGTGTGATGACGTCATCACGTAATTACTAATAAAAGATGTTAGATGCAACGTTAAAATTATACGTTTTTTTTAATATTTTATAAAGTATTTGTACAACAATAGGTAATTTCATTTAATGTGCATATTATTACGTTTATTCTTTTATTTTGTAAATTTTTGTATTTTCGCCCACCTGTACCAATTTACATTTTTGGAATCAGCTTATCAAGGTAAATCCGGAAATTGAAAATATGGGGTGTTTCACACGACGCTGGTTCACCCTGCATATTAGATTATAATTTGAAAAAAACAATTATAATTAATTAATAATAATATTATAATATTGTTTATTTAGCTAATACTTAATTTATGCAAGGTACTTTATGGACGCACTGTATATAGATATGTCAACATGAAAAGATTTCTAAACCGCATGCTACATATGAGGCTCCGGTACTTGTCATAAGGAAGTATTACTTCTCTCCTCAGGCCTCAGTAGGTACCTTTCCAGGTAATATAAGTGAAACTTCTTAGAGCTGATATGGCACTTATGTTTTCAAACAACGCCATGAGCTTTACAGTTATCTTTTTTGGTGCAGAATTTTTGTGTGCCTACGTCAAAGATTAAATACACCCAAACATTAGTGTTTCTAATCTTTGCCTACGTACTATACCATAGCAGCGATTACCAAATAATAGTATTCGTAATACATATAACCATATTTCTGTAATCTATATCACCTCTTCTTGACTGAATTGTCGACAGGAAGGCGAAACTTTATAAGTATTTCCATAGACCACCATTTCCACACTTTGTAGGAGAGAAACCTCTCTGTGATAATTAATAATTTGATTTCGTAAAATTTAAGTTTAGCTACTACAGAGATTCTACTAGTTGTTTTTTTTTTCTGGTGCGTAGTAAACATATTTCGGATTCTAATAAATGTATTCTATATTTTGGGCGCCAGTAATTTGGGGGTTCTACGTAAGTAACTTGTGGATCATTAGCAAGTCCTTTCTCGACAGCAAATTGGTACAGTATTAACAATTGACGGAGTGGTTAATGATTGAATAACTGTATCGTAAGATTCATGAAACAATTTCAGACACAATCGAAGTTGGTGATTGTTGACTTAAACCGATTTATCTTTTAATTCCGCAGTAACATATACATCCTTCTAGACCCAATAGAATTGAACTCCAACCGCGGAGATAGTAGTTTATATTATAAAATGTATGAATAAATTATGCCATTATATTGTTAGATTTGTTGCTCGGAAATCTAATCTGCCCCTTTACTATTGATTTTTATTAGTGAAACAGAAATTGAGTTAATAATTAGAATTATTCTTAAAAATCAAAAACTCATTTTCAGCAAAAAACACAAAATATTGAAAATCTACGGATATTTAATATCTGAAGAAATACATTTTCACTGAATGTGTAGCTTAAAAGTCAAAATAGAGTTTTTTTTTCAATATCACAGTTATGTTTTTTATATAAATTATTATTTCTCACTCTTATTGTCATTTTTGTAGTGTTTAACTCTGGAAGTGTAAACATCATAGACTAAAGATACTGAATTGTCAAATAAAACTCTATGTCTAGTTGATAAGAGGTAGAAATTGATGAATTGTGCTGGTGGCCATATTATCCATTCTGCAGCGTACAACTTCCAGGCATTTTGTTTGACTTCTTCCTTAAATTCCTCCAATGTGCTCCCCTCAACTATGGCTAATGTACCAAAAAACGTAGAAATGCATATAGGTGAGCCCAGAAACTGGTCAACTAAAATTTTCTTGAACACAGTCCTAATAGTATAGCCTGGTAGGTATTTATCTAAGTACAAATACCAGTAGTGACAAACAAATCCGATTGACAATCCTGATACTGACATGTTCCTGGTTCTAATTGGATCCCAATCTTCCTTTCCATCAGTTATATGCTCATAGTGTTGTTCCAATACATCGCCGATAGCAGACAGCGATGTTGATAATCCAACATTAGTGACCAATATGTATTTCTCACTAAAGGCTCTTTGGAACAACTTGCTCACTTTTGAAAGGATGGTAGCACCAATCAGAACACCAGAAGACATTTTGTTTCTAATAATTCACACAAACAATTATAATGCATAAGGCGTTTATGTTATAATTCAACTATGAATCGAATCATTGAAATAATATTGGTCGTTTCCGGATTTAATGAACAAAACGGACTTCCATTTTTGTAGACATTAGTTAGGTTATGTTAAGTAAAGTTAGATTTTCTATATGGGCTCGTGCGGCATCTGACAGTTGGAAGCGATTGGAGGAAAAATAACCTCACTGTTTACATTGCGTCATGCATTCCAACGACCTGTCAAAAAGTTTCCAATATGGCGTCTGTGGGCAAACAATGTTATTGTCCCGTATGAGAGTGTAGAATTTAAAGCTTTGTTAAAGTGTATTATTTGATTATTTTGCGACTGATTTATAGATATTTTTTATTTTATTGACTTTATAAGTGTTTTTTCAATTAAAAATGCCACAAACGTGTCTTGTAGTTGATTGTGGCAGTCGTTCGAACAGGGATGATGTGAGGTTTTTCTCAGTGCCTACCGTTTTAAACTTTAAATTTGTTACCGACAAAAACGAATTATCTAGGCAACGAAGGTTACTCTGGATAGCCGCAATAAAACGAGACGATCTAACGGAGGCTAAACTAAGAAACCAGAGGGTCTGTAGCAGGCATTTTATTACAGGTAAGAAACCTTCGAATAAGGCAAATTCTTGAGAAGTTTGCCATCATTTGACCATTATATTAGTTGAAATTTCATTATTTTGTATCAACTTTAGGCAAACCTGCTGCTTTAGAGGGTTCCATCTCAAAATATGGGCCACAAATCCCAAAAAATTCAAAGGAAGCCTGAGGATTTGGAAAGAATAGAGAGACTGGACAAAAGAAGAAGGCTTAAAGTCAGTGAGGTGAGCATTTAAATAGAAACAGCATTTTTAATTTATGAGTTGATTTATTAAAATTTACAGGTTTTTGCCCGTATGAAAAGTAGAAATATATACAAAAAATACATAATTTGTTTTTAGTTCTATTCTTATAGAAATTAAAATTTTGATAGCTTACTAATGTGAACAATTTTTTCAGCATATTGAACATGTCACATCAGATACCAACCTTCCCTTGGAGGCTAGAGAACAAGCTGAGATAGAGACTGGAACTGCGTCCCAAACAGAATTAACTATGGCTGAGTTTTGTGTAAAATTCGAACAACTTAGCTTTGCTGCAAAAAAAATTGAAGATCTGGAAAAAAAACAGGATGTATCACCCTTTGGTCTCAGGGAGGAGACTAACAACGATACAAAATGGAAGTATTACACTGGTTTTTCCTATGATGTTGTATTCTGTATTATTTTTAAAATTATAGAAAGTAGTATTACTACTACAAGTACAACTGCTCTTAGCAGTTTCAACCAGTTACTTCTTACTCTTATTAGGTTAAGATTAAATTATGATTTTTGTGACTTAGCTTGGCACTTTACAATTTCCCCCACGACTGCCTCTACATATTTTGAGAACATTTTAAATATTCTTTATATAAAATTTAAGCCATTAATAAGATGGCCAGACCGTTCAGTTGCCCAAAAAAGCATACCATCTTGTTTTAGAGATGCCTTTCATGACAAAACGACTGTTATTGTAGATTGTTTTGAGGTTTTTATTGAAAAACCACCTTCTTTACTAACCCAACAACAGTGCTGGTCAAACTACAAACACCATCAAATTTTCAATAGGGATTACTCCACAAGGAACAGTTAGTTACATTAGTAAAGGGGGCAGACGGGCTTCAGACAAACAAATTGTCGAAAATAGTGATTTTTTAAATTATATTTTACCAGGGGATGTTGTCTTAGCCGATAGGGGATTTTTAATAAAAGATACATTGGGTGTCTTACAAGCAAAATTGGTCATACCAGCTTTTACGAAGAGTAAGAATCAGTTACATCCCCTGGACATTGAGATAACCAGAAACATAGCCCATGTAAGAATTCATCTTGAAAGAGTCATTGGAATGATAAAAAATAAATTTAAAATTTTCAAAGACAGCATACCAATTAGTATGATTAAAAAAGGTAATAATCCAGAAAATCTCAATATATTGGACAAAACTGTAATAGTTTGTTGCACATTGATTATTCTATCCCCTCCCATCGTCCCTCTTTAATTTTATATACATTTTTTTAAAATTTGGTCTGTCATATTTTTAAGTTACTGTGTCACAAATGTTTGGTTTCGTATATTTACGGAACTTAATAATGTTACTGTTAGATTAATGCTTTTTTATATTTATTATTGTTTATGTTACCATTAAGCTCTATGAAGTTTGTACCTATGTATTGTTATTATGTATGTATACATATATTTATTCAATGTATCATAATGCTACTGTACGCCGATGATCTCTTAACTTGTTTAGACGCTATATTGTTATATGTGCATTGTACATTATAAACAATAAAGATTTGAATTGAATTTTTATTTAAGGATTCCTCAAGTAGGATGTTTCACTATTATTCTATTCTAAGTAACCAAATATTATATGTATTTTTAACCGACGAACCCAAACGGAGGAGGTAAACAATTCGACTGTATATTGTTTTTTAGAATAACTTGTATATATTTTTAGCTTTAGTACTTAATTATTTTTTTATATATGTAAATGTAACCTGCAAGGAGTTTTAACCTTAGACCATAATAAAAAACTAATAAGTGTATCACTTAAATTATTTTTATTTTAAAGTTTATATATATAATTTACAAAATATATATTGAAATCTACCAAAAAAAAAATACAATTTCTGTTTCATTTTTAAAGAACAACAAAATAAAATTGAAACAAGTCTTTACTACGTTATTAATTACATTTTTCACAAAACCAAGTATTGTCTGGTGTATCAATCAATTCTACACAGTCAAAATGAAACCAACCTACTGCACAATTATCTGATTCACATTTAATCATAGGTCTGCCATCATCCACACCATTACAAATACAAAAATGTTCAATTTCGGCAGCACCTTCCTTTTTCGGAAAATATTTTCTTTGCCAAGTTCCACCATTTTTGCCAATATTACATCGAGCTGTGAATCAGTCAAAGGTTTAAATTTTTTGTTATCAAAAGAAACATGCGAAGTATTTCCCCAATCCATTTCACTCACTGGCACCAAAGGAACTTTTGCAGAAGTTGATGGCATCATCCACTTTCCTAATGTATCTGTGCATGATACTTCTTCCTTCTTTTTGTTGGCATATTCCGCTGCAAATAGGATAGCACCCACATGGCTGCAAACTTCGCTGTTTCCAGCCATACAAGTACAGTGTGCCGTGCTCACACTTCCTTCTTTGGTTATAATACATCAAACGTCCAGAGGTTTAGCACTTTCTTTCTGAGAATGTTTTACCTGAAAAAAAGTACATATTAGATTATTTAGTCTGTTACTGTATATAAAACTATTGAATGTAGAAAAGCTTAAAACTTTGTAATCAAAAAAACAGTCAAAGATAGCTCAAAATAGTACCACAGCATAGGTTTTCTATGCTGTGATAGTACTGTATACCTATTTTGAATGAAAATTATAAAAGTTTTTTTTAAAAAAACTCACTTTTCCAATTAAAACATGAAAATTGTTCAGTACTACTGTCCCTGCATCAAAAACAAAACCAGACTCAAAGTATTTGTATGATTCTAAGCTTTTGTAGGCCTTCATCTGATTGTTGCTGTAGAAACTGTGAGTTAAAACTAAATATGCAGCTATATCCATGTATGTGACTGGAGGAGCTGCTTGGATAGAATAGTTTCTATCATGCACATTTATGGTGAAAGGGTCCACATCATTTATAAGCTTCAATTTTAGAAGATATCTGTAAAAGAAATAGATATGAGAAATGTAAACAGATGACAACTGGGCATTTTAGAAACTTACCGTTCAGCCACATCCGGATTTTCCTGCATTAATGTCTTTACATATTCACTCTGCATCTTAAAAAAGTTTTACAACAAAATACACTGTAAATAACACGAAAAAACTCTCAAAAACGTATACAATCTAATGCCTAAATTAGGCATTCCAAACCATAAATGATGAGTTGTCTTTTGTAGCTTGGATTTTGTGTTGTGGACGTATTTGTATTAAAAACATTTGCGAAATAGATCTTTAGTAAAATATGCCGAATTTTTGCCTTGTTGTCAATTGTTAAAATAATGCTGCACGGAATGCAGGTGTAAAGTTTTTTAGGTAGGTACATCCAAAATTATGTTGAGACTGAATTAATTGTTGACTAATTCTTCCCTATTTGCCGGCTGTAAATATTAAGAGGGGAAGAAATATAATGACTTAGGCAAAAAAAAGAGATCATTGGATTACTGCCATAAAACGAGAAGACCTTACTGGAACCAAAATAATGTCGTGTGTGTTCGAAACATTTTATTTCTGGTAATGTAATGTAATTGTCATCATTCTTAAAAATTGCCTTTTTTATTCGATGACAGGCAAACCAGCCAATCTGTTAGATACTAGTAATCCAGAATGATTTGAATTTCATTTCCAATAATACTTGCTTTAGAAAAGTTAACAACAATAACAACAGAATTTAGTATATTATACGAATTTGTCTTGTATAGTTTAACGTTTTCTAAACTGACAAGTACTGAGCTCTTCTTTCTTTCTCAATATCTTGTCGTAAAGCAATCAATGAATTCATATTTTCAAAAGCCTGAAGACAAAACTCGTCACCTTCAGCATCAAAAGTTGCCATGATATGTATCGTATTTTTGCTCTAAAGCAAGTATTTATGAAAAATTCATTTTTAGTAAATTTTAAACATAGAACTAAACCTTCAGACATTTAAAATCTTACTACTTAGTTTATGCTTTCGTTATCGAATATTTTTAAAGATGTTCAATATCATAAACATTAGTTTTGGCAACGTTGTCGTTTATCAATGCTTTCAACGTTAAGTCGTGTCGTCGTCGTCAAACATACTACATAAATCAACCGTCAATCCTTTTTATGTGAACTTATATTTACTATTTTCACGCATATTTTTGCTTATTTTAAACAATTTTAGTATTAAATAGAATACAAGGATGGTTAGGATATACTATTTGGGATTGAAAAGAAAATTCCAAATCGAAAATTTCTGCTAAAAGTCATAAGTACCAAAACCACCATATTTTGCTATTTTTTGTAATAAATCATTAAAAATAGCGTCTTCCGCCTCAATTTTATTAAAAGTTATGTTACCATATATGTATTTTTACTAACATTTGATTTTTTAGGACTTTTATAGCAAAAGCCCCTAAACTAGACTATTACCTGTATTTTTACTAACATTTGATTTTTAGGGCTTTTATAGCAAAAGCCCCTAAACTAGACTATTACCCTTAGGGCTGCTTTGCTTTCCATACCAGAGGTAATATATTTTTTTGTAGGATGATGGACATCATAATGTAAAAGCAAATCCCAGTAATAATGTAAGATTGGTTTTAGATGCAAGAAAGAACAAGTAAAAAAAATGTAGAAAATATTCAATGGAATGCTACCAATATATCAACTCCATAGAAAGGATACAGAATTTGCTTTCATTGATAAGATTGTTAGAGTCTGTTGCATTTGCCTCAATTTATGTCCCATCTATTCCATTAGATGATTTGTGGTAGGTACGTGACCCAGCTTATTATTAATTTTTAATGTTGCTGAAAAATAGAAACGTTGCTGCGAGAGTGGCATCAAGCATATTGGACCTTCGGACAAAGGCAGTTCGAAGCCTTTATAGAAGGTTATTCCATAGACATATATCTATGGGTCCTTCTAACTAAATTAGGAGTAGTGAAAAAAACAAGTTTAATGTGTATTTGTTACATTAAATATGTATATGTTACGTATATGCGATTCCAAATATAGTATATTAATAAGTTATTACATTGTAATATTATAAAAGTGAATAATATAAATCTCATTGCACTTCTTTGGAAATAAAGACTATTCATAACATATTCCCTAGTAGGTAATTGATACCTACCATCCTTGAAATCATCAAATTAATTGTTACTTGTTTATTATTGTTACAATCTAAATGTCAAATGTAACTAACACCTACTGTACCACTTGCCTATCTTTCTATATTTTAATTAGAAATGATAAATTAACAGTTATATGGTATACCTAAATAACTGAATCTTGAAATACTACTTTTACACTTTACAAATCATATAGGTATGTGGACATACATTCACATATGTAGGTACCTACTTGTACAGGTACTTGAAGGCACAAAAACAAGAGATTTAAATCACCAGAAATGTTTAAGGAACACTCAAGCCTATTCGTGTCGTCAACAACTGTTCAATCAGATTGATTATCAAACAAAAGACCGCTTTTAACATTAATAGTGGTATTATGCAATATTGTGACAATGTAAAATTGTAGGTATTGCCCTAACAGTTGTTGACGTTATTCAATGGCGGTAGGGGTGTTTGCCCTCGCAGCAGTTGTCGGCACAGTTAGACGTCCTAGCGTAATCTAGTTATTTACCAGAAACGGCTGATGTTATATATATATATATATATAAACTTTTGAACCAAATGTTTTTTTGGAATAACTTATATACATATAACAACATGCCGTTGAGCTTTAGCAACAAAACTAATCCTTTCATTTTTGATGTCATCGAAAAGTACAACAGAATCAAGCAAACAAATTGCAACATCAAACTTCATTGGTTACCTTCGCATATCCGAATCCATGGTAACGAAGAAGCGGATCGCTTGACCAAGTCTGCTGCTATCTCAATTAATTCTCAGCCACTTTCAGTTCCCTTCTCAGATATGTATGGAAAACTCAGAGACGGCGCCTGAAGAATACAAACCATTTGATAGCAGAACAAGGCCAAAATAAAGGAAAAACATTCTTCAATACATATCAAACTCCTTTCAAAAAGCCCTGGTTTGCTGCTCTGTAAATATTATTCATATAGATTTTTGTATGTTTTTCAATTTTGATCACTGTAATATCAAATTGCTGAGTATTGGAGAGCGAACGTTTCTCCAAATTTTTACAGGAGATAACAGGAAGATAAAAATTTCCTGATTTTTTAAAAGTGAGTAACTATTTCATCTGAATAGATATCGAGTCTAAAAAGTTTTCTTTCAGAACCTATACTGTTCGTTCAAGAACAAAGAGCTTAGAAGTGAGCCTACCAATAATTAACAACAAACCTCTTCTGCCTCCGAAGATCGATTCAAGAAAAATATCTTTGAGCGAGAGCATGCTGGCTCACTAGTTCCATCAACCAATACGGAACCTATTGAATTATTAGGTTATTAATTAATTAATATACTCGTAGATCACAACTTAAATTATTATTTATTAGTATATAGTTATTGAATTATTTAATATTCCTTAATTATGCTGGGTTTTCCACAAATTTCTGTAAAAATTGCCTTTCACGAAGCAATTCGCCAGCAAGACTTTTTCAGTTTCTTGATGACAGCTTGAAAATATCTATTCAGAAAATATTATGAAAATGGATATAAATGGATTAAAATATATTTTTGAAAAATTGCTCAACAACCCCTATATAACACAGATAAAATTTAGATAACGTAAGAGTGTAGGTAGTACCCATTTTTAGAAATGTTTCTTTTTATAAGAAAGAATTGAGTAGGTTGGTGGAGGAAAGAGCTACTCATCTCTACCAAGGCAATGGAAGAAGACATTTTCTGGAAAACCCTCAAGCTGTCCAGGAATAGCAAAGCCATCATCCATGCATAATAGAAAATAATTACTTTTTGGAATTTGTTGATATTCTGTACAGGTAGCAATAAGTTTAAAATTTGTAGTGTAAAATCTTGTAAAATACCTATACGGTGGCACTATAATAAATAATATCAGATTATGAATTGATCTGTGATAAATAAAATTGCAACTCACCGAACACTTTTAACAATATTACTTCTAAGAAAACAAAAGTATAATCATCATTTATATTAGGTAAACTTCTTATAGAAATGTACCTATTGCGATCGTCCACACTTTTGAATTTCGAAAAAATCTCAACGGCATGTTGTTATGTATATATATATATATATATATATATATATATATATAAAGTTTTGAACCAAATGTTTTTTTGGAATAACTTATATACATATATACATATAACAACATGCCGTTAAGATTTTTTCGAAATTCAAAAGTGTGGACGATCGCAATAGGTACATTTCTATAAGAAGTTTACCTAATATAAATGATGATTATACTTTTGTTTTCTTAGAAGTAATATTGTTAAAAGTGTTCGGTGAGTTGCAATTTTATTTATCACAGATCAATTCATAATCTGATATTATTTATTATAGTGCCACCGTATAGGTATTTTACAAGATTTTACACTACAAATTTTAAACTTATTGCTACCTGTACAGAATATCAACAAATTCCAAAAAGTAATTATTTTCTATTATGCATGGATGATGGCTTTGCTATTCCTGGACAGCTTGAGGGTTTTCCAGAAAATGTCTTCTTCCATTGCCTTCGAGATCTTTTGGTAGAGATGAGTAGCTCTTCCCTCCACCAACCTACTCAATTCTTTCTTATAAAAAGAAACATTTCTAAAAATGGGTACTACCTACACTCTTACGTTATCTAAATTTTATCTGTGTTATATAGGGGTTGTTGAGCAATTTTTCAAAAATATATTTTAATCCATTTATATCCATTTTCATAATATTTTCTGAATAGATATTTTCAAGCTGTCATCAAGAAACTGAAAAAGTCTTGCTGGCGAATTGCTTCGTGAAAGGCAATTTTTACAGAAATTTGTGGAAAACCCAGCATAATTAAGGAATATTAAATAATTCAATAACTATATACTAATAAATAATAATTTAAGTTGTGATCTACGAGTATATTAATTAATTAATAACCTAATAATTCAATAGGTTCCGTATTGGTTGATGGAACTAGTGAGCCAGCATGCTCTCGCTCAAAGATATTTTTCTTGAATCGATCTTCGGAGGCAGAATAGGTTTGTTGTTAATTATTGGTAGGCTCACTTCTAAGCTCTTTGTTCTTGAACGAACAGTATAGGTTCTGAAAGAAAACTTTTTAGACTCGATATCTATTCAGATTAAATAGTTACTCACTTTTAAAAAATCAGGAAATTTTTATCTTCCTGTTATCTCCTGAATAATATTTACAGAGCAGCAAACCAGGGCTTTTTGAAAGGAGTTAGATATGTATTGAAGAATGTTTTTCCTTTATTTTGGCCTTGTTCTGCTATCAAATGGTTTGTATTCTTCAGGCGCCGTCTCTGAGTTTTCCATACATATCTGCGAAGGGAACTGAAAGTGGCTGAGAATTAATTGAGATAGTAGCAGACTTGGTCAAGCGATCCGCTTCTTCGTTACCATGGATTCGGATATGCGAAGGTAACCAATGAAGTTTGATGTTGCAATTTGTTTGCTTGATTCTGTTGTACTTTTCGATGACATCAAAAATGAAAGGATTAGTTTTGTTGCTAAAGTTAGATGACTGTAGGCTGTGTAAGGCACTTAAGGAATCAGTAAAAATGAATATTGAACTGTGAGCATTTTTAAGGGCAATGCCCATGGTTAAATCAATGGCCGCACATTCGGCAGCGAATATTGAGGCACTGCATTCAAAACTTTTTGATCTTTGTATGTTTTATTCAGGAGAAAATATGGCAGACGCCGCACATCTTGAATTGGGACCTCTGCTTCCGTCAGTATAGATGTTTTGCATGATGTACTGCTCCTGTAGTTTTTAATGTGTCAGAAAACTTTTGCCAATTTTTACGTAGAGATTTCAGTTTGAAAGGTTTTTTCTGGTTTTGATCTCTTTCTACGCCGATGGAGATAGAGGAAGATGGTCGGAGTCCATTGCATGTTCTCATGGAGTTACAAGTATTTTGTCGCATAAGCTGATTGACGAGAAAACGAAATCGATATTAGATTTCTCATTAGATCGGCAATCAATGTGGGTGTAAGCATTCGGATTGTGTAAAAATAAGTCTTGTTTTTCTATCTCATCAAATAATTTGCTACCATTGCGGTCGGTGTAGCAGCAGTTCCAGGACGTATGATATGCGTTGAAATCTCCAACTAAAATAAAATCCCTGTGTCTACTGGCTTGCTGAACCATGCTGCGCCATTTATCTGCTGACAAAAGCTGTCCCGGTTGTCTGTAGCAGGCGATTATTTTGATTGGTAGGGAAGTACTTGTTATTTGGAGGCCGCACATTTCCTTCGATTGGTTAGGACTATCAATGTCGTTTATTTTTTCGTAACTGATATTTCTACGAACCAGTATGATAATTCCACCCCCTCTGGAATAGCTGCGATTCTTCCTGTGAGATGTGAAACCAGGACAAGAGAACTTCTTAGCCGGAGATAACCTCGTTTCTACGCAAACAATAATATCATAGTTTTTACTGATTCGAACAATGTCCAGATAGCGTGGGGTGATACTACGACAATTCCAATAGAAAATTCTTGGTGATGATTGATTCATTTGGTCGTAGTTAGATTTTATTGTTATGTTTACTGGGTTGCTGGGCTAGCAGTGGCAGAGTTTCCACTGAACTCCTCTGTGTCTATTTGACTTATATCTGAGCCATAGGAGTCATAGTTATCAAGATCCGAGGTGGTTGTATATGACTCAAGTTTTTTTATTATTTTTGTGAACATCACCTTAAGTGTCCTGTTTGGTAAGGATTTGTGTAGAATCCACATCATCAATGCAAGATTCGTGGATCCTAATTGAAGTTCACTTATACTTTGTTTGATACTTTCATGTGCAAACATTCTTTCGAGGAAGCAAGCTAGCTGCGAATAGCTATACGTATATTGTTATGGATTCTTTTCCATTAATTCTTTGATTTCTGGAATGTCGACTTCAGTGGCAGAAGGAGATTTAGTAAGTGCAGTTTTTGTTTTAAGTGGCTGACGGTGTGTTTGTGTATGAGGAGCAAGAGAGGAGTTCTGCGATCTGTTAGAATCTGGAGTAGATGAGGGACTAGACGAAGTACTAGAGTGTTGCCTTTTGTATATTCCAGTTTCTTTGGTTGTATTTTCCAGGGATGTATTATTATATGGTTTGGAGAGTCAATTTTCAATAGCAATGACATCGGTAGTTGAAAAATAACCCCTTGTAGTGCTGTTAGATATTTGAATAGTGTCATCTAGCTGAGCAACTGTCTGAGGATTAACTCTTGATCCTGTAGCAAGAGTAGGACAAGTTCTAGCTAGATGTCCTTCAGTTTTGCAATTAAAGCAGGTGAGATTGTCTCTTGGATAGATCCAGTAGGATGTGTCAAAGCGATCAACTTTGAAAGACGTTGGGATTTTCTCAACATCTTCCGGTTTGATGTAAACTTGTCGGCGAAAACTGCTGATATGCTGGAACCTAGGCAAGGAGCACCCAGCGCGTAGCGTGGTCACTTTGGACATTAAAGTTATCTTTAGTTCTTCAAGTTTTGCTTCTAGTGTGTTATTTGCGATGAAAGGTTGAACATTTGATAATATCAATCTTTTATTATGAGTAATCAATGGACGAATGGGAACTTTGTGTTGTTGAATCCAAATAAATTTATGGCTTTGAACTAGCTCACTGGCAATTTTGGTTGAGGAGAGATAGATACATATTCTTTTGTTTGAGATTCTCGACATATGTCTAATATCTTCAGGGCTACATAGCTCCGCAACAGCAAGAGCGTAATCTTGGATGGATATACCGGCGATGGCATCTAAAATAATTGTGGTTCTCTCTCTGGTTCGCTATTATAGATAGCCCTGTTTGCAAATGTGGTCTGGCCGAAGAAGACTTGAATCATGTCCTATGACAGTGCTCACTATATGATGAACAACGCACCAGCCTCCTTTCCAAGCTCAAGAATGAAAAGCTCCACCCAACCTTTTGCATCGAAATTTTTCTAGCCAAGCCATACATTAGGAAATGCCTAATGATCCACCAGTTTTTTTTAGACTGTTCATTGAATATATGAATCCCTAATGTAATGTAATAAGTAGTTTATTAATATTATTTTATTGTACTGTGATTTATATAGCTATAATAAACATCACATGAGGTTCTTGGCTTAATAATAAAAAAAACGTACAGAGCAAGTGTAATTCTGGCAAGGCCAAGTTATCGAAAAATTTTCTTTGAAAATGTTTACGCTAACATATACGGAATTTTTGACATTTAGGCCCGCTGAATCCCCTGAAATTCGTGGAAACCCATTCCATTCGAGGATGTTCACTTTTACAAGGCACTCAATAGTCACGAGGCATTTCAATGTTAACATCATTTATTTCTCACACATCGCACATCTAACACACATAAACACAATTCAAAATAATATCCCGTGATTACCAATAAATAAACTGAATATAGCCATCCCTTGTTCACTTTGTGACTTACTTATGTAGATTCCTATTGTTGCGTATGCGGGTTCGCAGATAAGTGAGACTAATTTAGTTATTAAATTAACTTTATTTACACTCGAAATAATATAAATTACAACTTAACTTTACTATACCCTCACTAACTTACTCGGACTATTCTGTTTATTCACACTGTCTTTTACATTCTGTCTTCATGCCGAAAATTCTCCCATATATATATATATATATATATATATATATATATATATATATATATATATATATATATATATATATATATCCGACAAAGGATCCAGATCATTCGTGTGGGTTCTGCTCTTTGATTCGAAAGCCGCCACTAGACGCTTCTCAGAATTCCCTTTTGTCGGCATTTTAACAGTAGATGCCGACTGCTGCCGTCGCTCTCTTTGTAAACGCCGCTTTCGGTATTTCCAACCACAGCATATATCTCGCGCTTACTTCAAACGGATGCCGCCACTTTGTAGCCAATACCGGCGGCTGTTCCCCTTGCACGTTACACTATAATAATCTGGGACAGGTGTCGCCAGTTCTGCACAAATAATGCTAGTTCAACTTTTTCCTATTAGAGTGCACATCCCCTGATGACCTAATTCTGTATAAAACAGATTACTTTCTTTATAGAAGCAGGATATGGGCTAATTGTAAAGTTGCCTCCTTTATATCCGAGGTTTTTCATAAATATGTTGTTTTGGAAATTATTTAGATTCGTTTGTTCATTCATTGTCATCAGTTCGCATCGTATCTCAGCTGAAAGTGAACAGTGGCCATTCAGGGAAATATGTTTCATAATTTCAATAGAGTTTTAACTTTCAAAGTTTAGATGCAATCAAGCCTATTACTATTTTATTTATTTTATTATACAGGGTGGTCAATCGAAAACAAAACATATGATCCATTTTCAGGAAGTGTCATTATTTTAGGAAAAATCAGGGACCCGTCGCTTTTTGATTTAAAAGGACACTTTTTTCAGTATTTTTGACTCTACCTCTTTTACCCTCTAGAAAGGGTAAAAATCACCCCAAAATATTTAAATAGCATTGGGGGTCGAGTAAGATGTCTTTTAACAGCTCTTGTAATTCCCTTTACGATAGCCTTTAAATTTGATGCTTACTTACTACTTAGTTGATTAAATGTTCAAACTGATGACCATCTACCGCCATACAATATATTGTGTTAGAAACGTTCGTGCACATTCCGAAGCATTTTCGCAGTGATTCGACGGCACTCGTCAACAATTCTTTGTCGCAGGGATCGAGGAGGCCATTCATTGCTGCCTCTTCATACAATCCAATGTCTTGGAAAATTTCATTTCATCATACTGCTGATCATTTTCAATAATATCAGTCGAGGCAGGATCTATAACGTCTTCCAGTAATTGCAAATACATTTCGCCAGTTAAAATACCAGGTAGAAAAAAAGGAGCCACCAGTCGGCCACCGAAATGCCAGCCCATATATTTAATTTGCTGGCTGCTATGTAGGTATGCACCTCATGGAAAATTCTTTGATTTAATTTAGACCAATAGCGGCAATTGTTACGATTTACCGTTTCGTTCAGGAAAAAACTTTTCTATTCGCACTTTTATTGTTCATGAAGTAATGCGAAATGATATCTACTTTTTCCGCAATCGAATAAACCATGCTATTCAATTTTCAAAAAGAATGTACAAGTAGATAAACTAACAACCAATACTTCGAAATACGATAACAAACTAAATTTCACGTTCTTTGTGTGTTTGTATTGTATCCATTCCTGTTCTTTCCACAAGCCACAAGTGGTAACAAACTGTCAGAAAGTCACAAAACAGTGCTAAGCAAAAACTAAAAAATAATACCAGTGGCGTAGTAACTGAATGTTTGCAGATAAATTTTAATTTTAAAATGTAATTTTGTTCAAAGTTTAGGCGGACTTTACAAATAATACTGTATAGGGAATTACAATGCTATTTAAATATTTTCGGGTGATTCTTACCATCACTAGGGGCTAAAGTGGTGGAGTCAAAAATACCGAAAAAAAGTGTTCCCATTGAATCAAAAAGGGGCGGGTCCCTGCTTTTTCTTAAAAGAATGACACACTTCCTGAAATGGGCTCTGTTTCGTTTTCGATTGGTCATCCTGTATATTAATTTTCTTGTGTCCAAATGAATTACAAATGAAGCTAGAGGGTAATAAACGTCTTTATTTTATTAGTGTTAATAATATCTTGTTAACTATTTTTGAACAAAAATGTGAATTTTACATTCTTTATACAAATGATAAATTTGTTTATATGTATAAATTCATTGAAACTCTGTTTTTTTAAACTTATTCTAATATTGAGTTTACTTGACTCAAATCGTTTCTGTTTTCATCTAGATCAGAAATTTTATACGTGCCTTTTTTGCCTTCAGAAGTTTTCTCTTCTGATCTGGTTAAAATGTTCTTGGCTTGGTTATAGCGCATAGGGTCACCGATAAACCGTGGTCATTTCAAAGTTTCAATTACAGTTATCCGTGTCCAGTTTCACACAACATAAATTGTTTGCATCTATCCAAATTTAACAAACAAAAAAAATCTTGTACATGCAGTATACGTGTGTATAAGAAGAATGTGATTCTTAAATTATTATTAAGAAATATATTGTTGCGTATGCGGGTTCGTAGATAAGTGAGACTAATTTACAATTATTAAATAAACTTTATTTACACTAGAAAGAAGAACTTTTAATAAAAAAATGAGAATTTAGGATTTGAATCTATGTTCTTCGGATATAGGTGGTAACTTTCCAACTAGCTCACAGATCCTACTTCAAAACAGAGAGCAATTTGTTTTATGTAGAATTAGGTCATATTAAACGTCAGACGCATATAAATGTGCCTATCAGTCTGATTGTGAATGTTCAATTTAAAATGCGATTTAAAAGTAGTTGCGGCTAATTTTTTTTAGGTTACCCGGGTGTAATATATTTTCTTGGCAATAGTCATTCATATAAATCAGGTTTCATTTACAGATACCAGCAGAAGTCAACTGTGGGATAATAGACTACTATGCGTAGATCCGATTTTAGGCCACGACCCTGCTGTCAGAAACGTATAATATACTGTTCTCTGCTGCCGTCGTTCACAGCGTCACCCCCGGCACAGGTTTCATATCTCCTGTTTCCAGTCTTCTTGCCAAGAAGACTGTATAAGAGTGTGGTGCAAGTGTGGTAAAAAACAGGAGAAGTGCGGCCGTTGCACTGCAACGAATAGACCAATTGCATTAATGATTTCAATACTCTGCATGCGCGGCTCATCGGTCATAGGATACTTTTTTCAACTTTATGTAGAAGAAGTTTTTGCTGGTACAAGCCCAGCTTACATACTTATTTTGTGTAAGCTGTGGTACAAGCGCATAGATGTCATAGTACATAAAGAAATTGATAGAAACGATCAGAGATAACATTAGCATGGAATTATTTGGACACAGGTATAGTATATTCTGTTCAAAAGAGTAACATTTCAAATGAAATAGTCTAAGATCCCACTGCTAATAGACCGATTGCATTAAGCGAAAATTGTTCTCCGCATGCGCGGCCCTATGTTTGCAACGACCCTTAAACTAGGAAAGAGAGGGGACTCGTAACGATGCAGCCGAAAATGAGGCAATTTTCACCAAAAAGGGGTTCGCCAGTAGCGTAACCCACGTAGCGTATGAATTTAACATGAATCTATTGAAATGATCAATGACATAATTTCTATTGAATTTACCTCAAGGTGTAGATTTTAAAAATACTGAATTAAAATATAGATTTTATAAGAACGATTAAATGCATCAAGATTTATCCAAATAGATTGGCGTTGAATGTTACGAAATAAAACAACTAAGAATGTTATCCTTCATTTTAATTCTTGGAAATTGGAATACATGGTATACACAATACTTCATACATTTTAATTCAAATTCACAAAGGTAGACGGAAAACTTTATTTGTGACTCTCTAATTAGATGATTGTTTGTAGTTATTGCAATTATTTAAATAAAAACAAGAATATAGAGTTCAAATCTTATAGAATAGAAATAACAATTATATAAAATAATAAATAGCAACAGGAAAAGATATTCAGTACGTTCATTTATTTACCAATTCGTGAAACTTACTGATAATTTACATTATTATCCCTTAAATAATACAAGTTTAGTGAACTGATTTCTTACAGGATCTATTACTTCAGATTATCTATTTATCACAAAATGTAATCTTACATTTATATACTTAGAAATAACTGACTCTCTTCACAATTTTTTCAATAACTGGTATGTCACAAGGCCTGCAATATACTTCCACAACAATTTTGAATTGGCAATTGATCAAAAATCATAGGTACTGCATCATCATGCAGGCGAGTTTCTTCCCAAATATGATAAAGTGCTTTGAGCTAATTTTGTTATTTTGGGTGACTACCCAAGCAGCCCTTTCCATTTTTTGAGTCCAAAGTACAACTCTGTTGAGATCTTTGATAGCAAATCTGAAAAACAAATATTTTACATATTTACATTACAGATACATTCTTTCAACACTGAAAAGTGACAGAAAAGCTACTATGTTGATATATCATTATATTAAAATAATTTTTTTATGTAGGTGCAACGCCACTGGAAAAATGATGTACGATTAGTTCAAGTTTAGATTTCTAACTAATATTACAGAATAATGAACAAAAAATACAACTTGAAATAAATAGGAATAGGATGTTTTAGGTAAGGCCTGACTAGAAGTATGATTATTTTACCAAATAATATGTTGATAACAGAATAAATTTGAATTTTGTAACCAGGAAAACCAACTATACATTGCTTTTTACCTGTTAATTGTAATTCCTGGCTCCTTTTGATCACTGTGGCTTTTGCAGCCATAAGTAGAACAACCTACCATAATAATCCAATGAAAATATTGAAGTTTTTAAAACAAATTTAGTCACAAAATCAAAAAAAAATCGAATGATGTCACCACCAATGTTTGTCACCAAAAAATGGCGCCTTCTTCATAATTTGGTCGCAAAACCCAACACGCGCTGGTAATGGATGTTACGAGTCCCCTCTCTTTCCTAGTCTAAGCAACGACCACTTTCATTTGAAATGCTACTCTTTTGAACAGAATGTACTATGCCTGTGTCCAAATAATTCCATGCTAACACAGTATAAAGAACTATACAGTATTTCAACTCTCATGGAAGTAAAACCGCGCATACCCAAGCGCGCATGTGGCGGCCATGTTTTAATCTTAAAACCTTGAGAATTCAGATGCGTACGAGTAGAATTTCTGCGGGTATCCTACGTGCTAATACAGTGACGTCCGTGATTTTTTTTGTATACTGATTGACCATATTATCATCTCGATTGTATTTTATATAAGTATTATTTGTTTTTACAAAATGTAGAAAGGTGGAAATTTGTGTTGCGAAGAACTGTAACAACAAAAGCTACAATTGTGACTTCAGTTTTTTTGATTTCCTGAAAGATAAAAACAGGTAACTTAAATTTACATTTATTTGTTGGTGTTATCGTGTCTACTGAAATATACACGTTTCTGAACTAATTATATATAATTTGTTTCCTTCTCGAGGTGAGAAATCTGGTTACTGGCCTGAAATATAAATGATCAGTATACATGCGACAATCACTTATCTATGATAAATGATTTGCTGGATAGATTGGAACGTGATGAGTGTTTACCCTCCTTTAAACTGTGTTCAGCACATTTTGAAAATAATGGAATGCTATTAAGATAATTAAACGTAGATTTTCAAGATAATATCAAAGACACCGTCGAAGAAACTGAATCTTTACAACAATTTGATAATGACTATCAAACCTTGGATATTAAAAATTTGAAACATATATTTCAGGTTACCTGATCTAGAAATGCCTTAGAATTCATGTTGGCGAAACATGTAGCAAATATGCAAGGTCAGTTGATGAGCTTGATGATGACCGAATATTTTGTTATTTCAAAAGTTATCATCAAAATACCGGTGGGTTTGAGGGTTTAATGATACCTGATGTTAACTGTGGCACTGATTAGTAAACATCATTTTTTTAGAATATCTTTTCAAGATGTTGTAATAAAATCGAATATTGTAAAAACTTTTTTAGAATGTACCTCATGTGATTTTAAAGACCAATGTGAATTTTTGCCCTATAACTATTTGTTGAAGTTATTTTTCTGTGTTTCATTATATCATACATTAAGAACTATAAACGAGAAATTTAAATTAAAATTGAGGAAAAATGATTGTATGGAACCATTTGTGATAGGTAGTCATATTTTTTCAATAAATTGTTTTTGTATTAAGGAAGTTTTAATTACAGACCTGTTACTAACCTTGCAATTTTTCACTATGGCTCTGACTACAACTTCCACTAGAACTGAACTTAACTGAAATCAATTTTCTGGGTTTCATTGTATTATATCTTCTCTGAAAAATATAACCAACAATTTCAAATTTAAAACAAATAGTGAGAATATTATTTTATTGACCAATTTATAATATCTCTATTATATCAGTTCAGTGAATTAATTTGGTATCAATAAGTTTTAGTTACGGTCCTGTCACAGTTCATCTTAATTTCCAGTACAGACATGACTTTTTAAGATTAAAACATGGCGGCCAGCTCTTGACCTTGAGTCAATAAAATCAAAGGTTCCGCCGAGAGTTGGACTACTGTATATTTCTTTATACTGTGATGCTAATGGCTGTGTGTGACCGTTTCCATCAATTTCTGTATGTACTATGACATCTATGCGTTTGTACCAAAGAAACCTGCTTCTACATACAGTTGAATAGAGGTATCCTATGGCCATGATACAAAGATATAGAAGATATGATATTGCGCATTCTGGGCGGAGCCTAAATCTAAACCATTTGATTTGTGTGTCGGTGTGAGGTTGTGCTTCTGTTTATTGCGTTAATATATTTAATTAACTATCAAAATGCGTTGTGCCAAAGCTGGATGCCACACAGACTATCAGGCTAAATACTTCACCAGCGATTTAATGTTTTTTTCGGTTTCCAAAGGACGAAAATATTAGCAAACAATGGGAAAATGCTTGTAAACGGGCAGATAAGGTCAACATAAAAATGCGCGAATTGGTTCCAAACATTTTGATGAGGATTGTTACGAAAGGAACTTGAAATTTGAACTATTGGGTTATTCATGTAGAAATCGTCGACTTCTGAAAATGATATAATAGACAAAATGAGTAATATCATGTCTTCTCTTAGGGTCAAAGGTAGAAAAAGTTTACTACCTTTCCAAAGGGGCATTTAGATTACAAACTCATCATTAAAGTTACTATATCAAGAATTTAAGCTAAGATATAATATTAAATATATCCTGTCTTACCGTTTTAATCAGGATAAATTAGATTTTTTTTTAGTGTAATCAGGTCTAGAGGGGGCTTACATGATCATACTAATCCCTTAGAATTTAAATATCGCCTGAGGGCATACATTTTAAGAAGGAATGAAAGATCTCTTTCTGTTGAAGGTAATAAGGAGAAAGACGAAACTCCTGATTTACAGTCAGAGGAGCTTTTAAGTAACCAATACTTTCATTAGCTCACTACTAAAGAAACATACATTCCAGGTTGTGATTCTTTAGATCAAGAACTGGATGCTATTCCATATGACGGATTACAAAATTTTGCGGGTTTCATTTGTCACAAGTTAAAAAAAACTGAACCAACAGCATCCACTTCCACGTATACTGTCGATTCAGTATCGTTTACATGGACAGATCATTTATCAGAAGGTAGCTTATCTAAACTTTCTGATGAAACAATGCTGCATAGGTATACAGAAATTGGAAAAAAAAATCAATGAAGTAAATTCCGAGGAGCTGCTTATTTCTAAGAGGTACCTTAGTAAATTAATTCATTGTGCCTCAAATATTGATCGCAGTCCAAAAATAAAACAAATATTCTTCAGATCGAGAATGTTTTTCAGAATACGGAATTTAAATAAATCGCTTCAAACGAACAATTTGTCAAAAAAATTAAAAATAATTAAAACTATATCATAATTTTTTTATGTATTTTATAGGTATTATAGAGAATTTATTAGTAAATAGAAACAAAAAAGTTGTTTTTATTAATTATGTAGATAATTGAAGAAAATTATTTTCTAAGAAATCACATAAAATAGATCTACCTGTATTCTAACCACGTCTCTAGATGCGTTACTAAATTACAGCTGAAATAATTACCACATATATGAACAAATTGTTCACATATAACATAATCTTTCATATCCTATAATTTTTTTGAAAATTCTTGTTAATATGTTGAAATATAGGTTCATATCATCGCCATATTACTTTGTTAGATACGTACTATAACTATAGAAAAAGTTATAATAATGTGTAGAAGTACCTGCACTATTCATACTATATAAATAAGTCCTTATTCCTAGTAAAAGCATCTTGAAAGCGCAGATAGCCATATCTTGCCCCATTAATTTCAAATTCTACTAACCGCATGACGTCAATGCGCCGACTCTACCAGAGAAAACATACCTCCAAAGACTGGACGAAATTGAGACGGCTATTTAGCATATCTTCTATATATTTGTATCATGTCCTATGGCCAATGGGTCGCGCATGCGGAGAATTGAAATCATTAATGCCATTGGTCTATTTCTGCAGGTATCTGTTTTAAATATGAAACCTGGTTTAAATGAATGATTATTGCCAAAAAAATATTTTACACCCGGGTAGCCTAACAAAAATTAGCCGCAACTACCTTTAAATCGCATTTTAAATTGCAAATTGACAATCAGACTGACATGCACATTTATATATGTCTTACGTTTTATATGACCTAATTCTACATAAGTATAACAGATTGTTGTTATAATGGAAAAAATCTGGTGTGTCCACTCACACGACTTTCCTACCACTCGCAGGCAAATTCCAGTGAATGAAAAATTTTACACTATTACAATACTTTCCTTACATAGCGACGATAATAGCGGTAGGTAGTAAAGTAAAAATCCTCTGGTCAAATCGTGCTACCACTCATTTTTTTCAGCATGTCAAGACAAACAGCAATGGTCATGTAACATTTTTTTCGCAAGATGAAACGTTTAGCCGGAATCTGAAGGAACATGTGGAAAATACGGAATTTTATGCAAGCATAACTTTTTTGTGCTTTTTCTCAGAGATGGCGCTATATGTGGGTGGTAGAGGGCTCTCAGAAGAATACTTTAGACAAGTTTAATCAAAATCCTTAGAGCCATTTTCGCGCTATTGTCTTGAGTAAATCACGTTTTTTAGCTATAGCTCAACACCCTGTGTATACAGGATTCACATTCAGTGCCACCGGCGACTAATATTGGTACCAAACAAAATAAAAAAGAAAGCAACAAACTACACCGATCCGTTCCTGAGATAATGCTGTCACAGACAGACAGACCAATGGCTGAAAATATGTTTATAAGACTTAGAAAACTCTGAAACGTCAACATTTGTAAAAATCTCGATACCGAAAATTTCACACGATTACAATACTTTCCTTATACAGCTACTATAGTAGCGTAGGTAAGTAAAAAGGATCTGTGGGCTAGCTCTAAAGTTACTTCCTATATATTCAAAGAGCATGGGTTCAAATGCTGATCTAAATTGTTTATTGTTTTTAAATGAGGATTAAGCTAAAATAAATTTTCCATATGTTATTTTGGAAATTATTTAGATGCATTCATTGTCATCAGTTCGCATCGTATTTCAGCTGAAACTGATTGGAAAAAATATAAACATTGGTCATTCAGGGAAATATATTTTATTATAATAATTCAAACAATGGAGCTTTAACTTTCAAAGCTTAGATGCAATCAAACGCATTACTCTCTTATTTCTTGTATTATAACTATATTAACTGATTTGTGTTCAAATGAATTACATATCAAACTAGAAGGTAATAGATATTTATTATATTACTGTCATTATTATCTTGCTAATTATTCTGGAGCAAAACTAACATAGATTTTACATTCTTTTTACAAATGATAAAAGAATTCACCTCGCTTATATATGGCGTAAAAAATGTACTATAGTGCGAATAACGCCAGATATGAAATATTCATCAGCAGGAACAAATAAAGTTTTTTTACTCTCCTACGCTACTATAGTAGCTGTATAAGGAAAGAATTGTAATCGTGTGAAATTTTCGGTATCGAGATTTTTTACAAATGTTGACGTTTCAGAGTTTTCTAAGTCTAATAAACTTATTTTTAGCCATTGGTCTGTCTGTCTGTCCATTTTTCTGTCTGTCTGTGACAGCATTATCTCGGGAACGGATCCGTGTATTTTGTAGCTTTCTTTTTTATTTTGTTTGGTACCAATATCACTCGCCGGTTGCTCTGAATGAGAATCTTGTATACACTGGGTGTTGAGCTATAGCCAAAAAATGTGATTTGCTCAAGACTATAGCGCGAAAACGGCTCTAACGATTTTGATTAAACTTGCCTAAAGTATTGCTCTGAGAGCCCTTTACCACCCACACATATCGCCATCTCTGTAAAAAGCACAAAAAAGTTATGCTTGAATAAAATTCCATTTTTTCCACATGTTTCTTCAGACTCTGGCTAAACGTTTCATTTTGCGAAAAAATGTTACATGACCATTGCTGTTTGTCTTGAAATGCTGAAAAAATGAGTGATAGCCAGTGGTGGCTCGTGAATTTTGAACTAGAGGAGGCTGATCTTATACCTATAAATACTAACAAAATTATGTACTGTGCAATTTCCACCCCATCTTGCGGTATTGCAGCGGCGCAATCCTTTTTATTTTCGTTGGTGTTCGCCAGAAGCCCTATTCTCCTAAGAAAAAAATACTCATAAATAATTCCAGTAAATACCGTTACCTGGTTTAAAAACTTCTCTAACTTTGAACCATAAGTTTTTAAGACATCAATTAATTCTTTCAAATTTCCTCTATTTTCTGAATCTAATTTCTCATCGTGTCCTCGTAAAGCACATTCCTGACTTGTTAAATAAATGATCGCATCAATTAATCTTTTTAAAATAGCACGATTTTCACGAACTTGGACATTATAATTTTCAATCTCTTTTTTATGCACCGAATCCGAGTCTAAACTATTTGCGATATTTTGTTGGCCAAACAACTCAAATTTAATTGACGAAAATATATGCCCCTGCGATTTCTCATGCCTTTCTATTGCACTAGACAAATTTTGAAAATTATCAAAAAATCAAAACCAATTTTACCCCAAACTGACGATGTTTCATTTGTAAACAGACATTTCCAAAAAAATATATATTCTAGTTAATCATTTTATCCTCTGATAATTATTTTCAAAAAATCTCTATTTTGTTTTCTACCTAACCCTGATATGACTTATAATGGCATTGATGGTGTTGGTCTACCAATTTGTTTAATAGATACTTTTTTGTCGAATTCCGAAGTGATTGTGCCAGATGCATTACTTCATTTTTAAGAAGTTTAAAATAATAACCAACTATTAATTCGGAACTAATAATAAAATAGGATTACCACCACGATCAGGTTGACTACTATGGAAGGAATAATATTATATCGATAATATGGATCGATTTCTCCAATCTCTCAAACTACAAGCTTGGTTATATTGCCGGTGTTCTGCCAGCCTGCCGCTAGCTGCCCTGAGCTGCCAGAAATTCAGATTTAGGAGATAAGATAATAAATATAAATACACAGGCAAAGGCAGCTAGCTGCCGAGTGCGTGCGCACACAGCCATGTATTTATTATATTGTGTAGCAGCTAGCGGCTGCTGCATTTTGTATTTCTTTGATGAATTTGCAGATTGGCAAACAGCAAATTATATTAATGTTCGAATAGTCTACTTTGATCAGAAATAATTTATGAAGTTATTAGATATAATACAGTAGGTAAAGTTGTTATGAAAATAAAGTTTTGATTTCATCAAAGAGAGGTGGCTTAGCCGCCACTGGTTTTGACCAAAGGATTTTTACTTTACTACCGCTATTACCGTCGCTATGTAAGGAGAGTATTCTTGTAATAGTGTAAAATTTTTCATTCACTGGAATTTGTCTGCGAGCGGTAGGAAAGTCGTGTGAGTGGACACACCAGATTTTTTCCATTATGACAGCAATCTGTTATATGTATAATTAGATCATATTAACTGTCAGACGATATAAATGTGCCTGTCGACCTGATTGTCAATGTGCAATTTAAAAGCAATTTAAAGGTAATTTTTGTTAGGCTACCCGGGTGTAATATATTTTTTTGGCAATAATCATTCATTTAAACCAGGTTTCATGTAAAAAACAGATACCTGCAGAAATTAGCAGTGGGATCTTAGACTAAAAGTGATCGTTGCAAACATCCCGCCGCGCATGCGGAGAACTATTTTCGCTCAATGCAATCGGTCTATAGCACATGGCATGCTCATGGTACAGTACAAAAAGACCGCACGCTCACATGAACGATGATGAACGCCACTGCTATCATGAAAATGTAAATACTTTTCTAGGTTTTGTTTGTAGCATGTTTTTAGTTCATTACTTTCTTTTTATTATGTATTATTGTGCTTAATTTAAGTAATTAGTAATTTTTGAACTGTGAGGACCAACCACATTGTTAAAAATGCCACTAACGACGTTAGAGTGAATCGTGAGGCTTTATCTTTCCAAAGGTAATGAATTTGTGTTCAATAATTATTAACGGTCCGAAATGCTTCAGAACACGTACGTATAGGTATTTCGAGCCAATAAAGCAGACGAATATAGTTCATATAGGAAAAGAATCATACCATAAGGACATTTCAAATACCTACTCATATCTAGAAAATTAGTTCTACGACCTGTACGTCTAACACCTAGAGCGTTCCTATACCCATCAAATATATGAATTATTTATAACTTGATCTCTTACAGTGCTCAGAAATATATGTAAAAATGGCTTGATGGAATTCTCAAGCAACTCCTCAACAAACGGATTAAGTATATTTGAATTTATGATGCAATGCAACATAGCCTGCCAATGGTGTGGGTTTAAACAAGGATCCTGCAATTGCTGGCCTCTAAGGATACATGTGGCGGTGATATTTTTATACATACATTGAAGAAGTAATTTTACATATCATGTTTATCTATTAAGTAATCTACCTTTAAATTTTACTGTAAATTTCTAAGTGGTATATACTTAGAAGTTTATTTTTTTAAAGTTGAGATGTTCCGGCAAAGTTTGATGAGTGCTTCAGTCTAATAATATTTTGATATAGTTCGCGAATATGATTACCGATACCAAGAGAAACCAGCAACAGTGAGCAGTTCAATATAAGATATCAAAAAACGATGCAAGATAGGTTGGCAAGATGAATCCAGAAATACTATTTCGATAGTGAAGACCCAATATGTTTTTCCATATATCAGATATTTCAGAGGATCACACTATAGAAAGTTTTTTTAATTTGTATTTATTTACCAGATTCATTTTGACTTCGGGCCAATAATATTCAAAATAAGTAGTTTACTAAGTTTCGCACTTTTGAATCCTATTTACCAAAACAAAACTTTGCAAGTTGAGGTAGTTGAGCCTACATTTCTAAGAATATTAGTTTTTAATGAGGATAATTTGAAAATTTATACTTTAGAGAAGCGTTGATCATTACTTGATGTTTTCCTTATTTTGTAGCTCATTGGTATAATATGCCACATATTTAAAAGTAATAATTTATAATGTATGAAGAAGTCCATTCTCTAAGTGGAGTGAAGTGGTATGATAAAAGAAACACGAAGTCTTCTCCACAATTTATTAGAAAGTTTGGTTATGTAAGCTTTGAGACATGTTTCGAGATTTTAGGAATCTCATTTTCAATCATTGATTACAAAGTTCTGTAAGAAAATTATATAATGTAATAATATATGAAAAGGATAAATTTGTGATTATATAATATAATTTCAAGCAATAAATTTTTTCAAAAAATTATGTAACAAATATAGGTCCATGTGAAAGACCAGGTCAGCCCTCTAGATAGATCCGGAGTCTATGAGATATCTTACTCTGATTGCCCAGCCAAATACGTAGGTCAAACTGGTAGGAAAATAAGTACTAGAATAGATGAACACGTTAAGGTAATAGATAAATATAAATCTTTGTTTCTTACTAAACCTTTTTACAACATTAATTCGACAGGTTCGTTAGCTAATCACGTAGTCAATGAGAAACATACCTTCAATATTAACAATGTCAGAATATTACATCATGCCCCAAAAGGCCGGTTGTTGAATATCTTGGAGATCTTTGAGATCAATTCAAATAACAAGAATCCTCTCATTATATCACTCAATGAACAATGCAAATTTGACTGTATACAGTTCTATATATATATATATATATATATATATATATATATATATATATATAAGGTAATGAAGAAAAGCAAAAAAAAAATAAAAGGATCTAAATTACATTGATAGTATCAAATCAAAATGGTGGATGGAGTACTCACGTGGAGATGATAATTCTTAAGTTTTTCCTTAACTAAATATCCATAATAAACCATAAGAAACTATAAAATTGATCCCAAACCAGAAAGAAATAATATAAATTTAAATTTAAAAGAAATTAACCCATTGTAGAAAATTATAAATTAAAGAAAATTCTAAAAACAAAAAAAAAAATTCCAAAGTTACTTGACCGGTGACTACATCATTGTTGTCGTGTGGGCTGGCAACAAAGAGAAATATTCCTGGTAAGGGATCGTTTAAATAGTTTTAATTATAATGTAAGTAGATCCATCTATAATTCATTAGTATAAACCTAGTAGTTCATTACAGAGAAAAAAATTTAAGTAAAAGAATTCTGTGATACTTTACATTTTGACTTTGACACTAGACAATAAGGTTAGGAGAAACACAACAAATAAAGTATATGTAAACATGTTTAGAAATTCAGAGTGTTAAAGAACTGTATACAGTCAAATTTGCATTGTTTATTGAGTGATATAATGAGAGGATTCTTGTTATTTGAATTGATCTCAAAGATCTCCAAGATATTCAACAACCGGCCTTTTGGGGCATGATGTAATATTCTGACATTGTTAATATTGAAGGTATGGTTCTCATTGACTACGTGATTAGCTAACGAACTGTTCGAATTAATGTTGTAAAAAGGTTTAGTAAGAAACAAAGATTTATATTTATCTATTACCTTAACGTGTTCATCTATTCTAGTACTTTTTTCCTTTTTTTCCTACCAGTTTGACCTACGTATTTGGCTGGGCAATCAGAGTAAGATATCTCATAGACTCCGGATCTATCTAGAGGGTTGACTTGGTCTTTCACATGGACCAATCTCTTATAAAAAGTGTTGTGAGTGGAGAAGCATACCTTCAGTTCCTGGGCATGGCGTTGAAAAATGACTTCTTGTGAAGCTTTGCCAATGTAAGGTAGTGAACAGAACATCGATGGTGTGGTAGGTATAGTCAAGTGTCTATTAATGTGCTTTGTCAAGTGTCTGTGATATAATTTTTCTATGAATTGAATAGGATAGTCGTTGTTGATACCAATTTGTTTAATGATATTTAGTTCGTTGTTGAAATCTTCAACGCTTATTTGGATGGAGAAAAGTCTATGGAAAAATGAATTGAAAGAGCTCAATTTATGGGATATCGGATGACAGGAGTAATAGGGTATGATGTTGTCTGTATGTGTCGGTTTTCTATAAATCGAGAAACGTAAGTTATTATCCATTTTTGTTATCAGAATATCTAGGAAAGGTAGGCAATTATTAGTTTCTATTACCATTGTGAAGGTAATAGATGAGTGTAGTGAATTCAAGAATGTCAAAAGTGAATTTAGTTTTGTTAAACTACCATTGAAAAGTACTAAACAATCATCTACATATCTGTAGTAAACAATTATCTTATCATGATGAATAAAGTTCTGAAACTTGGTTTCTAAATTATTCATAAAGATTCAAGATTCAAAGAGGTTTCTAACCAATTGGATGCAATCGTCTGGAGGAATGCTGGGGAACATATTGACTACATCGAAGGATACTAGAATGGAATTTTCAGGTACAGCCAAGTTTGAAATTTTATTCACTAAGTCTTTGGTATTTCTTATGGAATAAGGATTATGGAATTCAGTTAGTTCCCTAATTAGTTTGTTGAGCCATGATAATGATTTCGAAGTAGGAGAGTCGCAATAGGAGACCACCGGTCTGATAGGTATGCCTGTTTTGTGAATTTTTGGTAAACCATATAATAAAGGTGTGGTCGGGTTCATGGGAATTAGCCTATCTTTGTTAGATTTATAGTGTGTAATGGTATCTAACGTGGTATCTAGATCTTTTTTCACCCGTTTAATATATTTAGTTGTAGGGTCAGACTCTAATCTTTGGAAACATTCTGAGGACAAAAAATTGATAACTTTGTTCACATAATCCGGCCGATCAAGGATGACAACTCAGTTACCTTTATCTGCTTTTGAAACTATTAAATTGTTATTCTTGATTTTATTTGTAATTTGATTTATAGTAAATCTAAGTTTCTTATCTTTATTGCTGTATGTAATGTTCGGATTAAAAGTAAAATTCCTGTTCAACACACGTGCAATGTCACTTCTGATTAAATCTTTGTTATTGAATTTTATGGATTCAATGATTTTTTCACTCTCTATGGCAAGCCGTTGAAAATCTTTTTTATCTTGATTTTTATTCATATTAAATTTTAAACCTAGGTTAAGGGCGTTCAATTCACGCTCGTTAAATGTGACTGAGGACTTATTCATCACTCTCTGATGGAAGATATGATCGAAGAATTTGTTAGTTGTATGACTTGCGCAACAGCAGCAGGGAAATGAGTGACTACGGGGCGGGTGCTGACCGATTTTAGAAAAGCCCCAGTGATCGCAATTTCTTAAGCTCGTGTTGATTATAGCCTAATCATTAGAGGCAAATTTAAAGGAACCCCATGAGCTTGCTTACGAACGAAGTAAATTTTCGTTTCCGCACGATTTCTGTTTCAATTCGTACAAGTTCTTGAATAGCTTATATTCAATTGGCTGGCTCCTATCGACATTTTCGAATCGAGAATGTAATACTCATCGAATGTTTCTGAAATGAACCGCATACGTACGTATAAACTATCTGGCCGCAAGTTTCGCTGTTTCGACGATGTTTTACCTAGGCACAAGTTTTGCGTGTTGCATTCTAGATTCCAAGTAATTCGTGCTATGAATGAAGTGATGATTTGTTGACAGTTGCATTTGCCATGTCACTATCCTCCAGCCTCGAGCTTTCGGTCGATTATTATCGTTCAGCAGATTACAACCATTTTTGTCCATGTTTAGTTGATTTCACCTTTCCTAATGCCAATAATTTTTTTTTCAATTCCGGCACGAATAAGACAACCGTGCGAATCCATTCACTTCCGTCTAAAATAAGAATGTTGATATCATCCTTGCATGGAGCCATAATTGGTTGGCCGTTGACAAATAAATGTAAATGGGTCAGCTATTTCGGTGTAATGCTCGAACCATTCGCTGCAGTGATTCATATGATTTGTCCCACTAGAATTCAAAAACCAGGTATTTTGGTCGCCATTAGCATATGTGTAATATAAAAATGCATAGATGTATGGATGTTAGACATATACATGATAGTAGATTTAGGTATCCAAACATATTTTATACAGGCTTCATTCTTAGAACTTGCTGAGGATAGATAGATAGATAATATTTTATTGTTCCAGATATAATCTCCTGAATAAGGTAGAATATGCCATAAAAATATACGTACAACAACATTTGTTTGCATTAAACTAGGATAATTGCAATATCTAGAAAGAAAAACATTGTACTGCCTAACTCTAGGAACTCTTGTGTTCAGTAATATGCTTTGTTTAGAATAAATTTCTTTAATTTTGCTTTTAATTGTTCCAATGGCAGTTTTAATTTCAAGAAAGTTTATTTCAAAATTTTCTTAATGGAAAAATCAGCATTTTTTTATGTAGCTAAATTATATTATATTAATCTTTAAATCTTGTTTTTAACCATGTATACTTGTGCTATTTTCAAACAAATCGGGGTTTTTCTTAACAAAAATAATAGATTCTAGGATATAGAGACCATAAATTATTGTTGGTACTTTATGTTTTGTGAACAGTCACATTAGTCAGAAAATGCTTACAGTTCAATGCTGGCATAATTGTAAATTTTTTGACATTTGATGGACCACCTACAGATTTGAACTTGGTAAAGACATTGGCAGCAGATTTTACAAATCTAGTGGAATTAAGAACAAATTTTAAGTATTCGATCACGAACGATGGTGTATATATTATATATACGTATATAATACATAACTCGTTTGATCAAGTGGAACTTAACAAAGTAAGTGAAAACAAAATATAGAACTAGGTACTACACGCTGCAAATGAAATTCGGATAGTCAATTTTAGTAGAAGCTATAAAAATTCAAGGTTCTTTTAGCAACCTAAATACTTACCAAAAATGTTAGCGATGCTATAAGCTTCCTTTGGGAAAAAATCGATAATACCTGATTTTAAGGACACGGCAATATCGGTTTGACGCAAAATTCTGTAGATGTTTTGATCAACTGTATTGCTTGTAAGAATAAAATATCTTTATACTTACAAATTTGAGGGTCCAGCAGTATTCTGTTCAACGGGGATTTTAGGCGGATCAGAAAATTTCGGATCGACATCTAAAGACCTGTCAGATATGAAAACGTCTATAAGAACAAAACATACAAGTATAAAATCTAATCAAATTTAATTGCACCTGGTTGTAGTAATGAGCCGTTTCTAGAATTGGACCAGTATTTTAATACTTTATATACTTTTCCTACATATGTATTCAATATCTTGCAAAAATAATTGTTTATTTTAAATTCTTGAGTTTACCATATACAACAATGTAAAATTAACTTACCCAAGAGATTTTATATATGATAACTCACGGTTGAGTCGGAACTAAAAAAATAAATACTTTCAATAAAATATACAACAGGTAAGGAGTGTTTTTTACCTGAAAAACAAGGGCTGAGTAAAAACGGTGGTATTAAATTGGGGCTCAGCAGTTGGTTTTATCTGTCTTCGATCTCAGTAGTAATTATAGTGATCAAAGTGATCTGAGCAAATTTGGGCAGACTTTATTACATGCTGGTTACCCAACTCTAAGATCGAAATCCACCTCGCTCTGCGTTCTGCATTTACAGGAAAGCTACAATAATTAACAAAAAGTATTATATTATTTTAACTCACCCCTAATTACACAAGGTCGTTTAATAATAATTTGAAGGCCCCCTAAACGTGCAGTAATACAATATTAGCATTACACAACTATATTGAGCTTTTAGGACTGACGTTGATGAAATAACGCAATAATTATATTATTGCAGAAAGTTTCTGCAGGTTTGAATTTATTTGATGCAATGATTGCGAATCTGGGTATTTATAAGTTTTTAAGTACATATTCAGATTTAGCAAGATAATAAAGCTACTATGACTTGCTTGACTAACAATATAAATATTGTGCAAAATTTATTAAACGTCTTGGAGGCCCTTTAACTTCTTTGTAACTACACCACTGTTCATATGCATATGATCTGACTTACGCGGTTGGAATATCCATTTTTCTTGCACACCACGCACTGGAGAACCATAGTGTAGAGCAAATATAGATAAATAAAAGTTTTATTTCTATAAATATACTCAAAATCGAAGAGAATCACCAGATGGCACAAAGACCGCAAGTCAACGCTGTAAATCTAACGATGAATGAATTTAAAACAATGACGTCTGTCATAGTAAATTATGAGTAAATACAACCGTCCAGCGTGGCCACAAATATTTACACAGTATCTTACAATTTAATTTGATTTTGAAAATATACATAATTTTGGGGATACAAGAATCGTATTTTAATAAAGAAACGTAAACATTTATTTAATATAATAGTTTTACTTGAGTATCACTTAAACGCGCTTATTTTAAAATTTTAAAACAATAATTTTGCTTTCGTTCCGAACTCAATCGGCAAATCTAGGGCAGACCGCGTAAGTCCGCCAACACTGCTTTTTGTTGAAAAAGATGTGTGATCGCAGCAAAATGTAAACAGTTCTGTCTCCCTTGTTTATATGTCTGTGGTTATGACATTCTGTTGAGGAAGCTTAGTACATATCACTTCTTGAGTGTTAGACTCCTGACTTCCTATCTTAGTAATAGAACACATGTGGTGGAGGTTGCTGGGGTGGCGTCAGCTGAGAGTGTTGTAAGTGTCGGGGTGCCTCAGGGCTTGATACTGGGCCCAATTCTATTCTTAATTTTCATGAATGATTTACCCCTCAACAAATCTGAATAAACGCGCTTTTTGCCCATGACACTACAATGGCCTGAACTGCTAATACTCTAGACGATGCACGGGATAAATCACTGCAGTACCAGCTGAGGGCTGATAAATGATTTCGCGTGAATATGCTGCTTCTAAACGAGGGCAACACCAAAAGATTTATCTTCTCAATGAGAAACTTCGGTGATTTGAACCTGAGTGTTGAGAATATGAGATTCCTGCATAGGTGTCTTGCTGGATCTAAGACTGCAGTGGGGGGCTCAGGGGGAGAGCACTGTTGGCAAGCTATGTAAAAGTATGTATGTGTTACTTAGTCTGAAGTCTTGTGTCTCTTTGCGTATCCTTAGAATTGCTTACTTTGTAATTTTTAATTCACACCTTACATATGCAATACGGACATGGGGACACTTGACTGAAGTTTCTAGACTTTTTGGTATGCAAAGAAAGGCAGTGAGGCTGATGAGTGACATTGCTTACAGAGATGATTGTCGTGAGGGTTTTGTGTGTCTTGGAATACTCACGCTGCCGTAGATTTGCATATAGGCGGCTGAAAAGGGGTCAAAATGGACATGGATACTGGACAATAAAATTTTACAATGCTCTTCCTCTAGAAACTATAGTTTGAATACCTATCCAGTGGGGTTTTGGCACGATTCCTGACGTCATCTGCTATTTTACGCATGTCGTAAATAATTTAAATTAAATTTTAATTCTTAACCCCAAAACACTGACACTGAAAAATTTGTTAAGGGGCTAAATCACTTTTAAAAATAAATGTTTGACATTAAACGTCAAAGGGATCAAGAACTAACGTCAAAATAACAAAATTTTATTTCACCTAGTTTACAAACGAACAAGTGAAATTTAAAAAAAAATAAACATAGTTTTTATTGGGCATTTAAGATTTAAACCGTACCGATGAGTACCTACTATTGCTTTCCTTTTCTCGATTTTAACTATACTTGTGTATATGTGTTTGCCAGCAACAGCAATTCCATAACAAATTACTGTTTGTCTACCTCAACACAAAATTAAACTTTAAATTAACAATAACGTCTGACGTCTGACAATTGCGACATAACCATAGACGATCTTCCAGAAAGTACCTATATACCAGAGAACGAGACGTATATATACGCTCTATGCTCGTGCGTAATTCCAGTGACGGATCCCATTGTCGTTCCATGTCGTCAAAATAATGATCTTGGTTGAATGAGATTGAATGAGATAATTATAATTACCAAATTTGGATCACACTTGGAGCTTAACAGGCGGCGAGATGTCTGCCGATCTAAGTACGAATTCGAAATTTCAAGTCTCTAGACCGTATGGGGCCTGAGAAATCGCTGCGGAGTCCATTGATACAAGAACCGAAAGTAATAAAAACTATTTAAAAAGAGAGATGGACAAGGTATGACGAAACCCCATTTGATGGGTATTCAAACTTATATAAACTTAAATTGCTCTATAAGATAAAATCTATTCTAATAGATAAGGCATTTTATTCTTGTGTTGAATACCTGATATACAGATTTTAATGTGTCTGCGCTTTTAAAAATGTTATCTTTACCAGTTTCAATTGTAATTTTATTGCATAGTTTGATATGATCTACGAACTTGATGTACTCTTTAACTGAGATCATAAATGTTTTATCATAGCTTAGCACTATTTTAATTTTATAATAAATTCTGATATATGTAAGCATTTAATAATATAATAACACAAATAAATAAGTATATGAAATTAAATGAAACAAAAACAAAACTCCGTATATGGAGAGGTGAAAACATTCAGAGGTCTAGAGATCAGTGAATATTTCAACACTCCAACTAATTGACATCTTTTCAATATTTCAGTAAGTTCAGAATGTTCTTGATTCATTTAAACATGTCTTGAGGTACTCGCTTTGTCTGAAGATCTGCTACCATTTCGTCTGTTAAAAATTGTTGAACAACAATTTGTTTATTTTCCACTGCATTTATGAAAGCTCTAATATCGATATGTTTTCATTTTTATGGTCACAGTATAGTGCAAAGTAAGTCTAATTTCGTCGTCCTTTTTACTGTTTTTTAGCATTTTTTTAAATTAAATTTGCTGACCAAACTGACATCGTTACTGATTTCTGGTAGGTAACATTTATTACTAGAGGTAAATTAATTAATTTATTTCTTTTCCTTAGAAATATTCGGCACATTTAGTGATTATTTTCTATAGGAATTGAAACAGGATAGCAACAACTCATATTGAATCCTTCAATGATTGACCGGATGAAACTTTCCTGATCAATCAAAAAAATATGTCCCTAAACTTCTCGTTATGACAAATATTGATCACCAAACATTTATTCAGATTTTCTATAAAATCATTGGCAGTACTTTTTCTATTCGAAACTATGAGAACATCTTCATGTTTTATTTGAAAATATCTACATGGATCAAATTTGTATTGAATCATTTTTGATAATTTTGTAATTAAATTTTCTGTTCCAGGCTCCATCTGATTACTTGAGGCCTTATATTGCCTTATTAAATTTATACAATACTTCTGAATCAGATATAGGGTCGAGATTGGACAAGTCCATATACATTTCTTCATCCCAATCTGAATTAGGTAGGCAGTTACTGCATCCATCAAGTCTACACCAAAATCTAATTCCACAGCCAGTGTTAGCATATTCTGACGAATCCCGGTCGAAAATTTTTCCTTCTAAACAATACCTTCCTCTTGTGAGTATCTTTTTACCAGAAATCTGGACTTACGAGACTCCATTTTAACACCTGCAATTTTTTCAGCTTGTGAACCCATTTACTTATAACGATCGGAAATATTTCCTAGTCAAACATAATCTTGTAGATATAGGGAAAAGACGGGCAAAATGGAGTACCTAAACTTTAAATATTAAAAAAAACACTAAATTTTGTAGAAACAAAATGTAATTCTTTGTGAAATATGATCTTTAAAAAACATAAAAAATACCTTTTTTCTAAAAAAACTGACTAAAATCATAAAACCGTTTTGCCCGGTAGGGCGAAATGGGTTATTAGTAGTTTACAACAGCAAAAGTCCATTCTCAGAATCTGCTGTGTCACAGGGTCCCTCTAGTCAACCAGAGTAATACACTATGTTAAAAAATGTGTTTCATCTAAACATTCTGTCGGAAAGAAACAAGTTGGATGAATTATAAGCGTTTCATCAAGACATAAACATAGATATCCTATGCCTGACAGAACACTGGCTGACCCAAAATGTAATATCAGCTTTCCACATAAGTGATGATAAACTCTCTATTGCTTACTGCAGGTCTCACTGCAGGGGAGGAGGACCAGCCAATTTGCTGAAATCAAGTATGCTTTTTAAGGATATTGTACAAGTAAATGCCTTGACAGTAGATAATAGTATAGAGGTTTTTTCTGTTTTAATAAATTTAAATGTATATATAATAAATTTGTATATGGAAAACATCGAAAATGCTATAAATATAATAGGCCTTAATAAAAATATTTTAATAGCAGGTGACTTTAACGTGCATTTCGGCACGGCTGCTAGATAATGCATTGAACTAGGCTGCTTATTACAGTCATATGGTTTTACTCAACTCTTTTGAGCCAACTAAGCAGAATATGTGCCTGGACAATGTGTTTTCTAGCTTTGGTGCCGATATGTGCATTTCAAAATTTTTCGAAACGGGTCTTTCAGACCATCGAGGCCAGCTGGTCAGCTTCCCTGTCCCTTCTGGCTCTGTAGTGTCAACAATCACAGAAAGGAAAGGGATAGGGAAGAACTTTCTACAAACGAAAAATTTACAACATTCATTAAGCTTATTACCTCAGCTTTCACTAATTCATTTCCTATTAAACAACTTAATGAACGTAAAAACCAAAATCACTCTTCAAATTGGTTTAACGAGGACCTTCGACAAAGGCGTGAAACCTTACAATTCTTAAGGGAATTAAATTCTCAATACTCAAGTTGTGATCTAAGTCATTTTATTAAGACACAGCATTCTGCATATAAAAGAGCAAAACAGGCAACCAAGAAATCAGCAAATGACCGTCTAATTTCTAATTCTCCTAACTCCATCAGAAACATGTGGCAAATTGTGAATGAGAGTAGGCATGTACCTAAGAAGGAATCTTCATCTACTATCTCTCCAGATGACTTTAAAAAGTTTTTTGTAAACATTGCAATAGACTTGCAAAGTCAAATCCTTGATGATGAAACTAATCCATCTGTAAATATTCCTACTTTAATACATGATACCTTTACTTTTAGGACAGTTACTTTTATTGAGGTCTGGGATGGGACCCTTTTGGACTAACTGTAGAGTTACTGGAAGGTATAAAAAACCTTATAGTTTCCTCTTTGATCAAGCTTATAAATTATAGCATCAAAGAAAACACTTTCCCAGATATTTTCAAACAAGCAATAGGGATTCCAATATTCAGGAAGGGTGAGTGATAACAGTTATATTTCCAACTATAGACCGATCTCGTTGCTCCCCATCCTTTCAAAACTCTTCGAAAAATGTATGACCTCCCGTATCACACAATTCTTAGAAACTAATCAAGTTTTCTATGCACAGCCGGTCGGCTTCCGAAAAAACTCAATACGGCTCTAGGAATTCTGGATCAATAATCCATGAAGCCTTTGAAGGACGTGGATTTTTGGCAAGCAGCTTTTGTGTTTGAGTAAAGCCTTCGATTGTCTGTCGCATGGGAGACTCCTGTCCAAACTAGGGAAATATGGCTTCAATAATCCCAGTATATCCTTGATTAGAAGTTACTTAACTGGTCGACGCGAGATGGTGCAGGTTCATGGGGTAAAATCAGCAGAAAGGGAAATTAATATTGGGGTAACGGAAGGATCTTTCCTGGGTCCTATATTGTTTATATAATATAATAATAATAACGTTTATTTAAAGAATTAACAATAATAAATTACATAACCTGTTTACATTGAACAAACTAGAGCGCCGGCCGCCATTGTGTGTCCTAATAACTGTCACAACAATGGTATAAGTAGAGCGCTTGCTTACGTATCTTCACGTGTATAACCTACAAACCTATACCACTGACGTGACAGTCATAACACACAATGGCGGGTGGCGATAATATATATATATATATATATTATATATATATATATATATATATATATATATATATTATATATATATATATATATATATATATATATATATATATATATATCCACTCCAGCACTTTTTTTGTTCTTTAGGTTATCAATTACTTCTATAACATCTTTCTCTTTAATAGAACTAAGGAAAAATGAATTGTTAAAATTTGACCTGTACTTATTTTGGCCGTGGAAAGTAATAATGTAAAGAATTGCGAGCTAAATAATGCATACAGTTGGTGCAAAGTACCCAACCAGGGTTGCTCCTAAGCCTCTTTCTTACTTCATCCTCGAAATAAGTACTTGAAGGCTTCATATATGCTATGGCTACGGCTGCCAGCGGTACGTCGTGGGAGGCGGGAAACACAAAAGAATTTCGCCATTATCTCTTGCATAATTTATTATGTTAAAGATTTTAGTACGTGAAGAGTTCCCATCTAAAAAAAGTAGCAAAGGGGTATTTTTGAAGTTTTGGAAAATTCAACAAATTTTTTAAACCATTTAAAAAATATTTCCATGTCTACCTACCCCTTTTGATTGATTTCTAACCAAGTGCCAGGTAATTACTAACCCATCCAAAAACCCCTGATGTATTTGCTTACGCGGATAAGTGTGCACCTTCTTTCGTTCGTAGTACTGGCCAACTGGCGGCTTCAAACTTGATTAAATAAAACAAACTCGGGCGTTGTTGGAATGTAATTAATCCAACGAATAGATGTCGCTGGTCGTTTAGTTTTAAATGCAAAAAACCGTTTTGACCGTCTACTTCTTTTGGATTTCCGCTTCTATTCGGGTTTCCTTATTGGAAACATTTTCTGATGCATTGGTTTCTTCATGAATTTCAGAGCTTTCATCGCACTGGCCATTATTTTCAAGACCTTCTCCATCTGTTGGACGTGTATAAGAAAAATGGTATTTTTATAACGGAAATAAAATTTCGCTCTCTTTACTTTTCTCTATTATCTACTTTTTCTGAAACTGTCTGTGCAGATTTTTTGTTCTCAACAAATATAACATCTTTTGAAATGATAATTTGTTTTCTCTTCTATAGCTTCTAAATTTTCAAGATATTTTCTCTGCCATTATCTATCCCTTTTTATTTTTTCTTGGATTTAATTTACACGAAGAGTTTTGAATTTCTTGAATTCTTCGTTCTTGAGATGCAAAAAATAATCAAAATTTTTTCTTGTCTTATCATGGATGGTAGTGAAAGAATACTCAAAAGTCTCGAAAGGATTCAACTTGCATTGAGTCGCAAATTTATGTATTGTAACGAACTTCGTCAGAGGGCGGAGCATCTTGGCGAGTACGGACGTTAGTGGGGCCCGGGTGGTATAATTGTAAGGCATACTGCTATTGGTCATCGATACATGCCAAGGTCAAGATTATATTACGATATATCTAGTGAGTGAGTATAAATAATACCCAAACATTTTTATATGCCCGTTACAATATGCTCAGTATTTTAAAAATTTTCTTGGCACGTTTTGCTTGTTTTGGAAATGGGGAGCGTGTATGATTTCCGAGAATACCACTTGTGCACTGGTTATGGATTGTCAAAAGTCTTTTTGAAGAATGTGAAATAGTACATCACTAATGTGACCCGAGTAATAATGCCCAAGTTTTTGTGAGCCATGCAAAATTTCTTCTACACTACATACGGAAATGTATCAATTGATATACAGGGTGTCCTTGAAATGACTGTACAATGCATAACCATAAATTCCCTAATTAAAAATAAGGTGATCTGGGCAAAATTACCGTTATACTATGTTACTTCGTTTTGCCTCTATAAGGCGCTAAACTTGTCAAATTATTATAGTCTTTTTGAAATAATTTATAAACGCCTTTATCGATTATCAGTAATTTTGGCATTAAGAATAACTACGTAAACTGGGGTGTTTTGACAGAAATCCCTGAAATATTAAAAGTGGCGCGTGATTCCTACATAGACGTTTGTATTCTTGTCAACCCCTGACGAAGTGCTGGTATTTAAATTGTTGCCGCCTTTTTCCCCACCATCATCGGCCCGCTCATTGGTCTGACCTCCTGGCAGCGGACGCTAGTAGTTTAACCAGAAGTGGAAAATCAATCATCGTGCTAATGTGAAGAACCGTGGTGATCCGAGAGCTGAAAACACACTTATTAGAGAATAACAGGGCTGTTATTATGCAACCCAACGACCTGTCAAAGAAAATCAATATGGCGTCTGGTTGGCAAACAACCTTATTCGTCGCATTTGTTTACTTGTGTTTTTCCTGGATTCTAAAGCTTTGTTAACTGTTTTGAAAGTGTTTGGGCGTTATTTCGTTGAGATTTTTTTTATAATAAATAACGTGCTTTCATTTTGAAAAAATAATACCGGTAACATGCTTGGTTGTTGGTTGTGGAAGCCGGGCGATCGGGACCATTCAATTCATCATTTTCGCATCCCTGCTGTTAAAACTGTGAGCATTACCCAAATATTGATGTTTTATCCAGAAAAAAAAGAGACATGTGGATCGCTGCGATCAAGAAGGAAGATTTGACAGAATCGACTTTAAAAAATCAATGAGAATGTAGCAGACATTTCATTACAGGTAAACAAAACTGCAGACATAGTTCTGCTCAGTTTAAAACACATCAAGTTGTTAGTATAAACATATCCTATATCCAGACACTGTTGTAAAAAATATCGCTTTGAACAATGAGAATTATCCCCCATCACAGCACATGGGCCATACATCCCAAGATCATCTGAAGCCAAAGTCTGATGTGGAACAAAAGAAGTAAAGAGAACTGGTAAGTACCTAGGAACATTTTTTAAGAACTAGGGAACTTCTGTGTCTATTATATGACAGTTATAGCATAACTTAGCTGTAGTGAATTGTACGAACAGCAAAAACTTTAGTGGAAGCAGTAAAAGAGTTGGACATTCGAATATTTATCTTTCTATAAATCAATTACGTTATAATTAATAAACCAACTAAGTAAACTCAAAACTGTAAAACTTATCTATCAGATCAGGATAGTACTTCATCAACAGGTTGAAGTACCTACCTATATATTATGTTATTTTGAAGATCTTCTCTTTTGTATTGGTTTATTTATAAAAAAGTACTTGTAGTTTTAGGGGTATTAAAAGTAAAAATAATAAATATTTATTTATTGGTTGTCTTAGAAAAACACAGGAAATATTCTCATGTATTGTAAGTAAAGGACATTGAATGTTCAAGTATATTATCTATCTAATAAATAAAATGTATGACAAATAAATAATTGTTTCATTCCATATTATTGTTATTCTGGGGCTATAATAAGAATTCCAACAACATACAAATTAAAACATGTAATTCTATTTTATAGTGATACTCCTGATGAGATTAACATATAACGTCTGTGTTTTCTTGCCATAACTTTTTCAAATGAAAACTCTGCATGTTCAATCACTTCACTTAGCACTTGAGCTTTATTTAAACACTAAATACTATTTGCAAAAATGTCCAGAGGTAGAATATAACGAGAAAACTACGTAAAAGCAGTACTGAGCCATACAAAACAATAGGAATTTAGAACCTTGTTTGCCAACCAGACGCCATCTCGACAGTTGAAAAGCCACTTGGTTTGGATTGCCTAATTCAACATCAACGGCATAACCAAACACAGGGAAGCATGGCCAGGCCTAGAAATCACATACAAAGGGTAGAGCAAGAAGAAAGCTGTGAGTACATTTCTACGTCATCCTAAATTATCACTGTTATCCATTAAACCGATTCTATATGTGTTATTGTCATTTTAAATTTACAATTCTTGTCGGTTAACAATAATGGGAGAAGAATAAAACGAATTGATCACAAAAAGTGGTGTGGTAAAGAGAATGTTGACACGATTTGAATCGTTCATGTCAAAAGCTACAGGGGATACTTATGTTATGTTTGGGCAATTGGCAATTCGATTAGAGAAATGCCGGGATTGCTGGAATGAATTTGACGGTTTAAAGTAGCATAGAGAGTTTAGATGAGACGGAGGTACAAAGCGAAGGGAGACCGATATTTGAAGACAATTATTTCAAAATAATTTCATTAGCTGATGGAAAACTCCGTGCGAGTACTCCGTCATTAAACACAAATACAAGGGATGGTCAAATCGTTGGCTCGAACACACAGCCAGTAGACAAAAATGTCAATCTACCAATTATGGAAATTCCATCATTTCAGGGGGCTCACAAAGAGTGGTTAGAATTTCATGATACCTTTAACGCTTTAATTCACAAAAATAATAACAATTAACAGGCATTCAAAAATTTTATTATTTGAAAAATTCATTGGAAGGTGATGGAGTTGAAGTAATTCGTGCTTTGGAAGTTACGGAACAAAATTATATGGAAGCTTGGAAATTATTAAAGGATCGTTTTGAAAACAAAAAATTTATAGCGTTAAGTCACATAGACATATGTATAATTTTCTACAAATACATAAGGAATCGTTTACACAATTAAGTAAATTGTTGGAGGTAATGAATAGGGATATTAGATCTTTAAAATCTTTAAGTGAACCAACCAAATCATGGGACACGATTCTGATCTACATCTTAGAAAATAAATTGGACCCGGTGACAAAAAGAGAATGGCAAAAAAGTACTTCTAGTAATAAATTTGCGGAGATATCTGAATTCAAGGATTTTTTGGAAAAAAGGTGTCAGCTGTTGGAAGCAACAGATACACCCAAATCGGTAAACAACTCGTCGAATTGGAAAGGGAAATCAGATAAACAAAAGGAGACAAGGTTGTTTGTAGCGGTCTGAAAACCTTGTAGTGTATGCAAAGAGTATTATTATCATTGAGGTAAAAAAATCAAAGGCTTGTTGGAATTGTCTCAGATACGGTCACCGAGTTGGGAATTGTACTCTAGGTGGGTGCAAACCATGCGACAAAAAGCATAACACTATGTTGCATATAATAATAATAATAATAATAATAATAATAATTTCTTTATTAATGGGCGAAATTTAGCACAGTGCTATTCTTACATTTAACCCAAATTAACCTAAAACTTATCTAAATTAACCTAAACTTATCTAAATTAACCTAAAGATACAAAAGAAGATAATTAAGCAAGTAGAACTATTTTTCGACTAGAACATGTCTAAGTGTAATTTTGAACTTGCCAATGGGCAGATGTTTGAGCTTATCTGTAACTTGATTATACCATACCACTGATCTAAATGTGAAAGTATTGTCCAAGTCAACGGATGTTGGTACAACGACGCGATAGGTCGCGCACCAGTGCACAATAAACTTATGGTCAGCAGAAATTCTTCTGTTGACTGCCTCAGTTTACATTGCTGACAAGCTTGGTAATCTAAAAGAGTGTCGAGCTCTTTTAAATTTAGGTTCGCAATCAAATTTCATGTCTAGAGATCTAAGGAAATGTCTTCCTACACAAAAAATCAGTATTCCGGTATTGTGTATCGGGCAGGGAATAGCAAACATTACTCACTCGATCAAAGCGGTGGTTCATTCCAGAATCAATAATTACGATTTCGAATCTAGCTTTTTATTTATTGATAAAATTTCTGATAATTTGCCCTCAATTAATATTGCCACAAGCAACTTAAACATTCCAGAGAATATCACCTTAGCAGATAGATCCTTTAATGAGGCCAGCAAAGTTGAACTTCTACTCGGTGCATCAATATTTTGGGATTTGATATGCGTCGGTCAAGTGAAATTAGGAGAAAAAAAATCTGGTGTGTCCACTCATACGACTTTCCTACCGCTCGCAGGAAAATTCCAGTGAATGAAAAACTTTACACTATTACAATACTCTCCTTACAAATCGTGCTACCACTCATTTTTTCAGCATATCAAGACAAACAACAATGTTCATGTAACATTTTTTCGCAAGATGAAACGTTTAGCCAGAATCTGAAGAAACATGTGGAAAATACGGAATTTTATTCAAGCATAACTTTTTTTGTGCTTTTTCTCAGAGATGGCGTTATATATGGGTGGTAAAGGGCTCTCAGAAGAATACTTTAGGCAAGTTTAATCAAAATCCTTAAAGCGGTTTTGGCGCTATAGTCTTGAAAAATCACGTTTTTTGGCTATAGCTCAACACCCAGTGTATACGGGATTCTCATTCAGTGCCACCGGCGAGTGATATTGGTACCAAACAAAATAAAAAAGAAAGCAACAAAATACACCGATCCGTTTCCAAGATAATGCGGCCACAGACAGACAGACGGACAGGTAGACGGACATACAGACAGGCAGACGGACAGACAGACAGACAGACCAATGGCTAAATATGTTTATTAGACTTAGAAAGCTCCGAAACGTCAACATTTGTAAAAATTTCGATACCGAAAATTCCCCACGATTACAATACTTTCCTAATACAGCTACTATAGTAGCGTAGGAAAGTATAAACCGGTGATTCAGAAAACAAAATTGGGTTGGGTGATTTCGGGTCCGCTAGTAGGCAGTCACGAAGAAAAGGTCATGTCATTTTTCATCAAAAATGCAAATCCAAAATCAATTGGAAAAATTCTGGGAGTTAGAGGAATGTCCTAGAGACAAGCCCCTTTTCTAAAGAAGAGAAGGAGTGCGAAACATTTTTTAGAGAAATTACTAGGTGTGATGAAAACGGAAGATTCTTTATTCATTTACCCTTACGGGACAGTTTAGCACATTGTCAATTGAACATTACTTATCAGATGATAAAACAACAAAAGCATTAGGTTTATTGTGGAATTCGGAAAGGGATATTTTACAATATAAAATTAAAATAGATGAAACGTGTACAAGGGTGACAAAATGAACTATTCTGTCGGTTACTTCAAAAATATTCGACCCACTAGGTCTGATTGGCCATGTGATCATAAGAGCTAAGTTAATCATGCAAGAACTTTGGAAATTGAAGGTAGGTTGGGATGAATCCCTTCCTTTGGATATTCTCACCGCCCGGTTGAGATTCAGATGTCAAATCAAATCATTAGAAGAAATAGAAATACCTCGTCTAATTAGCTGTAGTAAAGTACGGGAAATTCAATTACATTGTTTCTTAGACCCTTCTGAAATCGCATACGGATCAGCAATTTATATGAGATCAACAGATCTGAACAACTATCATCAAGTTAAATTAATCAGCGCCAAATCTAGAGTAGTCCCGGTAAAAACTGTCAATTTACCTCGTCTTGAATTATGCGCTGCTTTATTAACCGCTGAATTAGCGAGGGAAGTAATAGATGCCTTAAAGGTTAACTTTGACACAGTTCATATGTGGAGTAATTCCACAATAGTTTTGTCATGGCTGAGCGAAGAACCATGCCAGTTGAAAACATTTGTAGTCAACCGTACAGCAGAGATCCAACGATTGATAAGGGGCTATCAATGGAAACACGTTCTATCTCATGACAACCCAGCGGATATTATATCAAGGGGTGTAGACTCTGCTATCTTAAAACATTGTGAATTATGGTGGTATGGACCGAAAAACATTCCCGAAGTTAAGGCGCTCCGTCAAACATTCATCTCGAATGTGACATTAGATATTTTTCAGAGATTTTCGAGTCTTACCAAGCTACAAAGGGTCACAGCCTACTGTCTTAGATTTATAAAAAACTGTAAATCTTCCGTCACTACAAGGTCTTCAGGCCAATTAACGGTTAAAGAAATGCAAGAGTTATTAACTAGCTTAATTCGTTTAGCTCAAAATCAAACATTTTATCAGGAAATAGGTGTTCTTCATAGGGTGAGTGGTCGTTTACGTAAGGCAGCATATGATCAAAAATATCCAATTATATTGCCGAGAAATCACATACTAACTTAACTCATTGTATTGCCCGAACATTATAAAAATGTACATGCTGGACCGCAAACATAAGGTAGATAAGTTAAAAGGGCATAAGGTTGTACAGAGTTATATGTGCGTTTTTGTTTGCTTCGCTACCAAGGCTGTTCATTTAGAGCTTGTCAGCGAGTTGACTACCGAAGCCTTCATGAATTGTTTCAAAAGGTTTATTGCTAGACGTGGTACTTGTATAAATATTTATTCAGATAATGGAACCAATTTTGTGGGTGCTCGTAACGAGTTACAGGAACTTTACAATTATATTGGAAATCCTTCTAATCAATCTAAATTTTCAAATTGTTTTACTCAAACATCTATATCGTGGCATTTTATACCTGCACATTCTCCCCATTTAGGTGGGCTATGGAAGTCGGCAGTTAAGTCAGCCAAGTATCACCTCAAAAGGATAATTGGAAATATCAATTTAACATATGATGAATTGAACACAATCTTAACATAGGTAGAATCTTGTTTAAATTCCCAGCCTCTTATCCCGCTATCTGAGGATCCCGAGGACCTGAATGTGCTCACGCCTGGTCATTTCTTAATTGGCTCATCCATGGCGGCCCTACCACAAGAGGATTAGAAATATATAAGATCAGCACTATTAGAAGGTATCATCAACACAAATACAACAACACTTCTGGTCCCATTGGTCAAGGGACTACTTATCTTCTCTCCAACAGAGAAGTAAATGGCGTTCTTCCCCATCCGAAAATGTTCTTAAACCTGGAACAATGGTGATCATCAAAGAGGACAATCTGCCACCTTTAAAATGGCAACTTGGCCGAGTAATTGAAGTGGATCCTGGTGAGGATGGGGTGGTGCGCGTTGTTTCAGTTTTGACATCAAAGGGTGTACTAAGAAGAGCTTCTGCAAAAATCTGTGATCTGTGACAAATGAACTGATGGTCTTTAATACATTGAAAGGTTGATACTTTCAAGGGGGGCGGCATATTCGGACGGAGTGCTGGAGTTAAATTGGTCTGACCTCCTAGTAGCGGACGCTAGCAGTTTAACGGTCAGTCGATAAAAAGGATCAGCCATTATTGAGGCGTCTATTCCACATGTTACACATCCAAGGCGAAAACCATTATCTAACCCGCTGTACAAATATTTAGTGTTAATAAAATATTGCATAAAAAGTGAGGTAGTGCTTTATTCCAAGAAGTACTACAAAAAAATCAGTTGAGCTCATCAACGTTACAACCCATATTCAAATGAATTTGATATTTTTTCTGGCCATATGACCTAATGATTCTTCACTCGTTGGACCATAAACATCTGAGTGAATTAGATTTCGCGGATGTTTTGCCTTTACGTGACACTCTCCAAAGTTCTCACGATGCTGCTTCCCGTAAGCACACCCATCACATAGATCCATATCTCGCGTAAACTTTATACCCAGCTTCTTCAAAACATTTTCTACGTGTTTTAAGCAAAAGGTGTCGTTCATGCCACACCTGAACTGATGTCTCTTGTACAACATTTGCAAAATGCTGTTTCTCAACTTTCATCTGGACTGGAATAATTTACCAGCAGTAGCACCATTTGCAACCACTTTACCATCTCTTTACAATCACCATCACTATCATCATCACCATCGCTATCACCATCACCTCATGAAGCTTGGCTGGTATCCAATCATTGTCGACAAGCATGCTGCATCTAATGTTTCCGATTCCATATGCCGGTAACAAATCCCCATTTCCAGTAGGAATACATTTCGGGTTTTAAAACTCTTGGTAATTTTCAAAACTCAACTTTGATGTGCAACTTTGATGTGCACATATGATCAGTTGCTCCAGACAATATGCCAAATATCCAGATTGTCCTGCTCAGAACTGGTACCAATAATAGCTTGATATTTTTCTTTGTAATTGCTAGCTTTCAACAAAGGACAGGAATCTTGAAGATGATATTTGGATTTGCATTTGGTACAGCCAGGGCAATCACGTCTGACAATCCTTTCTACATGTGTAATAAGAAACCCTTTTTTTCTTCTTAATTTGGTTTTATTTTTTTTTCACCTTTGTGCGCGACTTTGATTTTTGATTCCAACGCTATGACTTCTTCCACTTCAGATGTTGAGCCTAAACGGAGCTCTCCCAAGCACTACGAAAATGCTTGAACTTGTATGGCAATATTGACAATATTTGAGTGATTACTATTGACTCCGGTATTAGGTCCACCAAGTTTACTCATTTTGTAGCCAGCTGCTTCAGCTTAGACAAGTGCTGAGCTATGTTACCATTTGGGTCCCATTTATAATCAAAAAATTGTTTCTGAACCAACCATAAACTCTCTGCTGATTTCATATCATATATACTTTGCAGATTTTCTCACATTTCCTTAGCAATCTCACTATTCATTATCAGCTGCAAAGACTGTGTTTCTACATTAGTGACAATAACTTTTCTGACTGCTTTATCGGCTGTAATCCATTTTTTATAGTCATCTGAATTGTCTGCTGGGGCCAGTTATCTTGATTCCTAAGTTTTTCAATGCGCCAATTATCCTCCATCTTTTTCCGTTTGAGCAATGGCACAGACAGGTTCGAATCCTTATGCAGAACTGCGGACCTTTTACCAGCACGTAATTACGAAATATCAAAAAAAATCTTCTGGGTCCATAACCTGTTGGTGGTTTCGCAGTTTTATTGAACACGTAGCAAATTTTAGATGAATTTATTTAGTTTGCAATTTTAAGTACAGAAAAGAGAAACCTTCTTTCTTTAACGCATTCAGACAACTGTCTTCTTTCAAAAAAGGTTGCCAACATTCGCAAAGAATGATAACCTAAAAATTAAATCACTGGAGAGAAGTAAACTTGAGTTTGTAACAAAAACAAAACTTTTGACAATTCAACAGCTGACCTCGTCTTAAAACTGTTTTGTCTTTTCAAAAATTTTCGCCAGACATATAGTTTCTCTACAAAACAATAATTTACGATACTTTGCATAATTAGTTTTTATTTGGAACGAAAAAACATGAATAAAGTTCTAATTTTTAACAATGACAAAAAATGTTGTGTTTGTTTCCTAGGCAAAAGTAAAATAAATATTCCGTTGTTTGAAACATAGTGTTTACTTTTGTTGGTGTCAGTGTTATTGTAAGTTGAATACTATTAGTCCTTTTTAGATATTTTTTACAAAAAATGAACCTATTTTTATAAGTTGGGGCACTGAAAAATACAAAATAATATTTATTCTATTGGTACTGGTAATTTTGAAGTTGTGCAGTTGTAGTTAGATTGAAAACTTTTGGCACCAACTTCAAAAGTACCAGAACCAATAGAATTGATATTATCTTGTATTTTTCATATAATCGGCAACAAAGGCTTTGATGGCTTGCAGAAGTCTAGCTGGTAAAACTTGGGGATGTAACCCAAAAATACTGCGATGGATGTATGTCATGATTGTAAGACCAATAATAACTTAGGGGGCAATAGTGTGGCATGCCCAGGCAAGCCAGGACACTACGAGGAAAACCCTCCATACAATACAAAAGTTGGCCTGTGTTTGTATCACCGGAGCTATGAGAACTAGGGTATTGGAGATCATCACAGATCTCACACCTCTTCATCTTGTGATAGATAGACTAGCCCATGAGGCCATTCTAAGACTAGCCAGAGAAGGTACCGGCAATAAGGAAATTAGGAATCGGAGAGCCTGGTCCCCTCTGACCAAATACATCCCATCAGCTAAACTTCCCAGTGACGAGATTATAAGGAAAATTAGCAGCGAGAAAGCCTTTACTACGATGCTAAGTAGAAAAGAAGATTGGGAAAGGGAGCCCACAATCCAAGCTCTCAAAAAGAATGCCATCAAAAGGTACACAGATGGTTCTAAAACCACGACGGGGACCGGCGCTGAAGTATTCGGGCCTGGCTGCGAATGAAGCACTGCGCTCTCATATCATCGATTCTAGGATTGTATGGGAATACCGAAGAAAACTCAACGAAATAGGCAAGAAAAACAAGGTCTGTTTAATTTGGATTCCCGGCCACTCGGAGGAGGAGGAAACTCCGAGTCACCTTCTGACAGAATGCCTCGCCATTGCTAGCCAACGCAAAAAATGCTTTGAACAAGAAACATTCAGAAATGAGGAAGTAACCTTCTTGAAGCCATCCCAGATTCTGGATTCCATTAGAAATCTGAAACTTGAGGGCGAGCCGTAGACTATGTAATGGCGAGAACAGCTGTGATAGGGGTCACAATAGACCTCAAGGTCCCTTCTTTAATTTTGTCGTCTCAAAATTTCAATTTAAGGACTAACTTTCAATAGTCCTCTATGAAATGGAAAAAGAAATTGGAGCACATTTACTATTTATAAGGCGCGAACATCCATAAAAAAACATGTAGACCAACAGTCGAATTGTGTACCTACTTCCTTCGTTTGGTTCGTCATGTCAGTTGAAAAATGGAAAATGCTTCTAATATATGGTTTATGTGAGGGAAATGAACGTATGAGTGTCACTCATTCGTCTATCAAATATCTTAGGAACTCAGGAAAACGGGTAGTCTAAATCAAAATAATGTTAATCGAGGACGCCAATGTACAATTAGTACTCCGGATTCTGGAAAACGGGGGTTTAAATGGGGTAGTGCATGCGTACCGCACGATGCTGATTCCTGCTAGCGTCGCATAACCTCTCCTACCCAATCCCGACTCTCACCTCCTAGCGGGGAACCCCGGCAACCAGAACAACCTTTCTGGAGATCGGGTAACCAACGCCGGTGGAAAGAAAGGTCAGGGCTGACGAGAGCGGGAGAATGGCCCTCCGAAAAGGGGGTTGGGCGTGGGGCTAACAACCCCACCCCGGAAAAACCTTTTGTTACGAAACCTTTAAAGAAGCCTCGGACAGGACGGACTTTGAGAAGACAATCCAAACGAGACATGGAAATGAGTATCGGAACATGGAACGTGCGAACCCTATACAAAACCGGAACGTTAAAATAACTACTCCCCATACTAGAGCAGTATAAAATACAAGTAACCGCCATACAGGAGACCAGATGGCTGGGGAAAGGAGTAATGGATAAAAAGACACATTCGATCTTATACAGTGGAAAGGAAGATGGCACTCACGAACTCGGAGTAGCGTTTATAGTAGATAAAAAAAAAAAAAACAGGATCATAGACTTCAGACCCATCAACGAGAGACTGTGTGTGATACGACTAAAGCTAAAGTTCTTCAATATGTCAATAATAAATAAGAAATGGTCAAAGACGAACTAAACTAAACATTACAAAGGACCTATGACATGATATCAAAATCGTCCTCGGAGACATGAACGCGAAAATAGGAAAGGAAGTGGAATACGAACCAACCTTAGGAAAACACGGCCTCCACGACGAATATAATGACAACGGAAAATGAATAATAGATTTCGCAACAAATAAAAACATGATAATTAGTTCAACGTACTTTCAACACCGTAACATAAATAAACAAACATGGATATCCCCGGACGGCAGAACGGCCAACCAAATCGACCACCTGATAATCGGTCCAAGAAACGCATCCAGTATACGTGATATCAGAACCTACAGAGGAGCAAATATTGACTCGGATCACCACTTAGGTTAAAGCTACATACAGAGAATGAATAGCCAACCACGCAAAAATATCCCAGGAATCCCAAACGAAGTATCACCTAGAAAAAATAAAGGAAGAAACAACACTAACAGCATTCCAAAATAACAGCAGAATTACTACAGGAACAGAAAGAGAAGATAACAGAAAACCAGGAAGAAAGCGAAATCGCCCAGGAGAAATGGAAAGAAATAAAGGAAGCGGTCCCAGAAGCCGCCAAGAACACAATAGGCCCCAAACCAAAGGAAAATAAATGAGAATGGTTTGACGAGGATTGCAAGAAAGCCATTAAGGACAAGAATGAAGCATATGCTATATACAGAGAGACCCACTCGACTACAGAGGACCAAATACGAGGATGCTAGAAAAGCAACTCATAAACTGTTACGAAGAAAGAAAAGAGTGGCCATTAACAAGACACTGCTACAAATAAAGGAGGACTTTAAGAACAACGACACCAGGAAAGCATACAGGCAAACAAATATATTCTAGAAAGGTTTCCAGCCGAGCAGTAGCCTATGCCGAGATGAGACAGGACAAATCATCGGAAACGAAACAGAAATACAAGGAGACAAGCTAGAGTGTAAAAATTATAGGGGAATATCCCTACTAAGCACAACATATAAAGTCTTTACAACTATCCACCGAAACAAACTAGAACCACTAGCCGAAAACATCATTGGCGAATACCAAGCGGGTTTTAGACCAGGAAGATCGACCACAGACCAATTATGTGCAGTAAAACAAGTTCTGGAGAAATGCTGGGAATATGACATTGATGTATACCAACTCTATGTGGACTTCAGACAGGCATACGACAGTATAGACAGAGAAAAGCTCTACAGCATCATGCTAGACTTTAACATACCAAGAAAATTAGTAAGGCTAACAAGACTAACAATGGAGAACTTTGAAGGCCGGGTGAAGATACAAAGAAACCTAACAGACCCATTTAAAATAAACCAAGGCCTCAAACAGGGAGATGGACTCGCCCCAATGTTCTTTAATCTGGCATTAGAATACGCAGTAAGGAAAACCACGGTAGACACCAATGCATCACTGCTACACAAATCCACTCAACTAGCAGGATATGCAGATGACGTAAACATACTCGGAAGAAACCTAACATCAATGAAAGAAACCTACATACAACTAGAAGGCGCGGCTGAAGAAGTGGGCCTTAAAGTGAATGAAGATAAGACCAAAGTATTAATACAGACCCGAAGCAATAGGAGGAGAGGCCAGAACATGGCAATAGGCGACCAAAACTCTTTGAGGGGGTCAATGACTTTACCTACCTAGACTGTAACATATCCAGCAAACGAGACGAGATGAAGGAAATCCAACGAAGAATTAGTAATGCCAAGAAAGTATACTACCACATTTCGGCCATAATCAGATCAGGGAATGTCGACAGGAAAACAAACCTGAAACTTTACAAAACAATAATACGCCCAGTGTTATGCTATGGAAGCGAGACCTGGACGCTCTCACAAAGAGCGGAAACAATGGTGAGCGCATTCGAAAGAAAGATCTTACGCAGAATATATGGACCGGTCCAAGAAAACGAACAGTGGAGAATAAGATACAACCACGAGATCTACCAGCTCTTCGCAGAAGCAGACCTAGCAACAACAATCAGATTACAAAGACTTAAATGGGCTGGGCATTTACAAAGGATGGAAGAGTCAAGAGGATTTTCAACCAAAAACCGGAAGGTCAAAGACCGGTAGGAAGACCAGGGGCGAGATGGGCAGATAAAATCCAGGAGGACGCGCGATCCATGCTCAGAACTCCAAACTGGAGAAAGGCAGCGGAGGACAGGGATATCTGGAGGAAGAAAATAGAGGAGGCCAAGGCCCGATTTGGGCTGTAGCGCCATTGGATGGATTCAGGAAAACGGAGAACATATAGAATATTCATTATAAGAATTAAACTAGTAGTTATTGATATTTAGAATAAGTTTTTTTCCAGATAGGGTATCCTAAGTTATTTTTTTATAGAGAAACAACAAACGTTTATTTAGGAATCACGCGCCACTCCTAATATTTCAAGGCATTAAAAAAAATCGCTTTTCCGTCAAAACACGCCAATTTATGTTGTAATCCGTAATACCAAAATTAGTGAGAATCGATAAAATCGTTTAGAAATTATTAGTAAGTTTTTTCGCGAGATGATTTAATTGTTTGATCAACGATAGGATGATACAGTCACAGCTAATCAGCTCGCCATCTCTTGGCGGTACCTTTGATCTGGAGAAGCATGAAAATTTGACCTTGACGACGTCATATATTTCAGAACCGTATTAAGATTTTATTACTGTTCCGTATTTCAAAATTTATAACGTGTGAAATAAAAAATATACTTCGTATTAAATCGTAGATTCTTGAGTACTAAATTAGCACCAAATTATTCCTAACGAATAGTTTTGGATTTTCTCCATATTTAATTTAAGTGTGTTGACTTAATATTAAGCTAGCACACTTGCTTATAAATTTCAAAAATAAAGATTTATAATTTTTTTCTAAGTCTATTTATTAAATTAGCACTAAATTATTTAAAGCAGATTTTCTCAAATTCGATCATATTCAGTTTAAGTGTGCTCACTTAATATTAAGCTAGTAGTATTGCCCGTAATTTCAAAAATTGAAGAGTTATAAATTTTATTTTTGCTTACTAAATTAGCACTAAATATACTTGAATTTAGTACACTAATTTTATTGATGTGTGCCACTTTTGTTGTGCTAGCTTAATAGACCTTGCTAAACCGACTCTTTCAGTCTCCAGCATTTTAATCTAATTCCATATTTCCAAAAAGTAAGATTATTCATAAACTAAAAAAGGGGTTTATAGTTCATACATTCCAAATCATCTGAGACCTAAATGATAAATATACATTGTTGATCAAAACTGTTTCGTTCCCTCAAACTTACCTGCTAGGTTTTGCACTTAAGGAGCATGTTAAATCATGGATGGGCTCCCTCTAGATAAAAATTGATGTAAAATCATGTGTCTCTGAAATTATTGAATTAGTACATGAACTTTCACAGGCATTAAGGCACTACATATGGCAATAATACCATAATGTAATTGAATCGCTTCATTTATCAAAAAGACAATTGATTATTATGTTTATTGACATTTACGAAATAACTTGGAAAAGGTTTTAAATAATTATTTGTTTCTATTAGAGATAAACTCGGTACTCCAGATATCTACTATTTACATACCTTCAACAAATTATTCTAGCGAATTTATATGCAATCTAGATAATCAATAACGGTAGGGTCATTTCGCCTGTTCGCGTCCATTTAGGGCAGTTGGCAAGTTTGAAGGAGAAAATAAAAATGTCCAAGCACTAATTTCAACGAAAAGTTTATGTAATGTGTTCATTATAATAGTCCATTTTAAGGTAACTTTTAGTTTTGTTCGAAATACCTTGTGTTTTTTTTTCAAATAGACAAACTTCAGAATTAGGCGATTTACCCAGTTTGCGTCCATAAAATCCAATTTGCGTCCACCCGCTGGACCACTTGGCGTCCACCAGCTTAGAAGAGGAAATAAGGGGTGATATTTTTATAATGTAAAGAGAGATTTGATTTTAATAATTTATTTATTGAAGATTTATACTTATTTAAAAATCAACAAATCAACATTATTAAATCACTATGCAGAAAATAAAAATATTCTTCTAAACATTGATAGATCTTAAAATTTGAAAAGAAAAACAAAACGGTACAATAATTTGGTCTTATCCTAAATCTTAATAATTATGAGACTAGGTATGATTATTATGGCTCTAGAATTTTAATTATTGACACAAGTCACATTCAAAAGACTTATCTTTGGCCTCTAAATAACTTAATCCTACTAATCGCGTGCATTTCAGATGATACCATCTAATACATTTGTCACAGCCAATATTTTTCTCATCGTCGTCCTCTACATCTGAAATTAGTATATCGTCACATTCAGAACATTTCACTCGTTCCTCGGCTGGTAAATTTTCTTTTTCAATTTCCAAATCTACAGTGTTCTTTGTGACTTCTTGAAGAGGAGATATTCTCTTTTTTCGTTTCGGAGCAGTCTTACGAACCGTTTGAGAGTGTTTTGAAGTTTTTTTCTGTTCTTGCTTTTCTATTCGTTCTAACTTTCTTTTTCGTATTGCTTCCTGCTTTTCGTTCTTGGTCTGCTCTTTATCTTCATAATACTTTCTCCATGCAGCAGAAGATATGGCTGCTGGAGTTCTTTGATTATCTTTTCTTGCTTTATTAGAGATTTCAGGCAGCATCAGATGATTTTTAAATGGATCAGATGTTTTCTTTTGTTTTTGTGTTAATTCTCCAACAACTGCTGGAGCTTGTGGTACTCGAGGAGGTAGCGATACAACTGATGCTGTATACATTGAAGAAGTCAAAGGCGGTTCTAGAGTTTGTTCCTTGGTAAGACTTTCTTTTTCAACACTAGACATAGTGGGCGATAATGCAATATCTTCAAATGGTAGAATTAATACGTCGTCTAAGGACACAACAGAACCGACGTCGAGGTAACTGCCAGAAAGATGTAACGTCGAAAGGGACAAGTCAGGAAACGAATAGTTTTTGTTGGTATCGAGAGTTGAATTATCTGGATTTATCACGTCAAGTTGAGCATATGTTAGATTTCTATTGCTGGTGGTTATTTCTGGTGTGCAAGTCTTGTCTAATGGTTTTGGTGGTGAATGTATTAGGGCTGATACTTTTTGAACCTGTACAATGGGATCTGAGTTAGCTTGATCATTTTCGTTTTCGGTTTCTTCGTGAAATGAAGAGATCGAGATTTCTTTAGTTGCATCCAATTCGCAATCAATAGGACTAAAAATAGTACTATTTTTTTCTACTGAATGTTCCATATTATGTGACTTCTCAGATTCAGTTTCGATAGAAATCTCTGCAAATCCTACTTCTGCAGGGAGATACTTTTTCAAACTATTGACTGCTTTCGTAATAATTCGAATGTCAATATTTTTTTGTTTTAGTGTCGGCTTCAGGTGTTTTAAAACTTTTTTAAAGCTTTTAATGTCCGAGTGGGTAACATCTTGTGAATGTTGACCAACGGCCTGTACATTCTCCAAAGTATTTCTTACACATTTAGTGTAATCTGGACTATTTGGATCGAATGGGTAAAGACCACATCGCTTAAACCCACTTTTGATGTTGTCGGATATGTTAGGATGTTTTAATGCGACATTTAACAATGCGCAAAAGTTTGTTTTTGTGACGGCAGAATTAAAATTTTCTGGATTTGATAGGAATGCGCGGACTGTTGATTTCCAGTATGTTTTTACCGGTGCAAATACGCTAACGTCAGCTGGCTGTAAAATATGGGTGGTGTTGGGCGGAAGGGCATACAAAATAATTTGCATTTGTTCACATGTCATACTTAGCATTAAGGACATATGCGATTTATGCCCATCTACCAGCAGAAGCACGGGTTTTTTAATGTTATTATCCACTATCCAATTGTGAAACTCGTTGGTGATATATTCAAAGAATACTTCTCCTCTCATCCACCCCGTTTCCGATCTGCCTAAGCACCAATCTTTGGGCATACTATTCACTACAGCTTTTGGTGGTCTAATGTATGGAAACACAATACAAGGTGGACATACATCTCCATTTGCATTAAATGTTAATAATACCGTTATGTTTTCTTTTTCGTTACTTGGTTTTACTTGGTATAAGTTTTTGAACCCTCTTGGGCCTAAAACTTTTCCTGTTTTTGGACAAAGAGCAAAACCACTTTCGTCCCCATTAAAAATTCTTCTCGGATCACTCAAAATATCTTTCTGTTGTATACCGTCCAAGTATTCATCTAATTCCTTAAACCACAATCTGATTGACTCTTCTGTGACTTGGGCTCTAGCTTTATTAATGCCCTCCGCATTTTTAAGTGAGATTTCTTTATTTCTGGTCAAAAATTTTTCAAACCATTTTTGACCTGGGCGATCATCTTTAAATTTATTTTTGAATCCCCCTTCTCGTATAACTTTCTGAACAGTATCCAACAATTCATGTTTTTTCACTGGAAATCCACATTTGGAAATGTTAAGAAGCCATTGAACTACCTTTTTTTCACCATCTACTCCTAGCGCAGGTTCAGGGCCCGGTTTCTTTACTCCATCTGGTCTGCGCCCACTGATTTTGTCCAATATTGTGGTCTTGGGAATAGCATATTCTTTGCATATTTGTCTTACCGATTTTTTCTTCTCTCCAATTTCATCCAACGCTTTCCTTAAATCTTCTTCTGTGTATGTTCTCTTTTCCTTCTTCTTTCTTATCGTCGAAGAACTCATCTTAAATAGAAACATATAAGAATCAAAGAAATTAATCATTTCATTAAAAGTTGAATAGGTAATAAACTTATAGTCATAATCAAAAATGTATCTACATTTCGTATTCAAACAAATCAATTGTAGGGAATTAATTAAAAAATGGACGCGATTTGTTTTTGTTATTATTCCCTGTAGGTATTGTTTGCGTCCATTGCGGACGCAAAGTGCACGTTTTATAAATTCGGTGTAGTAATTCGCGTCCACCTTATTTTAACTGTTAACTTAAAAAAAAATAAGCAAATAAATAATTAATATAATTCTTTTTATCATTATCAATGTCTAAAAATAGCTATGTATCCAAAATTCACATAAAACAATAAAATACTTACCTTCAAACGCACCGCTGCCCACTATTTTTCTCTCATAAACCCACGTGTCCACGCTCTCTAGATGAACATCCGTCACTAACTAATTTTTCTACACAGGACTGGTTGGACACACGGAACTTTTGTCTATGTGTGTTTGCCTCTTATATATTGAGGTACTGGCGGGAACGACTTTTCGACCTATCGGTGTGTTAGTATACTTAATTTCGAGAGTTTTCATAGGGAGATCCGTCAAATGGACGCGAATTGGGCGATGGACGCGAAAAGGCGAACTTACCCTAAATGAGTTTCTTTCATGTACCGGTTTATTGAGAACTTAAATAAAAGTAGCACAAGAAGATATTTTAGACATAATTATCATTTGCAATATACCTAGTCATCAAAATAAAAATTCACTGTCAATCAGTATCTTTTAAAATGACGTTTTTTTAAATGGATAATCTGACAAGAATTACCCAATGTGGAAATGTTTGTAGACATTTTAATGATGATATATGATAAATGATATAAAAACTCAGATAGTCGCTTGATGGTGTTCGTAGTGTTAAATCTTTCAAGTAAGTATTATATTATAAAATTTATATAAGGCATTTTAACATGGATTTTGAAAAAAAATCACGGAATATTATCATTTATTCATTTTCATCAATTCATTCACTTTAGCGTATTATATTTTCGTAAGACGAACGGTTTAGTCGGAATATGAATAATCAGGTAGGAAATATGCAATTTCATTTGAGTGGTCAAGGGCTACTTTTGACAAGTTTCATCAAAACCTTTAGAGTGGTTTTCGCGCTTTTGTATTAAGCAAGACACGTTTTTCGGCACTGTACAGGAGCACAGGGGCTATTGCGAGCATGGTGCTTGTCTCGTACTTATAAAAAAGTAAACTTTCTTGAAACCTTCTGGCTAAGATCTGGCCTAAAGACTACCTATTTATATAATCATGGCCGTGACCAATGTCTTAATGAGAGGGATGAATATGATGCTTCAGAATACTTCTCATGTGAACTTGATAGGTTTCTCTTCAATTTCAATTTCCGCATAATTTTGATCAACCCTCTTTCAACAGCCAAATTTTGCTGAGTATCCGTGTTGTTATTCTTGGGTAAGGGTATCTATGTATTTTAATGAGAGTCTTTCTAATATCTCGATACTATACGTTGCTCCATAGAAAGCCCATTTATGTTTAGTCAACCTTCTGGTATACTTCTGGTGGATATATAGAAATAAATTGTAAATCAAGATCAAGATAGGTAGTGCATTTAACATCATGACGCAAGTTTCAACTGACCGACGTTGCCAAAAGTTATGTGTCCGATCAAGGATGATATAAGAAGGATAATCAACTACTGTTTGAGAAAGCATGCCGTATATTGTCGAGTCGGTGGGCGGTTCTACCAATGAGTCGAGCCAATCGCTGTTAGTTGGTGTCGGTGACTAGTGAAATGTCATTCATATCATATTCATAGTATGTTTGCGTTGTGACGGAACCTAAAACCAAACCTATTTACTCGACATTGTACATCGTATCTTCCACATTATTTATGTTTATGATACTAGTTATGTAGCAAGGTTTACACTAAATGCAAAAGTTATTTCTTTCAGAATAATTTACAAGTTACATTATTTGAGTCTGAACAAGCAATTATTCGTGATGTCTTTCAAAGTTGATCAAAAGCGAACGAAACGGTATTTCACAGAGATAATGAAATCCGTTAAAACGGTTGTGGTATGTGGTCAAAATAATATTTCAGTTGCTGTCTTATCGATCTCATCAGATTTTACTCTCTCCAGTGTATTAATTACTGGAGCTCAACATAAATGTTAATCCGTCGGGTGTTCTAAATAATTTCCATCGCGTAAGTTCAAACTTATTTTGTGATTTCTTTACTTCCAGCCAGTCATTTACTAATGAAACTGGCCCGTAAGCGACAACTTCATAAAAATACATTATTTTTATAGTAGATTAAAATTAAAGTGTCAAATAGGAATAAGATCATCGATCAAAAAAATGGCTTATAATTTTGTATTTTATTCACCAAACCAAAAACCAACACATTAAAATATCTCAATATTTCTAAGCGGGTGCTTTGCAGTATGACAGAGAAAGATTGAGGTACTTGCGAGAGAGTGGGAAGTTAAGCCACACCCACCTCGTCGAGTCTAGAAAGCATATTTCCTAACACAGTGGGATATACAGAGTCGCTTATCCTCCTTATAACAACATCCTTGGTCCAAATCATTAAACTGTACAAGTGCAAATATAGATAATAGATTCTGATGATGTGTAATCATAACGAAACGCAATACTAGCAACATTCGTAATGGCGTTTTTTAATATAATGTATTATTTATTCACTTTGTAAATGTATGTAAATTAATAGGAATAATTTACCATACAATATCTCGTGAGTTCCAGAAATAATGTCTAAACTCATGTAGAATTCTGCGGTGTGTTTTTATTGCTGTTTGATGTTAAATTCAAGTATACAGGGTAGCACGAAAATAAGTTACTGTCACCAACACCATTTTTTCAATTAAAAACACGTATTTTTTATTTCGTTTCTGAATTAAGTATCGAATTCTAAGTACATACTTTCAAAGTAGCCAGAGTTGGTGTGTCCGTTTTTTTGTAGTTATGTTACGCTTTGCGGTGTACGTAATTATTTTTTACATTATCTCGAGAATATATTTACATACTTACATAGCTATAAGCTAATTAGTTTAAATGGAAAATATTTCTAGGGCAGTTTTTTGTTAATAC